>CM024706.1:37982977-39182977 GCA_014182895.1 Angophora floribunda | reverse complement strand
ACATGTATTTTATTTCACCTATTGGATATCGATATTTGAAGCTTTAATACGGTCAGACCATACATATGAATCATCCATTGATAATGGGCATGTCGTTCAGAGAAGTTTCAATACGTTATTCACAGTGTAAACCCTAGAAGTAAATGCACTCCCTGATTGGAAATTGCAACTTACTTTTCATCGGACTAATTTTATGTTATACATGTATCTTTGCAGGGAGAACGAAGAGCGATGCTTGCGGTTGTGGTGGTAGTGAAGGCAACACCTACACTGGTTGAGTGAGAGAGAGAGAGGGCTTATCTTCATCGCAGCTCGCATGCCAAAAATGACAATTGGGCGCATGTGAGCGATGCAATACTACTTCCCAAATTTTTCCTCGACTTATGGCTCCATTCACTGATCATGTTTATTATATTCCTCTTGTGGTCGACGGTACAGGAGTTCTGCATAATCTGCAGCATTACAAACCGGGGTGCTGGGGCCTTAGCTGCTTTCTTATTAGACTGAAGTCTCTTTGTCTAATGCAAACTGTGGGAGCCTAGTTCGTCTCTTATTTAGAGAGAGAGAGAGAGAGAGAGAGAGAGTTGCTAATTTAAGTAATAGTTGGAGCTAATCGATGTGCATGGTGGCTAGTGGGATGTGATTATTAAATCAAGAAAAGATCTCGAGTTCGCTGGAAACAGAAGCTTGAGGGAGCGGAAACTAACGTCGGAGCACCCAGAATATCCATATATAAACGAATGTGGGTTACCTCGGCATTCAGCTCGCCTTGTCTTTTTGTCATGAAAAGCCACTGCACGGCACGACCTGAACCTCATTTTCCGCGATATATTTAAGACTAATCTTGCGGGTTTACTACTAAAAGGATCCGCCATGATGATGCTGCGACGTTGGCTGAGTCACTTTCGATTTCTTTTCATTGATTAATCGCGCCCGACACTTGCAGCCTAGTTTAATGGTTAAGTAGCCATGTCGGCTTGCAGTTTAATATTTGAGTTCCAGACACTTCGCCCTCGAGTGCTGGCTGGGGCGTTTTAATTAAGTTCGAATCAAGATAATCATAGTTTATTAAGTCCCACGATTTTGTTCTTACTCGCCCTCCTCTACCTACGAGAATTGGAGGGATTCTGCAGATTCTCCTGCCTGCGTTTGGCTGCTCGTTCTAAGTATTGCAAAGTCTTGGCTATGGCTATATCGGGCGAGAGCTAGGGCACGACAGCAAGAGAAATATGAAAACTTTTCCCAAAGAAGAAAGAGGAACAACAGGATTCAGATTCATCGCCTGATCTTCTCTCCAGAAAAATTGCCAGGGAATCATTCAAGAAGTACATCAAGTATATATATGTAGAGGGCCATGACTGTCACCCTTGATTTGGTGATGAAGGAGAAGCCCTCTAAATGCAAGGGAGAAGTGTAATATTCGTGCGCTATTAAATTAAATGTCCAAATGTGTTTAGGCAAACGTATAACTATTTCAATGAAACCAAATATCACCACTGAATAGTTGGTAGGGAATGGAATGACTAATTTATCTAGCTAATTTCGTTATTTAATTATTTAAGTTAAGAGAAGCCGATAGGTCAAGTCTAAGAATGTTACTAACCTATCCCAAACCCTAATAGCTGTTAAATAGCCAAGTTGCGAATTTAGGTAATAAGACTAATATGAGATAACATTTGCAAAAGCCCTATACATGGTTTGAGAGTAGTTTAAGATTTTCCTTATTATAGGTGAACCTAATCATAGGTTTGAAAACTCATTACAACCCTCCAGACCAATCAATTCTAAAGCGCAATTTGAGCGAGTCTAAACAAATAGTTTCCCTCTCAGGGCTGGGCTCGCCCACGTAGGCCTCCTGTGGGCTTGCTAAGGCCCGATCATTCTATGAATAAATTTTTAAAATTTTTTAAATGAATGAGTGAGAACTTTCAAATTATTCAATTCGATTTTTGCTCAGATCCAATCTCTTCATAAATAACCACTTTCCAGAACCACGATAATATTATAATTGCAAAACGATTGATTCCCATCCAAAAGATGACAATTAATATCGCGATCACTATTCATTGGTTTGGTCAACAACCATGCCATAAATTCTTATACTTAAACAATAAAATGATATATGTGGATTCATCATCATCATCATCAACACTATGGAAGGGACAAAAACCCCTCGCGCTAATGCATCGTAGTATTCTCTAACCCGAATCACAACAACTACACCATCTCTCTCTCCCTCTCCCTCTCTCTCTCTCTCTCAAAAGTCAACTAGAATTTGCCTCAAGCTTCTCTTGCTCGATTCCATCAAACACTTTCAGAAACACATCCTCATCGGACCATCCCACCATCTAAGAAGCAATGAATAAACCTAAACCCTAAACGAGAAAATCTAGAAAACAAAAGCTAGACATAATCCTAGGTTGGTGGCGATGGTGGTGGAAAGTTGAAAAGATGCTGACTAGGGAGGGGCCTTTTCGCGCGCAAGCGTCACGCATGACGCCATAGCCATATTATTCTAACCGAGGGTACTCGAACAGCAGCATGTCAATCAATTGGCATTTCACTCACCTCTTTTCACCCTAGTTGTGGAAGATTACTATATATTCCCTATCTAACCGTAGTTATAACTGAAATCTTAATTTGGAGTCTATCTTTCCTATTGAAAAGTCTCTAATTCTCAGTTTATCTTTTTTTTTTCCAATTAAGAGGGAATACGAGAGGTGACATTATAGGGTCTCACAACCTAAGATAGATTATTACTTATTTTTTCTCCTTTGACATTTTAAAGGTATGCTCAAGTCCAAAAAAATTCTGACTAGGGAGGTGCTTTTCGGAGGCATGTCATACATGACGCTGTGGCCATATTATTCTGATCATGTTATTATTATTATTAACCCTAGATAGCCGCAACATATATCAACCAAACCTCTCCATGATTTGCTTCGCTTTTCGATTTGATTTTTTGTCTCCGGCTTCTCTTCGATGCGTCTTGTCTCCACGTGATTTGCGTTCCCATCCCCCATGGTCCCCCCCGCAACCCCACCACCACCACCCACCATTATCGCGATTATCTTCTTCGTACCTCCCTCTGCCTCTTTTTTAAGCTTTAAATATTAGTCTTAATCTCGCTACAGAATCCTCCCGATCTCAGCTAATCTCTCCTTTATGGATCGGTGCCTAGTCACGTTTTTGCAGCCTTTTTTCATGGCTCCATGATGGAACGTTAGTGGAAGGGTGTTTTGGAGGAAGGGATTTGAGGCGTTTGATGTGAAATTCAGTGTTTAGCCAAAATATCTCGGGACGTAATCCTTGATTTAGGGGCAGCGGGATGCGTTTTCGAGAGGAGGAAAAGGGAGGCGAGAGAAGAAATTAGAGGATGAAAGGTTAAACGAAATCATGCGTTGTACATTCATGTCACTAATTGAGGAGTACGTAGAATCGGCCCATCGAATGTCCCGAGTCTATGGTCGATTTTTCATCACTCTAAGTGGAGAGACCATCGATGAGAAGAATGGCAAAGATCAAATGCATCACGACCTAAATGAAAATGGAGATAATAATTAAGGGCATGAATGAGAAAGAAGAGATTTTTTCTTCTAACTAGACCAGCCCTTTCGTGTTTGGATGAATTCAAAAGGATTTGCAAATTTGCATGGAATTTCTTTCTACCTCCCTCTCATTTTCTAAATCCAAATAGAATTTTCTCTTAATAAAAATCCTCCATGCTAGGGAATTTTATTCGTGAACGACAACCGTTTCATTAATAGTCAAATGAACTTGAATAGATGAATTTTCAGTTGTGAGCACGTGATGCATCAAAAAAGGAAAAGGAGAAGGAATCAAGCTTCATGCGAGATGAAGACCACGAGATTCTCGTCACACGATCAAAACCAAATAGTGGTTACGCAAAAGGCAATATTTAAACGTAGCTCGAATTTTCTTATTTGTTAATTTAATGGGGCTTTCCCAATTTAGGTGATGGGCCCAAATATTAATAAAAAATAAATTTCCGAAAAACCCCCCTCCGGTCAAGCGAGGTCCATCGTCATCAGTCCAACCAAAAAATGGAAAGTCTGCACTTGACAGCACCCGATTCCTCCCTCTAATCTCTTTTTCTTTCCTTTCCCCTTTCCATTTTCATCAATTATGGCAATTAAATTAACCGATAATCCAATAAATTATTCGTTTTTTTTATTTAAATTATTTGAGTAGGATACGATGCATAACGCAACCCACCACCACGATGGCGATCCCCTTTCTCTTTCGGTTGGCCCGGTTTGACCCAAAAGCATAATAAAAACAAAAATTCGGATTGTACGGAAAAAAAAGATCGAACGGACCCCAAAGCTGTCCAAATTCATTCCCCACCCCTCCCCTCGGGAAAAAAAAAAGAAAAAAGAAAAAGAAAAACCCAATTTGGCTTTTAATCAAATCCGATGTTTGGTTTTGGGGCGTGGAATTTGGCATTTAAAAAAATTGGACAGAGCCCATTAAAATAACATATCTGGGGGACTGATTTTTAAATTCGGAATAGTTTTTTTTGGGGGGAGGGGGGATCATAATTTTTGGTTTTCGGGGAAAATTGCCAAATTGAGATAGCGACGCGTATACGCAGGGGAAAAAAAAAAAAGAGGGTCGGAGAGATTTTTCTTTCCCCAAAAGAGCTTCCGCTTTTGCGATATTTCCAACTCCATTCGGGTTCATATTATTTTTGTCCGAAAGTCTACCAAACTCAAAGCGTGCCTTAGTTTTTGAGAGGTGACCTTTTATATTTCTTAAATCCATCCTCAAAGCTTAGGCATGCGATCTTTCAACTAGCTCTGACGTAGTTTTAAACTTGATGTAACTATATGTTATGATTGTTTTTAATAGGGATAACAACATAAATGGTTAAATTTTAACTTGATATGTAACATGATCTTTGAATTTTTATTTTGTTCAGTGTGATTCTTAAAATTTAATCAAATCATAATGTCATCATTGAACCTTTAATTTGTTCAACATAGTTCGTAAACTTTTGCTAAATGTTTAAACTTGTATCTGGACTATATAAAAACATATAATATTATCATTTTATTAAGTTAAGTTCGGAGGCAATTTTGTATATCTTCATATAATTCATGGACTTGTTTGAAAAGATACCAAAAATTCATGTATCTATCGAACAATTTTTTCTTTAGTTCTAAGACAATATTATAAAGCAAATTAAAGTTTAATAATCATTTATGTCATTTTTTTAAAGTCTTTATATAAATATCTACCAGCAAAACCACCCACCTGGGTGGCATTGTTGGTTTGCGCTCCCTTCCTCTCGCAAAAGATCGAGAATTCGAATCACAGTTTCGTTATAGGTTGACTTACCTGGTTGAATGTGCGGCCCTTAGGGTTTCGTCGGTGGGGTTTTCCCGAGTCATGAAAATATATATATATATATATATATATATATATATATATTTTCATGACTCAGGAAATCCCACACCCCACCGACAAAACCCTAAAATATTCAACTATATATATATATATATATATATATATATATTATATATATCTACCAACAAAATGACCTACTCTGCAAGGACTTTTCCTCTCCGTCCATTTTGCTTCCAAGTGGGTCTATGCTTGTCTCGTTCCAAACGATGAACAAGGCCCGACATAAAAGTATTAATTTGGATTTTGCAAATTAGTAATTATTGAAAATTCTACCATCGTGTGCCGCTCTTGCCATTAGCTATCCTTTTGGAATTTTTTTAATTTTCTCTTGATATTATAATAACGCAATCAATTACAAATGAAATTTCTATGTGTCGCATAACAACGACAACTTGGAATTTTTTAATAGCTTTTGAGTGCCTGTATTTTTCTCTTTCTAATACCTTTATGCCTCGTTTTTGCATTCCATATTTCTTTTGATCGCTTGAAATAAAACTTCAACGGCATTTTACTGTTAACATAAGGTTGACCAAATAAAGTAAAGTTAGGCTTTGAAAATTAGTTAAATATCTCATTGAGTTAGGCTTAAATATAGTGGTCAAGCATCTCATGAGATTGTGAGCTAAAACGTTCAAGCCAACTTGAGTTAATCACTGAATTTGGTGATTAGTCGTTGATCGCTTATGATGACAATTGTGCTCTTGAGGGATGAGAGCGCTATTTTAGCAACAAATTATGCTTTGTTATTTGCATTCCTGCATTTGCTTTATATATTTCTTGAGTATTCTTCTGAAAAATTAAAAGAATCTTCTTTAAAAAAAAAAATCATTCAAACCGACCGATAAAATGAATGCTCGAGCACTTCAAATTACACTATATGAATCAACCATTTCTAATTACATGGCATGACAAGAAATCTAACGAATCCCGTGCTAGAAATCAAAATGCACGGTCATCATCGACATGGTTGGTTGAGTTGACCGAGACTTATATTAATTTTATAGAAAATTTCTTCGCCGCCATTTGGAATTTTCTAATCGTCCCTTGTTCTGTAAAAATCTCGCTTTCTTTAAAACATGATTAACTATACTTAACCCTACCTTATTGGGAAAGAAAAATATATAACTCGAAACAATAGGTACGAGATGTATGGGCACTAACACATTAAGATAATAAATGTAACCAGGCCATGCGCTCTCACTGGATGGATTATTGTCGGCGAACCTTGTAGGTGGAAATATCCTTGAAAGAGAATAAGTTAGTAAAGTCAACCTTCAACTTTGGATCTATGTAAATCTTTAAATTATTTTGTTTGAATTTTGTGATGTAAAACACAAGATATTCCCATATTGTCGGGGAAGAAAAATAGATGCGCAGCCAAGCTAGGCACATTTCATTGAAAAGACTACCGTTTGTAGCTTTTATAGGTGGAAACACTCCTAAAAGATAATAGGTAAGTAAAGTCGAGCTTAACTTTGCTTCATTATGAACCCATGACCTTCAACTTTATAAATATCCCGGTTTCTCAATTGGATTGGCTCCATAGCATCAAACTCGCTCAAAAATAGGATGAACTACGCTCAAAATGAACGTTTCCACCTCGAGTGCGGAACGCCTTTTAATGTTACGTAATAAAAGGTGCCGACACTGGCCATATTTTCCTAATCAACATGATGGGGGGTTGCAACAAGAAGCTCGTCCCTCCTCATTATTGCGTGCGTAAAGCAAAGAGTTTCGGAAGGGGAATGGGTTGACCGCTTCGCTAGGACCTCATTCAACAAACATTTGTTAGCTAAACGAAAAATGAATCATGACAAGAAAATATTATAACCAAAAGACCAAGATGCCGTAAAATATACCGAGTATTCTCGTGATATCTACAATTGTTATTTTTGGAAAAATTAAAATATTTCGCAACAAAAACGATTATGAAGAAACATTATGGAAAATCCTTTTAACGAAAAGAGGAGTACGTAAAACACTCCGGAAGAGAATGTCATCATATATTTCGTGTTTCTCATGTGTCTATTTGAAACAAATCCCAGCAAAATCCTTACCCCAGAAAAAGGAACCTCTTTCTCTCTCTTCCTCTCTCTCTTTCTCTTTCTCTCTCCTTTCGCTGGTCGTACTTGCACCCCCTTAGTCGTAGGTAGGTCTGTCTCTCTGCGTCTGCCCGAGAGGACGCCGGAAATGGGGAGCCCCGATTCGAGGACGGGCGGCGAGAAGGCCGTGCCCTGCGACTTCTGCACCGACCGGCCCGCCGTCCTCTACTGCCGGAGCGACGCCGCCAAGCTCTGCCTCCTCTGCGACCACCACGTCCACTCCGCCAACCTCCTGTCCCGCAAGCACGTCCGCTCCCAGATCTGCGACAACTGCGCCTCCTCCCCGGCCTCCGCCCGCTGCGCCACCGACAACCTCGCCCTCTGCCAGGACTGCGACTGGGACGCCCACGCCGCCTCCCCCGTCCCCTCCACTCACCACCGCTCCCAGATCGACGGCTTCTCCGGCTGCCCCTCCGCCCTCGAGCTCGGCTCCCTTTGGGGCCTCGATTTGGCCGGCGAGGGCAAGAAGTCGGGCCGCTCGGGCCTCTCGGCCTTCGCCCGGAACGATGGCGGCCAGCTGATGCAGGAGGTGATTTCGGGCATGGAGGGTTGGGCGTACGGGGCCAATGGGAACGGCTTCGGGTTTCAGGACTTGATGGTGCCGAACGACGCGGGTTTGGCGGATCCTTACCCCGGCGTCGTCAAGCAGGGATCCGCGGGTCGGACGAACTGCGGGAGGCGTAAGCAGGAGATGCGTAAGCAGTTGGTGGAGCTGCTGAATAGCGATTTTGAGGATAATTCCGATGGCGATGATGGCGGCGGCGGCGGTGGAGGAGGAGGCGGAGAGGGAGGAGATAATTTGGTGCCCAGGACGCCGAATAGGACGACGGCCGCGTGGCCGGAGAATGGGGAAGGGATTTGTGGGGAGCATCGACAAGGGAGTGATGGGGTTGATGCGGTGGTGATTGATCATCATCAGCCATTTCAACAACAGCCCACTTTTACTTCTTTGCTGATGTTCCCGACGCAGCGAGATTTGGAGGAGAGCGGACGGCGCGTCGGTGGATTGGGGACTGGTAATGTTGGCGGCCAGAGCACTCAGGTTTGGAAACTGATTGTGTTTTCGCTTGGCTTACTTGATCCCTAGTCTTCTAGCTGGTCAATTAGCTATGTTCTTGTGCTTTAAGTTCGTTATATGATCTGGTGATGGCTTCTTGCGATGATAGAATTCATGCTCTATTAGCGTCTTGATTACGAGCTTTGGGGATGGTTCGCTCGTGGTTCGTGCTGGTGACTGATTTTGCCGACAGTCTTGATGCTCTTGGAAAACGGATTAGACTTTCATGGTGGAAGCTCCGCAGAGGTTGTGTAGGCTTTAGGATTGGATCCCTTGTTGGTTTTCTTCATGTGATGATTTCTGTTAACTGGGAAAGCCCTTGGCTTTGTTGCAATGGGGCTTCCTGTCCTTTTCACTGGTTTTGTAATCAATTTGGAATCGAAGATAAAGAACTCTCTCTCTCTTTCTTGCCCGCGCGCAACTTTTAGGTGATGGGCTTTTGTCATTCTAAGAATGCAACATTCTCGCTTTGATTATGGTTTAAGAGCCTATCATTGATCCCAAGGACTTGCTTAGTCTTTCGCTTACATTGTTAGGTTGTTTCTGGCACCCCTAGGGCGAGCTTCTCTTGGACTTTGAAGGCTTAGGTTCGCTGCACTTTCATGCCGTTTCTCATTTTAATCTCATTCCATGCTAATATGTAACTCATGTGATTTTTCAATGGTCCAACCGTTGCTTTGTGTAGTATGTAGTGAAGTTAACCGTTGGTATGTTTGCTTCCTCTCAGATCTGGGATTTCAACTTGGGACGGTTGAGGAGTCAAGAAGAAGCTAGTCCAGTGGAAGTTGGATATGGCAAAAGTAGCGAAGGTTTTACGATCAAGAGTTACAATGAACTAATGAAAGAGACATCAATCACGACTACAAAAATGTTGGGGGATGTTTACCAGCTGAATGGTTACATCATGCCCGAGGATATTCCGTTGTACAATGTAAGTGAGTCTACTGTCTAAGTGCCTCCACATTTTTTCCATCATGATTTGCGTTTTGCCTTTATTTATCGTTATATCTTGCTCGACAAGGCCGGGAACACTTTGACAAATGATCTTGAGCAAATTCAAATCTTAGCTGAACGTGAAGAATGTTTTCAATAATAGTAGGTACAAGTATCTGCCTCTTGGATTGCATCATCCACTATATTGTGCTGTTTTTGTTCCAGAATAGATGCATAAAGATTCAAATATTTTCTTCAAATCCGTCGTTCTTCATCTCCCAGTCTACCATTTAGACCATCTTGAAACTTGAAGATGGAGATTACCAGTTTAATTGTATGAAATATGTCTATGGCCCCACAATTTAAATATGTGCTGCATTTCTTGGTGTTGTTTGTTCCTGTAGCCTGTAGGCCTAGACATCCTTGCATGTCCTTAAGATGTCTGAAGTTTGGTGTGATTTGATAACCGGTACCTTCCTTAGATGTGATAGCTTTCTTATGCTTAAGAGTGATAAGGCTTAGCATTAGGCACTTTAATTTTCTTTTTGTTTTTCTTTGGAAAGATAGACAAAGTTCACCACTAAATTTTGTTGACGAAAGCAGATTGACAGTATATCATTTCGAAATGTAATATATCCTTTGATCAAAGCTTGCAGGTGAACTTGCGTATATTATGTGATTTTGTGTGATGTTACTGACTGCATGTTACCAATGATACTGTGCCTATATCATTCAATCATCATGTTTTCAACACCACATTCTAGAGAATAGTTTTTGTTTCCCCATAAAGCTAGACATTGGTTGTACGGGTTTTGTTATATAGTGTCCTTGAGGAACTTATTAAGTAATCAAATAAGAAATGTCACAGTTTTCAAATTACTTATGTTTCTTGTGATGTTCAATGCTTTGAATATCATACTTTTTTAATTAGTATATGCTTGACAAAAACCCCTGGGCACTCTAAACGTGGCAGCAGTTATATTTTATGAAACAGGAATCATCTTTTCTTTTGGTGAATGTGAATCACAATCTGTTTAGGTTATGTATTCAAGTCATAGGCAATTAATCTTTGCACTTTCTGATGTTTCTGGGACAGAACTAGAAATGCCTTTCTACTTCTACATTCAAGCTTCTCTCCCTAAAGTAAATTTCGGATTATTCCTAACACCACAGGCGAGTTCAAGTAACCTGGCTGCTAGCCAAGGGCCAGCAACATGTGAGAGTAACAACTTACCCATGCCAGAGCCATCGTCGGGTTCAGCTCTTGCTAAAGGCAAAGGCTCTACTAACTCCAAGGGTTACAATTTTGCGGATCAGACATTAATCACTAGCGGCAATGACACGAGAGCGCGGTGAAGACAAAGGCCGACTTGGAGTTGCTGGCTCAAAACAGAGGCAACGCCATGCTCCGTTACAAGGAGAAGAAGAAAAACCGGAGGTGCCTTTTTGTCGATTATCTTCTTTTTTCTTTCCAGTGCATAATAGCTCGCCCGCTTTAGGGCACTTCCTTGCGAGCTTTTAAACCTTCAATTCTTTCTCATCACGAACAGATATGACAAGCACATAAGGTACGAGTCGAGGAAGGCAAGAGCTGACACTAGGAAGCGAGTCAAGGGTCGGTTCGTGAAGGCTAGCGAAGCCCCTTGATTTGGGTTGCCTGCAGTAGCCAGATGAGCTGCTCCCCTTCTTTACTCTCTTTTTTTTCCTTAATTCTTTGTTTGCTTGTAAATATTCTTTTGACAATCAGTCTCTCCCCATGTTGTAGTGTATGATTTGAGCAAGTTTTAGATTACGTGTGTTTGCTGTCACTACTCGTTAGTCGTCCCATCCTTTTCATTTTTTCTATCAGCATTCTTGTTCGGTACAGCTGATGATTAGTGCAAGAAAGCACGAATTTTTATTTTCTTATTTTTGGGTACCCTTTTTTTTGGTACCTTTTTTTGGGTAATTGAGAAGGTATCTGAGCCCGAGTTAGCCCCAATAAGTAACTATGGTACCTTCCTTCTCTTCGTAGACATTCTTCGTAGACATTCTTGTGTTTTAGAAAAACTTTTTGAGTCTTCAATCTTTGAAAGGGAAGAGGCGTAGGTAGAAAATTGCACAAGGCTGGGTCATTGCTTATTGATTGTGAATGCAACAAGGTAAACAGATGGATCGCGAAATTTCGGGGAAATAATACAAACTGAGATTCGTAGAACCCTAAAATTTCATAGAGGCAAAATTACAGATCCTTGAAATGGGTTAGGTTTTTTTAATGTGTCGGTCGTCAATTTTCTTAAATGTGTTAGTACGTTGACCGGGAATGCAGTATCATGATGCCAAGAACAAAAGAGAAAAAGTTGCCCCCACCACCCCCGCTGCCCGAGAAGGTCTAACCCTAATCCAGCCTGGCATCTTCTAATGGGGCCGTACTTAGGGCCGGGACAAACCCTAATTATTTAGTCTGATATTGTACTTATTTCGAGCCAGCTTATTCGACTCTTTTTCTTTGGACGAAACACTTACATGCGCGCAGAAATTATTGCAAGTTGCCCCATGCAAAGTCAGACGTGACCACAAGACTATATTCTATTGTTTGACTATTAGAAACTTTAGAACGGGATTTCGGGGAAATACCATGAAAAACCTTGAAAATCTAATTGGGGAAGAGATTTAAGAAAAGGAAGGAAAAGAATATGGTAGTGACGTCATCTGTTTATTAAAAGTGACGATGACCAATTTTAAAATGTTTTGGCTTTGTTCTCTTCGTTAAAGAAGCTGAGCTCGTTCTTCATTAAACAGATTACATTTTGACCATTAAAGTCGGAATCTGAATGTGTATGGCCCAAGACAACAACCCTCAAGATCACTTGGCAGGGATTTTGTAAAGATGCTCTAATTCCCCTTAAAAAGCCATGACTTTGGGTCCAATTTCAATTCTATTCTAGACATGTTTTTATCTATAAAATCAAATTGTCAACATTCGCTTTAATCTCAAATTTATTCACACGTTTAAATATTGCCATTGATTTCTTACAACATTAGGGTTATTTAGAGGTTCATTATCAAAATCCACGTTTTCATCAACATTTTCATCTTACAGCAGCATCGACAGCATGTTTTGGTCCAAGGGTTAACGGGTGAAAATTTTTGGACTATAGTGAAAATAGGTGATTTCTTTTTGAGATAAAAAAAATTTGGGGTAGGATTGAGATTGGACTAAAATTAAGAATATTTTTAGGGTGTCAGGTCTTATGAAAGTGGATATTTCATGGGAATAGAGAGAGGAAAGTTGGGCAAAGAGGATCGTCTTTATTTGTTGACCGTAGTTTGACTATTGCGGCAGATTTGGTCAAAATGGAACAAGCCCAGTTGAGCTTTGACCCTCTTTAACTCAATTGCCTTTTGCTCAGCTTTATACTCCGATGTCTTGCCCATTAAATAATTTGTTCAAACTTTCGATGAAGGATTGACCAAGATAATATCGAGCGTTCTTATTGAAGTCCAAGTCCAATGGTGTTGCCAACACTTATGTGATCGAGTAATATAATGGAAACTAAGTCTGATTTGTAAAATTAATTTACTAAATGACATAACAATTTTTGACTAAATATTAAATAAATGTGCAAAACATGGATAAGAGTCCGCCACATCATTTTAGAAGTCAATTTCAATATCTTTAGCGTTATTCTTAGATATTATAAACAACAGTCGAAAAGGAGAGTGAGATGTCCGTGTGTTACATATTCGTGAGGGCTTATTAAGCCCTATTTTCTCCTAGCCCAAATTCACTTAAATGAAACTGACTCAAAAGGCCATCGTGCAAAGTAAATCTCATGAGGTCAGCCAATCAATTGCATGACAGAGATCCGACTCTCCACGTCACGTGCAAGTAAACCCAATATCTAAGTCACTCGTCAAAAATTCTCGAATCGCGTCCTACCAAATTCGTGAGATTATCATAGTTGTTGAGCATGAGATGTCAATTTTTGCGATGGTTTTCACTTTCTCATCCATGGGGTCCAATCCAAGAGTCTCCATTCGGCCCAAAAAAGAAGTTAGAAAAAAGAGAGAAGGCAAGACAGCAAAAGGGTGAGCGTGCGAAAGTGATTACACGATCGATGGTCCGCATGGAAAGTTACATTTGATCTGAAGGAGGGGTGAAAATGAGCATGTCTTCTTGTTAAACGACCTGATAAAAGGTCAAAAGGGAAGCAGGCGCATCATCATCATTCGATCCATTCTCAATTTCTACCTGCCTGAAAAGATGTCCCTCCCCTCCCTCTCCCTCTCTCTGCTTGACTTAGCCCTCAATGAAAATTTACTAAACTTTACTGCCCCAGCTCTACAAAATATGATTTATCCTGTTTGGCCACGTCTCGCAAATCGCTATTTGAATGTCGAATATGGTGCGGTTATTCAATTATCTATTCATAGTCCTTCAAATTATTCAAACTATTAATTTCGCAAATGGGTTTTAAGAGAAGGTAATGTTTTCTCCATCCCTGATTGGAGAAAACTTTCTCCAACCTTGTTTCTTATTGGTGAGTTACATGTTACAGGCATCATCGATTGTATTCGTCTTTAATTGTATTTGGTGCTAGTGATTTTACTCTTCGATTAGAGATGACGAAAACTATATCCCCATTTCATTTTGCTCGAAAATTGATAAGCATCTTTTTTTTTTAAAGAGAGAATGGGCAGCTTCTTCTTCTTCTTTTTCCTGATTGGTAAAAAGTAGGAGAGGGATACATTGCCATAAGGGTCCAAAACACATTCACTTGTTGATCACGTCCTTTTCTACTGTTTTTCTCTATATGTACATTTCTAATTGAACAGGCACTCCCTACATTTCGGTTAAGAATGCCTATAATTTGTGGAAAAATCTACAACGTAATTGCTGAACATCAGAAATAGATATAATGGGAGACAAGTAAAGCTCGATAGTCTTTCTGCAGCCCGAAGACGAGGCTTTTCAGAGCACAATAGTGCAAAAGTTATCATTCCAAAGAATTAAATAATAATAATTATAACAGAAAAAAGCTGAAACTGCAAAAAATTATTCCCTGAGTCCAAAAGACATGTCGCAGATTCCATTCCCGCCATTTGCACACACGCATGCACTCCAATTTCTCATCATTTCATTTTCTTTTTTCGTCGAAAATTGAGGGGAAAGAAACGAAGGCTTCAAAGAGCACGCTCTGTATCGTGGTTGGTTTGCTTTTTTTTTATTCTCTCTCTCTTTTAGATTCTACAAAATCAAGTTTTCGAGGAAAGTTAAAGAGAAAAACTTAGCCTAGTCATTGCGTAAAGCCTTTCCCGACGACAAGTTGATCCCCTTCGATGTTGGTCGGTCGATTTCTTCCGCAATTAAGATGATAAGATTGTGTTCCGTATTGAACGAGTGACGTGGCGATTGTCAAACTATAGAAATTTCTCAATCTATGCAAAACTCCAGTCTAAGGAACTATAAGCTGGAGGTTGTGAACTCAAGTAAGGGCTAGAGATGACACGAACTTGAATAATCGAAGTTTGAGATGAGTGAACTTCCTACATGTGAAAAAGGGTTGAGACTGATCATGCTCAAAGCGAGTTATCACTTAGGGTGCACATAAAGACACTTTTGTTTTTCTGTTTCGGGGATAAATTTGGAATAAAAATTCATTTAATAACGCAATTTCATTTTTCTATTTTTGGAATAAATTTCTACTCTACAAATAGATTTGGAAGAGAAATCATAAGTTAAAATTTGTTACTTATCTATTTCCAAAACAAAAGTGAGAAACAATTTCTTAAACAAAAGTGAGAAACAAAAATTTATTTCATTACTCACTCTTGTTATTGCTCGCCGATTACCCATCCTCCATCACCCCCCGGTCATCGGCCGCCGCCAATCATCGTCACTCAGGAAGGGGAAATTTTATAATATTGTCAAATAAATTTTTATTTCATAAACATAAATTTTATATCGTTTTTAAACGATTTCCTTTTTATCTTCTTTGTGACTATGATGCCCCAGGCTTGTTTTTCTTTTCTTGCTCATGTGTTATGGATAAGAGTCACGCGAGAATTCTCCCTGTACTTGCATACCATTGTTAATTTGGAACTGATTATCTTCCAGTTGGTTCGTGGGACAAAGTTTGTACTAGGAGTTTTAGGAATTTTTTTCTGCTCAAACTAGTTGAGAGTTAATGTCGCCCTTCTGACGAAACACACAAAATACTTCGACATGACAATCAATTCTAAGAGGTTCTTTTTTATTTTATATGAACGCAATAATAAAAATGAACAAATATTTCATTTTTGATTACCTAAGTCGGAAATTGAAATTTGGAACTTATCTTGTTACAAGTTCTAGGATTTGTTTTGAATTCTAAGAGGTTCTTTTTTATTTTATATGAACGCAATAATAAAAATGAACAAGGATTTTATTTTTGATTATCTAAGAACGAGTATCTATATGCACTTGTCAAATAGTATTAAATAATTTAATTTTCAATGCACCAATTGCTCGTGTATTATATAGAATAATTATTTTAAAAATTGGCTGAGCATAGCTACATCAAATAAGCAATTGGAGTTTCCACTAGTTTCATAGTCTACTAAAACACATTAAGAGTGAGCAATTTTAGGTTTTGTACAAGTGCCACATGGAATCTAAAACCTACTAATTGAAACAAATTTCTCATTTTTTTTGAACTTGAAACCTATCTTGCATACCCTGAAACTTGGAACGGGTCTACCTGGGTTCTACCTATATTATTAATTGAACGATTATAATAAATTATAACATTTAATAATCACCACTTACTGCTATAATTTACTTACCATGATTTATATCTAGACATGTAAAAAATATGAGACATTGACGAAATAAAATTCTCCAAGTTCTAGGTTTTAGATTTGCAGAACCTAGAATTTACCTATCGAAATAGGTTCCCCAAATTTTGAAATCTAGAATCTACATTACATAACTTGAAACTTGGAACCTATAGGTTCCTATTGATACGTTTCTCAGGTTCCAAATTCTACCATGAATTTATGCTCACCCCTACTCATAAAAGGTATAATTGTTCTATTCTAAAACTCATAGCACAAATGTCATGATGTCACTCCCACAAACAGATTGTACCATTTCCTCTGCATCACTCACTTTTAATCCTAATGCCATTAGTTCCGCTTATGAGAGGACGTGAATACAAGAAAATTCCTGGGTCACTTCGATCCATGACACATGTGGTGCCTCGCTTTAATTTTTTATTTTTAATGGAATGGCAACAATAAAAGAAGATATCAGACTAATATCACAGAAATTGAGATTTATATATGAAATTTATTCACAAATATAACTGAATATCTTATAAAAGTGACCAGCGATTCAGTAAATAAAGTCACTCTGAAACCAAGAGCCGAACGCACCAACCTCTCTCCTTCACCCGCTGTAAGTACATCTTTAAATGAACAAATTGCCAACTTCATTTCAACTCACTCTCTCTCTCTCTCAAGCACAAGCTTCAACTCATGGCGATCTCTCCCCTGTTCCATGTGGCCGGTCTGCTCCTCCTGCTAGCCCCTCTGGACCTCACCAACGCAAACTCAGAAGGTAAAAGATGGAAGACAGAAAGAAGGAATCGCTCGGGAAGAAACGCATGCATCCTTCCTTCTTGTATCTTACATTCAAAGTTCCCATCTTTTTCTGCCCTTTCTTTTGGGCCTCGTCACTTTACGAGATATGATTGCTAAGTGATGATTCCGGAGAAACTGAGCAGGGGATGCTTTGTACGCACTGAGGAGAGCAGTGAAGGACCCGGACAACGTTTTGCAGAGCTGGGATCCTACCCTGGTCGATCCCTGCACTTGGTTTCATGTCACCTGCAACCGCCATAATCGGGTCACCCGACTGTATTCTTCTCCTCCTCCTCCTCCTCTTCTTCTTCTTCTTCTTCTTCTTTCTCTCCCAAGCTTTCTCCATCTGTCTCATGATTCCTCTCTCTCTCTGGTATCATGCCTTGATGCAGGGACCTGGGGAATGCGAATCTGTCAGGCAGTCTCGTTCCCGAGCTAGGGAAGCTCGAGCACCTTCAGTATCTGTGAGTAATTTTCGCATGAAAAGCTTTCGGTTTTTTGGCGATGGGATCAACATAAATCCTTGGGACAAAATGCATCCGTGTGAGCAGGGAGATGTACATGAACGAATTGAGGGGGGCGATACCGGAAGAGCTGGGAGGGCTGAAGAGCCTCGTGAGCTTGGATTTGTACCGCAACAACCTCACCGGCTCCATTCCTGCTTCTCTCTCCAACCTCTTCAACCTCAAGTTCCTGTGAGCACCCCCCCCTCTCTCTCTCTCTCTCTCTCTCAAAGCAAATGACTTTAGAGAAGTGCTTTTGATTATCTCCATTTCTGGTTCGCTATCAATGGCGGGCTTCGATGTTTTTACTACTAGAGGTTATAGAATTTTCTTAAACTGCGATGCGAATGGCAAAAAGGAGGAGGCAGCTATGCGGTGTGAAGATGCAAGCGTAGCATCTCGTTAAGCCGTGATTATCATGTTCCATCTCTTTTCAGTATTTAGAATATCTTTCCAACCCAAGGCTTTTTAATTTTCAGTTTTCCACGCACAGGGCATAGTTTCGGTGGTCTGAAAAGCAATGTGAAGTAGCATTTATTGACAATCGTTTTTAAAGAGGCCATAAAGTCCTCTGCTTTTTGTTCGTAACGTGACGGGTCCACGCCATGCAGGCGACTGAACGGCAACAGGCTGACCGGTGAAATCCCCAGACGACTTACCCAACTCCGAAATCTCAAGATCCTGTAATTAGTCTCTCTCTCACTTCTCTCTTTTTTTTAATTTTTAAAATTTCCTCGTATAAATAAGATGTTTTTCTTCATGTCGTAAATCTCACTCCTTCGAGTTGCAACCTGTTGTGCAGTGACCTGTCGAACAATGATTTGTGCGGTACCATTCCAACCTCTGGTTCATTTTCCAAGTTCTTAGAGCAAAGGTTCGAGACACCCCCCCCTCATCTTGAATTTCCTCAAAACCTAGCCAGCACTCACGCGCACTCACTGAACTCTACAGCCACTCTCTCTTCGTCCTGTCGTGTTGTGGGAACTTGTGATGTCCTGTCGGGTTTGACTTGTGTGCGCTGCTGCCTTTGGGTTGTACAAGTACGAGTCGAAGCTATTAAAGCGTGGGGTTGTTTTGGTTGCAGTTACGCCAACAATTCCAGATTGGAAGGTCCGGAATTGGTAGGATTTGTGAGATACGACGCTGGAGGGAGCTGCAACTGACGGATCACGCCGTACCCAAATAGCAAATTTGAGCTATTTACCTACTCAAGAATCAAGACCTCCTCCTGTTTTAGGACACAGACTTCGTTTCATGTAACCTTGATTTGGGCTTGTCTCAGATGGAGAAAGCATATGATATGCAGTCATCGCACATAACTAACGGCAGTGACTGTCTTTGAATCGTGTCCCAATTCGGCAAAGAGCAAATATGTGTACTGTCACATCAAGCACGCCTCTTCACATGAACGCTACAAGTTACAGGAGTACATTGCTCATCGTTTGATGAACAGGATGGAACTCTGAAAGTAGATAAAATTATCAAGAGCAGGACCTGGACACTGGCACTATCGACAATCGAGAGTGATGAAGCGCAGTAGCAATAAAAATGAAATCAAAATGAAATCCATTCGAGGTCAGTACCCGCTTGAATTAAGAGGAAACTTGCATGTGGACGTGTTAAAGGATCCGAATGGCATATTGCATGACTATGACTGGATTGTGCTTGACATCAGTGGGGATATAATCTGCTAATGGGAGAATGAATTCCCACTTAACCGCTAGACAAAAGAGATCTGTCCGTGTCAAAAAGTAGAAAAAAAAAGCCAAAAACATCTTCGTATTTAATTCCTACAAGTATGTACAAATTCTCTGGCTCAACACATTAAGGCGACTATGCAATTCCCTACCAACGGCTTGCCCAAGAAATGGCTCTAAAGGGGAGAATATAATTACAAATATGCAACTGCGAGAAATCACCACAAGCTACCTTGTATTGGACACCCGTGGATTGCACAAAGAATGCTCCAACAAAAAAATCATCAGTTTGTCCCTGCGTCCAGCAAATACATAGGGAATTTAATCATGAGTTTTGAGGTGCTGGTATAAAGCTCCAGAGCTATTTAGGAACAGGAAAAGACCAGATTTTTCGCCTAACCAGAGAGGAAGTTGTGCAAAATAATGGCAGTTACCTAAAGCAAGTGTTAAAAATGTTTCAGACCCATTAAAGATCAGCCAAATTCCAATTATTTAGGAAATTGACACCAAAAACAAAGGCAGGCTCAACGCAGCTAGAACCTAGAGTCTACAAAAGTAGATCTAATCATAAGAAATGCGTCAAGAGACCAGTGAGTGATTCAGATGATCAAAATGAAAGGGCCTGTTCAATCCTCTTTCGCTATCATGTTGCCAGACATGAATTCCAATAGGATTAATTAATTCCTTCAAAACTATTTTCCCTGATATGGAAGTAAATGCATCCCCTTAAGTAAACAATATCTGTCGGCAGAGGTTTTTAATTACCTCCTATTTGGACGGATGGAAGGATAGCTCGTGCATTAGTCAGTGAAGGCTGGATGTTAGATAAAGACATCGGTGTTAGCGGCGGAGAAGACACATCTTCTGCTGTCTCTATGTTATTTGGAACTTCCGATGGCTTTGAACCCTGTGAGATCCTCAAACCACTTGAAGGTATGGAAAAACTACGAGGGACAATCTGAGGAGGAATTGGCAATGGGGATGCTGAAGTCATTGCCATGGGCTCCTTCTTAACTGAATGATCTTGTCCTCGTGGGAACAATGGAGCTGAATGACCCACAAGTCCTGAATGTCTGTTGGATATGGTATTTGAACTGGCAGGGGGCCTTGGAAGCTCATGGAGCTCACTTATTTTAGGTGAGGATGTAAGAGGTGCAGAAGCAATTGGAGACACTTTTGGAGGAGATGAAAGTGATTGAGATATTGGATTTCGCAAGATTGGTCCTGAATATAAATGGGGATGCTCCACTGGCGCTGACTGGTTAGGCTGTGACTTATTAGTCAATGGTCCAGAGAATGCTTGTCTTTTGAATTTCTTAGAACCAGGAGCACCGAGGGGATCATGGTTTGTGAACAAGAGCCTTTCTGCCAAAGGAGGAGGTAGTAATGGGGATGTGACGTTACTCTCCTTGAAAATTCCATGAGGAGAAGTCCTCGAGAATTTCCCATCAGCCGGGCTTCTCCCAGACTTCTTTGGTTCCAGGGGAGATGAATGCCACAGCTTTGGGTTACGACTGCTCAAACTTGACTGTCTGGAGGGTAGAAACAGCTTGATTGATGGTGCAGTTATTGGACTCTTCGCATCCATCGGAGTGGGCAAGACATAGGTTTGAAGCTTCCGCGTTGATGATTGTCTCATTGGCCCCATTTTGTCTGTAGGATCCAACTTCTTTTCTGGATAGAGTGGGGCCGACTGGGTCATCTTCCTGATTTCTCCACTAAAATATTCCCCAACAATTTTCTCTGCATTTTCCTGCATGTCAACAAAATGGATGACGTTTCCTCTGTATCTTATACAGCATTTGACATCAAATGGAAAGAATACACAGTTTACATAAACATGTCCTAAAAGAAAATATCACAGTGGAGAAAGCATATTCTGATATATCTAGATCCTCCAGTTTTGCAAAGCCTTTTAGACATATGCAGCATGAATTCGCACTCATTGGAAAAGGTTAATGTGCTTATAATGGGCTATATGATAAGCAGCTGGTACAATCTTTGTCTATATTTCAACTGTATATTTCCAGTCAGATGAGTTCCTCAAATCAAACAGATATAAAAGAAAGATCAGGCATAGTACTAATGGGATTTCAGAAAACTTAGTGGGAAAACATAAAAACATTCCAAAATCATCACATAGGAAATACATTCTACAGCCCATTATGAGCATAGATCCAGCATATGCACAAAAGATAAGCAACCAGCCAGGTACCTTCATGGCTTCAGCTGGTGAAACTTGGGGAAATGTAAGGTCCACCTGATCCAACTGCACAAAAAGTTAATACCTGACGAGTTAATATGGCAAAATGCTAAGATGAAGTTAGCAGAAGACTGAAAACTGTGCTTCAGCACCAAAGATTCACCATGTCACTAATGACTTCTACAATCAAGAAAGAACACCATGTCGTAAATGGTTCAGGAAAAACATGTTTTGCCCTTCAGACCATTTAATGGACCAAGAATAACCACCCTGTGAACTATTTTCTTCAAAATGTGTCTTCTCAGTGAGATTGTGGTTCAAAAGTACATGACCAGAGTTGTGAACCACCTAAGACTATGTATTCAACTTAAAATTTTCAATCTCATATGTTGTCAATCTATCACCGAATAAGAAAAAACTTCTGCAATTGGACAAAAAACTTCTGCCCATTAAAGATGTAAAGGCACGACTCTGAAATGTAGATGAACAAGAAAATGACTTTCTAAGCGCATGCACATGCATGGGAGCGGCATGCGAGATGTATGTTCATCAATACCTCCAAAATGTAACCACTTTTTCCCGAAATAAAAATGGCGCTAATTAAATTAGCCTAATGAAGCATGGATTTTTAACTGGAAACATGCAGCTTTTACATCTTCCTATCAGGGTAAGATAGATGTTTACCTCCATTGAACGCCTAACATTTGAATCAGTCACTGGAGCTTGATCAGATTGTCCATAGTCGAAGCTCAATTCCCCATCATCACGTGTGTCATAACTGTCATCATCTTGATCATCATCCATTTCATCCCCTTCGTCATCTTCAAGTCCGTCAAAGGGGTAATCAATATGCTGCTGCTCAGTAATTAACTTTACATGTGGCTCCACTGCCTCAAGAGACTTTACGGCTTTCTTGAAGAAGTTCAACTATTATGCAAAACTAGCATAAGTAACCTTGACTTGATGACTAATGTGGTTTTAACAGGCATCAAACCAATAGGGAAGGGAGGGATGAAAAAGAAAGGCTGAGAAAGAAACCTGAGCAGCATGATGACGAGCTGCCTGTGTTAGAAGACTACGAGATTGCCCTTGTTTCAGAGATTTTAGCCGGAATATAAAGACAGTCGCCTCCTCATCAAATTGTTCATGAGCTTCTTGCAGTTGCTGCAGGGTAAAACTCTCTCCCTTAACAGTTCTTGATCGACCTTTATCTATCTGCTTCTTTAATGTTTCTTCATATATGCTCCTGCAAACCGCAACCAGTGTGAAAAAACAGTAACCTCAACCAGGAGAATTGAAAGCATAACAAACCCAATAACCAATGAGCACCTTTTTTCGTCGCATTGTTGCTTCATCTCCTGCATCAATGTCAACAGAGAAGCCTTAGTAATTGTTACTATCACAACTTTTATGCCATCTCAAAACTACTCACTAACTAAAAATAAAATACCATAAGAATGCTGAAGCTGAACTTATTTTCATGAAATACTTAAGAGTCATCAGTCGATGATGAAGATCCATTTGATGAATCAAACCTTTGCATCTAAATGCCACATTCAGCCATTTAATTGGCCTAGTATTTTACTCACATTCCTTGATTAAAAAAAACAAAAATTCCACAGTAAGGCTACAGGTTTTTCTTGAACAAGAGGCATGTCAGAGCCACCAACAAGAAGAAAATCCAAACCCTCATTATTATTGAGGACCTAAAATTGTCAACCCTAGAAAACCACACAAAATGGTAACGGAGCAATAAAAAGTCTATAGCGAATAAACGCCCCTGCCAAATGGCAGCGTTTGTTAACAACACCAAGTAGGGAACAGTTTTATTAAAAAATAACATCATCCTCAGCTGAATCGAACCACTCTAGAAGTAAAAGCAAATATCAGTCTATTCATAGTTACTTCAAACAAAGAAGATGATACAGGATGATCCAAACAGACAAACCTCAACCGTCCGAAGTTCATTAAGAAGAGACTGTGAGGGGATTGTGATTGTCCGTGTTATGTGAGAGCGCTGAAAATATTTAAAAAATCATCAGCACGAATGAATAATAGGAATACTATTTCCAGCCTTTTGAACCTGAGAAAAGACTTACATACGCATCAAGGTGTTTCTGGAGTTGATACTGTACTTTACCAAGCATGAGCAATACCTCTCCTGCATTAGAAGAAGTGATCAAAAATCACTCTCTCCTACCCAGCACACACATGCACTCCCAAACAAACATTGTACATACTTACCACTATCTTCATCATCATTTAATGCGGTCTTTTCGAGAAGACACTGACCCAATTCCAGCAAAGACTCTGAGAACTCTGAAAGTACAGTAACAATAATGATGCTTAAGATCATTAGAAAATGGCAGAGCATGAGCAGAACTTACATGAGATATTGGCACAAACACATTGAAGGTTCAGACCAAATTAGCCAAGCACATTCGGTACAATTGCATTCATCACACCAAAAAATTCTTGACAATCTCCATTAGCCAGAAGCCAACTTTAAAAGAAATCAAGAGATTTCGTCTCAAGGAAGTTACTAGCATCCAAGCATACTTTATACAATGAAAACTAAGCGAACTCATTAGCGATCATGTCAATGTACTACAATAGAAGTTAACTTGAAAATCAGTCAAGAAATTGACTGAACAATAAACAGCAACGTTTCGATGATATTATTGGTTTTAACATGAATTGGGACAGTAGATAGAGGACAAAACTACAGTTAGATCTAAATGACAACACTTCCCATAAAAAATTCGTTTGGGGCATGTGAATGCACTTGCTCCTGACATCATTTTATGGCACAGCTTTACCAATGGGATTAAAAACACTGAATCCAAAGGAAAATAAATTGAAGCTGCATCGACAAAGTTGATTATCTGGGCTTATAATAGAGCAACGGATGAATTTTTAGCCACCACAGGAACTCATTAGCATGATAGAATACGAGTTATCAATGTCGTTTCACAGCAACATCAGCTACTCAGAGGGCACAGGCTGATCTGATTTATAGCTCAAATCTCCCGATATCAAATGGCATTTCAAAGTCGTTTCACATGCTCAGCACAAATCTCTCTGGCATTAGCATGATAGAATATGAGTATCAATGTCGACATTTAAATTCAGAACAACATCATCGACAAGTTAGATACTCACTATTATACTGGACATGTTAGATACAACTAGTCCTACCGATTACCATAAGCACACTTATCCTCAAAAAAGAAGGAATAAATAAAAAAGAGTACCATAAGTACTATTCATGGTAGCTGCAGCAGCAGCGAGTAAATTATCATAGCAGTCTCTCATATCATCCAGGTCCTGCAGCACAAGATTAAGAAGGAGAGTCAGAAACATGGACATCATATGCACGTGAAACGGACAGTAATGCACTCGAAACTCTGCATCTTCATTATATAGAAATTCAGCTGGAATTCTTTTCTCGAAGAACGACAGTCACTGAAATCAATTTGGAGATCAACAACCGTAGCCACGTGCCAAGAAATAGAGACAAAATACCAAACACTCAAAACGATTAGACTCAATGCAAGCAACTACTCCCAATTTTTTTTTGGGGGGGAGGGGGTGGAATTAATAATAAGATTGAAAAACCAAGCATCCCGATCACGGCTGTCTTCACAAACACTGAGGAATCAGACGGCTCCGAGTAGAACAAGATCCATCGCTACAGACTTTTGATGAATACACCCCACGTGGCTCCTTTAGGTAAGCACCTCTCTGAACCATTCCTTTCTTGGTTCGTTCAATTCATCGCGATACTCACTCACTAGGCCGCGTCCTCACTGGGGCCTCGCGACGGCAATATGTAAACCGACCTAAACTGAACCGCACCAGCAGGCTACCCATGCGCGCACGCGCGGAGAGAGAGAGAGAGAGAGAGGCAGTACCTGAGAAGCCTGAGTGAGTTCGTCCAATTGAGAGAGACATTGAAGATCCCGCCTGTCCCTGTCGCCGACGTGCTTGTGGTGGTGGATTCCGAACCCTCGCAACTTCCTGAGAGAAGTCTTCATCTGGAACCGCAAAACAAAAAAGAGGACACGAACTCCGCGGATCGCCCAGGCGAGTCAGACGATCGCTCTCCTTCACCGTCACGGAACCGAATCCCAGGGCGGCAGCGTGGGCACCAAAATCAAAGCGACGGGAGAGAGTCTCCTGCGAGCCTCGATGGAAGCGGCGAAACGCAAGATCGCGAGGAAGAGGGACACCGGCGGAGGACCGAGGAAACGACGACCGGCGAACGACGAGCGACGGGCGGCGGCGGCGGCGGCGACGACGGGGATTCCAGATTCAGAGAGCGGGGATCGATGTGGATGGCTTCGCCCTGGCAGAGACGAGTCAATTAACGAACAAAAAGACCTTGCCAATTTCAATTTAAGCAATCTCTCTCTCTCTCTCTCTCTCTCTCTCTCTGCGAGCGCGTGTGATGGGGGGCGGGGGGCGGTCAAAGGAGACGATGGACATGGGTTGGAAGGTATTATATGTCCGAAACTGTTACACAGGATGACGCGAGCGCTGCCGATATGTTTTCTTCATCGGACCCAAAAAAAATATAAAAAAAAATAAACGAGCGCGAAAATGTTTTGATTTAAAAATAAAAAATAAAAATAAAAACTAATCGTGTCGTTTCGTTGTGGGGTGGCGGGGGTGGGGCTTTGACTTTTCAACGTTCCTCGTTTGGCGCCATTTCCTTCTTTAATTGCGTGGGGCGTGGTGCGGTGGTGTTAATGGGAGAAAAAGGAGGAGGGGGCAACGACGAGGATCCAATGGCCGCCACGTCACCTCCCCGTGCGAAAGGCTCTAATAAATAAAACTCCCGAGGACGGACGGACGGACGGACCGGACCGGACTGGCCCGGTTCTTTCGCCGCGGGCCGGGGCGTGGCCTTCTCGCCTTTTCGCTTTTTCGCTTTTTCGCCATTAATGTCGTCCGGCCCCGCGTCCGGTTCAATTTGTATGGTACTTCAAAGGGGCGCCCCTGCGTGCGCTGCGCGGAAGACTCGTGGGACCGAGGAGAATATCCTTTCGCGAAATATCATTTTCAAGGAAATTGCAACGGAAGAAAATTATTTTTTTCGCAAAGACCAGCTAAAAATACTATGAACCATGTGGTCGAGTGAAAAAAGAAATCATATAATTTGGTCCAATGGATCACGATAGATCAAACGCTTTCACGTGTGATTGAAGTTGATAGTAAAAATCGATTTGAAAAGAAGATCAAACTTTGCCGTGAAGAGAAGGAAAGGTAAGGAAGGTATCCGATGGTAAGGACATTTACTTAGTCTCGTTCATGTTGAAAAAGGACATTGAAAAAGTGATGTTCTTTTTTGTCTTTTTTCTTTCCAACTAATAAATCGTTTTCTTCAATTTTAAGAATTGACTTTAGGAAAAACCATTGCTTTTTTATGATCGGAAATCCTTTTTCGCCGATTACCCATTTTCAGAAGCAAAAAGGGGAAAAGTTTGAAAAATCATTTCATGCGAATCCTTTTCGTCAAAACAAATATGCCATCGCACTTTATTATTGTCCATGTCGTAGCTTTTGCTCCCATGATGGCCTTAGATCCCAAATCTCTAGTGTCTTACATGAGCATAGTAAATCTCTGATAGGCAAGGGTCTACATGGTAATACTCTTGGAAATAACTAATTCTGTTATTTTGTTTCTGGAAGCGAATTTTTTGTTCTCGGGAACAGAAATGCATTTGGTAAATTTTTTGTTCCTGGGAACAAATTTGTTCCTCGGAACAGGTTTGGAATAGAATTTAGAATAAAAAGAAATTGTTTCTCGCTTCTAGAAATAATTTTGAGAATCGATTTTTTTTCTCTTTTTTTCCTTCCATTTCTTCTCCTTTTTCTTCCTCTTCCTCCTCCCACCCCATCACGCCCCTAGGCCACTGTCGACAAGCGGTCGGGCGAGGTCCGGCAAGGCTTGGCCTCGCCCAAATCTGCAAGGCCGAGCCTCGCCCGGCCACTCGTTGGTGGCGGCTAAGAGAAAGAAGGGGAAAAAAAGAACGCATTTTTGTTCTCAGAGTAAAAATGTTAAACGGTTTATCAAACACCCGAAATACTCAGAATTGTTCTCGGGAGCAGAATAAAAAAAAATCATTTCTGATCAAAATATGCTTCCGGGAATAGAATCATTGTCATGCAGGCCTTACAAGTGAGTTGGTCAATCCTTTCTTGTGGGGGATCCATGATGTAGCCGTCGGCTCGGTGATCCATCTAGAAGGTGGGATTCTTACTTTCTTTTCAAACCTAACTCGCGTCTTATCTCTTAAAACCTAAATTTACCCGCTTGGTTCGTCCAAGAAGCAACGGAGCCATCGATAACAAACAAACTTTGCCATGAAAACAACCGTCCTTTCTTTTACGAACACTTGGATTCCAACAAGCTTTTCTTTACTTGATCGGAAAAAGAAGGCCGACGGAATTCCTCATTTGAATAGAGAACGGAATGAAGTTCTTCCATCTTGAAAATTCCATCATCATCAACAACAGCTGAGCAAGATACTTATTCAAGAGACCGAGCGGAATTGGCTGTCGCATTAGGAGACATCGAGCTCGATCATCGGCATTTTCCGAAGATCGAAAACTCGGGCGCCGTCTTTTTGCAATTAGGGCAATTTAGTCCGGTCCAACCGCGCTTTGCACACGAAGTGAAACAAGGGAAATTGCAATTCCCCTCGTAATAGACTCCTGTCCTGTCCGATGGCTTGCGACGCCAAATTTTCAAAAAGGTCTCTCCGGGGCCCATCAGGCTCCATAGGATTTTCCATGGTCAACGAGGCGTGTGCAAAAAGCCTTCAAACCTTGACCGGAAGACATTTCAGGGCCTTCGTCGCTGTGTAATTTCTCCGGTCATTTCTTGGCAGCCGTCGCGTGGCTGCTGCTGCTGCTGCCCTCTCTCTCTCTCTCCCCCACGGCCGGCCCTCGTAAGAGATAAGTCCGCATGGGTGGGTGAACTTGTGCGCGTGAAATGTTCCGCTAACGTTGTGAATCTCAGTAGAGATGCAAGTCAAAATTCATATAAACGGGACTTTGAAATGTTTGCACATGTTGGTGAAAAATCAAACATGTGCCATGTATTTTAGTACTCTAAGGGGAATAAACAACCTTCAAATTCCTTGTGGCGAGGGCAAGGTGGAGTTGGTCATGGCGAATGAATACGTAACTGTTGGAAGGGATGGTTTGGATTATAAATGATGTACGAGATAGTTTTCTTTAGAAATACCTAAATTATTTTTAGGCAATTGTCAAAGGGGATGTTGTCCTTATTTTTACGTGTCGGTATGGGCATGTCTCACATTCCCAATTTTATCAGTCCCTGATTTTACCCGCTAATTGCTTTACATATTGGGGATTTTAAGGGCTGTACAAGACTCAAAATGAAGCCTTTTAATGGCTTGCCTAACTCAGACATCATGAATAAAAGCACGAGAAAATTTCTTTAAAAGTACCTGAATTATTTCTTTTGATATTCATTAGAGTACATGCCTGTCAACCGTTAATCCAACCCCATTGCACTTGGGTTACCATTCATATTACGTTCATTTAATCTGTCATGGTATTGCAACTTGGCCATTCAACTCTCTAGTTATTCAAAGTGGTCTTAACCCATACGAGTTGTCCAACGAAGTCTCTCATCACTCATCGATGACGTTGCCCAATTCCCGACACGACGAAATTTAGGAAACCCACCCCATCGGTCCTAAACCTATATTAGATTTTTTTTTTAAATCACAAACCTCTTATATAAATACCAATTTAATCTTAAACTTTTCAATTTTATCGATTAAGTCCTAATTCTAACTGGAAATCACTAACGTAACGGTTTAATCATTGTTGGCCATCTTACATGAAACACAACTATGTCGGCGATTTCCGACGATTTAGCAAAAAGGGATAATTGTCCTAAAAGTTACAAATATATCGTATGGCGGCCAATTTATTCATAAACCTTTTGAAAGTTTGCTAATTTCTTCATTAACCTATTATTTGGATAATTGACCGAAAGTACTATATCTACAAATCATTAAAATGTTTAAAACTAAATTAATAAAACACCAAAATATTTATGACTAAATTAGCAAATTGGCAAAATATTCATAACAAAATTGGTGCAATTAAAAGGTCCGGGAACCAAATGATAGCTGTACAATAATTCTAGGATTTTTGAACAATTTTTTCTACCCACAACAACTACATTATTAAAATTAGAAAGTTTATAACTGAATTGATATTGGTACAATAAACATATAATTGATTGGATATTTCGCCCCCTATGAAACTAATAACGTCAAAATGCTCGTCAGCACTACATCGGGAGAAACGCAAGAAAATACCACGAAGGAGAAGTGGTAAAAGGGGCGTGAATGGAGGACTAAAAAATGAACAGAACACGTCGTTGCGACGGACTCGATCGTTAGAAAAGAGGAGGGAGGTCGTGGAAAGAGCGGAAAGAAACGATAGGAATCTACGGGGTGAAAATCTGGGACATTGCTTAAAAGTTTCGTTCTTAAAACAAAAAGAAACCGATCGATCGTGGCCGTATCTTGATCCAGCAAATCAAGTCGTCGCGTGACGTCGTGAAGCTTTTGACCAAACACACGAGCTTTGGCCATGCCAGATCAATTCATTCTTTACATCTCGCAGCACATTACCCCTGACTTTCTAATTCCAAACTTTGACGGATTCGTTCTAGAAAGCCCCGAAAATAAAAAGTTGACGAAAAGAGGATCCTAAAGCAGCGGCGATAAGGTCGAAAATGAACGTCGCACAAAAAAAAAAAAAATTAATTAGAAAGGATTGTGATCATCTCAATTGATCTGATTATTACTTACGAAATAGCCGTCGAATATTTTATGAACCTATTCGAAGAATGATATTATTGTTATTGGCATGTCGAGTTTGAATCTTATTGGTCATCCGATTTCCCTTGTCATGCCCAATGGGTCACCGTAGGCGGGCCGGCCCGGGAAAATTGTAGGTAAGGTCTGAGGAGGCTTGGAGGTCGTTATTTTAATTAGTCCGAGGCCTGCACAAGAATTAGTTGACTGATTAAAGTAAGTTTGGAATCATCTAAGTCGTTGGAGCTCGCAGTACGGCTTTGAATTTGATGGCGTCCTTCGGAGCAAGTAACGTAAGTATTTATACATTATCTTTTAGGTGACCGGACAGACGAAATCTTGCGAGGCCCACTTCGTTCGGGTCGGCCCATGCCGTATTGCTGGCAAAATTGGGCTTTGTTCTGATTAGCCCACATAACAGATGAACGATTTTCTTTTTTTTTTACGCTCTGTCTGTCGTGGTTATTTCTTAAAAGACATAAATAGTCTTAATTTTAACTCAATATATAATATAGTTCATAAAATTTTAATTTACTTTATATGATTCATAAATTTTAACGAAATACACGTCATCATCCACAAACTTTCAATTTATTTAATTCAATTCATACACTTTTCATATATGTTGTAATTAGTGATTGAGATATTAAAATGTTCATCATTACCATTTAATTTAATTAAAGTTTAACAAATTGAAAATTAAAGAATGATGTTGCATATCGAACTAAAGTTCACAACTTATGTTGTACATTAGATCAAAATTCATTGATTATTTATATCATTATCCCTATATTAGATTTGTTTTATCGACACTAAATTTAAAGTAATAACATTTTAAGGGCGTCTCGAACCAATGCGGACAACGCAGCGGATGGTGTAATAAGGTCAAGAGCAAAGCAGGGAGGGGGGAGAGAGATTTGCAGGGGTGGGGCGGGGATGGCGTTCTGGGGAACACGAGTGATGGAGATAGTGAAGAAGCACGACTCCGGCGGCCTCGTCTGGAAGAGGATCAAGCTCACCTCCACCCGCAAGGCCAACGCCAAGAAGCGCCTCCTCCGCGTCTGGCAGGTCTCTCTCTCTCTCTCTCTCCCCCCATCCTAGGGTTTTCGCTTTCGCGTCGGCTAGGGTTTGTCGCGGCCCAGCGACGGAACGCTCCCGTTTTAGCGAACGGGGGCGAGCTCCGTCGCCGGCCCTTTTTCAGTCCTCCGGATATCGCATCTATTTCCGATCGGTGCGCGTCGTTCGCTGGGTTGCTGGCCATTCCTTTCTACTTCGATTTGCCGGCCTCGGCAATGCTCTTTGCTGCTCTCGTGTGTGAAGTATTGCTCTCGTTTGCTTCTTGCTGTGGTAGCTCGCGTCGAGATTATGCGGGAAATGGAATGATGGCGGCGTGGTGTGAGGCGTGTGTTTTTCCGATGTGCATTGTGTGCTTTGGAGGAGCGGAAGGAGAATACTTAGGAGGTCAATTAGAGGAGAAAAAGGGAGATTTGAATCGGGTACCTTTGGGGTTATTGTCAATGGGGTTTGTCCCTTTCTTTGAGCTCACTCGCAGGAGGTGTCGATAGGGTTTTTGCGGAAGCGTGTGTGCGCGAGTGTGTATGAAATATGGCAAGGGAGCAGAGAAATAGTGTAAGGGATGAAGGCACAAACTATATTTGATTTAAGGACTTGTGTGGTACAAAAGATTAGAGTGGCTCTCTCTTAGTTTCTAGTTCTGGTTCTCTCAACTCATGTTCTCTCACTTTTTTGTTCTAGTTGTTGTATCTATTACAAGGCTGAGAACTTTTGCCTATTTATAGGCAAGTTTCATCGACTACAAGCATGACAATTTTGACTTATTCACCACCATAGTATAGCTGGAAAATGACTCATTTTCTTCTTCTGCAAGTACTGTTGAGAGTAGTCTGACAATTTCTTGCGCGATGAACAACTAATCAATTTTTTCTCCTCCTTTAAGGTTTGTGTGGTTATGTGTGGACTTGACATGGTATATGCATGCCGCTTGATGTATTGTCTATTGAGGTTGGGTACTCAAGGCAAAGCTAGATAGCACACAAATGTAGTAATAAGTGGAGTGTTATAATTCAGTGATTGTTTGTGAGAAAAGGCCCCTTGTCACACAGCCTTCATTGAGACGAGAATTGCAGGACAAATTGCCCTTATAGGATCTGCGGTAGTTATCTTCCCACAGATGTTGGCCGCATGTTTAATGCAAAACGTTGTCCGAATCAAGTTACAGATATGGTCCTTATACCCTCAGATTCAGGGTTTTCTGCTTCTTGTTGTTCAAACGATCTTAGTGTTGAGGAGGGTGTCATAACTGGTGGAGTGCACTTTCAGTTCGTTATTGTTCTGTTATATCGTTGGTAGACTTGAACTGTTCCTCTGTCACTTGTATCCTAGAATTTGTGTTATTTTTCTCAATAATGGTCGTCGAGATTCTTGTTAAAATTGTAGCATGAGTTCAACAACTGATGACAGCATCTGGCTAGATGGGTATAGTCCTTCATGTATGTTCCACCACTGAATCATCTTTTGTATTGAAATGAATATGAAAGCTTGTGATAGAATTTGATGAAGCTTACAAACTTCCATGCATGCATACCCATAGGTGTATATGTTCTGTAAACTATCATTAACCGATGTATTTGATCATTTGCATAAAATTATCGGATTTTAAAGACAAATCAGGCTAAGAAATGTGCCAAGTTGGCTGTAATCTTTGCGTGTCATAGCGAATGTTTGTCTTGTCTAGTGTGTTCTATGCAAGAAAACTAACTGTTGAACTCTTGCAAAGTGATTGGGGGGTTTTACTCTAGTGGTGCTTTGGTCCTCTTGCATACTGTGCATTGTTTTAGGAGTTGGAAGATTTTTATTTTTATTTTTTTATTCATGCTTCTCGTGGGGGGGGGGGGTTTCACTTTGGGCACTGTGTTTGAATGAGCAAAGGTGATAATGATATATAACCATTCAAGATATGCTTTATGCTTGAATGAGCTCCTTGTTTGTTAAACTTTCTGTTATCTCTTCACAATCCTCTTCTTCTGTATCTAACAATTATACATTTATGTTCACGCACCTGTTCTTGGTACTTTTTTTGACTTTTGTGTCATTGAACTTTCATTTATACTGCATGTTAAGTGTGTAGAAGTCGGGGACTGGCGTGCAGTACTTAAATCCATCTTATCTGAGCCGAGTCATTGAATTTTTTTCTGTGCTGGCTTGAATTATTATATCCAGGGCTGGCCGAGTCATTGAATTTTTATCAGTGCTGGCTTGAATTATTATTCCTAGGGCCAGCACAAGTTTATTTTCCATTGCCAATCACAAGTTTATGTTCCGTGCTACATATGGAGATGGTAGACAACCTAGACTTGTTTTGTGGATAGCGGATTATCTATTATTTATTGAACAACTGAAGAGTGTCTGCATTCACTATCTCTAAAATTTCTGAAAAATTCAATGCTTTTCGCAGAATGAAGCTGTCCTCAAGGCATGTTCAGAGGCCCCTCCCCCGAAAACTTCCAGGCTTGCTGCTGATGCTACTGCGAGATCAGAGGGAGAGAGCAGTCAAGTTGGCAATGGAGAATTGTAAGAAAATTGTGTTTGAAGCAGTGCTACTGATATGTGGCCTACAGAAAAGAATCATCTTTGCCTCCTAGTTCATTTTTTTTATCCACCATGTGGAGCTAATATAGTTGCAATGGTTCTCCTAAACTTAGTTAGTTGCAGGTAAAACTTCCTTGAGGGCTTAATCATGCCGCATCCAACTTTTGATGCTTAGTGCCTTTACCTTTGTAAATCTCTGAATGCCATCATCCTCATTCCTCCAAGCATATGAAAATTTATATGCAAGTGGGATCGACCATGCTATCATACTTTTTATGGCAGTGAGTTTTTTGTTTTCTTTCGAAATTAATTCGATTGCAGGAAATTTTTGTTTGAAAATACATGTCAGTAGACTATGTCACTTTGTCTATACGTTCTGTTCCCCTTGTTCCAATGGATATGGATACTGTGGCCTTGATTTCAAAATAGACCTGATGATGTATGGTAAAATGTTTTTATTAAGATGAACTTAGCATATCCTACCTGCTGCGTTTTTTTGCCCTGGGCCTAATGACACTCAACGGACAGAGTTTGGATAATGATCTCACATCTGCCCACTTAGCTTGAGGGGGACACCTTCTGAAAACATTCTCTCAAATTCAAGAATTCTTGCTTTGCTGTCCTTTTTCGTTGCCTTGTTTGTCTAATTTCATTAGGTTAGGTCTGCGAGGACCATGGAAGAACTCTGTATATCTTGCAAATGTAAAATTTTGATACGCTCTTTATTTGAAGAACTTGATTTGCAATGACTTTTGGGCTTTGAACTGAATACTTGCAGTGGAGATATGACTGGAGAAACAGCGGCAGGGGTGCAATCATTTTGCATACTCTATAATGCTTATTCTGTTTGACACGATAGGGTTATAGAGGAAGTTGCATGTAATGCATCTAGATGTGGACCCATTTCACATTTTGTTGCAGTGTATAAAAATTGACGCTTGAAGGGGGTGTACGAGTTGATACGAAACCCCCACGGACTGAGATAGGAGGAAAAGGAAAAACGGCCTTCACGAGGCCCTTCCTCTCCTTTGACTAAATGAAGTTGGAAGATGGGTTTTGACAAGTTATTGATTTTGCGAGGAGTGGATTAGGACAAAACTTTGAATGCTCCCCGACATGTATCGCAATATTTCAAAGCCCCTACTGCTGGGTCGTCCTCGCTAGAGCAGCTTGCTTCTCAGCAATTCTCACCTCATTTTTTATACCCTTAATCTAATTGAAATGTCTGCAAGATGTCGGCTGTGAAGGTTCACACGTCCTCTTCCACGCCCCGGTCTATCTCCCGATCCTCCTCTCTCTCCAGCTTCATAATGAGATATCGCTGACCAATTGGGTCTCGATCTCTCGCGAGAGCAGTTGGGGTTTGAAACTGTGGGGACCAGGTTCTTTGGCGGTTGCTGTTGGTGTTGCGTGTAACGGAGCAAGTTCACACCATCATCCTCCCGTACGCTCCTTTCATATATGTCAATCGAGCAATGAATTGCTGGTCCCGGTCCTCCCGATCATAATGAATCACTGCTGTTCACATGAATCTCGAGCGATGTTTTGGAAAGCATCACGCACCGCCATCACCTCCTACATTTCCATTCGTCTTAAAGAGTTTTTCTCGTTAGAGTTTCTTGGGGGATTGGTTGACGAAGGAGGGAGGAGGGATTAGGGGTTGAAATGCTCCCGCTATTATACCACACAAGAGGGGAAGGAGGGGGGCCCTCCACGCCGGCCATTATTATATTCCGTTCGGGATTGGATTCTCGAAATTATTTGGACGTAATTGAGGGGAATTCGAAAAAAAAAAAGAAGGGAAATTGCCGGACACGTCCTTGTTACAGAGATCCTAAGCAACCCCCCGAACTAGATTTTGTCCAAACGGAGCTTGCATTGGTACTAGTGGTTGGTTGGGTTCAAGAACGGGTCAACGTACAAAATTGATATAGAATAAAACATTCCCAATCCGCAAAGGCAGAGAGACCGCCCCATTATTCCCAAATCGCCCCAATTTGCCCCCTCCGCTTAGCTATATATTACAAAAGACGTGCGGGCCTCTCTCTACCCTAGGATCGTACATGCAAACGGGTTAGGGTTAGGATTCTCTCTCCCACTCCGAGAAATGACATTGACCTAATCAGATGAACCTACCCCCCCACAAAAAAAATAAAGAAAACGTCTCAAAAAGAAAATTTAAAATTCGTGCCATAATTTTCTTTTTCTTTTTAATTTGGGAAAGAACGAAATTTGGGCAACAAAGGAGTGCCCTCAATTGAATTGTTGAGTTCGCGTGGGTCTACCACATGACGGGCTACCCACGTGATTGACAATTTCTCCTTTTGATGAAGAAAAAAAAAAGGGGGAGAGGGGTTGGGGGTGGGGGCCTAAGTCAGCAATCCACACACACATCTTTCTTTCACTCCCCTCTTGTCATCAAAGTGGAAATGAAAATAAAAATAAAAATTTCATCAAGTAGTGACGTGAACAACTCCAAGTATATGTGATCCCCCTATAAGCCACTGCCACAAGAAATCTCCTCTGGTCGGCGATCTCTCTCTCTCTCTCCATCGTTTTCTTGGCTGGTGTTTCATGGAAATGGGGGTTTCCTGGTTTTGCCCTTCCGGTTATGGCATGGCAGTGCGGTTGCCAAAGCTCAATTATAGGGCGAGTTTCAGTTCCATTGGATGATGATCAAAAAAGCTTTCGAGCCTCACCCATTTTTTCCTTTTTCTTTTCTAAAATTACGTCCTTTTGCTTCCGTTCGGACCTCCGGACAAAACCCTTTGCCGAAATCAGGGTTTCGCCCGCTTTTGTAGGTAATAAGCTGACTACCTACCTTACGGGTAATGATCTTCTTTATATAAATAAACTCGCGGTTTTTGCTTGAGGCGATACGCAAAAGACGTTCGAATAATATAAAGTTACGTCGAGGTAAGACTTGTTAGGCGATGGTGATATGCCCCTGAGCTCTCACTGACGTGACTGGACAATTGCACCCCAATTTTTTTTTTCTTCTCCTTTTTCTTTTCTTTCACGATGAATCTCGCGTCAATTTTTAATTGTGCCACTGGGACATGGTCATTCCGCGATGAGAATATACGCGTTTGGCTAAGGCGTGCGTTTTGGTCTCGACCGTCGCGTGTTTGACGATATGCGGGTTAACCCCTTGTGCGAGACCACTAAAATAACACAATCCCATCAAGAATCGTGCTTCTTTTCTTCTTTCTCCATCTGTTGTGGTCAAAGCTGTGGGGATGGCTGGAAGATAGCGAAGAGGAACTTGTGCCATTTGCCATCCGGCATATTGCATAATTTAATGGGGGCATGCAGCTCGAGTCTGGAATTTGGGTCCACCCTTTTCAATAGGGGCACAGATTCAAGCGACTTGCGCTCATCAATCTGACCGGTTCTCTCCTTGAATGCCAACACGATCGACCCGTTTCTTGGGTCTACTCTAAGCCCGTCAATTACACAAAACTGGCGGACGGATTGCACAAGTAATTACCTACTTTCTATCTAGACGGTTGAGACCAACTCCTCCTCCTTCCTTCCTCCTCCTCCCTCATCCTGTTGCCTAATCCCTACGTACCAACCCCAGAGCATCCGCATCCTAAGTGGCCGAAAATGTAAAATGCTTCGAGAATAACTTTATTTCCACCCCCTCGTTCCCCTGAATAGGATTCTGCTAATTTTCAATGCTAAAGTGAGGAATATTTGCAAGATTGCCCGAGGTTGGGTCCAAATTCTTGGAGATATAAGGGGAGAATTAGGTTCTCTTCCATAGGGTGCCGTCCTCTTTAGAGGATTTTGGAGGAGTATGTGCGAAGACTGGGCTCGAAAATTCACCTTGGCGTTGGAGATTCCAACCGGTGGAAACCACATGGGAAGGAATCTGTTTTTTTTTTTTTTTTTTTTTTTTTTTTTCCGGGCCAAGAACGTTGAAGAATTAGGTTCTGCAAAGCAACCGCCCTTTCTCACGCCGAAAGAGAGAGAGAGAGAGAGAGAGCCCTGTGCAAGAGCTATTTTTGTGCTCCCCCTGAGGTTTCTTTCTTTGGAAAGTTCATGAGAGATTTGTTTTGTTTGCACCCATGCATACCTTGTACCAAACGAACGACAACCATTGATCTTGTGAGATCCGCGATACTACCCCCTCTTTTCAGCCCATTTCCTCTGCCTTTTGCTTAGATGTTTGCCGTTTTCTTTTCCGAACTTTTGATTGGCGTACTCCCCTTAAAAATATCCAATGCCTTTTCTCTAAATCAAAAAGGGGATTGTTTGTTTGCCTCCTGAAGAGAACGAAATGCGTTTGGAGTATGAATTGGAATTTTGGGCATTTTAAAAGACAATATACACATAGAAGAAAACTCTGAAATTCCCTAGATTTAATACATGACAGTAATGATCATGATTCTAACAGACATCCATGGGCTCTAGATGTTAGCAAAACAAGTTAATTGCCGAAACTTCTCCCCTTTTTCAACTTTTCTTTTTGGACATCTCTCAGTCTCTAGTCCCATGACATTACAGAGAAAGAGATGAGAACTAAAAAGACCAGATATTTGGACTCCCTTGAGGGCTGTTATTCTTCTTCTTCTAAACTGGCTTAATCAGAGAAGCCCCGGGAACTTGGTTCGAGAAAACCTAGATTCGGTAGCAAAATCCTAGTGCTTTAGAGCTTTTCTGAGGCTATTGCAACTACTCTCTTCGTGATCATCTGAATTGTTTTGGGAGGACACCTCGGTGACCCCACTCGACCCAGAGGAAGAAGACGAAGGAACGAGGTTCAAGTCCCTGGTCATGAAGTCATAGAAAACGGGCTTGCTTCTCCTGGATTTTGGAGCTTCCTTGAGGTGCTGGCAAGAGACTGCGTTTTCGCCTTCGTTCTTGGAGCTCCTCCTCTTCAAGAATATCCGGCACAGGACCCAGCTTTCCATTGGCTCAACAGGGCTCTGCACAATTCGCACGAATCAAATCAGCATAATTACAAAAAAGTTATGGTAAAAAGAACCCAAAAAGAGAAAATCTTCAGCAGTGAAATGCGCTGCGACGGTCTGGGTGACTAAAAGTTCCAATCTTGATCAGCCTTTGGGGGCTCGAGACACACATTTCGACGCACAATGCGAAGGGAGAGGCTCTCTCGAGACTCTCACCTGGTTCAAGTTCATGATCTTGTGAGGGACCGAGGCTTCAGGGTTGACCAGGCGATACTCATGCATGATCCAATCAGTCTTGGAGCCGCTCGGGGGCTTGCCTCTGTAAAAGACGAGGGTCTTCTTCATCCCCACCACTTGGCTTTGATTGCCTCTCGAGCTCACGATTTGCCGGTCGATCCCAGTGGCCTTCCAGTACCCGGAGACGGTGGCTCTGTTGGACCTGTTCCCGTTCGGGTACTTGGCCTCCCTCGTGCTGAAGAAGTACCTCTCTTGATCCAAATCGCCTGAAAAAATTTCAAAACATACAGAAAGCCGAAACGTCGTCAGAACACGCTCAATCCGTGACAAGACTTTCGACTGTGAAGAAGCGGAAAAAAAATACGAAACACACACACACACACTGACCAGGCAGTTCCCAAGGATCGGACTTGCAGACTTCGACTTCAGGGATGATGGAGGCGGGCAGCGGGAAGGAGAAGACCTTCCGCTTCAGGTACTGGAGCACGAGCTCCTCATCCGTGGGGTGGAACCGAAACCCAGGAGGCAGTCGCAGGACCCCATTCTTCACAAAGTTCAGCTTATCCATTTCACCGACTACTCTGCCTTATCAAACCCTTTTCTTGGTCTCCCCGAAAAGAAACCAAAAGACAAAATTCAAGCTTTTCCTCAGCAGCTCCGGCTCAAAATTCACGGCTGCTCCGGGTCCTTCCCTGTTCAAGAACTCCCAAAACACGAAAAACAGAAAGGGCCCCTCCTCTCTCTCTCTCTCTCTCCAAAAAGACTGTCAGCTCAAAACAAGAAGACCCTTTTGAAGAGCAAAAGGAAGATGGATGGATGGGTGGATGGACGGCGGCAAGTACAGTAGGAGCCGCGGCGGAAATTGAGGATGGTGGCGAGGGGCGGGGTTGGGGGCGTTGGGGAGAGAGGGAAAACGGGGGGCTTTATAGTAAGCGCCACCGGTCCGAGAGAGGGAGAATAGAATGACGGGGGACGACATACTTGGCGTAAACCAGACTCAATCTCATTTTCTTTTTCTTTTTTTCTCCCGACGCCATTTTTAACAAAGTACGTCTCAGGACCCCCCAAAAAAAAAAAAAAATAAAAAAAGGTGTTGAAGATTTTCGTCCTGGGCGCACCGGGGAAAAAGGCTGAACAAATCTTCATTTTTTTATTTTTATTTTTTGCGCCTTGTCCTCCTTTTTTTGTTTAATGGGCAAAATCCTAAAAAGAGGATAACCGGGCTGAGTTCGAGTCGTCCACCCCCTTTCTAAATCGGAATAAAACCGAAGCTGTTAAAAGCCCCCTACAAAGAAAAAAAAATTGTTTCGCTTTTCATCCCCGTACTTTCACTCTTTCTAAGTATCGGGACATTATACTTGTGATTCGTGCAATTCGGCCTTTTTTTTTCTCTGTCGTTTTTTTTTTAATCAAGTCCCTTCGGATCCACGTATCCAATTAATATGCAAATGCCCACGTGAACATGGTTGGAATAATTTAACCAGGAACTTGTCATGGATAGAGTTTTCCACAAGGTTTTTGCAATGCGAGAGTTGCATTAATTAAACTTCATCTAATGTCGGTCAGATTTAACAACATTTGGTGTCTAAGAGACTCGATTAGAAAATTTGTTATTGTGAATTTATTAATAAACAAGTCAAACGTAGAGAGATTTGATTATAAATAGTATAAAAGTTCACGAACTAATAATGAAATTTTTTTTGAAGAAACTCGGACAAAGGAGAGTTTCCTAAACCACATAGCTATTTTTCCTGTAGCTACCTTCATGTAATTTTCCACCATCTCAGCACCAAAGAATTAGTCCTTGTTGTCACTTCGACGCTTCAATTCAAATTTTCAAGGAGATTGATAAATTTTCAAAAGTTATCTGACGTGAGATAGACAATTGAAAAATCGAGCAATTATTATAGATTGATGGGGATCGAAACTTAACAAAACCCTCTAAAACACGACATTCATAATAACTCGGTGTCTCCAAAGTTTAATTGTGAGGCTGTAATTTTCCAACTCGATACACAACATTTTTCACGAAATGGTAACCAAAATAAAAAATAAAAAAGGCTATCTTGGCCGAGAACAACTTCCGTTCGGGATAAGGAAGCCATGAAAAAAGCTCGTGGACGAGCTCCTTCGGGGGCAACGCGGTAAATTCGATCCCCGGCTGGGGCACTGCCTCTCGTTGGGGGTGAAGTCACGCGACGTCATGCTTACAGCTGGAGCTCACCAGGGAAGACACCTTTCGGATCGGGCGACAGGAAAAGTACGAAGTTGTCCCTGGGCCAAAAGGATAAAAAAAGGCTCGACCGGGGGCAAAAAAAAAAAGAGAAAGAAGAAGGAAGAAGAAGGAGGGTCAAAAAAAAGGCCGCCGTAATTTGAAGGGAGCGTACGTTAGTGTACCCCTCGCCACACGTCTGCCTTGTCCCGCAAGTTTCCCTCTGCCGCTGCCTTCTTCGACTTCGATTCCAACTTCCCTCTTTTGTCCTCTTCCGTCTTCTCTCTTTTTTTAATTCCGCCCGTAGGGATAGGAAGGACAACGTGGTAATTGCAGCACTTCGCACTTGTGTTCGGCGGCTGCCGGTCGTTTCGCGGCGAATGACTATTCTTCCATCTGGTCTAAAGTCCGAGTTTTTTTTTTTTTTTTTTGTTGCAGGTATGATTTGAGAGTTTTTTTTTGTTGGGTTTTCGTTGGTATACAATTTCAACTTCAAAGAAGATTTTTCGTGAATTATTTGCTTGCTTGCATGTTTGATTTATGCATGCTCGACATTATTATTCTGAACTATAACTGTGTTGGGAATGCTGAAGCTAGATGAGCACCATTTATTGTTAAATATGGATTAGATGATTACTTGTCGATTTTGATATATGCTTTTTAAGAATGTGACGTTTAATTGTGTTATGATGATTTATTTACTCATTTATAACTTGTTTATTTATCTTGATTTATAGTTAGATTACATTTTTTCTATTGTATATCCATTAAAAATAAATGAAGCGTTTCTTTATTAAACGAATTTTTATTTTAAAAACAGAAATTTCATATTCTTATTAAACGCGTATTTTTCTCGTAAACCTGTTTAAGAAATATAAATAAAAAAATCAATTTATTACTAAAAATGATTTTTGGAACAAAAAATGATTGTCATTTACATTTTAAATTGCGAAAATTGCTTCAATACGGGGAAAGGGTGCAATTTCTCTCCAACGTCAATCTGGATTTCGATGTCGATTTCAAGAACCAGGAGTACTAGAACGGTAGGGTCGGTTTGGTCATTACGTGGTCGATGGGGGCGAGGAAGAGTCAAGAGAGCAGTAAAGAAGAGAGAGGGAAGGGGACCCTACTTGCCTCCAAAACGACAGGCACCCACGTCGGATCGAGGGAAGCCGCCAAAAACGCCACCTTCAAAGTGATGTCCCGTTTCAAGATTTCCTAATATCTTCTTGTCTCACTCTTTTGGATCACGTCTTTTATTAATTTTTTTAGGAGATTTCTCGCCCTCAAATACCCTCCCCCCACCTCGGCGATGGGACAAACGTGCCCTTCCATTTCATCAAAAAGCCCCAAAAGAGAGAAGAAAAAAAAAGCAGTTCTCCATTCTTTTCGAGAATTCGATTCATTTTCCCCACTTTCTTCCGTGTTCCATTATACCAAGTCAAAATTAACGATTATAATAATAAGCCGGTATCTTTAAATAGGGGAATTCAATGCGACGCGATATCCATCTGGATAATACGTCCAATTAGATACTTTTTAAGTAAGTCTTCCGACTCCAAAAGGTTTTCTTTTTAATGAATTCAAAATCTTTCTCACCCCATGCGATATAATTCACACTCGAAACGATACTGCGAAACCAGCCGGAGAAAAATCGAAACTTCCGGGGGACTAGGGGGGTAAAATGTCAAGCAAGCTCCTTAATGTCGAGGCCTCCTGCTTGAGCGAAGGAGCACCAGGCAGGCCTGGTATCTTTTATTGCGATTCTTGTCAAACTCAAATGCTTTCGTAATCAACCTCGAGAAAATGAACAATTATTAAAAAAAAGAAAAGTCCGGATGGGGGAGGGGGGGTGCAGATCATCTTGATACTACATGTCTGGATGAGATCATTGATCATTTCAAATGAGGCGAAGGAAAGGATAATAGAGAGACGACAGAAATTTTTGGGGGTAAGGATGGTGACGTCTAGGACGGTCGAGAGAGGCTTTCGAGTTTTTTCTTTTCTTTTTTATTTATAAAACGGCAGGCTCGTAGACATCGACAGGTTGAAGAAAACCCCTTTTCTTTTCTTCTTTCTCAGGCTCGATTCCGTATGCACCGGGAACCCGCCTTCTCCGAATAAACTAATGGTTTATGCAAAATCGAGAAAAAAATAAAATAAAATAAGGAAGGGGGGAAAAGAGAAATTCCCAATATGGGGAGGGGCTAAATTGGCCAGGGGGAAAAAATAAAGGATGGGGGGAATTATGGGGGGGAATTTTTTTAATTTTTTTTTTGAGGAGAAGAATTCAAGATTCCCACAAGCAAATGCCCTCTTGGGCGTCCCACTTGCATGCAGACATGGAAAGATAAGTTGGCTTTTCGCAAGCCAATTTTGCGGCTGTGATGGGAATAGCATGTTTTCTTTTTAAGAAAACTTCTTCCCCTTTTCTTGAATTTTGCCGGAACTGTACTTTAAAAAAAATAAATTATAATTCAATGAACTCTCTCTCTCTCTCTCTCTCTCTCTCGCTGTGTCATTCATTCATCATCATCACCAATATCTTGCCTGTCTGCTTATTCTTGTGCTGGGAGTCAAAGGCGTTTGCGTGTGGGTGAGGAAGAGGGTTTTAAGGAGCAAAGAGAGAAACGTCAAAGTCTGCAATTATTTGCGTTTTGAGTAAAATATGTTGTCCACTGGAAATGTCTTTCTCTCCCCTTTGGTTCACATATTTTGTTCGTCTCCTTTTTATTTCCTTTTAATTTTTTTCTTTAAATCTATTTCACGCGTCTCTCTGTTTTCTTGGTGCTGTAGTTGGGTAAAGGCCACAACTTTCATTTCTAAATCATTTTAAAAAAATTTACTTCCCCCTCCCCCAACCCCTTTTTTTCGCTTTAATTGTACTTGTGTTTCACCAAAATCGCCTTATCCCTTTTTGGGTTGCCCACTTCTGAAGCATTTTGGATTCCCATAGGTCACTTTAGTCTATACATGGAATTTTTGTCATATTACATGTGCAATCATCGCGCACACAATGAATTTGGAGAGAGAGAGAGAGAGAGAATTTTCAACAAGAAGCAAGTGTCTTTGAATTCAATGTATGTTTCGATCTAGAAGTTGGAAATTTCCGAGTATAAGAACGGCGCGAGGGGGCTGAATTCAATAACTTGGAAGGAATAGCAAGAGCGCAGCATAAATTATTGAACTCGCAAACAAGGGATAAAGTTTTGGGGGTTTCTTACGGGCAAATTGACTTGAGCCCCCTTTCGTTAACTTGAAAAAAAGGAGCTGCCCATTTTTAATTTTTATATGAAGTGGATTTCATGTCACCTTAGTTTCGACTTTCTTCGATTAATCTACGAACTGCGACTGTGCACCCGAGATTGCTACGCCTCACCCGATGCGCCCCAAGCGTGTGATGATCTCCCTCCCTTCCGAGGTCTATTATAATATGAGGGAAAAGAACTTTTGGAGAAGCAAACTTTTCCTATCACATATGTCTTTTTAGGCTCTCGAATTTATTTTTTCCAGGTTACTTTCCTTGATCGCTTTTCTTTATAGTGACTTTCAATTCCACAAGGCATCATCACATGCAAGTTGCAATTAGCCAAAGCGTGCTCCAATGCCGTGACTATGACTTAGATTCGTGCGTGGTGATGGCTCTTGAGAATAAACACCACAAACACCTATCTAACTGGAGCTATTATTAGCACTGGAGTCAAATGTAATATCATCAATACTCTGAAAAGTGGCAAAAAAGGAACAGTATAATAGGTTATCCACATGCACTGCCTTTTATACATGTATTCCCATACATGTACTTATATACGATGTGAAGATTAGGCCAATCTCATTCTAGCATGAAATTGAATCTAGGAGCATGGAGATAGCCCGATGTAGACGTGTTCTCTTTGGAGAAGTAATTTCTTTCATCTACAAAAAAATAAAATTAAAAGAAAATGACAATACGTAACATGATGTCACAAGGGCATGGAATTTCATCCAAATCGGTGTATAGCGCATGCTAAACAAACAGAATTTTGAAAATCCGCTAAAAAAACTCAAAAATGGGGGACTTCTAGATAAAGCCCATGTGGCCAGGCAGAAAATTCAAAAGTTCCAATCGATTTCAAGGTTGACTTAGGAATTAGGAACCTTCAATGATGCGAAATGACTGCAGAGGGAGTTCCCTCACTCAACTTATCATAAATCACGAGGGTGGTTGGGTCGATTTTTTCATTGATTTTGAAGCTATTTTTGTCAACCCCTCCTTGAAGCAACACACAAATTTTGCCGCCAATGTATATCCTAATGAGAACTCATTAACAAGCCAATTTTTTAAATTTATTAAATAAACGTATACATCTGAAGACAACAAGTAGCTGTCTTCCTTCGTTTATAGGTAACCCATAGTTTTGGACGACGAAATATGAACGACACTAGAGCAAATCTAGGATTAACAACTAGGGTTAAGCCCTCACAAGTTTGTCTCTCTCTTTTAAATTTCTTTTAGGTGTCGATATATTGAGTCCACAAGTTACAATGACCCCTACATCAACTTTCGGTAATTGACAACTCGAAGGTGAGGAACTCAAGCAGACATTAAGAACATAATGTAGGTATAAAGCCGCATCACCTAACCCTATTTGGATTGCACTTATCAATTTATAATGCATGGCTTAACCTCTTGAGATGCTTTGTGACTGATTCTTGGCAAGTATTCCCAGCCGCCAAAGTCACCTCGGAATACCAATTTAGTCGCTAAGCTACTTCGTCTATCCTGATCCTTAGTACTAAACACTTCCATAGTTGACTCCTTGTTTTAAGTTGGTAATTTTGTTGGAGGTGTGGTATATACTTTCCATTGATAGGAAGGAAGGGGTGAACCAGAGAAGTGTGGGGTGCTAAGTTTAAAGATGAATCAGGATAAAATCCCATGTCTCGATTTCTCTTTCTTTTGCTCTATATTTTCTTGTGATTATATGCCTAGTCCTGTCTTGTGTTTTTGTTATTTCTTGATAGAGCTTAGATAAGTTTCTTTTTCTATGCCATTTTGAGGAATCAGGGTTATATGTAACTTCATGGTTAATGGACTTGTTATTTAATCCATTTCAATTTTGAAAATTCCATCCATCGTGATCGAATCAGTATGTTGGTCGGATCAACGTTTTCATTTTTATTATCGAATGCTATTATAATTTCAAGCCATTGCCGAGTGTCGTAGTGTGTTGGTGTTACGTGAGTACGGAGCCTCAACCCCAAAATTAAACTCAAAAGGGGAAAAAAGATACGGTCATTGTGATCCTACGATAGCGAACAAATTAAGCTTGATCGTGATTTGGGCAATGGTTATCGTGATCCGACGACAGCAACCCGATTAAGCTTAATTGCGATTTGAGCAACTTGATCTGTATAGTTTGTGAATTCTACATACCCCCAAAAGGAGAAAGATTACAAAAAGAAAGGAATCAATAAAGCAGAGATGGAGAATTGCCTGCGAATCCTACAAAATATGTTTGAAAGGGAAACAGAACCAATGGATGAAAATACGTAAGTGGGTCAAAGAAGGTACAGTCTCGAGCGTATGTAACAGTACCCATGATACCAGACGACACATGACAGTGCCTTCCTCTCTCTCTCTCTCTCTCTCTCTCTGTGCTCGCTTAAATTGCATGGGTGCTACGGCCACCAATAGACGGAGGTTGCTTTACCTAGCTTGCAACCGCAAGCCACACTCCATAAACAAGAGGGAAGCCAACACATCGAAGAAACTTCCTGCATCAGAAGATAACAAAAATAAATGCGGTCGAGCATCTGCATGTGCACCAGCACCAACCGGCCTGCTCATTTACGTCACGATCTCGTTGATAAGTCACTTTGGTTTGGTGCGTTTTCTCGGTAACTTACAAGCTACAGATTCCTCCGCCGGGATGAGCAAGCGCCTCGCCTCTGTGCATGTACATCGCATGTACATTTTGGACGCAAGGCATGGTCACCCATCTTTTGCTTTTCCATGCTGTTTTGAGGGGCCTTTCGCTTTTGCTTTTTGCCTTTGCTAATCTCTTTTCTTGCCTCCCGAAGAGGGCTGCTCTTTTCTCCCCGTCTGCGTAGATAAGGCTGTATTAATGGTGGAAGTTGTGGTCTTTTTATGACGTGTGCACACGCGCAAAGTCCAAAAGGTTGAGAAAAGGGGAAATAAATGGGATGAACTCAAGTGAGCTTTGCTCGTCGCATGATCCGTTCTTCCCTCTTCGATTAGTTCCAATGTAATTAGAGATCAGCCCAGACCGTAAAGGGTTTGGTTCGTGACTACTCATATGACATAGTCTTGAGTCTTGGCTAGGGATGAGCACGGGACGGGGCAGGGCAAGGCAAGGCAGGGGGTTGGACAACGATTTTGGGCTTGTTGGGCCCAGACACATCGTTACGTTCTTGAGCCCGGCATCCGAGACCTGACCGTTTTGAAGAATACTGTTTAATGGCGGGCAGGCGGGCGGGCGGGCTTCGACAATGATTCTTATGCGTGCTTGATCTAACAGCCAAGGCATTTTTGTGGAATAGTCCCGAGCCTCCGCCCAATCCCGCCCAATCCTGCCCAATGACCAAGTCCAGTTGAGTTAGGACTTCCTCAGGCCGAACGCCTTGCAAAGCGTCCCATGATAAAACTCTGTCGTTAACCTTGGCAGCCCACAAGCAGGTCTAGTGGGCTGGGCGCTGGGCCGAACAAAAAAATGTGCAGTCAGCTGTCTGGGATTTGGTCTGCATTAAGGGGCGTGTGAGTGTGACCGGCTCCTTTTCATGCATCATTCAAACTTGTACTACAATAGGAGTGGGTGATTCTAGATTTTATCCAGGTTTAACTTGAAATCTCTGGAACCTAACATGTATAACTAGAAACCCGGAATTTATGCTATTATAGGTTTTATTTATATTCTTAATTGAACAATTGCAATAAAGTATCACTTCTAATGACCACCATTTGCCATAATTTACTTATCATAATTCATATTCATACACACCAAAATTATAAAATATTGATGAAGTAAAAGTCTCTAGAAATGGAAACTTAGATTAGTAATTCTAGATTATATATTCATCATTAAACGCCATAGAATACTGTAGGGCCGCGTAAAGACATAGAACAAAAAAACATGTAAAAATTTGTTCCAAATTCTAGGTTATTTGGAACTTATTTGTCGAGATAGGTTTTCCAGTTTTTGGTACTTCTATCTTACCGTTTATATCTTAGAATTTGAAACCGGACCAGTTCCCAATTCTATCTTGAAATCACGCTCGCCCTAATTGACAAGTTACAATTAAGGAATAGAGAACTGCTTTTTATTTTGTATTCTTGTCTTTTGCCTCGCTTGGAGGTTGGCTACAAAATAAGTACTAACATTGAGGAATTTGTCAAGCACACCATGCCGAGTTCATACCAGCAAAAGAGGACTTTGGGTTAACAGTACAACTAAGCAACATGATCTGATTAGAGGGAAGAGCTAGCGATACGAAGTCTTGATGGGTTGTGAGAACTAATCTGTACACTAACATAGCCACTATTCTCCGAGAACAAAGCCCTACGGGTGATAAAAGCAATTTGAAGGCTTTTAGACTCCCTAAAATGTTGCGAGGGGTACCAGAGAAATTGGTTCTTTCTGACCCTTTCAGGACTTTATCAGCTCTGGTATAAGCTTCAGCAGGAAAGAGAGTTCGTGCTGCGAAAACTGGGGCTTGGCTTTGGCCTTCCCCTCCTTGGCAGGACCAATGATGTCCGAGACGGCCTCCGTGATCTCTGGAACGAAATCCACGATCACTCCCTCGATGCCCATCAGATATTGCATGTACACGACCTCGGGAACGTTACTGTTCATAAGCATATATCATCAGTCGAGGCGGCGCGATGGAAATTGTTTCGCCCTGATGAGACGGAAAAGAAAGGGGGGAGGCATTGAAACAAAGCTCACTTTAGCTGGCCATAGGTGATTAGGGAGAGATTGGACTCCTTGATTCTGTTGATGGCACTGGGATTTCTGAAGATGGCCTTCACTTGGGACACGATCCCTTGCAGTCCGCCGACTAAACATACCTTTATTGCCTCCTCCAACGAGTTCCTTCTCACGTCCTTGTAAATTTCGGTCCCTCCATTAGTGAGGAAGAACACCTGAGTTAAACGCCAATCACAGGTATGAAAACGGGTCGTTTATGGATGATCATCAAATATTTAGATTTCTTATCGGATGCTTGACGAGCAAAGCCGAGCAATCGAGAGTGATCTTACTGGGTAAGTGCTTTGCAGCTTCCTGATCAGAATGGCTGCATCAGGTTGGAAACTTGAGAACAAAATAGGCCTGTCCTTGGCATAATTGCTCACTACCTGCTCAAGAAAAATCACGACTTTATGTACTAAAAAGGCAAAGATTGACCGAAGGACTAAAACATTTGTATATCTTGAGAGCATACCTTGAGAATAACTTGAAGAATGCGAGCGAGTTCGTCTTCTTTGTACTCAATCTGATCATCCAACTTCAGTTCGATGTTGAAGCCGACCAAAGGATCGACTTTCTCGAATGCTTCTTGCAAGGTGCATAGAGGAGCATCATCCTCAACCTTCCACTCGAAAACCCTCCCATCCTTGGTTTTCCTAAAGAGGGGCTTTCCTATCTGAAATTAGAAACGCCGTGTCAAACCATAAGCTATCGTTCTTTCACTAATCTTGCCAACAAAGACACAAAATGGACGACAATCAGATTACCTCTTCAGGTGAATCTTGTGGTCCGTACGAGAGAAACTCGTCTAAGGTGAGGTCCGTGACCCTTTTCTCGAATACCTCTCCCTGCGACCAAGGACCGGATTCAGCTTACGATTGCAAAAAGGGGAAGGAAAGCAACGCAGCTAAAACAGTTAGATCAGTCAATTAGGTGCACAAAGCAAAGTGAATTGCAAAAACCGAGGATTACCAACCTTGAGTTCGGAGAGGATGAAGTTGTCATGGAAAATGACTGGGCAGTCATCTTTGGTCACCTACAAAAACAGTTTTGTTTTTCGGTTTACAACACAGTTGCTTCTACGGGGCTCTTCGATGATCACCAATTAGATTAAGGAAGAGAAAAATAGAAAAACACCAGCAAGTAAAACTAATCAGTCCCCAGAAATTCCGAGATAACAATTCTACAAAAAAGTAAAGAGGGAAAAAAAAAATCTAATACTGGACAGCTCAATTACTTCATTGATATGATCTCGCTAGTTACGGTTTCAAACATGAAGTGGAGCTCGGGCTTCGGGTTTTTGACCATTAATCAGCGGATTTAGATTAGAAGAAAGCATGGAGAGGGATGTTAGAGTCGAAGAGCCGGAAATTCATCTGTATATGATGAAATTAATGGGAATTGGTCAGTGTTAATTCCGTTCACAAGCCGGAATGTTTTGAAATTTGCGAACTGAACCGGTCAAGGATCCCGGCGGGGCCGTCACATACATCCACGGTTCGATAAATTGAACCAGTCAACTGGATTAAATCTCATGGATCAAAAGATGGGTTTTGGTCAAACGATGATTTATCGCATCATCTTGATGATCATGCACCTATCAAGCGAATCTATCCGTTCGATCGTTGTTTTCTTGATTCCCAGTCAGGACCACAGAGCTCGACACGACAGGACAGGTGACGGGAAGCTGTAACACCCCGTCACCTCACCCTCTTACGTGTTTCAGTTTCGGCCTTGAAACTCAACTTTTTTATTTTCATTTTTTCTGGGAAGAGGCGACGCTTTCGCGGCGAGTGGTGACAGAAAGATAAGGGAAAACTCTCCATCAGCGTCACGTGTAGTTCCCCATAAACCAGGACTCGGTTTTAAGTCTCCGCAAATCAAGAATATCCCCTCCCGCCGTAATTAACCACCGGCGAATCCCGCCGGCGACGCCTGAATCCCACCCCGTCTCCGATCACCTCGACAACTCTCTTAAAACGCTATCGAGCCTTGAACATATTCCATAACAAGAACTGAAACTCTTTAATTCTTTTCCTCACACTCATTGCGCGCTCCATGTCAAGAGGAAAAGCTAATGCGCTGAGGTCCGTGTCCTACCTGAACGTCGAATTCGACGAAGTCGAGAGGGAAAGCGGCGGCGGCGTTGAAAGAGCGGATCGAGTTCTCTTTAATGGCTCGCATCCTCCCATCGCTCGATTGCACCACGTTCATTCCGCTTCCTCTGTGTCCGATCACCAACATCTTCTTCGGTACACCGTCCACCTTGTTCGCTTCTACATACCGAAAGAACGCCGACCCAAAAACAATCGCAATAAGCTCAAAAAGAAAGAAAGAGAAGAAGGAAGAAGAAAAAGCAGGGTAAATTGGCGATCTTTAGCTTACGCACCTCGAAGGAAGCGGGACTGGGAAGAGAGGTCTAATGTGGCCGCCTCCGGGACCCAATCAAGACTCGGGACGTCGGAGACGTGAACTGCTTTCAGAGCCATTCTTGTTCTTTTTCTTTTCTTTTCACCGTTTACAGAGAAGAACAGAGAAAAAAGAAGAAGAAGAGGAAGAATGCAGAGGACAGAACGGGAATTTCGACCACGTTAGAGTCTCGCGGAAATCACAGAAGAAAGAAGCGGTTTTTATAGTGTTGGAGCCAACAGGAGAAAAGGGAAAATAGTCATTTGTTATGGCAATTGATCAGGATCTTTCGACATTATCTCTTTTTGTGTCGGGCATGTTCGAAGAGGGCTCAATTGGAAGGCACTAGAGACACGGGACATTGTTTTCTGGAGGAATATTCCCTCTCTCTCTCTCTCTCTCTCTCTCTCTCTCTCTCTCTCTCTCTCTCACATGTGAGGTTTTGTGATCTGGAAATTATACAAGATCTCGAATTTTCCACAATTCGCGGTGCTCCATCTCCATCTCCATCTCCATCTCCAACCAGTCCCCTAGAATTATTCGGGTAGCTTTAAATTGCCTTCTCAAGATATCTATCAACATTAACCATACTCCACGTGGAACGCTTGCAGAGATCTTTGGGGAATATGCCGAGGAATATCATTGGGGAACAAGTAAAAAAGACCGGGGTCGATTCCAAGTTCTGATCGTCTGTTAGCCCTGCACTCCTTTCTTTTGGAGTTCTTCGCGAGATGATCGGTAATCCAGTTGTTACCGGTCGGTCGTGGAAAGAGAGGAAACGCCGTGTGCATGCAAAGCAAAAGACCCAACCATCCGAAGAAGCTTTTAGTTTGGAGGTCACGAGAGGAAGTCGATCGAGCAGGTTGAGAATCAGCTCCTTTGGGTCATGGATAGAAATGTTCTTGACCAAGCCGAGGGGGACACATTACGCTGATTCGATTGGGGATCATTAATTTGTGTGATAGTTGACACCCTTGAATGACCAACTTTTAATTGTAGTCTATGTAAAAGACTTAGTCGATAATAGTATAATTTGGTGAATAGCAAAAGTCATTGATAAACAGGATGATCGACAATTTGAAGAGAATTGATAACTCTATGAGATGTTTTATAACTTGAAAAGACTATTCACAACCTTTGTCATTGACATACCCATCCATCAATATTCTTGATGGATGTTGCTAGCACTAGCAATCCAATGCCATGAACTAGTGGCGAGGTTGTTGCCAGTTCTAGAATTTAAGTGACGGAGAGTAGTTGAAGGAAATCAAAGTGAAGAAATTGATCTTCCAAGGCATTAGAACGTAGAGTAGTTAAGGGATATTGCCCCAAATTCTAACAAGATTTCTACCATGAGAATATTGCTTGAAGAACAAGAAAATGATATGACTAATTAAATCCATAGTCACATATTAGATGTAATCGAACCCATTGTCATTAATATTATAAATGATGCTATGTCAAGATTAGGATTGTTCAATCCACCAACATTATTCCAAGACAATCCAATGACAATGGAGTATGTTCCTAGTCTCTCCCCATTTATTGATGTTAATAATGTTAGTCAATGCTAGTCAACTCTTATAAAAATTTTGCACAGCTCTAAATCTTCTAACCAATGCCAAAGCAATGAGAATAAAAATGCTAATAATAACCAAATTGATAATAATAATAATAATAATAATAATAATAATTTGGCAAATCAAATTGGTTGATAGGTTAGTTAACCACTAAATGTCTAAAGTATAGGGTCAATGCCTCCATTAGTACGAACCAATATGAATATTACTTTTGAGCCTAACATGCCGATTAACATAGTTAATCTGACAAGAGCAACACCATCGTCAATGGGGAAAGATGGTCAACCAAATCCATAATTGAACCTAGCACAACCTTTTGGAAAAATTCGACAATAATTGAGGTTAGATAGGCAAATTATCGTATCTATTTATGAGAAGCCACATCCTAAATGGATCAATAATTAGCATTTTCCAAGTGCATCGCTTGATTTATAGCCACTTGCGGGGAAGGAAGGACAACTGAGTTTCTAATACTTAGTTTATTTCCTTTGTCTTTGTCCAAAACTACTTTTACCTAGTACACGACCACGTGATTCAATATAATTGGGTAGAGAAGGAAAGACAATTCCATTCTTAATTTTATAGAATGATATCTATTATGATAGTGAGTAAGTCAATTAATTTATTGCTTGGTTTAAGAAAGTTAAAAATAGATGTCTCAGTTGCTTTTAGATTAAAACATTCATGAATCTCGCTTTCAATGGGTTAAAGTTTATCCCGCAAGAAAGATTTGAAGACCAGGGTTTTGCTGATTTATCTTAATTGGCAATGAAAGTATAAGTATGAGCAATTGTTAAAAGACCTGGACAAATGGCCACATCAAGGCTTTACACAAAACATGGTTTTAATAGAAAATTATGAGTTAGAGTATGAACTTGGCCGAAATTTAAGCGTGGAACTAAATGTGGCAAAAATGATGTCAACAAGTCTGAGCCAAAATAAAGACAACAACGGCTAGTGCTAAAGATGCTCAAGTTTACTCATTCAACATTAATAAGTTGGTTGACATCTTCAATTTATTCTTAAAAGATGGCATGATAAATTAATAGAAGGCCAAGTTATCCTGAGTAAAATAGATTTACTAAACAAAAAATATTACAAGTGGCACCATTCATGGAGCCATAACACAATTAATTATATTGTTTTCAAGAAAATGATTCAAGAAGCAATTCGGCAAGAAATAATCAAAATTTCCAATGACAATGGAACATATGAAGACCCTTGATTATCTATTTGAAAAAAATGAATGATTGATAAATCATTCGATTCAATTAAAAAGGAAACATATATTTACACAAAAAATAACCAACTTTTGGTTATAATCTACAAGTAAAAGATTTATTTGATAATAAAAGAGTTTGGTAAACAAAAGTCCTCCATGAATAGAAAAGTCAGCAATTTAAAGAGAATTGACAATTTTTCAATATAGTTATCAACAAGAACCTTCACCCGGTTGAAGTCATCGACATTGACATGTAACTGCTAAGTAATGGAATGTTTCAAATATAAAACACTTCTTGTGAATAAATGTTGCTAAATAATAGGAGACCGTAAAACCTTTTGGAACCACGGATTACAAATTTATTTCTTTTCTGATGACAGTGGTATTTAATTGTCGATGGAGAGTTATAGTTAGGGGACTCTCCAATCAATCACAAAACTTAACATTCTTTGGAAATTTATCTTTATCCCTATTTTTCTACACTTTATCTAGCCTCGATCAACCCCCGGGGCCGGTTCCGCACTTCTGCATCGATCAGGCTTTTTCTAGTCAGCATGCAGGGCATTGTGAGTGGATCGCATTTGATAATGAGATCGCTTGCTCGAGAATATTACCAAAATCATGGAAAAGCATGGTTGCACATTCAGACATTCGTGCGACGCACTGTTGCCTGTGCACTTTTTTCCGCTAGATGGCCTTCGATGATTATGATGGTGGAACAATGCCCCTTTTATTCTATTCTATTCTATGCCCACGAGGCTGTCTGATAAAGGGAGTAAAGTGAGGAGAATTGAAAAATTCGGATGAAAAAATTAGGAAACCGTTCGGATATTCACAAGAAAAAGAAAATAAAAAGTTCTAAATCATTGGTGCTTTCTTTCATTTTCCTTCCTCTTTGGTCTCCCAAATTTAGCATTATTAAACAATGATATCTTATAATAATTTTAATGCACAATATCATAAATTTAAAAAATTATTGTTACATCACTACTACGAGCTGTTTGAAAAGTTAAAGTTATTATATAAAAATGTTTTTTGACGTTTCAATATTATTGTATTTTCTCTCACATAATGGCTGGACTTTGGCCTACTACTAAGTGTGGAAACACATAATAAGGGGGACAAATAAGGGGCTTGGAAAGATTTGAATTAGGGACCCATAATTGTTCTGATATTATGACGGATTTTTGATATCGTTATCAACTGTAGTCCCACGAAATTTCACATGGTATCCAAGCCGGGGGATCCATTTGATTTGTCTAATTTTGTGTTTTACTCATAACACAATTTGCACATGAGAGGGGATGATGAAATAACCCATTTCAATCAACTATGGAGTTAGTATGCCATTTATATACTGATCTCCTTTCACATGTTAGGTTGGATTTTTCTAACAATATACAAACGCTCAATAGGGTTTTTTTCAATATCCAACTATATAACAGATATCTAATCTTGGCGAGGTACAGCAATAATTTGGAAAACCTAAGAATCTCCGGAAGACAAAGAAACGATCACCACAGAGAATGAAAAGGTGGAAAGGGGAGGGTGGCCTGGTCACTCGCTGTTCATCGACCTGCCGATCATCGTCGATGGTGGAAGCAAAGGGGAAAAAGAAGATTCCTAGTACGTTGCGTTCGTTCATAGTGTTTGCACGATGAAAAGCTAACAAAGGCAAGAAGCATCTTGTTCACTGAAGGGAGGAGCAAAGGCGTCTAATCACGTCGTTTTCTTATATCCGAGAGATGAAAATGTCTCGTCACAGCCAACCATGGGCAACGTAGTTGGTGTGCATTATCTCCCTTATCGTTGAGGTCAAGAGTTCGAACCCTCTTGTTGCTAAAGTGTTGTAAGAGGGGGTCCGTGTGCTCTCCCAAAAGGTGAGCCTTGGCGGTTCCTCGATATAAAAAGAAGAAGAAGGTCTCGTCGCCTTTCCATTTTCTTGTTCCACCTTTTTTTCCCGGCGGCTATATGCACGATGAGCTCTTCTTCTCCTCCTGTTTAAGCCCATGGTATTGAACTCGTCAGTTATTAAATGTCGAATCATGCATTTCATCTCATGTTTTGACGTTTTAGAGCAGTTCGACAATGGGCGGTCCTGCGAAATTCCATGTACTGCGGATCTAAACGAAAGAATCCCGTGGTCGGATTTCTTCGAGTCTCTTATTTGCCTCGCCGACTATCGACTCCCATGCCATTCCAAACTGATCTTGCGCTCGAGGGGACATGGTTTCATGCATCGTTCTCGTCTTTTCTAAGTTTCTTTCGTCTGTGATTTTCCTGCTCGTTAATTTTAGTAATTCGAGCGATACTGGAATGATCTGTTTGGCAATATGATAGCATGCGTACAAGTCTGTACCGTCGAGTAAAACGTGAGAAATTTAAGAATTCCATATGATCACGATAATTATTGAACATATCATAGCTGGAATGCACTTGGTAGTAGATGGACATTCCACTTAGTCATATCATGCTCTCCCGATTGGTCTATGCAAAGTCGTCGCCGTGTCTTGGTGAATGGACACCTCGTCAAGGCAGCATCAAAGCTCTAACTTAGTTTATGCGAGGAGATTATTGATAAACAGGGATTATGCTGTTGTAAATCCTTTTCTATAATCTCAAGGCGCGAATACAGAGGCCCTTGGAACACTCTCCAGGAAATTCAGGCCTTTGGTTTGCGCAAGCGGCCTTGATAAAAGCAGTTTACATGCCGTTTGCGGGATTCAAAAAGATAATATTCAATGCTTCAGGCGAAAATCACCTAATGCCAATGTCGTTGATCTTCTGGGTTTGATGGGTATCTGTTCTACTTTTAATGTTGCTGATAATTATGAGGATTATTCCGATGATGGGGCATTATACCCGGATCCTCCAATTGATTTGAGGATGAGTTTTTCTCAATTGGAGGGGATTGACTTGGATGCGGCTGCTAGTGACTTTCTCTGGAATGTCCGAATAGACATAAATCCAACTGGAGGGGGTTAACAATTCGTGTAGCACGAGAAAAAGACCACAACTTCTTATTCAACGGGGCCATGATACCAATATGGAAAGCTCGTTCCCAACACTTTATCGTGTTGAAATGGGGTTTTCTATTTGTTGTCATTTTGGAACTCCAAAATACATTATTAACCATATTTTGGGGTACTTTTCAATTTTTATGTCAGGCGATATTCTTCATATTCTACGAAATATGAAAGAAGAAAAATAAAAATAGAGGATTCTCTCTAAAGTTAAGCATTGTATATTTGGCTGCTTGATATATCCGGATTTATTAATTGTCTTTGCTGCGTCGATAAGATCACATTTTGCGGAGGATGGATAAAGAAAACAAAGTACAAAAAGTCTTGTATACCTTATTAATTAAGCTTAAAATTGCCGAAAAATAAATAAAAAGGTCCTACCGGGAGTCGAACCCAGGTCGCTGGATTCAAAGTCCAGAGTGCTAACCACTACACCATAGAACCACTTGTTGGTATTTTCTTCTTTTATTATTTAATATTAGATTATTAAAATGAGTTTCCTCCAACACACAAACTATTCTCCGTTGAATTATGGACGGTTCTCATACGTTTCGCGTGGAATTTGCTCGGATCATATTCTCCAGACTTGCTGATTTGCTCCACAATCTCCTTATACACGGTGGCGCTGGTTCCTCGAATCCATCACGACTCGACAGCATAATGATACCGACGAACTTAGATTCATCTTATTCAAGGAGCTAAATGATTCTTCCTTGCCAAAGTCTTTAGAGGAGAACAAGAAAACCGTTGCAGCTAACAAGAAATTGCCATTCCCTCTGAATTTCGAGTTGATTGAAGAAGGTTAAACTCAAGACATGATCAGGAACGTTTCATTTGCAGAGACTGGCAAATAAATTGTAACATGCTAGTTCCACGCAAGTCCGAAGACCCCCAATTTCTCGTATTGGTGTAACAATCCTGTGCACTCTGTGGAGGCAAATACAAACAAATCAAATACCTCGTCCTGAGTATCCTTCATCCGTGTTGTAAATAAATGACACCGGAGAAGTACATGAAAAGCAAAGCGTTTCCCCCACTCTTTTCTTTTATCTTCCGGGGGGCTATTTTAGACATGGAATATAAAAATGTTCTTACACTTTCATCAAAATCACTGGCTTCTCAGCAAGCAAAATGCAAGAATCAAGTCAAAGAAAAGCATCACCATCCGAGCTCGAAACGAATATACGGAAGGCTCAAAGATGTCAACCGTTGGAGCCATCGAAACTGCCTTGAGCATTCTGCCGTCTCTTCTCTCGCCAGTTCTCGCCCCACATCTTGGCCTCTGCCACGGCTCTTTCCCTGTCTAAGTCCTTGTTCAACATCCTCACCGTGTCTCTCGGAGAATCGTCTTTCTCTGATGACCCTTCGAAATCCCACCTGCGCCCCGATCCTTCTCCTTCCTCGTTCCTCAGGATCTTCCCTCCCCGATCGTCTCCACTGCTCTTACATTCCTTCACACCTCCGGATCCTTTTGATGCATGCCCAGCAGCCGTGCTCGGGTCGAATGCTTGGTTTGCTAGATAAGAAAGAGCTGTGACAACATCCCTCGTGAGAGGACGAGCTGCAGCCTGTTCTTGGATGCACATGGATGCCACGGCAAGCGCCTGGTAGAGCCCACGCATTGGGTATTGCCCCTGGAGACTCGGGTCCACCAGTTTAGAGAACTTACGGCGGTCATTGATCAGTGGACGTGCCTGATAAGCAAAAATCCATGATGCATGTAATTCATTTTAGTTTTTGCTAGAACGGAATTAAATTGCATGCATTGAATCGAAAATAAATGACATAGTAGCTAGAATGGGTGCAGAGAAGGTTGGCTGGGCTGGTTTTCCTGTGACTTTATTAGCGACTCGACAAGAAACACACATAAAAGAAGGAAAAACAGCAGCCTACATAGTAATAGAAATGTCTGTTTCCTGCATAAACTATCAGTGAGTCTTTTAAAATTTTTCCTATTAGTCAAGCTATATGTACATAAAACAGGAGGGAAAAAAACCGATTGGGTTGGTATGTAAATTGCCATTGTTATTTGACCCAAAACTGGGCTGAAACCCATGTCAAAAGCACAATTGAACCCATATCAATCCCAATTCACTCTTTGATGGGGTCATCCAATCTGCTTGTTGATACTCTTATTTCACAATGTTTTCACCTTACGCCCTTTCTTGCCATGACAAAAATAAAGAGAAAGAGAAACCAGCCTTACCCATGCAACCAGATTCTGTTCTCCATGAGGAAGAGTACTATCAATGGCCTTACGTCCAGTAATCAGCTCTAATAAGACCACCCCAAAACTGTAGACATCAGATTTTACAGTGAGTTGTCCAGTCATAGCATACTCAGGAGCACAGTAACCATAAGTCCCCATAACCCTTGTAGAAACATGTGATTTATCTCCAGTTGGCCCGAGCTTTGCAAGCCCAAAATCAGAAAGCTTTGGATGGAATCCTTCTTCTAGTAATATATTTGACGACTTGAAATCTCTATAAATAACTGGCGGATTTGCTTTGTCATGCAGGTATTCCAAACCTCTAGCAGCACCAGCAGCTATCTTCATTCTAGTGTTCCAATTTAGAGGCTCCTTCCCAGGAGGAAGATCTGTGGAATGACCAACACAAAGTATTAGCAACAATATAGAGTGCGGCTGGCAGTGGTTGTGCAGCATCACAATAATCCAGAAACAGCAACAACAGCATCAGCATCAGCAACAGCAACAACAGCCACTTCCCTCTAATGGGGATTCGGAGGACAATCAGAACCATGTATGTGTTGGCTTAAGTGCAATTGTAATATCAAAAGAGATGCAATGTTTTGAAAAATTTGCATCGATTAGCATTTATATGTAATTATTCTGTACATTATTTTTGTCATCTTAGATTCTTGCTTAAGACTGTTCCAAATCCAGTTTAAACCATAAATCTGTGGCAGCTAGCCTAGCTACAATCAACAGTCCCCTCATCTATGTTGGCCATTGAGAGAATCATTGCTCACTCTTTAGATATCGAGATAATGCCCATGACAGTGTTCAGTGTGCATTAGAAATAGACTAGGCAGACAGAAATGAAGTAAAGGCTAATAGAAAGGGAGAGAATCATGCATAATTATTTCTAATCAAATGAGTCTAGACTCCAGAGCCATCTATAATAAAAAGAACGGCATGAAAAGTAAGTTCCATCAGCTGAGCACATTCAAAGGAATGAGAAACCAACAAGCTGTATCATACGCATTAAGTATGATACAAAACATTACAAGCTAGTAGAGCATGATCTTTGTATACGTAGACAGGGCAAGAACTAGCTGCTCTCTCTCTCTCACATGCGCGCACCTACTCCCTCTCTTTTCTTTTCTTTTTTGGATGGTTAAGAACCCCCCCCAAAAAAAAAAAAAAAAAAAAAAAACAGGGGCTTCTCCTTGCTTCTTCATCTTCAATTTTGTCATCAATTTAATGTTACTTACCTTAAAAGAAGCGTAAATAATCACATGTGATGCGGTATATATTTATTTTTTGAAATCAAACAATAAGTGCTGCTCAAGTATCAGCTAAATTTAGTCCATAGTAATAATTATTTGAGGCACTCATGCAATTTACTTACATGATGTTCAACTGAATAATTATTCTTTAAAGACATACAAAAGGTGTTAAAACAGAGCAGCAAATGCGTGGCACATATTGCTAAAGCAATTAAGGGGAAGGATAATTATTTTTGAGTTTTTGAGAATGTTGAATATCCAGCTGGCATCCTTAGTTACGATTTTCTTCTACCAATACAACAGCAAAACTAATCATGTATTTTCCCACCATTTGGCATTTGTCATTATAGATCCTCTCACAGCATCAAATTCTATATATTACCACTCTTCTGTAAAATCCAATTGCCAAGAAGCTTTCCCTAAAGATTCCACTCCACTTTCATGCCTATGATGCAACTCCCAGCATTCTCACACACATCTTTTCTCATTCAAAAAAGAAAAATGATTCCTCAGCAAAGTGTTCAAAGCTCGGTTCTTAGTGTCCTGGTTGCTAATTTCCCCAATTTTCAAAATATTCAAGCTTTTTCAGAACAATGGAATAGCTGGATAAATAGAGAACCTCTTTGCCTAACACCACTCTTGCCTGACCAAGCATTTACCATTATTAAATCAAACTTTAGAAAAAAAAAAAAAAAAAAACCTTATCCTTTCTTGTCACAGCTAATACTACCACCAGGCCATCATCTTTCTGGCACAAACAGAACATTTCGTATACAATTGCATTATCAAGACACAGATCACAGTATAAGTATAGAATGGACTTTTACTGATATTAAAAGGGAAATCAGACAACTATTGATGTGAAATGCTACCGTGGAGGTGATCTTCCAATGATCCCAAGGGCATAAATTCATAGACAAGAAGGCGCTGGTCGCCATCAGCACAGTACCCGATCAGATTCACAAGGTTAGGGTGATGTAGAAGGCTCAACATGAGAACCTCCACCAAAAATTCTCGGTTACCCTGAAGACCATTCCTATCCAATTGCTTAACAGCAACCACCTGCAATGGCAAGGACAAAGTAAACATTGAAAACTCCAACCATGCTCATTACTCCCCAAAGCACTATTAGAAGTGTCAACAAAATAAGCAATCGGAAATTCAGTATGATAGTTTCATATGCATCTGAAAAGTAACTACCAAATAGACATCAGAAAACACAAATTCACTAGCTTTTTAAAACTGATTCGCTAAGTCTTTCTGAGTGGACTATGATGAAAACTCTAGTAGATCTCCATCAAACAAATGATGTAGTATGGTGCACTAGGTGCTTCAGTTAGAGCATATCCAACAATTATTTCATTCATGCACATAAGAACAAAGAGAATACCAATTCAAGTAAGACCACTATGAACTAGGGATGCATATAAACTAACCCTCACTTTGCAGTCCCCATGTAAACAACAGTGGGTGGGTCATGACATTGTAGAAACTCATTATAAAGGAGATTCTTCATAATTCGAACATCAAATTAGCCAACATATAACATCTCTAAAGTGGTAATGAGAGGACATCATACAGCTCGTTTGTGAAGGTAAATCACCAGATAATTTACCTGACCAGTACCCTCAAGTCGTCCCTTATACACACGGCCAAATCCCCCTTCTCCCAAGAAACACTCAGACCGGAAATTCTTCGTTGCAGCTGCAAGCTCACGGAAAGTAAATGTCTGAGCAGCGATACCAGGTGCATCCTTAAGGCCAGGTAATTCTCTTTTGACTCCTGGATTGCCTCTCAATCGTGGTCTGTCCACTCCTGCAAACATAATTTGTCAGAGTTAACCATGGAGTTGCAACTTCACACATACATTAAATTCATTGACTTCAAGACAAGATCAAAGGGTTCACATTTTTGATTTGCAAAACCAAGGGGTAACAAACTGGGCGGTGCTAGCAAAAGAACCAGATTCGACAGAGTCATTTCTCTTACACTAACCAATAAGTAAAATCCACACATAGATTATCTATAAAGTCATAAGGAGATCTCATTCCACCAAAAGAGACAGGATACAATCCCCTATGTGGGGTCTGCTTCTTAACAACAAAAAATAACAATCTCATCAACAGATAATCAAACAAACAATGATCCACACAACAGCAACAACAAAGCAAGCATCATCATTGTCATCCTTTAAGTCGCGTAGGCAACATCAGGACACGCCCAGAACAGATCAAGAAAGTAAATCACTGAAAAACCATGAAGTGTCCGTTTTGTTTAAAAAAAAAAAAATTAGGGGTCTTGACAGGACTGACCAGAGGCCAATCTGGAAATGTCAGACGAGAGAGGCCCTTGAATCCGATCGTCGCTCTCTTTCTCAGGATTCAGCTTCACGTCCTCCCTTGAATCGAAGCACGAAAAGCAACCCATATTCTCAAATGGGACCCCGAATCGATCCTCACAATAACAACAACAAGCTTTATCTCGAGAGAGTCATTCCCGACGACGCCTCACCATCCAATGTTTTTCCCCAAAACACCCAATCAGATTCAGACCCCTCAACACTTGCCTTCACCGTAACCCAACCAGAGAAAACACAGAAAAAGTTCCCTCCTTTATCTGATTGAGCAGGTGGGTTATCAGCAGAGAGAAACAGAAAGGTTGCACATTGAACGGAGGCTCGATTCTTCCCGGTTTCAACTGACCTCTCCTGTGAGGAAGACGACGTATTTATACAGAGAAGGAATCCAGATAACTTCTCCCCTCTTACACCAGTTCAATCCTTCTAGATTTTTTTCCTTGTTTAGGAGAGAATTTTAATCTCTCTTTCTTTTTCTTTTCTTTTTTGGTGCTTTTTTCGGTGGTGGAACAACTTCAACAGTTGACCCTTTAGTTTACCAGAACAGGAGACAAAAAAAAAAGGAAAAGAAAAAGGTATCATTTACTCGCATTTACTGTCTGGTTCTAATTTTCTGTCCACTGCAAGAATTTAGAGAAAAAAGAAGAAGAATACAGAGCAGTAGGTTTCTACGGAATTGACGGCATAAAAAAGCGGTCGGGGTCGTGGTCGCGGTGGTGGCGGAGGCAAAAGGGGGAATTCAAGACAAAACGTGTCCGATGGCGGGACTGGCGGGGCAGCACGAGCGGAACCCATGTCCTGCAACCGCTCCTTGCGGCTCGGTCGTTGTTTGGCCGAGGAATAAAAGACACGGCCGTTTCTTAAATTTCTTTTCATTATTCAATGTCATTTCAGATTTTTTTCCCTTTATCCTTAAAATAATACGTAGTTATATAAATTTTAATAATTATGGTACCTTGTTTTTATACATCTGTTATGAAAATGTCCACAACTTCACATACTTATTTTTACTTATTTTATATTAATTTTTGTGGAGCTTTCTGTGTTTTCACTTAGCAATGTACGTTTTTCGTGAAAATTTTAGATTAAGTGGGTAACTTATCATAACGAATTACATTTTATGATATTTTTTTAATAAATTACTTATTGGTCAAATAGACAATATACTTTGAATAACAAAAATGAATGGGCTACACGCCTACTGCTCTCCTCGTGTCTAGTGGGGGTGGGGCAAATACCATAGAAGGTATTGCTAATTTTGTGGATTAAGTGAGATACGATTCTAAATCTAAATGAATAATCTAAACATGAAATCACTTGCATTCCAAGGAGTAGAGGATCAAATATTTATCATTCGCCTCATTGATATGTACATATAAGTGGATGGTCAATATCAAATCTATTCACGATTCCCACTTCCACATTTAATAAATATTATCTACATAAGACACTAGGCATCCACATTAGTACTAGCGGATCAAAATTGGCTGAATTGATTGAATTAGTACAAATACAAAATTTTTATGACTTAATCAATAAATTGAAAATGTTTTAAGATTGAATCGACACTATTGTAATAAATTTAGAACTTTTTTGGTAACTTTCCTAAGATACTCATGCAGATAATGAAATTATAAAAACCGTCTATCTCCTTTTCTGTACAATAGATTACGGTTTCTGCCCCCATCTTTACTCATCAAGAGAATATTATTTATCAAAGACACATGGGGCATTTCGACATGTAAGCCAAGCTCAGGTTTTGACTTCACATAGGCACGGATCGTTCTTTAACCACTGAATCAATCCGACTCCCTTTATTTTATATCAGAAGAATACAGAAACCGCAAGAGGTGCGCAAGAAACTTCTGTACTCAGTGGGGAATCTAAAGCGTACATGTATTCGGGTCAGAAGAAGTGGCCAGAGGCGGATGTTCTTGTGTCATGCGCATGTGTAGAGCCCTCAACCAACATGTTCTACCTCCTTTGTTCTCTCTCGCTTGGAGCCATCCAATAAAGAAAGTGCAAAGATCAATCTTTTATTCAAAACCCAGAAGAGAAGAGAATCCTTCGGTCCGGTCACGCAGCCCTTATTCAAATTTGGGGTTAGGTCTTCGATCCAGTATATACCGTGAAGATACCAGCCCTAGCCTTCCCCGAGTGCTCACTCGGCTTCTTCAAATCCGACTATCTATGACCTGGAGGCCATGAGCTCCTGAAGTTCTCGAGTTCCATCTGGTTTCGTAGCACGTTGACTTTCGATTCTTTCTCGGATGGTTGTGGTCGCTTTTCATCTTCTTCCTTCAGGAGAAAATTCCACCTTGGATGGATGAACCGCGAGCTTCTTTTACATTTCACACCGTGGTTCTAACTTAGCTTAGAAAATACAGGGAATTATGAATGGATACCGGTGGGCGCTACATGAAGGGGAATACGAACATACGAACATATATCACGAAAGTAAAATCAAATGTAAACATCGAACTTATCTAAACTATAATTAGTGAAAATTTCTTAACAGAATGGTGCGACGATAAACTGAAATGGGAGAGGAAAATGACACAAATTGTCCCTGAATTTTGATATAATGTATAATGATCCATAAACTTTAATATGCAGTGTATTCCCTAAACTTTTAATTTGTTCAAGATGTCCTTAAACTTTTGATTTATGGTTAATTTAGTCCCTGAACTATATAAAAATATTCAATGTTATCCCTAATCTTGAATTTAGTAGAAGGATTACATTGAATATTTTCATATAGTTTAAGGACTACATTGAATTTGTACAAAAAGTTTAAGGGCCGCATTAAACAAATTAAAAGTTTGGGAATCACATTGAACATTAGGCTAAAGTTCAGAGATTATATTGAACAAATTAAAAATTTGAGGATCACATTACACATTGCGCTAAAGTTCATGGGCCACTTGTATAATTATCCCCATTTATTCATATACGTGCTCCAATCTCTTGTTTAATTCAAGGTCTTTTCTACATCAAGCTATACGAATCAACGAAATGAATAAGATGGGACTCGGACGGAGTTGGTGGTCTGCCCCTTGTTTTAAGCTTTGTCTGGAGGTGGAATTCAATATAAGGAGTTGGTGTATTCTGATACACCAGACGCGATTCGGTAGAGAAGCTTTGCCCCTCCTCTACATGTCTGCCAAAGTTTCGTATCGTTTTCTCTGATTGGCTTCGGATAATCTCAAATTCGTGCGTACGAACATCGAACGTTACATAAAGTGCAGACGTTGCTTTAGTGCGTGTCCGAGACTCGCTCGCCGATGATTTGGGAGAAGAACAGACTATGGATCTTTTCAAAAGCTAATGACCGCGTATTTGGTTTTGGCGTTTCTTTTTCTTTTGACTTGGTATTTCCTTACTCGGCTAAACTGTCATTGTCATATGCTGGAGCACATCTGGTTTATTCAAATGAGATTATTCCAATTGCTCATCGAGGAACAGACACCGGATTTCGAAATTCGCAAAGCGACAGACATCCAACGAAACTTGCCATTCGAAAATGACAAAAGAAGAAGACCCGAACTGGCTCCGAGCGCAGATCGTCTACAACTCAGCTCAGACGATTCTTGCGTCGCAGCTCCGTTAGAGGGGATCTTGTGGTTTCAAGGAAGCATCATTTGGATTTCGATTTCATTGGTCGGGTTTCGCTTTTGATGATGAATCTGTTAAAATATGCTAAAGATCTTCCCAAATCCATGGGCTGGATGGCACTCCCCAGTAGGCTGCGGGAGCTGCTGTTTGAGAGACTATAGGATAAATTTTACCATATTTCGTGACTGTATATTGCATGATTTGGTCCAGATGATGTTACCGCATTCTTTTTTTTTTATGTATTATTATAATGGTTAAAGGATGAAAATCGTTCATAAACTTCTCAATCTTTGTCACTGAGGAGGAAAAATAAATTTTGCTACTCATTGTTCAACAATTGTAATGTCGCCCTCAATAAAAGGAGACGCGTATTGAGATCGTATGCGCATCAATGAGCTGTAGAGATACAAAATTGACTTCTCCGATTAAAAATGTTCTTTCTTTTTGTTGGCAATCTATGCGATGATGTGCTTGGTATACTGCAAAGTATTTCCATCACAATATGACATGGGGATGAAGGCCAAGTTCCAACTCGTCTGGCCTATTTCATTACTCATGGCAACTTGCGGTATATAATAAGCATAAACAAAGTTTGGTTTTTCCTTTCAAAACAAACCAAATCATATCTTTATCTTACACCACGTTGATCTGGTGGGCAAGATCCAATTGCTGTAAAAGTTTGACAAAGTCAAAGAAACGAATAAATTAGAAGAAATCGGGGATTGGCAAGTGGAGAGGTGGTTCCGCCCAAACATGAGGAGCCGTAGGAAAAGGCCATAATTCAAGATCGAGGCATGCAATGCCACTGTTCTTGTTTGGAACCACAGAATGATGAAGCTCGGTCCCGCTGAGAAAACTGAAGGGGAAGGTTCACACGTCCTATGAAAGATCTGCACGCCATCCCTGGACTAGTTCATTAGAGACAAATGCTCTTCGTCTGTTCCTCCTTCTGTGGGCGGCGGTGAGTGAGTCCTTTGACTTGATGTTCGAGCGTCGCGAGTACTCCATGAACGAACCTTCGGGTGGAGAAGCCCCCACTACCAGGCCAACCGAGGTGACGCGGCACCGCCTTCGCGATGGAGGCGGTGCTCGCTCGGCCATTCGATCATCAATCTGTCGTCTCTTGGAAGTCCGATACAGAATGGAGTCGATTAGGCAATGGCCCCGTGGAAAATAAGGGCGCCAAGGCTTGACTATTTCCTTTTCGCGTCGTGTTGATCTAAGAAGGTGGGCGCATCTGTGCAGAACCTTAGCGTCTCCTGCGGGGAACAATGAACTGTCGGTGATTTGCTTTGTCGTCAAGCAACTTGCTAGCGAGTCACGAATCCCTTTTATTAACGTACCAATAGTTATTTGTTTGTTTATAAACTATCATTGGTTCTAATAAATTACCAACTTGTGCCAGCTTAGTTTACTAACGTGTTGGAGTCATCGACTCTTAACTTGAGCAATTATCAACTTTTCTCTTATAGCATTACCATGTAGTTTAAGACTATCAATTCTTATATGAGTCGCTTAGTTACATTAACTAATCGATTCTGAATTACCGATTTTTTTTTATTGAAGTTGCGACTCTTATATCGAAATATCAACTTTATTTGAGTCATTGACTTTTTTTCCTGATAAATTCATTATTATTTGAGCCATTTACCAACATGTAGGATAGTCAAAATGGGTCACAAATTCATATTCTAACCCAAATTTGTTGAAGTAGGTTGCCTCAAATTTGAAATATAGTCCACAACCTGACCTGAGCTCGCTCGCTAACTTAGCGAGCAATCCATGGAGTCACCCATCTTCGGAAGTAATAATCTAAGGAAAAAAATTTCTAACATTGCACCACTGTTTTGGGGTGGCTCCCGATTAGATTGGGTATTAGTCTCTAAAGTTGTATTGCATAAAAATATTGAATATGAATAAGTTTTTAAACTATTTTGTTTGAATTTTGAGACGTAAAACACGGGGTATTCCTACCAAGTTGTAAATTAATGAGAAAATGACACATGATTTTCAAATTTTAGTCCAATATGCAATGAGATCCTCGAACTTTTAATATATTTAATATGGTTTATTGACTTTAGCTGTGCAATGTCGACCTTGAACTTTAATTTTTTCAATGTAGTCCCTAAACTTTTTTTGTATATATTCGATTTAGTCCCTAGACTTCATGAATATAGTTTAGGGATTAAATTGAATATGAACCAAAATTTTATGGATTATATTGAATGGATTAAAAGTTTAAGGATAATGTTGCATATTGGAATAAAATTCAACTACTACAATGAATTAATTAAAAGTTCAAAGACAATATTGCAACCCAACTGATTTTACCTAAGAACCGAGCCAAATCGCCCCAAAAACTAGTTTGATTCCAAATTTCTAAGACCAATCCGAATGTCAATTCCGAATTTTGGAATTGGTAGAAACTAGTCCAGTTCTAGTTCCAAGTGAAGAACCACCTAGGAATCAGACCAACTAGATCGATTTCATAAAACCTAAAAACCCTAATTTTTTCTTGTCATCTTTTTCTTTATCTTTTCTTCTTCTTTGTTCTCTCCAAGACTCCTATATCACTCATACACTTCATGGCTCTCTTGCAAATCACCCTCCTTTCTCACTTGCTTGCAGCTCAAACTCTTGCTTGTTCTTGACTCACCCTCACTTAAAATATTATTAAGTGATTAATTATGTTGGTTTGTTTTGTTTTTAGGTAGTTAGAATTTGGAGCAATATTTTTATCAATGAATGAGAAAATAAATTTAATAATTTATGTTTAATGTTACATTTTTGAACTTTTTATTGTTTATAATTATACATAACTATGTGTTCATTTTATAGATTGTTGTTTTTGGCGGATAGAGGATTTCTATTGTTCATTTTTTTACTTTGAACCATCTTGTTGCTCATTATATTATTTGCTATAAAAAATGAAAAAAAAAAAAAAGAAAATAGATTCTCGAGTAGACCCTAGAACCGGACCCAAAAAAGGGGATGGGTTCCAAGATAAGTTCCATGACAAACAAGGTAGGTTCCAGGTTTGGAAACTATCTACCCTAGAACAGATCACCCTTAATTAATAGGGTTGATTTGGGTTGTATTATTTTCAACTTAACTCAATTTCAACTGGAACTCCGCATTTAACAGACCTATCAACATGGATTCAATTGTTTTCGAATGGCCGACTTTGTTATAAACTTAATCATCTTTTTAAAGTTGTCAATTGTTATGTGAAATTTACGTCTTGTATAATTATTACCAATTTTTCACGTTTTTTATGTGAGAAACTTACCTCTTCCGCTGATAACATTTGATAGAAAGAGCAGCGTGTGAACAATAATTTTTTTATGTCAAAAATAAGTCAGGCTCTCCATGTCATGGTCTCTTTTTCTTTGTTTTGTTTTTGATTCCTCCCTTTGGCGAACTTTACTTTCTGGATGTGCAAAGTTTGTAGCTATAGTGATGCTCAATCAGAAAGTAACAGATTGTCGAAATTGGTAGAGCCCAACCCAAGTTCTTGCAACATAAAGCCCATAAATCTGTCTGGGCGCAGCCCGCAACGCTAGCATTTCCGTCTTTGGCGCATAACTCACGAAAAGGATAAAGACAGAAATAGCATAGTTAGGAGTAAATAATAATAAGAATTCACATAATACCCTTTAAAGATAGATAGTTGAGGCCTAATTTCTTTCATTATCGTAATCTTAAAAGTCAATAAATAAAAGGATGTTACAAAATATGCACAATTGTTCTTATTAATTCCTAATAGTGAATTTAATATAATCATTATCCTATCATCAGTAGAGTTGTCGAAATGGTCATGTTGATTGTAGTAGATTGTAAATGAGTCATCTCAATGATTTTTTTTTTTTTTAGTTCTATTAGACTTCCACTGTAATGCTCAGATTTTTGCCCTGCTTTCTTACAGGGTGTGGGAATCAAAACCCACTCTTGAAATTAAATCTTCCCCCACCCTACTTGCTGTGAATAAAGGGATTTGAACACCCCACCTCCCTTTTTTCCATGTGAGAAGTGTAAAAAGAAAATGCTAAAACCAATGGATTTAGGTGGGTCTAAGATAAACCCACTTTTAGTCCACTTAATAAATAGGTTTTAGGTTAAATGGTTTACCTAACAAGTTTTAAGTTAATTACAGAAATGTCATTTTTATTTTTTCCAAAATTTCCAAAATTCCAAATTTTTATCTCTTTTTATTTTTCTTTTTTTTCCTTCTTGCTAATGGTTGGTCACGGGCGAGGAACAAGCCTGCCAACCTCTAGTGCTGGCGAGACTCAAGCTCGTTGATTTGGCAAGGTCAAAGCCTCATAGACCTCTGGCAACACCGAACCCTCGTGAACCTCTAATGAGGCTCGAGCCTCATTAGATTTGGCGAGGTGGACCAACAGTGAGGCTCGAGCTTGTCCATGGCTAGTAGTCAATTGTTGCCATGGCCAGCAAAAGGGCAAAGAAGAAGGAAGGGGATAAAAAAAGAAAAAGAAAATTAATTTTATTCTTATTCTTATTCTTATTTTATTATTCATTTTAAATAAAGTAAAATGCCTGCCCAAATAAATAAATAAAAGACGGTACTAGTCACCTTCAGTCCCTTTGATTTTATTTTATTTTTACATTTTTCATTTATTTACTTATATCTTCATATTTTGTTATTTTACTTTTTTAGTTTGATATAAAATTTTATCCAAATAACACATTAACATGAAAAGCTTGGGTTAAGTAAAGATGTGTTTTATTAATATGAATCAGGTCGGAGTCAAGTCAGATATAGATCGTCAAAATTGTATTGGATGAAAATGGGTTGGACAATTTTCTATTCAACCCAAACCCTAATTGAACTACCAATTTGACATCCCTAATCATTAATAACTATTAAATAATGAAATAAGTATTGAAAAGATAAATTATTATAATCGAATAATTTCTGTTTTTATTATTTATTTATTTTTTCTTTTGACCAATTTTGGCTGAAGATTTTTTTTTTTTGCCGGAGATCGATGATGTGAATATTGACCGCATGATTGGAGCCGATATAGACAACTTTTGCATCTTTTTAATTTTCTGATTTTTTTAATTTTTAATTTTCTTTTTTCTCTACAATCCTAAGGGAATGTGAGGGTTCGTGCTAGATATCGACGGCAGACGAGATTCTCCCACGGTCATATCCCGACGATTTTCCTTCCCCTCTCGATTCTCAATGAGCACTTTTGTCTCGTACAGGTTGGATTCTTTATCTTGGCACGGCGACGTGCAGAGAAATGGCAGCCAATTCTCGAACAGGTGAAATCAATCGTATCATCATCAGTTGAAGAATCCATGAATTCCGAAGGTGGACTCGGTTCAATAATGTGAGAGTCCGCCCTAAATATCGACCGGTTGGAATGCTTTCGAAAGAGAAAACGGCGAAGAGGAAGAGGCCGAGGACGCCCGAAACGACAATCCGGAAGTCACATTGGTTGGAATCGATCCAGAAGACACGAAGGGAACGGTGAATGTTCCGCCCTTGCCTCCCTAATCCTCCAAAACACAAAAATGGGGAGGACGACTAAGTCATATATATATTGTTTTTACTCAATTATTTTATTTTATTTTATTTGAAAAGGGTAATCTAAAGAAGCGTCGCCTGCAAGGACGCCACTCCGAGGACACCACGCAAACCGGGACAGAGACGTGCGGACAACGTAGACCGCAGAAACCGACGTGGCGGCCACCCCGCACCGAGAACATGCAAAGCTGACCTTCCCATCCGGGTCAACGGGCGGGCCCACAGACCGCCACGTGGCCCGCTCCCCAACGTTAACTCCTGCCGAATCCCAAAAAGAACCGAAAACCCAAAAAGCGATCCCCGAGCCCCCTGTCGTTGTTCGCTGTTGCTCACCTTTCTTCTTTCTTCCCTCCAAAAATAGCCTCTTCCTCCTCCTCCCACGTCCCATGCAAGAACTGCACGGAGATCTCGAAACCATTTCATAGCATTTTCGCGCATTTCGTACCGTGACGATGATTCCGACATGATCTGTCGACTCTCTCCTCCGTCTCCCTCTTTCGCCGTCTGATAGATCCCGGTGTCGCGCATCCATCGCCATCGCCATCGCCCCGCCCTGTCGTCGTTGACCTGCATCTATGGAGAAATCGCCGGCTCCTGAGAAATCTAGCAGTTTCGCGGGAAACGACAGCAAGGAGATCGAGGATCTTGAGGCATCTCCCCATTCTCCGGCCGTCGAGACGAGCCCTGAAGTCCTTCAAGAGCCGGCCTCCGAAGAAAACGAGGCCGTGGAGGACTCTACTGCCGAGGAGCCCGATCTGACCCTCCCTCAGGTCTGGGATGAGATCGATGCGTTCCTCGGACGTAATTCCGATTCGCCATGCGACGATGGGGGATCGCATTCGGATTCGGATCCGGTTGAGATCCCGAGAGCGGTCGAGTTGCTTTCCAAGAATGTCGAGTCCATGATCGATAAGTACGCGTCGGACGCGGGCAAGTCCAAGTTCGGCCACGACCCGGAGGAGGACTCGTGCTTCTTCGGCTCTGGTGAGCCGACTCTCGAAGCTCGCGGACAAGATTGGGGATATAAAGCCGAGCGATGAGAATGCGAATGGGCTGTGTTCTTCTTCTCTGAACAGGACCAGCTCCGTGCTGCAGCGGGCGATGTCATTCTTGGAGGAGGAGTTTCGCGCCATCCTCGACGAGGACTTCAAGACTGGAAGTGAAGATTCGGATCCGAAATCTGCTAAGGCGAAGCACTCGTCGTCGTCGTTCAATAATGGCTGTCACGACTCTGATCGGTGCCTCCTTCCCGATCCCGACACCGCCTCCACGGAGGAGGAGTTCCCATCCTTCACGCCCGAAACGATCTCTGTCATGAGCAAGATCGCGGATACGATGATCCCCGCAGGCTACGAGATCGAGTGCTGCGTTCTGTGGATGATCATGAGGCGGAGGGCATTGAAGTCAGCATTGAGCAAGCGAGGGCTCTACGTCCTCAGCATCGACGACGTCCAGCGGATGCAGTGGGATTCCCTGGAAAGAGAGATCGCCACGTGGATCGCCGCCGTCAAGCAATGCTGCACCATCCTCCTACCGGGCGAGGGCGCCCTCAGCGAGTCCGTGTTCTCAGGCCAGCCTGAGATTGGGCAGGTCCTGTTCGGCGACCTCGCGCGGTCCGTCTCCATCCGGCTCCTCAACTTCGCGGAGGCCGTTGTGTTGACAAACCGGTCTGCGGAGAAGCTGTTCAAGTTCCTCGACATGTACGAGACAATGCAAGACCTGATCGCGGCGATGGATGGGGTGAAGCAGTACTCGGATGATCCCAAGAAGGTGGAGGTCAGGGGGGAGATGATGGCGGTGAAGGGAAGGATTGGGGAGGCGGCCGTGAGCATATTCTGCCAGCTGGAGAGCTCGATCAAGAGCGACAGCAGCAAGGTCCCCGTCCCGAGCGGGGCCGTGCATCCCCTCACTCGGTACACGATGAATTACCTCGAGTACGCCTGCGAGTACAAGGACACCCTGGAGCAGGTGTTTCAGCAACACCATGAAAAGGCCGTTGTGGAGACGTCTGACAACGGTGAACCCATAAACCATATGGATTCCCCGTCGACGAAAATGTCGTCGCCATTCTCGGTGCAGATAATGACGGTGATGGACCTCCTGGACGCAAACTTGGAGATGAAGTCGAAGCTGTACAAGGACCCATCGCTGCGGTACATATTCCTGATGAACAACGGGAGGTACATCGTGCAGAAGATCAAGGGGTCAAGCAAGATACATGAGTTGATGGGGGACACATGGTGCCGGAGGAGGTCGTCGGACCTGAGGCAGTATCACAAGAACTATCAGCGCGAGACATGGTACCGGCTGCTGCAGTGCCTGAACCACGAGGGCCTGCAGGTGCACGGGAAGGTGTCGAAGCCGGTGCTCAAGGAGCGGTTCAAGTGCTTCAACGCCATGTTCGACGACATCCACAAGACACAGAGCACGTGGGTGGTGAACGATGAGCAACTGCAGTCCGAGCTTAGGGTCTCGATCTCTGCAATCATCACACCAGCTTACCGGTCGTTCCTTGGTCGGTTCAACCAGTTCTTAGACCCGGGGAGGCAGAGCGAGAAGTACATCAAGTATCAGCCCGAGGACATCGAATCTCTCATCGATGAGTTGTTTGATGGCAACCCCACGTCAATGGGAAGGAGACGGACGTGATTTTCATATGGTGGTGATGATTCCTTTTATGGAGAGATATCATGGGACTTTTTGTTAGATGACTATTGTTTTCCGGAAGGATGACAGAGTCGGGTCGATGCAATTTTTTGGTACCTTCTTGACAATTATTACTGGGGTTGATGTAAAAGTTCAATTGACATTTTGATAATGGCAATGTAACGAGAAGTTTCAAGCACATCTTGCGAATCTGACCATTTAGTCCATTCGTGTCGGGTCACCTTCGCTGGGAGATCTCGTCCTGAGATCTCATTACCAGGACAGGAAACTCCTGTCTTATTGACAGCATTGGAAATTAACCAAGTATAATCTGAACTTGTTTTGATTAGAACGTACATGGAGAAACCCTGATTGCAGGACTGAACAAAAACTGATCTGCCTTGTCTATCCGATAAACCTGAAGCCTTACTCAGGGAATTGATGGATGTATGGAATAACCGACGGGCTGCTCGCCTGTAATCTGTGCTTCAGCCATTTAAGACCTTCACGTCTTGTAACTGCCTTAACCTATGAAACAGTTGATCAATCGTACTAGACGCAGCCTGTGTCAAATGAATAATAAGACCAAGCAAAAATAAATGATATTTGACCAATTATAACAATAGGAAAAGCGTGTACGGACCATCAATTGCTCCCTTAGTTCGTCCTCCAACCGTTCTCCCTGGGTCCTTTCCGCCGCAAGGATGTTAATGAGTGCTGTTTGCTCCTTGTCTACCTCTGCTATTTTCTCTTCTCCTTCCTTAAGCTGTATTGCACCCAAAAAGAATGCAAATCACCGCTCTTAAGATTAATCAAGCAGTATGACTACTTGTACTGTGAAACTAAAACAAGGAAGAACAAAAAAGCACATGTATACAAGTAGTGTCCATTGTTAACATCTGCAATCTGTGAGCAAGGCAATGCAATTCACTAGGTGATACTGAAAAGAAGCAATTTTCCACCTACTTTTGTTTCAAGCGATTTGCGTCTGTCTCTCTCCACCTGCAACTGGTGCAGCAAATTGATTGCATCCAATCCCATTTTTTCTTTTAATCTTGCAAAGAACGAATGGTAGAAATATGATTTGACATTACCAGTTAGTAGCGACTTCTAAAGGTGTGAAAAAAGGAAGTTTCAAATAACACTTCTTTTACCTTTGCCTTAAATTGCTGTTCTCTTCTTTCAGCCTGACTAACATGTCTGTTTGGCATGCAGAAACATGAGCATCGCTGTTTCTGATACCGTCCTGTGGAGTGAACAAGAAACATGAACAATTAAAAAGAGACAAGTGGGTAAAATTGCCTACTCGTGATGAGCCACAACCTCAGCACCAATCTTGCTACACCAGGAAATGTACACTCGCATTAAGATCGACAATCTGATCGCAATTTATTCAAAAGTAAAAGAATAGAGACGATCATTGTCATACATGAAAAGTCAGCCACAAAAAGCCTCAGAAAACTAGATACTCTCTGTGCTTACGAAAATTTTTATGACGTGTGAACACATTTATAAGCAGCAAGAAGCATCAAGTTTCCTGAACAGGTAATTACGGAAAGAAGTGTGAGACTGTAGAACCAACAATCTACCGTTGTTTGTGAAGCTCTTCCCAAGGGACCAATTTTGAAATTACATGCCATAGCTTGCTGGCCATCAACATTAGCTGGGGAAGCCTCGTAAGAACTTCTATCTTCGCTTGATTCATCCAAATCTGTAGATGCCTCCTCCTGGTTCACATTCTGCCTCAACCTAGAAGATGGACTGATGACTCCACTCCCCTTCCCTACTGATAGAGAACATGATTTACTTTTATTTGAGCCTTTCATTTGGGAAGAAACTGGTCTCTTTGATTGTCGTGTTGCTGCATAACCAACATGATGGCAATTTGTATTCCTGATAAATGATTTAAGAGGTAATTACCTTCTTAGTCTCCAAAGGAGAAAGAGATACACATGATGAAGCTACAAATATTCGATGTGGATAAAAGGCCGTGAAAGATTCAACAAAGTAGCCCGAAAACACATCATACAGCCAGAAGAAATAAAAACAAACCAGTAATTTCTCTGCATCACCACCAGGCGTCCCTCAAGTCTTGAAAGCACTATTGTGCGCTCAAAGTCTTGTTTGTCATGAGCAGGTTCAATGAAGTCCGCTTCCAATACACCTGTAATGGAAAGAAGCATAATGCAGCACAAGGTTGAAAAACCACTACTTCCAAGAGCTATTATTGCCACGCAAAATCCAGAGCATCCGTCTAATTGCCCCCCCTCCCCCCACCCAAAAAAAAAGAAAGTACAATCAATCTAATCAATCTTACCTATAATCCCTCGGCCGCCACTTCCAGCAACATTCCAAACCCTCCAGAAGGGCTGACAAATAGGACAGGGACATGATTAAAGGAACTCCAGAGAACAGAAAACAAGCACAGGAGAACTTAATAATATGAATCTACCCTCTATTGTATTTTCTCTCTCAACGACTCAAAAAATAGTAGTTGATTGCCAATTTCATGCATGGGTGTTTTAAGAGTTACTACTGCTTAAATCAGTTAAAAGAAGAACAGAGTGCAAATGGGAAATAATGAAACTCGAGAAAATAAGAAGTATTAAGAATCAGGAACTGTAGAACCTACAACATCAAATACAATATAAAAGACATATAACCAGCATCCAGCAAAACCACCATTAATTAAAATTTTAAGTGAAATAAATCCATGTAAAAAGAATAGTCAATATAGCATTTCTCTTCATGGGTACCACAAGATAAAATACAGTAAGAAACTTTTAAAATTAAATCATAGATCAAGCACCTTATCAAATGAACTGCTTAGACTCACAAGTGCATTTATTCAAACAAAAATTAGATCCAAATCCTGGCACTCAACCTCTCGATTTTGTTTGACACGAAAATGAAAAAAAAAACTCTCAACTTCGATCATTTTTTCGTATTATGTAAAATGAAACAAAAGCAAAAATCTCAACGGAATTTTAAGACGAACCTTAATAAGTCGATTCTTATGGTAAACATTGAAACCTTGAACGTCAAAGTGAAAGGAAGCATCCTTCACAAAGCCAATGGTCACACTGGCAACCATCTGTTAAGATATAAAACATGTTCAGAGATTCAAAATTAAAGCCATCTGGAAGGTCAAAGCAAATGACAAATTACATTTGAATTGTTGGGCATGTTGTCGCCAACATTTAAAGGCTTGTATATTATCTTCTGGCTCAGCATCATGTCATTCACCAGGTTGTGGTGTTTAACATCTTCCCCACGCAAAATAATCCTGAAATCAGGTGGCAGCCTGAGATAGAGGATTGATGCATAACTCTGGCAATATGAAAAGGAAAACATAAGTAATGACCATCATACAAATTTAACATCCGAACATCCAATCAATATGTGCAAACCCCACCAGATGAATACATGACTGTTTTTCCAAATTCAGCGGTGTAACATACAACTTAGTAGAAATTCTTTTTTGGCTTAGGATGGCTGCCATCCAAATTTTAAGTATCAATCAAGAATGACATAGATAGCTGTATTAAATGGTGCTTCACTGGCATTGTGCCAAATTCACAAATTTTTGCCAAGCTACATTAATTATAGACAATAACAGACATTTCAGATAACAGCCAGTCCAGACAGCACTTTAAAAGCACTATAATGAAAGTCAAATGGATGCAACAGTGAGCTAGTACAAGCATTTTTTAGCTCACTGCCCATCCATACACATGACACATATATTAGTAGAAAAATAGAACTAGACCATATGCCCAGCAGACATACTATTTGTCAGGATGTCTTCCCGGCAAGAGCAGGAAAAACCCTCTTCATGCATATATTAGAATATTTCTCATCCCCAAAGAGCTGAAGGGCAATAAAACTTTCCATAGAAGAAGCCAGATCAGTCTACCAATGGATTGAGCAAGCTTCAAGGAAATTACTGGAAAGGTGGTGCCAGTTTGCAAGACACTTGACAGACCATAGAGATTGTTTTTCAAGAAAAGAGAACTAACATTTTTTAACAAAACAGAAGTGTGAACATGATTAGATCCCCTCCATTCAACAAAACTTACTGATACTACTGCATATATCTTAAAAAGTATGGCATTAAATTGATCACAAGAGATGTACCCTCAACGAATGTCGATAAGTCAGAAAATGTCTCAAGTTTGGAAACTGTTTAGCCATCTTTATTTTCTTCTCTTCCCGATTTACTCCCCTGATTTGAATATCCTGCAAATTCACAGGTGAAATTCATCAGCTTAGGAACTCACTAAGCAGTATTCCACCTTTCTATTGTAAGGGTTAAAGTTAAACTTGCCACAAGAAAGTAAAGGTGCTTAAGGCATACATGAGGATCGGTATCAAAATTGAGTTCCAGCCTTCCGTCATCATCTTCCCAGAGATTATATATCATTATGCGTGTACCTTGATTTTGTAAAAAATTGAACTGCAAGCAATAGCATGAGTAAGTGATAGAGATCTATAACCAATTCCTGCCAGCAAGCAATCTTCCATGAAACACTTTTAAATGATAATGCCAGTGAATAACTTGGTCTGCCTAGTCAAATTTATAATATAAAGCATTTAAATCAGAATGACCACGAAAGAATAGGAAGACCACGAGGAGGAGGATCATGAGATGTGAAAGAACTTATCCTCTTTTTTTCATAGATAATAAATGTCAGAAAATGTTATTCCTTCGTCAAAATAGAAGCAAAGTGACGTGGAACAATAATAAGGACAAATCAGTGAGAAATCCTTAAAACACCAAGTTACCTGCTGAAGAAGTTCTTCCTCATTTTCAAATGGTGACCAATGCAAAATGGTTTCAAAGTTTCTATTCCAATCATCTGTAGAAGATCTGATTACCTTGCTCCATGCTTGTCCCTTTTTCTCGTAATCAACCTTACAATTTCCGATGAAACACAAGTCATGAGAAAGATTTTATAGAAATTGATCAACAATGTAAAACAGACTTGTTAAGTATGGGCCGACTGTAAGCACAAAGAAGAAAGCGATTGTTTCTGATATTCTTTTGAAGTAGTAGATATCGATACAATAAACACAAGGCATCTTTTCCTGTTTCTCAGCAATCACCCAAATCAACCAACCAATATCATCTTACAAGTGATTGAGACTTATTTTCTTGCACAATTGGGAGATCAGAATTACTATACTTCATACATTTACTGAAGATAAAGTATTATTACTAGAAATCTGCAGTGATAGACCTAAGATTGCTTATGCCATGAAGAAGATGACAACAGGGTGTAGGGCTGTAATATCTATCAATAGCAATCTGGAGAACATCTTAAATAGGTTCTCTCATTGTCATTGCACATCATTGTTGAAATTTGAGTTTCCTTAAGTATGCAACATACAACTATAAACAGAGAACAGAGGATGAAACACACAATAACTGAGCAAAAGTGGATGGGCTCATTGGTAAAAAGAACTGTGCAAACACATCCAATCCTTGACAAGGACTATTTCATCCCAATAGAAACTAGTAAAGACAAAAATGGAAAAACTGGGATAGGAGTCCTTTAATATAGAGAAAACAACTCTTTGGTTTATGAATATAGATTTGTACCCCCATTAAACTTTTGGTGAGATGAGAGTTTCTTTACCGGCTACAGTCTTTGATGGACCTTATTGAGAGTATGAGATGTACCTACTAGTCGGTTATATTGGTTGGCTCTCTCATGGTGCCATTTTGCTATAACAAATTGCTGGTGAAGAGAGTTGAGGGACACATCAAAGACTAAATTGGGATGAAAGTTTAATGTACTTACAATAGGAACAATTATATCTTCCTTCCCTGTTGCCATTAGAAATGTGTAGGACAACATACCAATGCTTTGTGATGCACTGAAAGGAATAACATGTTTTCAGTTATCAAAGCACTTTATAGCATACTATTCTATTAATCTTCAGTTAATAGCGGAAGTTTTGGGAATTTCCATTTGACCAAATATATAGCAGAGCTTTTAATGACAATCAATCAGCAAGGAGCAAAAACAAGCCCTATAATTAAGTTTTCATGTAAATAGAAGACAAGCACCTCATTCCTCCTAATTTCCCACTTCGTGAGAATACAATCACATCTGCTCCCAGCCTCATGGTACTAGTCTTGAACCCATTTCCATCTATAAAGAAGGAAAGAAAAAGGAGGTGCATAAGAATAGATCCTTATTTAACTATTGTCTTTCTGAAGAACCGGGTAAATGAAACGCAATCTTTTGTCACAAACAAAATGAAATGAAAAGCAGAGCTCACATTGACCAATTGTGTTTGCAGCTTTGCTTTTGGCAGAATATCCAAGAGACATGCACTGCCTCATTTTGTCAAAAGTCATCCCTCCACCATTATCTGCAGTTAACAAGTCAGCATATGCATTCGTCAATATCAGGGTAAATACAATCATGGTCAATTTTCCAACAATGTCATTGTGAAAGAATTAATAGCATGAAATCATCTGTTCTCTGAGATAATTAGATGGTAAAGCTTTAAAAACATGATACACACAATGCTGGCTCTTGCAAGCAATTGCAGGTTATGCTGCAAAAATATTTCACATACCTATTTTCAGGGAGTTGCAATGCAAGAATGGTGAAACAAATCACAAATATCATAGAATGTGTTCTATCTGGGTAGATGAGTGAGTGTGGGTGAGCTCTTGTGCGAGTGCAGAGGAAAGGGGGAGAAGAGTACCTTCAATCACCAAGACTAGAAGATTCTTCCTTTTATTTTCCAACAAATCAATGTGAACATAAGTGGCTCCATTGCAAACCTACCATTATCATAGTAAGGAGATGTCCATCATGAACAGATGCACAGATGTACAATATCCAGATCCTTACCTCATCCAGAGCATTGTCAAGAAGCTCCGCAAAAGCTGCAAATCAAAATTCCAGAAAGTGAGATTGCTCCACTGTATACACGAAGCCGTATCTTTCTCGCGGAGATATGGCAAACAAAAGAAAAAAAGTTACGAAGGAGTAAAACTCCAGCGTCCAGCTCATCAGAGAGGGATACCTCCTAGAGCCCATTTATGGCTGGTTGCATTGGAATGGAGAAACTTGGGATGTACTCTGACACGATCCATGTCAACTGAAGCACAAAATTATAAGAGAGACGAATACAAATCGGTCAGTTAGACATGCAAATGCAGTCGACATATGCCAAGTAATATGCTTAGAAGAAATCAAGCTCAAAATCGAGAAAAACGTAAGAAATCGAAACTTATTTTTCTACAGTGCATCAATGGAACAGGACGACAATGCACGTTTACAAGAACAAACAGGACAGCAAATTGCCTCTTAAAGTATTTCTATCAGCGTTGGAAGGAGACAATGCTATCTAAAATCATTTCCACACCGACCAAACTAGTCATCGATACACTTCGAAAAAAGACACAACGCATACCATCGCAGGAAGCAAGAGCGTCGCGATTGTTTTCCCCCTCGTAATCCCCAGCCTTCCAGAACTGCCTGCGGGTGGCACGAGCCTGAACCGTCTGGTCGCCGTCAACAGCCTCCACGGCCGAGCACGGCGGCAGCGGAGCGAGGAAATCGATGGGAACCGCGACGTCGACGACTTCCTCGTCGAGCATTGGTTTCTTCGACGCCAAGTCACGGTCTATCTCCATCAGGCTCCTCGTCTTCTTGCGCTTCGAAGCCCTCGCGCCAGCGCCAAGCGCCGTGGCTCGTATACACTGGCCGTCGCCGGCGGTGCGATCGCTGCATCCACTGTCGTCGACGTCGCCGCCGTCGTCACCGTCGTCGTCGTCGCCGCCGTCGTCGCTGCTGATGTAAATCGGCGAGACGATCGGACTCCGGTCGCTCGGCGTCCGTACGAACTCGTCAGGCTCTCGCTTGACAACGGAGTCCATAGCGGAAAGCCAGTGTCGTCTCCACTGCCGCCAGTGTAGGGCTGCGAGATTTGCTGCAGAAGCAAGCGGAGAGAGGAATGGGGGACGGTGTTTCCGGAAGGGAAGAGAGAGAGAGAGAGAGAGTGGCGCGACGCTTGATTTCCGTTCCCGGTTATTTTCCCTTTTTTTCGGTTTTTCTTTTTCCATTTTAACGCGAAAACCGTAAATTTTGTAAACTATAAAAAATCTCAAATTATATGCCAGTGACAAATTTATCCTAAATTAAATCTTTAATCATAAAAAAATCCAATTCGGTACATTTGTAACAAATTTATCTCCTATTAATTTTCATTAAATTTCATTGTTAAATTGCTCACAAATGTTCGGTTTGGAGTTTTTTGTTACAAATATATCAATTTTAAATTTTTTATAGTCAAAAAATTAATGTAGATATTAATTTAGAGTTTTTAGTGATATTAATCCAATTTATAAGAGTGAAAGATGGATTAGGAAAAAAAAAGAGAAAGATAAATACACAAAAGTTGTGAAGGGATACATTAGAGATTGCTTCTACATTTTGGAACTTTTATTTCAAAAAATTGCAATTCTCGACTTTAATATTGTACAAAAATTTCTAAGATCTTTAAAATATATATATATATTAGAGATATTTAGGATGATTCATCCATTGGTTACAAACCCAAACAAACAATAGAAGTAAAATAGAAAAGAAGGAGTTAATTACTCTTTTTTAATGATTTCATTTTTGCGGAAAACAAAAAGAAATAAGTATGAAAAAAAGAAACCGAGTCTTAAGGTATAAAAAAACCGAACATTCCATCACACTCAAGTTTGTTCTTTTTTCAATAAATTCTCTATCTTTCAAGATTATGTGAATATCTCTATTTGATTATGCATATTTTGATTGATATTTGTTACCTTTGATAATCTCTTATAAAGCCTATAAGTGTAAATAGGCTGATGTGTTTTATTATAATATATCAAATTATATAGAAAGTTTCATAATTCTCTTTTCTACTTGTATATTTAACTTTGGTATTAGAGTTATTCAATCGTAAAGTGTGCACCGGTGCACACCTAAGTGCAATCTTGCTTCTTGTCATTTCTTTTCCAATAAGTCCTAATATCCCCTTTTGATATGTTATCTCATTTAGTCATTTCATAGAACCTATAAATAGGCGGATGTAATTTCATTATGATATAAAATTATACACAATTTCTCTCTTTCGCATATCTTTCTTATTTCTCAATTTGGTACCAGAGTTAGTTGATCAATCCTAAAGGGCATTGGGTGCACACCCAAGTGCCCGTCCATAGCTAATTTTGCTTCTTGTTATTTTTTTTTCTCTCGATGAGCCTTAATATCTTCCCATCAACGTTGATTTCAACATCATTCATCTTGTCCGATAGCCAACTTATCGTTGTCACATGATTTGTAGAGCCTCCTGTCGCTTAGTCAAGTCCATTCTATGATGATTGGCTTTCGATGCCAACCGCTATGACAGCATGACACCTAGTCGAGGCTTTCACGAAGCTGGCTTTTCTTTTGATGCTAGCCACATCCCAATAACTATTTTTCAAGCCAACCGTATAGACTCGCTTAATGTTATGACATTATCTGTATAGGCCACATCGCTTAATTACTATTTCACAAGATTGCCGTATCGGTCGCTTGCTGTTTCCCTTTCCATTCTCGATGTTTCATCTGTTCTTCCGAAAGGCAACATCACTTAGGGGTGATTGATTCCAAGGTGGGTAAATTCCAAACTTGGAGCAACATCACTTAGGGATGATTGGTTCTAGGTTAGATAGATTCTAGACCTGAAACCTGAACTTGACCATGTTATAATCGATCTAGTTTTTTAAAACCTGTATCCTATCATGTTTCTATTGGAACCTATTTTGGAACCAACTTTGTTTTTCTGATTTGGTCCAAGGCCTACTTGAGAACTTGTTTTTCATAAATGGCCCAAGTAAAATGTAAATTGTATTAGAAAAAATGTCCAAATAAGAAATTGTAAAGTTAAATCCTCATTCTTAAGCAAAACTCTTAATGTTCAAGAAGGTAAAAATAAGGTTTTTTTTTTTATAGTAAGAACCGGTTCCAAAACCGATCCGATTCCTGGGTGAGCCTTCCCTTGGAACTGATTCCCAAAAAATGGAACTGATTTAAATAGGAACCTTTTCCTAAAACCTATGTTTCTGGGTGGTCTGATTCGATTCCAAAATAAACCCGATCTAATTGCACACCCCTAACATCATTACCAAACTCATCACTCTTAGACTAGTAAGATCCATAAGTTTTTTTTCATGAATAGCTATAGGACGTCGCTTGATCCACCACGTCGTATCTAGTGGACAACTTGTATTCAAACTCAAGTTGATGTCTTCAATGCACCTTGAGTTTGAGTTAGAAATATTTAGACGTCCGAACTCCTAGAGTGGCAAAATTTGGCATGAGGAGACACTTAAGTGCCAAAAGTTTGAAAAAGTACACTTATGCGCCAAGATCAGAGTAAAAAGGATTAGTTAAGTGCCAATGGCGAAAAATCTGGCCAAAATACTGACGTGACATTTTTCTAGCGAGTTGAGGTCGAAATAACGTCGTTTTGGGTGCTATCATGGCCAAATAAGCCAAAAACGACATCGTTTTGAGCACTGATGTGGCTTAATTAGCCTAAAACGATGTTGTTTTGCCCTTAACTAATTTTTTAATATAATATTAAAAATGAAATTTATTATTAAAAAAAAAGGCAAAGGAAGGGGCTCCCTACGTGTGGCTGGCACCCCATCATCGGTGGGGTGGCAACACTGGCTGTGTGGGTTACCAGCACCTGGGCAAGGGCTGGCGACCCTTGTTGACCAGAGGCGAGGACTAGCCGACCCTTAATGTCGGGAGAGGGTTGTCGCTCTCTCTTGGCGTCTCTTGCCAACAACCACAGGCGGGGCAAGCTCCCGCCTACGATGTTTTTTTATTTATTTAAAATTTTCATTTTAAATATTATTTAATTAATATTTATATTAAAAATCAAACTTTGGCCAAAACGACATTGTTTTTGGTAAATGTGAGCTGACATGGAATTCCAGCAAGCTACGTAGATGTTAGAAATTATTAAAATAAGTCATGTCGGATTTCCGGCGGCCTTCGCCGACATTGACATTTAAGTGATTCAATTATTAAAAAAAGTGGCATAGTGTACATTTCATAACTTTTGGCACTTATGTGTTATTTCGTGTCAAGTTTTGGCACTTCGGCTATTCTTTTCCCGAAATATTTAGGATGATTTTGATGATTTTCCATATTTTTCAAGATTGTGTGGATATCTTTATGTGATCGTGTATATCTTGATTGATATTTGTTACTTTTGATAATCTCTTATAAAGCCTATGAATAAGCTGATTTATTTCATTATGATAAAATTATATAGAAAATTTCGCAATTCTTTTTTCTGCTTTATAAGTATACGTGTATATATAAAATGGCCAGAAAATCATGTGTGCTGACATGGATTTTTCATAATTTTTTTATGTGTTTCCTTTCCCTTATGGTGACCTTTTTTGTGCAAAAGAGGGATTTCGAATAAAACAGAGCAAGGTCTTAAAAAAAAAAAAAAAAAGCCTTTTGTTTTCTTTTTCATATTTCTCCATCCTTAATCATCCGATCCACAAAAGACCTTGATTGGGATTTTTTTGTTTCATCGGGAGCCAAGGCCCGGAGAAGATTGATGAATCCCGTGTCACCTAAAAGAACCACTTTAATGTGGATTTTTTAAACAATAATGAGCCTGCATATCTACGGGAGAGATTTTCGGATTCTGGTTAAAATTCGACATTTTCATTCGCCTGAATCAAAAATCTAGTAAAGAGAATCATTATCATTCTGAATATGTAAGGAAAATTAAAATCACCCGATGCGATTTTGTTTTGGTGGATGGGAATATCATCCGAAAGGAGGTTTTGAATGGGAGATTGTTATAAAAAAAAAAAAAAAACAATAGAGTTTTCGAAGGTGGAACCGTGGAAAGGATCGGAAGGGCTTGAGGAAATGAATCTGAAGGAAAGTAAAGATGTGAAAGAGGACTTAGATTTAGATTTTGAATGCAAGAGATATTTAAAGGATTCATCCGAAAATTATCTTACGCTTTTTTTTTTCATGAAAAAAGGGGTGAATTACTTAGACACCCCCTTAGTTTTGGCGAAATTATTCATGCATATTATTGCAATTTAGAAATCTAATAAAGAGAAAATATATCGTCTTTACTAGTTAATATGAATGCCAAGTGGTGCTGATATGGCCCCCCACATCATCCATACACAAACTTAGCACGATATTAGTACCTCCTATATTTGAAAAGAGGAAATCGGAACTCCAATAATAAAGAAAACGATGGCGTTGCGCTTTGGCAATGGCAATCTTCTCCGTTCGCAGCCCTTTGTGACGGCAAAAAAGCCTACGTCGGCAACCCTCTCTAGGGGTGACGAGGACTAGAGACTAATAGATCGAACCTAATGTGTAGCCCAAATTTGCTCGTATCATAGAGTTTACGTAGGAATTTTCAGAAAGCATCCGAGCAAAAGATGCGCGGATTGGGCTTTCTCATTAAGACCTTCACCTAAACCCACCTATTCACATTTGAAGTGTAGGCAAGGATCTTTCACTTATTAGATGGCGGTCATTTTAGTCCTAAAATTTTCAATTATGTTAATATATTTCTAGAATTATTGATAAATTTGCCAATTTATTCTTAAACTGTTTAACAATTTGATAATCTTATCAATGGCTATGCAAACATTACATATAAATAAAGGTGGTAAATCAAGGGGTCGGAGCGGTTAAGATTTGATTGATTTCGAATTCAGATCATAGTCAAGTGCAGCTTTGTCCCCGAATGTAGGATTTCAAGTGCATGCAGAACCTGGATCATTCGGCCCTGTTACATTTCTTTCTTTCTTTTTTTCTTTTTTTGACTTTTTGGTCGGAAGCCCTTTTTCATTTCAAATTGTCAATTTTTCATTATCTCCGGTTTTGGTAATCTTGGGTTTTGAATAATCCAAATATAAGATTAATTTTGGGCTTAATTTGTTTTGCGAAAAATGTTTTCTAGAAAGAATTAGCTAAAACCTACAAATGAAAAGGAAAATATTTCATGTCGTTTGGAAAGGAAAATATTTTTTTTCTAAATAGACATGCACAATTTTTTATGTTTGATCTCGAGCCTGGCCTCTACGGACTCGGGTCTACAGGTCGGGCCCGAGTCCATTGAGACCAAACACTAGACTTTGTGTCCACACCTCCTTGCGCCCTAGCCTAGATCCATCAAACCAGAGCATATAACACAATTAGAGTCCCGAGCTTAACAACATTATAGAACTATTCCGAAGAAAATCATTCATCTAATCACACCCCCATTCAATTAGAAGAAAGTCAGTCCGTGAGTAAATTGATCTGTAAAACGAAGCTAAAATTCATTCCTTCACCTAAATTTCTCATAGAAAAATATGGACAAGTTCACCAGCATATGAGAGGCTCTTTCGGCCGCCACAGGAGAAAGGTCGGCATGACAAATACGAAACAAGTAAATCAAAGTGTTAGAAGCGACAGAGGATAGAAAGAAGAAGAGAACACAACCGGTTCTTGTAAACGCGCCTATTCTCGACCCGACAAGCCTTCTAGGTGGCCGTGGAGAGTCTGCCCTCTTCGTCGGAGCCGCCTCATGCACGATAGAGAAACGGGGCGGGTTCTTCTCGCCATTGCTCACCGAGGAACGACCTGAAAGCGAAGATCAAACCACAAACCAAGAGCCGAGAAGAGCCGAGGAGAGGTATGAGAAGGTCGCCATCGAGGTTACCTCCGGAGAAATGTCGTGCGAGAGGCTAGCGGAGAAATCTGAGGAAATTGAAAGCAATGCGACTTTGAGAAGAAGAAGGAGAAGAAGAGGCATTGGGGGAGAGGCCTTTGAATTTCCAGGGAAGAGCAAAGCAAGAAAATTTTTAACACCCAAAAATGGCTCAATGGACCAGGATAGTCAATAAAGTCCATTAGGCTTGGGAAAGACAAGCCCGAGTAAGTTTGGGTGGAGCCACCGTCAAAGTTACTGATGGCTCAATACCGATGAGCACTCAGGAGAAAGAAGATAAGAAGGAGGCCAGTCGCTAAAGCGTTGGTATGAATCATGGATAGACGATGCAATTACTGGCGAGACACAAAATATCTCGGGCAATTTGAAATTAATAGCCGAAGAAAAGTCATTGTAAAGGACCAGAATATTTGAACAAAAAACCTAATACATTCATTTTCGGCTATCATTTTATCTGCATCTCACATTTAGTTCTAGTCTCATTATATTTATCTTTCATTTATATTTCATTCGTCGTCAGTAGTATAGAACCAGTTGTTTCTTTTCTGAAATGACATATGACCCAAAACACATAAGAAAGGCAAAGATTTACCCTTAGGTAAAAAGATATTTGCCGGAGAACATTCTCAGCCAAACAAAGATAAGCTCTCCATCTCTCTCTATCATGAGACGGAGAGGAAGAGGCCTGTGAGAAAGAGGGAAAATTATTTCTTTTTTCAGAAAAGGAAATCGCTTTTTCTCAATTTTTATAGGGTATTTTTGGTTGACCGAAAAATATTTTTTTAACTATTCATTTTTCACTCTCCAAACACAAGAAATTTTGAATTTTTTTTTTTGAAAAACATTTTCCACGAAAAAAGCATCAACTCGGTTTCGATTTCTTTTGCTTTGGGTCAGTTATCAGATGTATTCAGATTTGTGCATAATAATACTCATTATTTTGGAAATTTTCCTCAGCTGTCTTTATTTATATCTTTGCCTCGCAACATACATAAATTCCAATAGTAAATTAGCAATGAAGAAAAAAATCATATAAATCATTTTGTTTTGCAGAATTTTTTTTTTCAGTATTTGGCTTGCTAAGAAAATTGAGTCAACAGACAACCTATATTTAAATTCAGAAAAACGATTTCTTTTTAAAAAATCAGAAATTAAAATATCAACTTTTGGACCTAAAACTTTACATTTAGGCATAACAAGGCCAACACTTATTTTGGGTCTTAAGCATCTAGGACTAGGTCTCCCGCACTTGGGCCAAGTCCATCAAGGCTGAATCTGTGACCCTAGTGCCAATGCTTGAGTCCCCAACCCCGCCTTGGGTCCATTAAAGGCTAAGCCTGAGACCCTAGTGCCCAAACTCAAGTCCTTGGCAATTGCCCCTTGGTTTATCAAGGCTAGACCTGAAGCTCCATGCCTAATGAATGCCCAACACCCGGGCACAAGTCCACAATGGCCAAGTGTGGGATCTTGATACTCGACCTCGAACCCCTATTCCCAAGCTTGGGTCCACAAAGGCCATGCCTAGGTCCTCAATGCTCAAGCTTGAGTCCCTAGTGCCTAAGCCAAGGTTTGTTGAGGCCAAGGCTCGGGACCTTGATGCTTGTGCCTAGGTCCATCGAGGCCAAGCCAAGACCCCAATGCTTGCGCATGAGTCCATCATGGCCAAGCCCGATACCCTAACGCTCACACTTAGGTCCATCAAGGGTGAGCCTAGGACCCAAGTGCCGGTGCCTCAATCTCCGACACCCTGGTCAAGGTCCATCAAGTCTAAACCCAAGACTTTGGTGGTGTCCATACCCAATTCCTCAATTGCCTATGCGCAAGTTACTAGTCCTTGAATAATATATGTCTATTTAGAAAAATCAAATCAGATTTTCAATTTTGAACGACGGAAAATATTCTCTAGTTCATTTTCAAGTATTATTAGTCAAATATCGAAAAATAATGTTATTGTTTGACTTTTTGGAAACATTTTTCAAAAATGTCACATTTTCCGTGAAGCTCATGATTCATAAGATTTGACGTTTTGAACTTCATTTATATGAAAATTTGCTCCATGCTTCGCACAAAAATAAGATAGTGATTAACAATAATTAAGTTATGACTATTTTTTTTTTTTTTACTAAGAAAAAATAAATTCGGTTTTTTTCAAAGATATAAAGTTTGTTTCATTTGAAATGTCAACCTACAATTACCAATTTACCATCACAATCACCAATACCAAAATCAAAGCTTAAACAATTCATCAAGTCGTTGTAGGGTTTCGCATTTCTAATCCTTATTTGAAATTGTTGGCAGAAAAATCAATCCGAAAATTCTCCTTCCATCACTAATTCTCCACATTTTTCAACAACATCTTTTCCGTTGATTAATAATTAAAACACTTTCCCAATAATTTGACCTCGCGAAATCTTTTAAATATCAACCTTTTGCATACACGCGTAGGGATTCTATTATATTCGAGTAGACACGGGGAAATCTCATTAGAAAATCGAAGTTATGAAACTACAAGCAACTGCTTGATCTTGGACAGGAGGTTTTGTCAACCGAAAGAATGTCGAATTGTCTGATATCAGCCGCCTTGCATTGCGCTGGTTCTTTATAGAACTTTCCGAGAAGTCGTCGACCCCTCTTTCCAAGGAACTTCACAACGACAGAACGACAGGACGGCCTTGAATATTCATGAGTATAGATTGGAGGAGGACGAGAAGAGGAACCGCAACAGTACAGCCAAGAAGAAGGGAGCGAAGGACAAGAGGGTATGGATTCATCCGTATCTTAGTTCTCCTTATGAATTCGACCCGAAAGATATTTGTAGAGACGACGGGGACGCATCTACTTTGGAATTTGCAGAGCAGCAGATGGAATAGGGATTCGACCCGAAAGAAAAAGCAGATACGTATTGCACGGAATGAGATTGGAATCCTTCGATACTCTAAAGGGCTCGTGTTTGCGTGGCCATACGAACCGAGCAATCGGATTCAAAGATCCGAAAGGAATTTACCCTTTTTTTTAAACGTAGTGAGCATGCGGCACCGTCTAATCTGGCCAAGAAGATAGCTATCAGATCAGATAAGCAAAGTCACCGTGAGTTTCGGCTGCCCCTGGACATGTTTTCCTCGTGCATGATCATGTTAAATTGCGTGCGGTTTAGGGTTTGGCTCTGTTCATGCAATCATGCATTTTAAAATGTCTCCCTCGCGTAAAAGCGGCAAGTTTACGTCGCTGTAAATGAATTCCAACTATCATTTCGTAAAGTCCTGCTTGGCTAATACTTTACCCTTTTTTTTATTGTCTTGGTGAAGCTTAAGACTGACTCAGCCTCCAGAAAATCTTTTGTTAATCCTTATCTATTTCGGGATTTTAAAGTTGGCGGAAAAAATTGTCTGCGTGCGGTCTTTGTCACGTCGATGCATTTGTTGGATTGCTCTGCCAAAATAATCCATGGACGGTGATCACTGCCACATGCATGCCGAAGATTTCTTGTCAATTACCCGTATTGTCAACGAGAATTCAATACTTTATGTCATTATTCAAGAACATATTATGTCCGATATGAACTAATATGACAAGACATGTGCGCATATATGACTTTTTACGCAAAGGTGTTACATAATCGAAGGAAAAAAAATCAATTAAGATAAGTTTAGTCATATGTCGTGTTATTAGAATATAATTTGGTGGTTTTCCTAGACCTCTTTTTGTGCCATTTTCGTAAAACATTGTTCAATAAAATGATAGGAAAAAAATATTTTTTCACTTGTGCGAAAAATATTTTCTTCCGCAGCGATGTAAGTTAAAAAATGAAAATATTAGGGATTTATATAGATCATTTTTAGGGCACTAATTAGCTCGATAATCTGTAATTTTCACTTGCGAGATGTCCAATGACAATGGAACTATTTGTGATAGATTATAAAGTTAGAGATCATACATAATTTATAATAGTAAAATTTACATAGGTATGCATGCGCAAAATAATGTAACTTGCACCGGACATCAATGAATGATGAGAAAGTATAATTTGAGTTATTTATGGAAAAACGGATTTTAGTTCTTATATCGGGCGAGGAAGGATAGCTTAAATTTACTGTTGATGAGAGATCATTAGGTTAAGTCGAATGTTTTATCCATGCATCATAGGGATCCCCAATGACATCGGAAATTGTATTTGAGCAACGCATTTTACGATATCGTCGATATTTTTAAGTGAAGTTTGTGTGTATCATTCTTACCGTATTCAGTCAATCATGACTTATTTTTATTCAATATCTTGCCCCTTTTCCTAATAGAAAATCCGATCGATGCGGTTCTACCTTTAGGACGGGAAATTAAGCATTTGTCCATCCTCTACTCAATTAATTCCCTTCATAATTTTTTTTTCACGAACGATGCTAAGATCAGACACTTGTCTAGTTTCAAAATAAAATATGACCTACATAAATATTCGTTTCAAAAGAAAATCTTCCGATTTGACAAATGAGGAGGGTGACAACTTTGTTTTTTTCCATCGAAATTTAATAAAATAGACTACACGAAGATTGGCATTCGAGCTTTTGACATTTTCACTGGATCAATAACGTCCATCATAATTAAAAAAAATAAAAAAAAATATAGGAGTAGGATCTTCACAAATATATAATATCCTCTAATCACGACCATCATTTTCACTCCTCCATTTTTTTGCCTTCCCACTACATAGACAGATCACTATCATCAGGGGTAATCAATTTCAAAATTGATAGATTCCCCCGTTGAAACCAATTTCCAGTTTTTAGAATTTAAAACCTGTCATATTTGCTCTGAAATCAACCCTAAAACTTACAATATTTTTACATTCTGGTTCAAGAGTCTATTCAAAACCTGCTTTTCTTTTGTTATTTTTTTTTTCATTTTTGTGACAAAATAATATGAGCAGCAAAACGATTCAAAAATAATAAAAAAAATTAACAAAGGCCAGCGAGCAAAGACAAGTCAGAAATGAGCAAGGTTGGTGAGGCTTGAACAAGCAAGGGCGAATCATGAGCAAGTAAGGAGGAGGATGAGTTCCAAGAGAGAGAGAGGGAAAGTCGTAAATTGCCTAAGTGAGGTTGGGGAGAGCAAAGAAAAAGAGAGAAATAGAGAAAAAAATGCCAAGAGAAAAACTAGGGTTCTTAGACTTTATGAAACCAATGTCAAATTCAATTTAGGCTCTTTTTTTTTTTTGTTAGTCATATTCTATTTCTACTCCAATTCTAATGTTTAGAATTTTGCCCTACCTCTTTACAAGGCTTGGGAATCAAAACTCACTCTCGAAATTAAATCGCCCCACCCTAATCCTCTTGAAAAAGTGGGGATTCAAATCCCCCACCTCTCCCTTCTCACATGAGAAGGGTGGCTACTAAAGCAAACCCCAATGATTAAATTGAGTTTAGTTCCTAAGGGATTTTACACTCAAAACTGAAATTTTTAAATGGGAATCTAAAACCAAACCAATTTTCAAGTCGATTTGATCTACTTTCTAAATAAAACCGATTTGATTGCATAGTGTACTATAGAGTATCATCAATAGAAATTGTCCATATCAACCATCAAGACCTTTTCCATCATTTTTAAATTCAAGGGAAATTTTCAAAAAAGAACCTCAAGTTTTCTCATCTTCTCCAATAAGAGCTCGAAGTGGATCTTATTTCAAATAAAGGCTTGACCTCACTAGTCGTCAACTAGCTAAAGTTTTCGACCAATCAAGGGTGTTTTCATCCAATTTTTTTCTTTTTTCTTTTTTTATCTTTCATCTTTTATCTTTCCTTTTTCTTTTCTTTTTTCCAGGTTTTTCTTCTTCCTCTTTGCTGGTGGTTGGCTAGCCACTGGCGATGCCTACAAAGGCGACCCTCACTTGTGGTCAACAAGGGATGGCCTCACCTGGGCAAGGCAACCCTCGCCTTGGGGGAGGCCACCCCTCACAGCCATTTGCGAGGTTAGCCCTCGCTCAACCCATTGTGAGGTCACCAATAGGGGCTCGATCGAATTAGGCAAGGTCGAACCTCACTAGATCTGTGGTGAGGGTAGCCTTGCTCACAATCGATGAGGGCTCGATGACCTTCACCCAACCCTCACCGGCCACAACTCTTACCCAGCCCGATCTGCAAGGTCGGCGAGCCCTCGCCAACCGTAGGCAAGGTTGACAAGGGCCGACCTCACAAATGGCCGCGAAGAGTGACCTCCTCCAAGGCGAGGGTCACCTCATCTGTGGCCAGCGAGGGCGACTCTTGCCCAATCACTGGCGAAGAGAAAGAAGAAGAACTAGCAAAAAGAAAAAAAGAAAAAAAAATGGTAAATGACGAAGATACCCTTAACCATCGAAAACTCATGCCCTTATTTGAAAGAAACATAACCATTTCAGATCTTTATTTGAAACAAATTTCATTCCAGACCCTTATTTGAAAAAGTGATGGCACTTTAAGCCTTTATTTAAAACAAGATTCACTTAAAGCTTTTATTTAAGAAAATGTGGGCATTTCGGGCCTTTTTTTGAATTTTTCCCTAAATTCAATGCAACAATTAATTGATTAGTATTCGGAAAAACCCAAAGTCAACGGGCAAAAATCTCACTCGATTTCAAGAAATACTAAAATCAAAATTAGGGTCAATTTGCATGGTCAACTAGGTTCCACCTGGGATTATATCAATTGGTTGACATTATGAAAAATTTCAAATTAGAATATCTATAATAAATTAACCCTAAATTAATTTTTATGGCAAATTTACTTTTCAGTTGATGGATGTATCAATTTAGAGTTTTACCACCTATTTGTCACAAGTGTACTAGTTTGTGATTTTTCAGGATATTAATAAAATTTAATGGAACTAACGGGAGTGAATTTATCACAAATATGCCAGTTTTTGGCAACAAAAAATTTAGTTTGGGGTTAATTTATAACAAGTATACCAATTTGGGGGTTTTGGTGGCCAAAAAATTTATTTGAGATAAATTTGTCACGCATGTACCAATTTGAGGTTTCATGACATTAATCTTATATTAATTGTTGATTATTTTTTAGGGTCAGAAAATTATTTCAAATCACGTTTAAAAAATTTTGAAAATGCCAATGCCGTTGAATCTGGGTCTGGTCGATCTGCTTGGCTGAGAGATTACCATCGCCTACTTCCACAATTGAGAAAGATCCGATCTGAGATTATCAAATGGGTTTTGGCCATCACCTTTTCTCCTATCATGAGAAAAGCCACCTGAAGGAAATTTCCACCAAATTCATGAGCTTGCATCGCCAGTCATATCGTACGAATATGATAATATACGGGTTATCAAAGTCCACGCGGATGGCCTAAATATGATGTTATCACCACTTGATAGAATGAGATCTAGAAAAAATATTTTGCCTCAAATAAGATATTAAATTACGTCTTTATTAATAGTTAAAACTTTTAGAATAATTGACTGTGAATCCACATAAACTCATAAAATATCAAAATAGGAGGTTTCAAATTTAGATATTTCCAATTTCCAAGCCTGTTATTTACCTCTTTTGTTATGTGTCTCCATGCTTAGTACCGGGCCAAAGTCGCATTCATTGAATACTTTGACCTTTTAGAATAGTCAGTTGTAGTATAATAAAATCTCACGTCTTGTACTCAATGTACACACACGTCCATTCCTTGATCGGGAGGCTGATTCCATAGAGGGTTGCGTTGTAAAATACTCATAATGCTCTGGTCTCCCCTGCACATTCACTGAAGTTGCATAAAAATACTCATTCGTTAAAGAGTAAAATGAATAATGAGTATAAAACGCATCTCGTGTCATACTCATGTAAAAGTACTTCAATTTTTCACTAACTTTAAATCCTTTCATTAAACAATCTAATAATAAAACATGCCAACTTCATTTATACCTAAAAATTATAACTGTAGATATTATATTCCCACAAACAAAGTAGTAATAATGTTCAATTATTAGATATGACTTTGGCGTGAAGCACCGTCTTTTAATTAATAGCCATATTATAATGCGAAAATATTTCTTATTTATACTACAATTGATGCAAACTCATGATAGCTCGCTTCTTATAACAATGCCGAGCTGTTAATGTAGTTTCAAGAAAAATAACGATATGTACTAGTAAGATTTAAAAAAAGCAAGGGGTGTCCGAGTATTCTAGCCAAAACTCAAAGGGTGTCCAAATAATTTACACTCTGAAAAAAATTTGCATTAGCCTAGAATTTCAATATTAATGAAAAAATTCATTAAACTTACAGGTTAACAACTGCCTTTGTTTTTGCCTAAATATATAATAGTTGGGTAAGCAGATATTGCTTTTGAAATTGAGAAAATTGTCCAAAAAATCTAAACCTATTGTATGACGGTCAATTTAGTTCTAAATCTTTCAATTTGCCAATTTCGTCCTAAACATTTAGAAAATTTACCAATTTAGTTGTGAATATTTTGATGATTTGTCAATTTAATTCTAAAACTTTTGACGATTTGCCATTCTTATCAATGGCTATGTGAACATTATATAGAGATAGACTTGGCAAACAAAGGGGTCGGATTGGTTTAGATTTAATTGATTTCAAATCCAGATGATAGTCAAGTGCAGCTTCATCCCGGTATGTAGGATTTCAAGTGCATGTTGAACTCAGATCATTCAACCCCATTTCATTTCAAATTGTTGATTTTCCAAACACAAGTTGGGTTTCGATGCGATGATTGCCGGTTTTGGTTCTCCTATGGTTTTGGATAGTCCCAACATAAGGTTAATTTCGGTTTCAATTTATTTTGCTTCGGATCTGTTATCAGATTTGTTCAGATTCAACTTTTTTTATTTATATCTTTATCTTGGAACATACATAAATCCGAATAGTAAATTAATAGTGAGAAAAAAAAAACCACGTATAAGAAGTGTCATAACTTGTAAGGTTTGGCATTTCGACCTTCATTTTTTATTAAAATTTGCCCCATGTTTCACGCAAAAATAAGATACATTAATAATAATTAAGTTATGACCGTTTAGGTTTTTTTTTTAGTAAGTTAAAAATAAATTCGGTACTTTTCAAAGATATAAAGTTTGTTTCATTTGAAATGTCGCCTATAGTTACCATCACAACCACTTATACCAAAATCAGTGCTAAAACAATTCATCAAGTCGTTGTCGTTGTAGGATTTCGCATTTCTAATCCTTATTTGAAATTGTGGGCAGATAAATCAATCCCAAAATTCTCCTTCCATGACTAATTCTCCATATCGTGTCAACAGTATCTTTTCCGTTCCAACAATTTCACCTTGCGAAATCTTTTAAATTTCAACTATTGTATTCCAAGTAGACACGTGGAAATCTCATTTAAAAATCGAAGTCATAAAACTACAGGTAACTGCTTGATTTTTGACAGTAGGTTTTGTCAACCAAAAGAATCAGGAATCGTCTGATCTCAAGCCAATTACTACACCGCATGAAGTTGGCATCGAACAGAAGATGTAAAAATATCATTCGTCTTGACTTTCCAAGAAGCCGTTGGCCCTTTTTTCAAGGAACCTTGCCATGACAAAGCGACGGGACGCCTTGAATATGCGTCAGTATAGAATGGAGGACGGGAAGAGGAACCGCACCTGTACAGACGAGTAGAAGGGAGCAAAGGACAAGAGGATTTGGATTCATACGTTCATGTTGACATTACAGTATCATAATTTCCCTTATGCATTCGACCCAGAAAGATATTTCCAGAGACGACAGCGACGCATCTACTTAGGAATTTGCAGAGCAGCGCGTGGAATATGCATTCGACCCAAAAGAAAATGCAGATACGAATTGCATGGAATGAGATTAGAATTCATCGATACTCCTGATGGCTCATGTTTGCGTGGCCATACGAAACGAGCAATCGGATTTGAAGATCTGAAAAGAATTTACCCTTTTTTTATAAGTAGCGAGCATGCCGCGCCGTCTAATCCGGCCAAGAAGATAGCTATCAGATCAGATAAGCAAAGTTATTGTGAGTTTTGGCTGCCCCTGGATACGTACTCCTCATGCATGATCATGTTAAATTGCGTAAGGTTTAGGGTTTGATTCTGTCTCCCCTGTGTAAAAGCGGCAAGTTCACCTCGCTTCAAATGAATACCAACTATCATTTCGTAAGGTCCTGCCTGGCCAATACTCTACCCTTTTCTTCTTGTCTTGGTGAAGCTTGAGACTAATTCAATCGCAAGGAAATCTTTTGTTGGTTATTTATTTTGGGATTTTGAAGTTGGTGGAAAAACTTTTGTTTACATGTGACCCTTGTAACGGCAATGCGTCTGTTGAATTACTTTACTAAATAATACATCAATGGTGATAGTAGTTGCGGCATGCATGCGGAAGATTTCTTTTCGACTACCCATGTTATCAACGAGAATCCAATACTTTATGTCATTATTCAGGAATAAATGAAATCCGATACGACTTGACGTGACAATATGTGCACGCAAGCAAATAAGGCAATAAGCAAGGGTAGAAGGGAAAAAACATCGGTTAAGTTTAACTCTCCTAGAGAAAATCTTTTGTTAATCGTTTTCTATTTCGGGATCATTCTCTGAAGTTGAAGCAAAAAATGTTGACCGTATGCAACCCTCGTCACGTTGATACACCCATTGGATTACTTTGCCGAATAATACATCGACGGTGATGAGTGCCGCATGCATGCGGAAGATTTTTTTTTTTTTTTATATCCACGTTATCAACAAGAATCCAATTCCAATACTTTATGTCATTATTTGGGAATAAATTATATCAAATACAACCTTATGTGACAATATGTCTGCGCACATAAGACAATATGCAAGGGTGTTACATAGTAGAAGGGAAAAAAATATCGGCTACGGTAAGTTTAGTCGCATGCCGGTTTATTAAAATATAATTTGGCTGTTTTACTAGACGTCCTTTCGTTTTCCGCTATTAGGCCATTTTCACAAGCCACTGTTTAATAAAAGAAGAGGAAAAAAAATATATTTTCTCACTTGTGCAAAAAACATTTTCTTCTGCAACGATATATTTTAATAAATGAAATTATTAGGACTTTATATAGATCATCTTTTGGGGCACTAATTACCTCGATAATGTGTAGTTGTCATTAGTGAGCAGTCCAATGACGACGGAACTATTTGTGGAAAATATAAAGCTTGAGATTGCACGTAATTTTTTTTTTATAATTTCCAAGGCAAATTAGTGGTTTAACATTTCCTTTCTAATATAATCGTAAATTACATAAGTGTGTATGCGCAAAAAAATGTAAATTGTAAGGGACATCATTGAAGAGTGAGAAAGTGTAATTTGAGTTATTTATGGAAAAATGGATTTAATTTCTTACACGAGGCGAGGAATATTAGTTTTTTTTTTATACCGAGGAACAACTGGAGCTCACCCCTTTGAGGAAGCACACGATCCTCCAATGCTCGGTGGCACCATCGGGCCTCGCCGCAAGCCGCTATTTAGACATAAACCTCGGGGAGAGGCTAGCCCAAGACCCTCTTTACAACACTTTAGCAACGAGAGAGTTTGAACTCTTGACCTCGGCGATGAGGGAGAGAACGCACACCAATTGCACTGCCCATGGTTGGGTGGCGAGGAATATTAGTTTAGATTTATTGATGATAAGAAATTTATAGGTTAATTTGAATGTTTTGTCGATGCATGATGCATCATAAGGATCCACGATAATACGGAAATTACATTCAAGTGATGTATTTTATAGTATGATCGATACTTTTAAGTGAAGTTTGTGTATGTATCATTTTCATGATATTTTGTTTATATTAACGGCAATTCGTGATGGTCAAGCACGGTTTATTTTCATTCAATATCTTCATCTTGCCCCTTTTCTGATCGATGCAGTTCTACTGTACGAGGAGAAATTAAGCATTTGTCCATCCTATGCTCTATTAATTCCCTTCATATTTTTTTTTTTTACGAAGAATGCTAAGATCAGACACTGTCTAGTTTCAAAATAAATTATTGCCTGCATAAATATCCGTTTCGAAAGAAAATCTTCCCATTTGACAAATGAGGAGGGCGATTTCTTTGTTTACTTTTCCCATCGAAAATTAATAAAATAGACTCCGGCAAGATTGGCATTCGAGATTTTGACATTTTCCCTGGACCAATAACGTCCATCTTAAATAAATAAATAAATAAATAAAATATAGGAAGAGAATCTTCACAAATATCAGAAATCCACTAATCACGACCAACATTTTCACTCTTCCATTTTTTGCCGTGCCACCATATAAACAGATCTCTACTGATTAGGGGTGATCGGTTATAGGGTAGGTAGGATCTCGAGCCTATCCTCTTAAAACTGATTCCCAATTTTTGAAAATCAAAACCTACCTTGTTTGTCTTGGAATGGGCTCTCAAACAACTCTTTTTTTTCTGATCTAGTCCTAGAGTTTACTCACGAACTTGGTTTTCTGTTGTTCCTTTCTAATGTTTCATTTTTTACAGCAATATTTTATGAGTAAGAAAATGGTTCAAAATAAACGATAAATGAGGATGAACGAGCAAAGACAAGTTAGGAAGGAACGAGGTTTTGGAACGAGCAAGGGCAAGCCGCGAGTGAGCAAGAGCCGTGAAGTGTTTAACTGAGGTTGGAGAGAACAAAAAAGAGACAAAAGTAGAGAAAATATACCAAAAGAAAAATTACAGTTTTAAGCTTTATAAAATCACTTCCAAATTTGGTCCAATCCCCGAGTGGTTCTTCACTCGAAACCGTAAACTAGACCGGTTCTCAATGATTTCAAAAAAATTGTAATTGGATCAATTCCAACATGAACCTCAAACCACATCGATTTTTAACAATCTGATTCAATTTATGGATAGAATTGATCAGATTGCACGATCAACTATCGACAACCATCAATTGAACTTGTCAATATCGCCTATCAAGACCTTTTCCACCTCTAATTTCAATGCAATATTTAATTGATTAGTACTCCAAATCACCCAAATTCAATATGCAATCCCACTTGGTTTTCGAAGTATCAAAGTCAAAATTTGGGCTCAATTTGCATGGTCAACTGAGTTCCACTTGGGGTTGTAATAATTGCCTGACTAAAACTTTTAAAGTCTTGACTTTTTTTTTGGGTCGGAAAAATTATTCCTAAAAATTGAAAATGCCAACGCCGTTGTATCTGGTTCAGGTCGATCTGCTTGGCTGAGCAATTGCCATCGCCAGCAACCACAATTGAAAAGCTCTGATCTGAAATTGTCAAATGTGTTTTGGCCATTACCTTTTTACTCTATCGTGAGAAAATCCACCTTATGGGATTTCCACCAAATTAATGACATTGCATCGCTGGTCGTATCCCATGAGTAAAGATGATATACGGGTCATTAAAGTCCAGATGAATGACCTAAGTATGATGTTATTTGCACTTGATTGTATGAGATGTGGAACACTTGTCTCATGTGAGAAAATTTAAATATTAAATCACATATTCATTAATGGTTTAAATTTTTAAAACAATTAACTATGATCTCACAAAATTTAATACAATATCGAAGTAGGAGGTCTCAAGTTTAAATATTTCTAGGCTCTTTATTTGCCTCACTTATCATGTCTCTACACTTATTACTAAGCCAAAGTTGTTGTCATCAAATAGCTTAATATTTTAGAATAATTGGTCATGATCCAATAAATTTTTGCATCTCGTGTCCAATCTACACATCCATTCCTTGGCCAGTATGCTAATTCCATATGGGGTTGCGTTGAAAAATGCTCATGATGCTCCCATCTCCCCCGCACGTTCACTGAACTTGTAGAAGAATACTCGTTCTTGTACAATAAGATGAATAATAAGGGTTCAAGATGCGCGTGCGTATCGTACCGTGTAAAATACTTCAAATTCTTCACTAATTTTATATCCTTTCATTAATTAGTTTAATAATATAGCATGTCAACTTCATTTATACCTAAATAGTATTATTGTAAATATCATATTCCCAGAAAGCAGCAATAAAGTTCAATTATTAGATCTGACATTAACATGAGGCACTGTCTTTTAATTAATGGCAAGCGAAAATATTTCTTGGTTATACTACAATTGATGCAAACTCATGATAGCACACTTCCTACAACAATGCCGAGTAGAGGGGTCAAAATGGGTCATAAACCCATATTATGACTCACTTTTAGTTAAATGGGTCAAATATGGATCAAGTGAAAATTAAATATTGGTCAAATATGAGTTAAGTAAAAGTTAAATATATGTCAAATATGGATTGAGTGAGTCATTTAACATAGGGCTTCGAGTGAGTTTGGGTTTCTCTACAATAATAATATCTTTTAGCAATACGGGTCGGGTATGGGTCGGGTCGGGTATGGGTCATTAGATTTACATTACATGAATTTGGGTTAAAACGGGTTAAATGGGTCAATATAGGTCGGACCATTTTCAACCCAACCCAAACCCGACCCGACCCACCCATTTGACAAGTCTAATGCCAAGCTGTTCATGGATTTTCAAGAAAAATAACGATATATACTTGTATATATTTTTGTATCACATAATTCATGTCCCATGTATAATTATTACATTTATGAGCAGGCTCAAGTTAGAACCAAATGCGATTTAATTTGCAATTGACATTTTATTCGGAAGAATCACCAAAGAAGTTCTAAATATATTGCAATCGTATCGATTCAATTCTAAACATATTTTTTTTATCAATTCAATCCTAAATCATTTGCAATTGTGCCAATTCAATTTATTCGATGAAATTTGGTTGGTCGGTATTGACATGGCCACTAACCGACGATGGCCGTCCGACAAACAATTTTAAAATATTTTTTTTATTTTTCTTTTTATTTCGCTCTTCTTCCTTCTTGGCTTCTTCTCCACACAGTGATTGGCAAGGCTCCGACAAGGGCTTAATGGCCCTCACCCAATGGCCAACGAGCCTCATCAACCACTGGGTGGAGAAGAAGTTAAGGAGGAAGAAGAGAGGGAAAAAAATAAAAATAAAAAATTCTTAAAAAATATTTAAAATATACTAAAAAATTGTTTGCCAACTGATGGCCACATCAACATTGACCGGCCAATTTTTGTTGAATGAACTGAATTGATACAATTGCAAAAGGTTCAGGACTATATTAATAAAAAAAAATTATGATTGAATTGACATATTTGCAATAAGTTTATAATTTTTTTAATAATTCTCCCCATTTTATTCCTTAACGGATCCATACAATAAAACTCATTGTTAATGAGGTCTTTTGTAAGATCATAGCATGAAGCGCTAAAGCTTAAATGAACTATACACTTGATTTGAAGTTACATATTTAAGTTCCATTTATTTCGCAAAAAATGAATAATCTGTAAAATACTTTCCTAAAAAAACTAAATACCACCGCTCATGTCATTATGAGCGATAATTAAAATTGCTATCGATAATTAAAATAATTTTTATTATCTATCTCCTTTAAGCGATGTGGGTGATTCTTTTTAAGAAAAATATACTCGGTTAAAGAGAGAGTTTTCCGTGTGCGGAGAATGTGAGTACCCCGTGGTGGAAGGGTCCAATGATGAAGCAGCATCTGAATAATGCGGGAAAAAGAAAAAAAAAAAACAATCGAGTTCTAAATGACTTTTCAGAAGGGAATGATTACGTGGCAAATTGTTTTGAAAAAGTGGTAAATAATTGAGGTCTGCCACCCACTTCCATGAATGGATGTTGTGTGGCCGTCTCGCTCCCTTAGACCGGATCGTCCGGGGTGGAAAAATAGGGTGACGTGGCGGATGATTGCGCAAATATTTTCTCCGAAATGCGACAGGGGAAGTGCGCTAAAATACTCGCATTTTGTGGTTGACTTGGCTTCTCTTGTCATGGACATAATTGCGATGCTCTTTCGTCTACCAGCGGAGCCAATGGGTTGCGATCTTCGTGACCCACGGGACTCCGAGGCTGCTTTCCACGCCTTGACCTCGACACTCTCGAGCGTGACAAGTGAGATTTAAAGAGTCACCTGCGGCCGAGCTTGTGGTGGTCCGTCCGGCGATACAATGGGCTGCACGCCATCCTCTCAGGAGATCGGGAATTCGAGTCACCTCCTGCCTTGAGCATTTGCCACCTCTAACCGGTGATTATTTATGATTCCGGCTTCATACAAGCAAGTTGTGGCCTGCAATCCAAACCAAGGGCGGGTTTTTGCAGTTTGCTCACCCTTGTGGGATTGTGACCCTTTGTCCCGGCCATTGTAGCACGTGTGTCACCCACATGTATGTAGGAAATCCTTGACTTTTGGTGCATTGATTGGGCTGCGGCAACGGGCTCTTGCACCTATTGGTGAATTCAGGAAAAATTATCAAAAAAGTTATAAACCTATTGTAATTGTATCAATTGAGTCATGAATATTTTATTATGTTAATTAAGTCCAACTAGCAATTTGGATCGGAAATTGCCCACATCAGCACTAGTTTTCCTATGTGGCACAGCTGATAACCAATATTGACACTGGAAAATTTTTGATATTTTTTTTTCTTTACTTTTTCTTTGTTCCCTTGGACTTAGGGTCGGCACTTGGGCAAGTGAGGCCATCATAGCCATAAGTCTAGGGAAAAAGAAGAAGAAAAATTCGTAAAATTTTTAAAAATTATCCACGTTAATGTTGGCCATGTCATGTAGAACACCTCACATTCATATTAGCAATTTCGAAACAAAATTGATTAGACGGACTCGATTACAAAACGTTAAAAAGTTTATGATTCAATTGGCACGGCTAAAATTGCAATAGGTTCAAAACCATTTTTTTTGTAATTCTCCTGGTGAAGTCGATATGCCATGAGACCATATGCAGTTGTTGTGCTGGTCTCACCTCCCTCTTGTAATCCTCGATAGAAAAAGACAAAGAAAGAAATTGAAGCTTATCGTATTGTGAGTAGGTTTGAATTTAGAGACTCTCTCTCGATGATATATGATTTGGGTACGATAACGACGTAGCGCATTCGTATATCCAAACTGAGAGTTCGAAGAATTTAGAGCACCATTCTTAAACCCACCCGGAAAACCCTAAGCTGCGGATCCTACTCAGAATAATCATGGCAGGTCAATATTGAATACAGCATCCAAATGATTCGGTCACGTGGTGGATGTTAGAATATACGCCGAAGTGGAACTGAGCTTCCAGGTTATTGCCGCTGAGTGCTGGTCATCATTTCACTAAAATATAATTTTAACAAATAAATAGAAAAGGAGGTAAAATTTAAAAATAAAAATAAATTAATGGGGTGGGGGGTTAGCGAATCTAACCGGACATCCATGATTGCTCTATTTTCAAATATTTATCGCTGACTAACGACCGAAAAAATAAAAAAAAGAGAAAGAAAAAAAAAAAAAAAAAACCCCTCCGTTTGTCCCCTTCAGAGTGCGGAGTTCCTCTGGATACACAGGAGCTGGCCACTTCACGTCCTTGTTAGGATCGCCAGGACAAGTCCCATGTACTTAGACGTGGGTTGGGTGGGGTGGAGAACAGAAGATTATGTGGCTTATGTCAACCACCCTTTGTTTTTTTCTTTAAACACTTATCCAGCATGTTAATTAGAAAAGATCCAGATTTCAATGTGCTAATCATGCTAGGGTTTTCGAAAGTTGAAAATTTCTTGTGGGGGTGGTTGTTCAACGAGCGTATTTGGAGGAGCACTAGTTGATCCCCCAATGCGAATTATAATAAAAAAGAAAAAAAGGAAAAGAAAACGAATTTAAATAAGAAGTTGGGGGTTTTCTCTTGTGGCGTTGACAAGTGGATAATCTTTTTCAAGAATTGATTATCTCTGTACGCTAACCCCCTTTTTGGCTCTATATATGAAAGCTGCGTTGTTGGCCATGCCGTGCTTTCCATCCCCTCCTCCCGCCCCCCATCAGAACCTCGATAGCTATCCTTCGTCAGATCGCATCTCGTGACGTTCCCATCGATCCCTTTTTTAATTCACTCGCTCTCGCTCCCTCCGTCTTCCCCAATCTGTCAGTCCGCGCCTGATCTTGAAAGCTCGAAGATGGCGTCTTTTCTATCGACTTGAATCCTCTCTCGGTTTCTGAATCCCTTACTTATCCCTTTCTCTCTCTCTCTCGATCTCGATCCTCCCTCGCATGTTTCGGCTCTTGAAGTTGTCGGAAGAAACATGAGTAACCCGGTGCTGCCGAGGGTGAAGGCCATGTTCCATTTGGCCTACGACCGAGGGTAAATTCGATTCGCCAGCTTTTTTGCTCTCTTTTCGCCCGAAAGTTCCCTTCTTTCCGTGCTCTTTTTTGAGCGATCCCCCTCCGCAGAAACAAAAAAAAAAGTGTTTTTCGATTTCCTGGCAAAAAGAGATGGAAGCCAACATGGAAAAGGCGAAAAAGGGCCTGATCACCAAAACATGGGAGCGGTGCAAATCCATCGGCCGCAGCGGTGGTAGCAAGGCCGCCTCCCCGGGCCGCCTCACGAGGAAGACCAAGTCGTGGAACGGGTCCAGCGGCGGGACGGCGGCGGCGGCCATGGAGTGTGTCGGTGGGGGCAGGCGGCGGGTGGCGCCGGAGGGGTGCTTCTCGGTGTACGTGGGGCCCGGGAAGCAGAAGTTCGTGATCAAGACCGAGTACGCCAACCACCCGCTCTTCAAGGCTCTCCTCGACGAGGCCGAGGCCGAGTACGGGTACAGCAGCGGCGGGCCCATCGAGCTCCCCTGCGACGTCGCCGTCTTCTGCAGGGTGCTGATGGAGATGGACGCCGCCGACGAGGACGAGGACGACACTGGCCGCATAGGCGGCCTCGGTGGGAAGCGGCGGGTCGGGTGCGGATTCAACCAGGGCTATGGCGGTTACCGCCTGCTCAGCCCGTCCAGGATGATTACCATAAATCAGTTCTAGTTCTAGTTCTAGAGTATACTAATGCTTTCGCTATGTATTATACACTTGTGGGGATATGATAGGAGCAATGGTTTGGCGTGTCTTTGGTTTTTAGTGCTTGTTTTTGTCTTCGAAATAAGTAAGTGTCCGCAGAAGTGCGTTCTCGAATTTGAATGGGTCGTCGCAGGTTGTCATGTAAGAGATAGAGAGAGAGAGAAAAGACAATACTAAGTGGCAGCAGTAGGGGGATGATGTACGTGGTAGCTTGAGGACGTAAGATGCTAGCCATGCGTTTGTATATCCAGAGGCCAGATCTCTACCTTGGATTGGATCATGTATATGAACCGTAATAGTGTGGGTGTGGATTTACGACTGCTTTGTCCCGGAACGTTTTTTTTCTCATGAAGCAAGGCATGCAACTATAGTGGGAGCGAACCCTTAATGCTCTTGACATACAAAACCATATATATACATTCGAAAATTCGATTTATGTGGACCAACATCACCATAGTTATTGATCATATGAATTTCAACTCGTGAGGAGGTCAAAAGCGCTCGTTCGGATTTTCGGGACAAGCAACTCGTCAACTTGTGGTGTCGATAGCCGATTAGTTAAATGACTCTTGGGGGACCATTTTGTAATCAGAACGAGGAAGGGAAAGACCTTCCCTGTTTGGTTATAGCCTCCACACGGTGCGACTTCTTTGCGAATGAGAGAATGCATCTCGTGTCATCGTTCAACCGATGAAGCCTTTAACTGATCCCAGGTCATGTCATGAGCTGTGTTGGGGTATTCGGTACGATGCGTGACTTTTTAGGGACGGAGTTCTGAACCCGTGCCTTGCTGGCGACGATTTGTGCCGAGCGTGGGACTTGAGGCTCTGAAATTTTCTTTCGGGGACAAAAAGTGATGAGTTCGAATCACGAATTTTATGCAAATGCTTCGACTAAAACTATGGCTGGCCTAATTTCCGGCAGATGATTCAAAGGAAAAGAGAAGAAAAGGAAAGAGAAAGGAAAAAAATAATATGAAAATCTAAAATGGTATTTAAAAATTAAAAAAAGTCTATATCAACGCCAATCGTATCATATAAGACAATCAACATCGACAATTTCCAATTTAAATTGGTCAAATGAATTCAATTGATACAAATGTGAATAGTATTAAATTGATTGAATTTAAAATTTTAGGACTCAATTGGTATTAATATAATAGGTTTAGGACATTTTTCATATTTTTTTCCCGAATTATTGCAACTATCGGTCATTAATGCAGATATGAAAGATATTAGTAAACGGGTAAGATTTTATAAAAAAATCTTCGTAGGCCATACTAGGGTTCCTTTTTTCTTTTTTTTGGTGGGGAGGGGGTAAGGGGTTCATTAATTCAGAGGTGAAAGAAATAAGGAAACTGGTATGATTTTGTAAACAAATCTTCCTAAGCACTTAGTGTATCTTAGCGTTACTTTTGAAAGATTTGAGATATGGAAAGGTAGGCCATGCTAGGGTTTCTTTTAATTTCTTTTTATTTTTTTTGGGGGTAACAAAAAGAAATATAGTTCATGAATTAAATTGACAATGTGATGAATAGATGGGTTAAGATTAAGTTTGATCAATTAGTTAAAAATAGATGACTCATGCCATAGGGGTATCATAGCTATGTGATATGGACATTAATAACTATATGATATGGTCATCAATAACTACATAATATCAATATCAACAAGAAGTAAGGGATTTTCAACAAGTACCGTGGCTCATCAACATAGGCTACGGGTGATTAGCTATGTTAAAAATTGTCCAGTGTTGGATACAAAAGAACAAGAGAACACCTTGGTCGAAGATGTGGAATGGAAGCGCCACTATCGAGTGATGGTTGAGCATCCTGGTATTGTTGTAACTTTTCCTGGGTACTATTTGCCAGCGTGCAGATAGCATGCCAGAAATCTTGGAGAACACGTATTTAAAACCGCAATTGGAACGATAACTGCTTGCGCTAATCGAGGTCAATGGGCCGTAAAAAAATCCGTGATGTTCGTTGTAAAAGGCGCCACCCTGTACGGAATTCCCAACGTGTTTAATCAATGTATCAGCTCCCTTTCTTTTCATATTCATAGTTTACTCATCATTCATCTTCGTTATGTTTTCATTTTTCATATAGCAAATCCTCACTATGAAAGGCCAAACCCTTTCCTATTCAAAATCACCGTAGAACTTATTTCCCCCGAGAAAGAAAAAGAATAATCAAGAATCTAACTCTTTTGGCAAAGGATTCTTCGCTATTGGGATAATCTCATTTTAAGATTTACTTTTAAGCTTTCCAAGCGGTGCCTCATAAAGAGAGGGAGACAGCTAATCCTCTCTCGACCAATCGCCGGAATAACTCCAAAGGAGAAAAAGTAAAAAAGGGGAAAAGGTGAGCCTCGCACTTTACTTGGCAAAGTAAACATCGCAATCCAACTCAAATCAATCGATTTCGCATGCCCGATTTTTCCCTCGTGAAGGACGACGATTAGCGATCACCGAACGGGGGCGGACCAGCGGCCCTTCCGGCTCCCTCGCACGTCATTCACCGCGCACGCCTCTCGTCATGGCCGTCGGTTGACCATCGATGTCGCTGCTATGTATCTTGGCCGACGGTAGCAGCTTGTCCAATCCCTCCACACCTTATATAACTTGTCCTCTAATCATATATCATAAATTCGGGCTGGAAAAAATGGTCTTTTGAGCTTGAAAAAGAGCCACCCGAAAACAGCGACCTCAACGCCCTTCTCCCTCATGAAGAAACTCACTGCTTTAACAAATGCTGAAGATGGGGCAACGCCCTTTTTGATGATTTGTGGAGACAAGAAGAAATGGAGGTCTAGATAGAAATACGTACTATTCAACGCACCCTATTGATCCATTTCAGATGTGGTGCCCGAAACTTCCTATTCTGAACAATGATGGGGGCCACGATAGGACCTGTTACCAAATGGGATCTCTTTGGTCTAAATGGATTTTGATCATAGTAATTGACAGTTTATACAACAGGATATATTTCAAATGGTGGAGTCCTTCTTTGAGATTGCTAAATAGCACACAAATCACCCTTATCCCGAAAGTCCCAAACCCCGAACATATATCCCAATATAGAAATTATATCCCCGAACAAAGTGCTTTCATTGGAGGGAGGCAAATTCAGGATAACATCTTCATTGTGCAAGAGGTCTTACACCAGCTAAGGATCGGGAAAAGGAAGAAGAAATTCCAAGCGGTGCTGATGGGTTTCCCTTATTAAATGGTGCATTTCTTCAAAGATCATTTTGTGTTAAGGTCAATGGGGAAGTGACTGAACAATTCCAGCCATCTTGCGGTATTAGACAAGGTGATCCTTTATCCCCTTACCTGTTCATTATTATGGCAAACACATTATCCACCCTTATTTCTAATGCTGTGTCGGATGAAACCTTAAAGGGTATAAAGCTGAACCCTCACTGCCCTACCCTATCCCATCTTCTATTTGCGGATGATGCAATTTTCTTCTTGGACGGTACCATCAAAGAAGCACAAAATCTGTCCAACATTATTAACCAGTACTGCTATGCATCCGGTCAGGCTATTAATCTTAACAAGTCGGGAATTTTCTTTGGGAAAAGCTGCCCACAACGTCTAAGAACCAACCTTGCAGCTGAGTTGCGTGTGCCCGTGATGGATAAAACAGGGAAGTATCTAGGGATACCTTCGGACTGGGGTACTACGAAAAAAGATATGTTTGCATGGGTGCTTGCTAAGGTGGATAGGAAACTTGAGAGCTGGAAAGAAAATCTAATCTCAAAAGCAGGAAAGGAAGTATTACTTAAAACAGTGGTCCAAGCACTTCCACAGTATGCTATGTCTATGTTTAAAATCCCTATGTCCATTTGTAGAGCGATGGAGAAGAAAATCTCAGCCTTCTGGTGGAAGCAACATATTCATAGAAAAGGTGTTCATTGGAAGAATTGGGACCTGCTAAAGGTACGAAAGGACAGAGGAGGACTTGGCTTCAGGGATTTGATTGACTTCAATAAAGCCCTGTTGGGGAAACAGGCTTGGAGACTTAGCGAATCCAAAGAAGCCCTATGGTGCGATCTGTTTCGGGTCTCTATTTCCCTAGAGGCAACATATGGAATGCTAAGAAAGGACCTCACCCATCGTGGGGTTGGCAAAGCATTTTAGCAGGAAGGGATGCCATAGAACAGGACATAAAATGGGAAGTGGGGAATGGGAAGAATATACGCATTAGAGAGGACCGTTGGCTGGTGGTGGGTAGGATTGGCGGCCCGGCTACCAACAATGAACCTCACCTAGTAGCTGACTTTATCAATCAAGATACAGGGGAATGGAAGTCAGAGCTGCTGAAAGAGACGTTTGACGATATCTTTGTACGAGAAATCCTAGCCACCCCCCTTAGTATTAATCCTGGGCCTGATAAACTACTCTGGATAGCAAACAAGTCCGGAACGTACAGTAGTAAAGAGTGGTTATAACAAACTAAGGCAACAACACACTCAAATCAGCCCCCTCCCCCCGCCTCCTCATCATACCGTAACCCCAAAGTCTATGGCAACAAATCTGAAACTACACACATCTCCAAAAATCAGATTCTTCATTTGGAGCATATGTCATGAGGCTATCCCTACGAAATTAATTTATTTCGCAGGAAAATAATACCGACGAGCTCGAAAAAATCCACCGAATATCTCTTTCTTTTTGCTCCCGACAAAACAGATTTGGTCGGCATCCGAAAGCTTTGGACACCTCCCGACAAACGTTGGACAAATTTATCGTGAAAATTAAGGCCCTCTTCGCAACCCTAAGTCCAGAATAAGTCCACGTTCGCTGGTCGCCTCCGGATCCACAAAAACCATAAAAATGCATATTTCTACGATAATGAAAGTGCGGTCAAAATGGTGATGGGCCGAGGAGCCGGCGTGGGACTTGAGGCCGGTGGTCTTGGATTGCCCGGACTCGCTGGCCCAACTTCCACATATTCAGCTACCGCACGAACCTGCAAAAGAACAAGGCCGCCGACCGGGTGGCTAAAGCCCATTTAGATGGCAAGCTCCCGATAATGAAAAATCTTATCTTTCGAGTTTGGATCTAGATGTAATCAAATGCGACGTTAGTAATGAAAACGAATTTCCGACCAAAAAAAAACGCCCTTTTTGCTAGGGACGTGCACGATCCATAGATGTGGTGCCCGAAATTGAGAAATAGGGTTAAATTTGGGGATTATGTCAAGAATCAATTTTAAGAGTGATTTTTATTTTTGGAACAAGCCAAGCCACAATATATGAAAAGGCCAAACCCGGTTCCACAATAAAGGGGAATAAGATGAAGAAAGTCTCGGCAGGTATATCCCCTACATATAGTACTTCCAAAGCGGCCACTTGACATCTTTCCTCGCGTAAGCATAGATATAAAGTCTCACGGTGGGATCCACATAATTTACGATTTAAATGGTATTGGTCAACATGACCTGTATCTTATCCAATAACTTGGGATCATCTCCGGTCCATGAAATTTCACGCGTGTGCATGTAACGGCTTTTTCGTTTTGTCAATAATTAACCGGTTTGGCTAAGATAAAATTAAGAACAAAGGATTCTATAGTTGCTCAGCCCCATATCTATTGTGATGGAGCATATGCGTTTGTTAGCTTGGCTGCTCGAGAGGAAAACTGTCCAAAAAGTCCTAACTTATTATACGACGGCCAATTCAATCTTAACCTTTTAAAAACTTACCAATATAGTCCTAAACCTTTCATTATGTCAATTTATTCCTAAACCTTTAAATTATTTGCCAAACTAGTCAAAATCTTTTAACGAATTACCAATTTAGCCATTTCAGTTAATTTTAACTAGATATCGCTGATGTAATGGCCTAGTCAACACTAGCCGTCCTATATGGTGCGGCCGATGTTAGTGTGAACAATTTTTTAATTTTCATGTTGCTCGAGTATTTACAAGGAAAATTATCCAAAAAAAGTCCTAAATATATTGTGCTTTTACCAATCAATTCTAAATCTTTCAATTTTGTCAATTAAGTCTTAAATATTTTCACATTATGTCCATTGAGTCCATTCGACTAATTTTGGCCAAAAATTGATGATGTGAACACTAAGGCCCTATTTGGTAATGTGTCAAACAGTGCCCAATTCTATTATTTTGTTCCCTAGAAAAAAAAAAGAAAAAAAAAGAATAGCAATTCATTTGGAAACTTTTTTGTTTTTTGGAACAATTCCAGAATTAAGCCAAACTATTTTCTTTTATTTTCTTCTTTTCCTTTTCTTTCCTTTTATCTTCTTCTTCCTCTCAATCGATTGCTGGCCACAACAATGGCTGGCTATTGACTAGGCAAGGTCTAGCCTCGCCAGGCCAGAACGAAGCTCAACCTCACCATATTTGGGCAAGGTCGAGCCTCGCCGATGGCTAGGCAAGGCTCCACCTCGCTCAACTAGTGTGAGGTTGTTGAACCTTGCCAAGCCAATCGCCAAACAACCAATATAATAAAAAGAAGAGGAAAGGAAAAAAGAAAAAAATAATAAAAGTATTAAAAAATTAAATGAAATTTTAAGTCAAAAAAATTAAAGATTGTACCAAAAGCATTTTTATTCCAAGAATAGAAATTTTAGGTAATTATCAAACGACTTCAAATGCTCAAAAACTTGTCTAGAGAACAAAATAAAAAAGAACTAAATATAAGCATAAATTGTTCCCGGGAACGGAATGGATACTAAATGTATCCGATTATGGCATGACTTGTCCAACAGCGTTGGATTAACAATAGTTGTCCTATGAGTTGGCGGAATTATTAGCTCTACTATTATCAAGACTCGTGGCCATGGACAAGCTTCAATTGCTAGATCCGTCAATGAGAAGCGCAAGACTGTCGCTCTGGCCGACCTCAACTACCCTAGTCCGATCAATTCTTGTGGATTGTTCAAGTCGCTAGAGTCATTTGCACAAAGGATGGACTCCTCGTGGCGTGGCTGTGAATAGAGATGCCGGTGGCCGCCATGGAGGCGGTCGACTCAACGTGGTTTGTGCTAGATGTAGTGGAGGAGCTATTGGAGAACAAGTCCGTGAAGGTCAGGGGTGGCCGATAAACAGTGGGGCAGTGGGCAGTTGATCCAAGGCCCTAGGTGAAGAGTACAACTATACAATCATGTTTGGAGTCAGAACATGACGAAAATGTCTTTGGGTGTGCCATCGGACTCGACGGTTCATGAGCTTAAAGCTCTTATTTAACATTTAATAGTCATTTCATACCTTTATTTGAAACAATCTCCATTTTAGATAATTTTTTTGAAAATAAACTCATTTAAGACTTCTATTTGGAATTTGCCTTTTCGGTACCTCAAAATTTTACTGCCCCAATGATCATTCAATTGTAGAGGGAGATCCCATCATCTTGAGCCGATAGGATTAGATGGATAGTCTGATATGTCTAGAGATTTGGCATGACTTCATGCATAGAGATGCTGCTTCAAAATTACAGCGACGATATGCGCATATGGTAGTCGCCTCGATCGTCCGTTATCATAACATCACTCGAAAACTTAAAATTATAATATAGAATACGTCATATGTGCACGCATCAGCCAGCCCCACGTCCTCTTGTGAATTCCATCTCATCAAATAAAACGTCGGTCCATGCAAAATATCCATGTATTGGCATCATTAATATTGGTTCGGTCCTTCGATTGATTGATGGCCTCCGATGACCCGTACAAGGTGAAAATTCTCATATATGGTTCCGAAATAGCGAAGGGTACAGTGATGTTATCGCCGGCTACGACTATCCAATGATTCAAGTACAATTGATAAATGCTAATAACAAGTAGGATCTTTCAAAAGTCAAATTGAAAAATCAACCCATCGCGGGATGCATAAATACTAAGCTCTATAGATTTAATTAGGGATACGTTTGTTTCGCAATAATTGGAAGATTTAGAAATCATTTTTCTTAAAAATAGTAGCTTTCATCGCTTACAAAAATGAATGGACGAAAAATATTATCATAATCCAAGAAAATGCTTAGACGAATTTTTCATCTACAATAAAAATACTTTTTATTAACTAATTATTTCTAGTACTACAAGTGATTAATTTTAGGATCATCCATTTTTCATGGAAAAATGGGGCAGCGACCGACGGCGACCGGCAGCGACCGATAGCTAGCGACCAGTGACTGGCAACTGACTATCGCCCGATGGGGGCCGACGGCCAGCAGTTGCCGCACGTCGGTCGCCAGCCATCGTCAATTGTCAGTCACCGGTCACCGCCTGCCACTACCATCAAGGGAAAAGGAAATAAAAAAAATTTATCCATACCAAACGCATTTCTATTATTTTTTTATTTCGAGAATAAGAAATTTTTGTAGTTACCAAACGCTTTGTTTTACTCAAAAATTATTCTAAGGAGTATCAATAGAAAAGAACTATTTCTCAAAAAAAATTATTTCTAAGAGTACAAATGTTACTAAACGCACCCTAATAGCGCCCTCAAGATAAGGGGATCTATAAAGAAAAGGAATGAATATAGAAGAGATTCAAGTTAACCTAAAGATGTTTGAGAAGTGATTAGTGTCCACATTTATTAAAATAAGAATGTAATGATAATGCTAAATAAAGTTGCTAACATAAAAATCAAATAATATAGAATGTAAAAACCATCCACAGGGGCACTAGTGCGCACTCAAGTGGAGTATGATAAATTGTAACTAAAAATTACAATGTGACCTTCCATAGGGATAGTATTCTGCCCTCAAGGTAGATCCCACTAGTGAATAGACTAGAAAAAAAAATTAAAATGTAACTTTCCACAGCGACGGTATCTGCCCTCAAGTAAAAATCTCACTTATCCAAATGAGTAAAAATCTAAGTATGAACAAAGAAAGTAAACTATCCGATTAAGGTTGGGTTTCAACTATATCAATATAATTAAATTGCTGAATAATCATGTTAGCCTTTTTTTCTCCACAAAAAAATTACATAAACACCAGAAGAACTTCATATAGGGCTTTCGCAAATTATTTGGAATGGAAAAGTACAATCAAAAAACAAAACAAGGAAAAAAATGAAAAAGTTACTAACATCGGAGTCTGTCAGACAGCCGCGTGACCATCTCAGGCAATCATGCGTTGCCTAAAGATGTTTGAGAAGTGATTAGTGTCCACATTTATTAAAATAAGAATGTAATGATAATGCTAAATAAAGTTGCTAACATAAAAATCAAATAATATAGAATGTAAAAACCATCCACAGGGGCACTAGTGCGCACTCAAGTGGAGTATGATAAATTGTAACTAAAAATTACAATGTGACCTTCCATAGGGATAGTATTCTGTCTCCTCAAGGTCGATCACTAGGAATGATCCAAAGGAACCCCGGGTAAAAATCTCACTTATCCAAATGAGTAAAAATCTAAGTATGAACAAAGAAAGTAAACTATCCGATTAAGGTTGGGTTTCAACTATATCAATATAATTAAATTGCTGAATAATCATGTTAGCCTTTTTTTCTCCACAAAAAAATTACATAAACACCAGAAGAACTTCATATAGGGCTTTCACAAATTATTTGGAATGGAAAAGTACAATAAAAAAACCAAATTATGTGGAATAGAAAAGGACAATCAAAAAACAAAACAAGGAAAAAAATGAAAAGGTTAAGAGTCTGTTAGACAGCCGCGTGACCATCTCAGGCAAGTTTGCGTTGCCTGGGAACGATCCTCTACAGCACCAGGGGGAAAAATCTCACTTATCCAAATGAGTAAAAATCTAAGTATGAACAAAGAAAGTAAACTATCCGATTAAGGTTGGGTTTCAACTATATCAATATAATTAAATTGCTGAATAATCATGTTAGCCTTTTTTTCTCCACAAAAAAAATTACATAAACACCAGAAGAACTTCATATAGGGCTTTCGCAAATTATTTGGAATGGAAAAGTACAATAAAAAAACCAAATTATGTGGAATAGAAAAGGAAAAAAATGAAAAGGTTAGGAGTCTGTCAGACAGCCGCGTGACCATCTCAGGCAATTTTGCGTTGCCTGGGAACGATCCTCTACAGCACCAGGGTGATCCAAAGGAACCCCGGGAACCGTTAATCACGCTCTGATCACGCGGCCACGATTCATCCACCAGACTTTGGTTCCTGTCTCCTTAGGTCTCAAGGACACAGAGGTACGAGCCTATAGAACAGATCCTGTTCAAGTAAGGTCGTGACCAGGTGTCGCTTCCTCGTTCCTTAATAACCGTTCAACTTGTCAGCTTTGGTTCGATGTGGGACTTATTTTCTTCCGCCAAATCACTGTACCACTAAAATAGGCCAACCCAGCCCATGGGCCTGGTTTTATCTTCACTCCAACTTCTTAGCGCGGGCCTTGTACGAGATTTCACCGATGCTGCTCCAACAAATGGACGGACAAGACACAGATTTTACTGAATTTCGTATGTCTTGATGCAACGGTCGGCCTCGACGTTCTTGTCTAAAGATCTCTTCTGCGAATGCACTTCTCATCAACACATTTGGGTCGTGGATCATCGTTCTCATCTTTGAAAGTTCTGCAAAATTTGTTTCGAACTGCTAGTGCAAGATAAGTCATATGTCTTGAATAGTCATCTACTTATAGATTGGTAATTTTTATTAGAGATATAAAAAAACTTACAAGACCTGGTAATACAAATCTTGGAAAATACAAGGGACTGGGGTGATATAAATGATTCAAGAAGTTTGAAGATACAAGTGATGAAGAAAAGATAAGTAGATGAAAAGAGGACGAAGGTTGAAGAAGAAATGGAGCCAAATGAGCGAAAGAGAGCAATAGGGAACAAGGGTGCAAGAAAACTTGAGTGGTCTCCTCAAAAGACCTGTTTAATCTCCTTCCCTCGTGTCCTTTCGTAAGTCTTTTCCGCTACCCTATCATGAGATGAGTAGTAATTTTTTTTCCTCACTAGTATTTCTGTCTTCTTCAAGTGATATTTTTGCTAGTGATCTTATTCTTCATCATTCACTTCTGACGGGTCAATTCCGTAACAATTATTTTCATTGGTGTTGCCACTATCATGTGATTCATTTGCAAAAGTCAATTGACTTATTGCTAAGATTTTTTTCAATGAAGCGACATATTGTTTTGGTGATTGAATTGCCGCCAATTGAGCTAAATCACGGAATTTTTTTTTTTAAGGAACAAAGCATTTTTTTCATGAGTGGGTGATGAGGTGATTTGGGAGTTCTGCTAGTTCAACCAACTTAGAACTGATTGTTCAGAAAGGTTATCAATGAATTTGAAATTATTCCACTATTTGGTTTTGTATCTTCTAACAAAATATGGGACATGTGAGTGACTGGTTAGATTATTGAATTCCCAAGCTATAATCCAAGAAACTCCGAAATTGATGAAAAAATGCATGAGATTTGGAAATTTTGATTCATGAGGTGTGGGTTGGAAATGGGTATAAAAAATTTTAGGCCCTTTTTGAAGGGATTAGGTAATATTTCCATGACTAGGCCAAAGTGATCCCACCAATGGTTGAACCAGTAAAGTAATTGTTCTATGGGAAAATCAATTCTAAAAAAAGCCAAGTATGGCAATCATCATCATTTTGGTGGAAAAAAACATTCCACCACGCCTATTGATAATCCCAATAAGTGTAGGTAGAATGACAAAGTAATTTGATATTCAATTGGGTTTCAAATCTTAAAGGAGTATGAGGGGTAGATTTCCACCTATAAGGAGAAATGACTTGAAGGATTGTGGCTGTGAAATGGGTAATATTTTTTGAATTTTTGGATGATGAAATGTGTTTAAATATGTTTGGTTTCTATCAAAACTCGTTCATAATAAGCATGGAGTTTTGATAAATCATAAGATTTGTAATGCCAATGTTCTGGGAAAATATTTTTTGCAAAAAGTTTTGGATTTTCATAATAAAATTCTTTTTCTACTTCCATGATGACTTGGTGTTGACTTTTTTTGATAAATTGTGATTTTATGGACAATTGTGATCCTTGATTTTGAGTTACAATCGAAGGGATCATTTGTGGTCTTATAACCACCTCATTGGAAATTCTATCTAATGATCATAATTCCTTTTGTTTTTGAGAGATCATTTGGATTTAAAGTGATCTCAATTTATTTTGATGGCTCTTCTTGGGTTTACGTCTGCCCAAGTTTTGATGGGGGAGGAAAGTGACACTGATTTTTGGGTTTGTAATCTTGTATGGAGTTTTTGTGATTGTGATGAGGATTTTGTTTGAATTTTTGGGAGGGTTTAATTTTTTCTAAGAGTAATTGAGCTATTTTTAATAGTAATGGGGATATGTTAGCTAATCCATAGGATTCAACTTCAGTGATGTCTAGCTATGCTTATATTAAGACTTCAATTAAGCTGCAAGAATCCCCAACCAATATACACCAGTCATGCGTAATCACATGTAAAGCTAACTTCTTTGGGACGAAAGCCCCGTTTGGTTCCACTTTCCTAAAGGGCTTTAAGTCCTCAAAACTCCTTATGAAAAAATTGAGCGTTCGGTTTAGTATTTTGGGGCTTTATTCACCAAATGCTTACATTTGGAATTCTAAAAGCTCAAAATAAGTCTCTACTTGCTTTGGGCTTTTAGCATTTGGGAAATGCAAATCAAACCATCTTTAACTTCTTCTTTTTTAATTTTTTTTAGTTTTGGAAACCTTTGTTGTGCTAGCCACACAACCTTCGGCGGCGCCACCCATGGTCACGGGAACCCAGACAGCGTTGCCGGAGGTCGCAACCTCCAACGATGACCCCTAGATTCAGGCCACCAAAGGTCGTGACCTCATGTGGCAATGCCTTGGTCGCACGAATCTAGGCAATTGCCTAAGGTCGCTAACCTCAAGCGACTTCGACGGCCAAATATGGCCAATGGAGAGCAACATTGGCTGCAAATCCGACTGCCGGACAGTGTCTCTAGCTAATCGCCGGCAAATGTGAGTTTAACTTTAATTTTTTTAAAAGAAAAAAAATCAATCAAAGCCCATTGGAAATACAAGTTTACCAAATAATATTTACGTCAAAGACATTTCAAAAAATCCCTTTTAAGTTATAATTTGCCAAATATTATTGTTTTCGTCAAATGCCCCTTGAACAAAAGCATCAAAGTTGAACCAAACAAGTCCGAAATTATGGGCGTGAGGGCCCGACCTATGAAGTGAAGCTCGCTATAAAACTTGGTTAGCTTTGGCCCATGTCGATTTAAATCTCAAAGCACTATAAAATCTGCACGCACGCACGGACACGCGTTCCTAAAACACCGCGGGTTGTTTTTAGGGAATTTTCAGTTTATTCTTGTCGGGTTGGACGCACATGTGTCCGATGTGGGCTCGAGCGGCGGCCCAACTCGACCCGATTATATGCACTTCTTCGGCCTGATGTCCCTCGTACTTCTTCATAGGTTGCTTCTAAAATAAGTATCGATTTTCACCATCAAGTGTGGAGCGAAAGAGCAGCAAATAACGCTCGTTTCACCAAAAGAGACAAAAGAGAAGAAAGTAACTACTGTTTAGGCGTGCTGGGCCGTTAAGTTACAAGCATTTTGTGAGCCCAAGTCAGGTAAAGCTTTGACTGGTATTTGAGGTTCTGTGCATCGAAGTAGCCATGCTCTTATGTTATATATAAGATAATCACACAAAATATCCATAAAATTTTGACTCAATGTGCAATGTCATTCTGAAACTTTTAACTTGTTCATTATGGTCCTAAACTCTAGTCTATTGTATCATATCGTCTATGAACCTTTAATTTGTTTAACATGGTCCTTGAACTTTTGTACGGTTTTATATAGTCTAATGAATAAATCAAATATGTGCAAAAAATTAATGGATCATATTTAACAAATTAAAAATTTAGGAATTACATTAAATAAATTAAAAATTCATAAATTATTTATATCATTTTCTCGTATATATGTATATAGATACTAGATGTGCATATATCAACTAGCTTCACTTCCTTTTCGCGTCTTCTATCATACGGAAGTGAAATGTCAGTCCCGGGCAGTATTCATGTGTCTATACATATATAGACACACATATACAGAGGAAAACACTACGAACATTTCAAGATAAATAATCTGGATCAGCCCTTCGATTTTCCCGAGGAGTTGCGAGGGGTTCAAATCTCACGTACTTCGACCAAAAAAAAAAAATCTCACGTACGGACAAAACGTCGCCGCCAACTCTGACAATCTAATAATTCAAGTATACTCAGAGATAATTGAGGCCCAGCCCAACACCTCCTGCAAATATCTGCTTTTGCTCGTTTTTTTTTTTTTTTTTTTTTTTTTTTGGACGAGTAGTGTCACGGGCTTACTTTGGCATTACACATTTTTTATTTTATTTTTCTCCCGCTTTACAAGGGAAATCATTTTTTTCACTGCAATTTATATTTAAGTGGATATAAATGCTGATTAAAGATAGGATCTTTCAAAATTCAAATTCAAAAAAATCGATCACGATGTATTCCAGCTAGTGTCGTGACCAGCCCATCACGCCATTCATGAATACTAAGCTCCGCAGATTTAATTAAGCAGATCATGTGGGTACCAATAAAGTCCATCATCTATTGGGTAATAGACCTAATCGTGAACTTAACGATAAGCAAGGTTATTTAGGCTTGTCCGACTAAAGTTGGTTCTAAAGATAAATGTGGATTGGCGTTGGCAAAGGGCTCGTGGAAGCTGGCCTACCCAACCCAAACAAGGCAACGTATATTCTCTCTTGTTAAATGGACGGGCTAGGGAAACAAGTTAGGCCCAATATGAGGCCCAAATTGGACCCTAGGATGAGTCCAATGATCATATGTCGGCTGGGCTGGGATTTAGCCCCTCTGCTTTTAGGTTATCGAGTGGGCACCCGTGGGATGAGGGCGACATCTTGGCAAGAATTTCAAGCCATCAAAATCTTTATTATGGCTAGGGATGGCGATTTTCGGATGATAGCATTGCTCGAGCGCGATACTGAAGTCAACGGGTTTCGGTCAAGGAAAGTTGTGTTCGAGTCGATTTCGTATCAAACTTATGTGGCACAGATAATAAGTTCCATTTGTTTCGCATAAAATATCACATTTTTAGAAAATGTATTCCTATAAACCATTTTTCACAAAAATGACGATAGTTCTCTTATGTTCTGTTGAAGTCTGAAAACGAATCGAAAATACTTTCCACTGTTCAATATCTAATCTGATTTTTTAGGAAAAATTACTAAAGTAATTTAAATTTTTATCTTTTTTTATTTTTCTTTTCTTTCCTCCTTCTTCGTGCTCCTTCCTCTGTGGCTTTGTCCTTCTTCTTTTTACTCTTTCCTATGCCATTAGGTGCCTCGATGATGACACACTGCCGATAAGTCAACAAGCTCGAGACTCATATGATTCAAGCCAGCTTGAGCTCTACCAAAGCCAACAAGCCCGCGGTCGCCAAATCAACTAGCGAGTGATAAGTGCGAGACTTTGGTGAGGCTTGAGGCCAACATCAACGAGCCTTGAGCTCACACAACCCGATGAACCAGAGCTTGGTGTTTGCTAGATTAGCAAACCAGCAATGAGCAGTGAGGCCCAAGGCCATTGTCAATAAGCCTCAAGCTCATCCGAGATTGGCGAGTTCGAGGCTTTGCTGTGGTTGGTTAGCGATTACTACCATGGCTAGTAGCTGGCCAAAGAAGAAGGTGAAAAAAGCAAAAGGAAAAAAAGAACTAAAAATAAAATAATTAAAATTTTTAATTTTTAAAAAAGAAAGAAGAGAGGCCAGGAAGGTATGAGATAAGGGAGAGTAATAAGAAAATGTTTTCCACCTTCTGAAAAGTGAATTTTTTTTTTCCCATTTTAGAAGACTTTTTTCCTTTTGATGGAAAATGTTTTTTTCCAATCGGTTCATTTTTCATGGAAGGAATATGGAAAAATCCGAAAATTTATTTTCCATGAAACAAACATAAACATAATGTCATCATGTTTGTGCCCAATCCGAAAGGTAATAACTTGTTTAAATGAATGGGATTAATGTTTATGCGGTGTCTATTTGACTCATTTAGACTTGAATAATTGAAAATTTTATTTTTTTCCATGCTATTCACTTTTGAGATTTTAAACAAGTGATATTTCATTGATTAGGCACTAATTTTTAATCTAATTTGCATAAAATGCGTTGATACTTATTGCAATTTGCAGATAAATTTGATTAGAAATCGAGAATATTTTGTGTCAAGATCATGTTGATGAGTCGGTCTCATGTTGATACGGTACAATTCCTGTCGTGTCCACCCGTTAATTTTGAAGTTGGGTTCGTGTCATGTAGGTCAACGCAATCAATTAATCATGTATCCTTATATTATTAATAAACACAACTCATGAACAGGGATTGGCAATTCTAGCTATGGCCTCATTTTTATGCTTTCAAATAAAGATCAAAGGAAGCACAGGATCGATTGTCTTAAATCTCACTGTCGTGGGTAATTGACGGGTCAAGATAATTGGCCACGATATTAAATCTATAAATCCACCAGCAGTAAAGATAAATTAAAAAATAAAAAAAAGAGAGAGAAAGACTTTGAATTATTAAAAGGTCGATAGCAATTCATTGTTTTGATGCTTAGGCAAGCAACGTCGAAGCAAGGGATTGAAAGGAAAATACAAAATAAAAAAATCCCCCCCCCCCTTCTCAAAAAAAAAAAAAAAAAAAGAAAGAAAGAAGAAGAAGAAGAAAGGACGCGAATTTCCCCTCAGTCGATTTGGGGAAAATCTGTTGTGACCACCCAAACCCTTACCCCCCCCCCATTTCCCCTTCCCAAACCACTCTCACACACTCCCTCCTCCTCTCTCTCTCTCTCTCTCGTTCTCTCTCCTCTCTTCCCCTCTCTCCGTTCTCTGCCTGCCAGGAAGTGTTTTCCTCCTCTGCACCAACCCCTACTCCCCCTCTCTCCGAAACCCTAGAATCCCCCCCCAATCAATCTCGGACCTCCCTCCCCCCTCCTCCGCCCTCTCTCCATCCCGCCTCCTCGCCTCCGCCGCCGCCGTCGCCGTCGCTCCGTCTCTCTCCGATCTCGTCCCCCTCGGCCAATTCCTCCGCAGCTCGATGGCTGAAGGCAAGTTCGATCTGCCCGACGATCTGCTCTCCTCGAAGCCCGCCGATCGCTCCTTCCCTCCTCCCAAAAGTACTTTCATCCCCCTTTCTCTCTCTTCTCTCTTGCCTTCTTGTTCTTCTTCTTGGGTGTTTCTCGTCCTTGTAAATTATCGATCTTCGTGCGGCCGCGCTGAATCTGCATTCTTCTCCTCGTTTGGGGTTGGGCGATTCGGACGGTTCTTGGCGAGTCGCGCCTAATGCGAGCGGTTCCTAGGGTTATGATCTGGAGCCATCGAAATGGTGTGGCTGACCGCCTCTGGACTGTTTTTATGTGGGGAACAGCTTTGTCAGATTGGAGTTTCCCGCGATATCAGTTCTTGTGTATTGCATCTGTTCACCATCGCTCGTGTTTAGTCTCTCACCCAATCGGGCCTTTCTTTCGTTCTTGCCTTCATCGCTTACGAGATTCTGGAGTGGCTTTTTCATATATCTTGTTTCGCCTCTTGCGATTGTGTTTGTTTTAGATTAGTAATATTACCTTCTTCTTTTTTTGGAGAAGAAGGAAATTCGATTGCATCTCGCTCACTCATAATGGTAGCGTAATGTCTTGCTTGTCCTGCATCTGATGAATCACGTTGCTTTTAGAAATTTAGAATTTGATTACTCGATCGCTTGTATTTAACTACTTAAGTTTCATGTTTGATCTGTTTTTTTTTTCTTCTTTTTTTTTTTTTTTTTTTTTGAGATTTCTTTCGTTATCGAGTTTCTATAATTTCTTTGCCATGGTTTTATCCTTTTACGCTGTACCAAGTTTGTGCAGTTCTTTTTCCAGTTTGTGCCGTTTGATCATGCTTTCGACTGAGGATATAATACTCTCGAGTAGTTCCTGCGGGAAACCTGTTCGTGGCAACAGCAAATTTTCCTGTCAACACATTGTTATTTTTTTTTTCCCAGAATATGTGGGGATTTTGATATATCAAGTGCTTGCTTGGTACATCGGATACTGCTAAAGCTATTGAAATGATTGGCTATGTTGGATATTCTTGTGGCTATGAGATCACCATATCATGGATTTGCGTTCACCAACAAAGAGATTTCTCATGAAAAACAAACTAGACTATTATGTATATTTTAATGATATGACGTGGCTCCAAGCCTTGAATTTGTAACCTCTCCCTAGTTCAGGGTTGTCCTGATGAAGAAATGCCATGAGAACTTTCCCAAGCAGTTTACCATGTGAACTCTGATTTCCCCTATTATCTGACCCAAAAATAAAACTCTGATTTCCCCTATTACAATCTTGTGGCATCCTTATTAAGAAATTTTATTACTTCATGATAAGCTAATTGTCTGTTCACTGGGTGGTGTACTGTAAGCAGACAAGGTTAAAGCTCATCTTTCTCAAACTTTGTTTAGACATTTACTGTCCTTCTCTGTGGCTTATTAATTACGTTTTCACACTCAATGCTTAAAATGCTGTCATTAAGTTGGGTAACATTTATGGATTTGGAGGATCTGATATGTGCTTACTGTATCTAGTGGAAGCTCTGGGAGGACAGTTTGATGAAAAGGTGCTCATGGGGCCAAATGATGAGTCAAAAGGTACTTTTTGCACTGTGATATTGCAGAATAGCTTCGTGTATATGGCTGCTTTATCTCACTTTGGATTATTCTCATAAACTGTAGAAGTTTTTCCAGCAGTTAATCTGGTTAAGTTGTTTTAATTGCAGATCAAGTGGCATCAGAGAGTAGCATACCTTTGTCCCCTCAATGGCTCTATGCCAAACCAACCGAGACTAAGATGGTACTTTCAGTACTCTAAATGGCCATAGATATGGAGGTTTTTCCTCTGGATAGTTTTTTCCTCAGAAAATGGTTTTATGGTATAGAATCATAGAAAGTGCTTTTGATTAAAAAGTTGGCTCTAATTTTGGTACTTGAGGTGTTGCAATAGTCATAAAAAAGGAATTACTCGGAAGTTGAGACCATTAAATATTTGTTAAGGTGTTTTTGGAGGGAGGAATCCTTTTAGGACCTCTTTATAGTAAATGAACGTCTGAACTGCTAGCAATTTTGGACAAGGACGTGTTCTTTACCTCGTTGGTCTTCATTCTTAAAATAAATATTTAATGGTGAAAATATTGACTTATCAATATACTGCAACTTTAATACCAGGGTGAGTAAATAATGTGCATATATTGTTTCCGATGTATGTCTCTATTTTTGGTTGTGAAAGCAACCTAAGCCTCCCGGCAGAGAATTGGCTCTATTGACAATTAAGTAATCGCAGCTGGTGTATAATGATCCCAACTAGGACTTTCTATTCAATCAGATGCCTTTATGAGACACAGTCTCCTTTCCATAATTTTAGCCTGGTATAATCTTCTTGACAGGCATGTCTTTGCACGTTGACCATCATTAGACTTTATTTCTTTTAGCGTCATTATTTTTAGCTGGCCAGCAGTTTTTTGGTTGCTTCTCATTGGTTTTCTTTGTAGAATCTTTTTTTGGAGTTTATGAGTCTTTGCACTGTAGGACATCATTTTTATCTCTCTTATGCTATTCCCCTCTCCTGTAGATTTCTTAAAACTTATGAAATTGCAGGATCTGGAAGGCGCATTTATGACGTATCAATGTTTGTTGCTACTTACCTGTTCTTCTCTATGTATCAGGAAATGCGAGCTCCGTCTTCAGTGTCAGTTGGAAATTCAGGTGATCCCACTCAAAAGGAGAACTGGCGTTTGGAAGGGACTGAGGAAAAAAAAGACTGGAGGAGAGCTGTTGCTGACAATGAAAGTGGCCGTCGTTGGCGTGAAGAGGAAAGGGAAACTGGCCTACTTAGGAGAGACCGTAGGAAACCAGATCGTCGTGTTGACAATGTTCCAGTCCGGGAAACTAATGAAAGTAGAACATTGGCTGCTGGTGATAAGTGGAGTGATGGTAATACTCGCACAGCTGGGCATGAAACGAGACGTGACAGCAAGTGGTCTTCAAGGTGGGGTCCTGAGGACAAGGATAAAGAATCTCGCAATGAAAAGAGGGCAGATGCAGAGAAGGAAGAAAGTCACCTTGACAATGTGCCACTTTTAGGAAGCAATCGTGGAGCTTCTGAACGTGAATCTGAGTCCCGGGATAAGTGGAGGCCACGCCACAGAATGGAAGTTCATTCCAGTGGTTCAGCTACCTATCGTGCTGCACCGGGATTTGGAACTGAGAGAGGAAGAGTGGAGGGTTCTCATACGGGGTTTACTGTTGGACGAGGAAGGTCCAGTACGATGGGAAGATCTTCGGGTGCCATCGGTGCTGCTTATTCTGACAAGAGTGAGAGTGTCCCTGGAAAACCGATTCTCTTAACTGATTCTTTTTGTTACCCAAGGGCAAAGCTTCTTGACATTTATCGCAAGCAAAAAGTCGAACAATCCTTTGCTTCCATGCCTGATGACATGGAGGAATTGGCTCCCATAGCTCAAGCAGATGTTGCTGAACCACTGGCTTTCTTAACCCCTGATGCTGAGGAGGAGGTAATAATGACTGCACGGTTTTTACCTTCTTAGTCTTCTTTGTCTATTTGTTTTCTGCCAGAAGTTTTATTTATTTGATCGAGGTTAATCTCCCAATATTTGTGGTTTTCGTTCAAAAAATTAGGCTGTCCTTGGTGATATATGGAGGGGGAAGATCACTGGCAGTGGAGCAGTGTATAATTCATTTAGGAAAGGCAGATCAACTGAAAATGTTACCGGTATTTAACTCAGCAACTCTGCTGCTCTCAGCCTGCTAATTTTTACGTCACTGAATCTTCTGCCCATTTTCAATTTTCAGGTCTTGGTGATGTTGAATCTGCTGACGAGGGGAAACAGGGCATTCTTTCCTTGGTACCCCCTGAAGAGAATGGTGATACCTTCCAAGAGCTTTTGGAAACCAATAACTCTCGAGCCGATAATAAAACTGGTACATGGAGTAGTGGTTCTCAAATGATTACATTGGGGGGTAAATGACTTTCTTCCTCCTGTTTCTATTGTTTTTTGATATATACTGCAGTGCAGGGGTGTAGTCAATTGATTAGTTTTATTGGATTCAGCTTGAACTTATCAATTTCATGTTATGGTGCAGATTTTAAAAACCAAGGAGTGGAGCAGAAAATTCCTGCTGAAGTTATTCATCGCGGGGACTCTGTTGATAATGGTACTCGAGGATCAAATGGAATTGATAGTCTTTACTTTGCCACTTCTCAGACAAATATCACCAATGATGGGACAGGCACACTATCTGCTTTTACCAATCAATCTCAATTTCAAGAAATTACACCTGCTTCTGCCTTTGTCGTCAGATCGAAGTTTTCTAATGACTCAACTTCTCTATTTGGATTGACCTCTCCTCTCCAACATGAGGGTGGAAACATCCATCATTTAAGTTCTAATGAGGAAAAAGAGTCAGAGAGAAGTATTTCTGCAGAGGAGCTTAGTTTATACTACCTCGATCCTCAAGGGGAGATCCAAGGACCTTTTCTTGGGGTGGACATCATTTCATGGTTTGAACAGGGTTTTTTTGACACTGACTTACTGGTCCGCCTGGCAGATGCTCCTGAAGGAAAACCTTTTCAAGAATTGGGTGAGGTGATGCCACATCTTAAGGGCATCCGTGCCATTGCCACTGATGCTGATCAGATTTTGAAATTAGATGAATCTAGTGCTTTAGGTGGTAAGTTGGAGACTGGTGTGCTTGCTGCTGTTCCTGCCGGTAAAGTTGATGATTTATACATCATGGAAAATCCGTTGTTACCAGAGATTAGGAGTATGTCGGCTCAGAATGTCCAATGCATAGTATCTGAATCTGGTGTCCCTCATCTGTCTCATTTGGAGACGGGGTTTAATGATTTTGCTGCCCAAGATGAAGGTGAGTTCTCTTATAAGTGCCAGCTTTGCTTTTGCTTGTACTGTTTCTCAATTTGCTTTGAATTATTTTCTTGATCGGTGTGTTGGGAAAGAATAGCAATGCTTCCTATTCTTATGGTACTGTTTCTTTCCAGAAATTGTTTTCCCAGGAAGACCAGGGAGTAGTGGCCATCCTATTGGAAGATCTACTGGAAACATCCATGATGCTTCTCTGAAATCTCTGAGCCACTCTTCTGCTCAACCTGAATTGAAAGCACCCAGTATGCAAAACCAAAATGATAACATGATGCATCCTTTTGGTTTACTTTGGTCCGAGATTGAAGCCACTAATGCAAAGCATACCTCTGCATCCAACTTGCCTTCTGCCATGGGAAGGGGTCCTCAATTCGGAGGCATTTCTGACCCTGCTCTTAATGCAGATAATTGGCCTGATTCGTACAGAAGGAATGCAGCTTTTGACTACCCCAACTTGTATCAGGAAACTGTGGCTTCTCGAAACTTTCCACGCATGGAGCAGGAAGCAAACCGTCTTGATCTATCGGAGCAACTATTGTCAAGGCAACTTCAGCATCACCATCTCCAACAGCAAAACCTGTTACCTTTTCATGCAAACTCTGGCCATTCCATTTTGGAACAAATGGCTGGTGAACAACTGGCACACCAGCAGCAGCTGGCTGCCCATGCTGTACCAGAAATGGAGCATCTTATGGCACTACAGCTCCAGCAGCGACAGCATCAGCTTCAACGTCAGTTGCAGCAGCAGCAGCAGCAGCAGTTTCAGCATCAACAAAAACTTCTGCAGGAGCAACAGCAGTCTCAAGTTCAACAGGTCCTACTTGAACAAATCCTGAGAAACCGGATGCATGATCCTGGCCTTGCACAGTCACCTGTTGATCCTCTGAGAGCCAACATTGATCGGGCTATATTATTGGAGCAACAGCTTCTCAATGAACTGAAACAACGTCCTCATCATCCTGCCAGACATATTGATCCATCACTTGAGCAGATGACTGAGGCAAAATTTGCTCGTTTGCCACAAGAGCTTCAAGAGGTACTCATAGCTCGTGCTCAGCGTGGACAACTTCAGCCTTTGGACCATCAGATACTGCAAGAGCAACTTCAAGCTAGGCAGTTTCCAATGGGAATGGGGCTACCTCCCAATTTGGAAGAAAGGCGCCTTGGCTCTGGCTGGCCAGTTGATGAAACTGATCAGTTCCTTAGGATGCACAGTAGTCACCGAGCTCACTCATCAGGGTTTAACCCACTAGATTTTTATCAGCAACAACAGGGGCCAGCCAATGAAGACCAGCTGAGCTTCTTTGACAGGAATCAGTCGCTACAAGAGCGTATTAGACAAGGTTCTTATGACCCTAGCGGGCTGTCTTTTGAGCGTTCAATTTCTTTACCAACTGGTAATGCCGGAATGAATCTGGACGTGTTAAATGCTATGACTCGTGTTCATGGTTTAGACATGCAAGAGTCTAACACAAGAACAAAATCTGCCGCTCAAGCGAAGTTTGCTTCGGACTTGCACCATCGAGGTGCCCCCCACTCTTTACTTCCTAACCAATTTCATGCTGCTCAGCTGGATGCAATGGATGGTCACTGGTCTGAGAATAATGGGCAGCTTGCAAATGACTGGATGGAATCTCGAATTCAGCAGTTACATCTTGGTGCTGAACGCCCAAAAAAGGAACAATTGGGTCAAATTACCGAAGACCCGAGTTCATGGATGTCAGATGGACAAGATGATGACAAGTCAAAGCAGCTACTTATGGAATTGCTTCATCAGAAATCTGGCCATCAACCCACCCAATATACAGATGTTAGTGAGGGAGTACCGGGGGAGAGAAGGCCTATATCTGGCTTTTACTCTAGTTCGAACACTCTGGATCGTCAATTTAATCTGCTTCAGGAACAGGAAGCTGGTTTAAGCAACTCGTTTCCTGTAGGTTCCTATGGATCAAATTCCTCTGATCGCGCTAGCAGTTTCGAAAACAGAGATGAGTTGCCATTTAGAATGGATTCTGGGGCATTGCCTGCTACAGATCCATTCTTGTCCGGTATTCATGGACCTGGGATGGGTTTTCACACTAATCCAAGCAGGAACGACAATAATTCAGCTCTTACAAAGGAGCTTGCCGAGGCAGAGGGGAGGAAGGGCGTATCAAAAAGCGAGAGCAAATTAAAGGGTTCACTGTTTGAGATTCAAGAAGCCATGGCTGAACAAACGGGATTGGCTGCTACAGATCATGGTGGTGTTCCTATCAATTCCTTTAGCAGGCATGCTTCACTTGGTGCTGCTACAGGTACTTTAGATTTGATGTCCTTTTTAGTTTTTATTATGGTTATTTTCAAATTTTATTGGTAAGTGAAATTTAAATATTTTATAGGTGAAAATACAGTCTTCTACGATGAAGGAATTGGAAACCGGTATCCTGAACAGATAAGCAATGATCAGTAAGTATCTCTTCCTGCATTGCCTAAAGAGTGGAGAAGGAGCATAGTTGTGGTGTTTGTCTCAGTTAATTGTTGAACATGGCATATGGCTGCAGGAAACTGCTGAACCTGAAATTGCTAGCTTGATAGCCAAGATGCTTCCATTGTTTTGGATTCACTTTTCTTTTCTACTCATGTAATTGACGGTCCTTTGTTGCAAATGATATTCAGAAAACAGAAAGTTGGTGTTATAGTTCTATCATTTTTGGTCCCTTTCAAAGACTCACATTAGTCATAGTTTACATGGCATATGACTCAGTTTTATGGAGTTATGTGGACATGCTTTTGTTACTTTCATGCAATGCAGGTTTCTCTGTGGTGTTAATATACTGGTCATTGATTTGGTTGCATTGTTTATATCTATTTCTGATCACATTGACTCTAAATTCTGCTTATGCAATGGAGCTTGCTTCCCTCCTAAACTTAAGATGCTGGTTATCTCCCAGAACAAAGTTCTATGAGGTCACTAATAGCTGATGACCATCCATGGTTATCTTTCTTTCTTCTTTTTTGGGTCTCTGTTATGGCAGTCCTCCTTTGTATGTCTTACTTCAATTACTCATACATGTTTGACAATGGCTTTTGACAGTGTGCGAGTTATTTTGTCCAAAAGTCAAGACAATATGCTGCTCAGAGGCCCCTCCCAGGAAGGACAGTCAGAGCTTGTGCCTGATCCTCTTGCGAGGCTCAAAAGTGCTTTTCCTGGTGTTCCTGACGGTAAGTTTGATGTTGTTTCTTTATGTCCCCTCTAGAGATATTGCTCCCATCAAGTGGGGGTGGTCGTGTTCTGTTTTGGGTTGGTTCAGGCGAGATCTTGTTTAACTGAGTTGATCTCTATTTGGCTGCTGGGTAAAGCTTCATGAAGTTGATGGTTTTACAGGGTCGAGACAAGACCAAGGAGGGAATCTGACAAAGCAAGGTGTTGAGGACATTGCAGCTAGCAAGAAAGATATGCGGTTCAGGCGTACTTCATCTTGCAATGATGCAGATGTTTCGGAAGCATCGTTTATTGACATGCTAAAAAGTACGAAGAAGACTGCACCACAAGAGCCCCAATCAGTGGCAGGAGTTTCAGAATCACTAGAAGGAACTCAAGCTGGACGGAGTGGAAAGAAGAAAGGGAAGAAAGGGAAGCAAATCGATCCTGCTCTTCTGGGTTTCAAAGTCACCAGCAATCGCATCATGATGGGCGAAATTCAACGTATAGACGAGTAGGCCCCTTTGTAAACTCTTATACATGCTGTACAGAGATTAGGAGCTTGTATAGATTTAAAGGTGTTCGGTAGTGTTTAGTGTATAGCGTTCATCTGTCCACAGAAAATTTTCACCCTTGCTTTTCTCCAGTCATCAACAGCGAGATATATTGAAAATCGGCTTCTAACACTGAAATTCTACAATTGAACATGTCAAGTAAGATTCCACCTGATGAGTAACAATGTGGTCTCTTTTGTTCCGTTTGTTTTGCTGTTGGCATTATTCCGTGACATTTGGTTCAGATAAGTGGGATTGAACCAATAACCGTTTTGATTTTGTAGAACTTGATCTCCGAAACTAAGCTCACATAATGAGTCGTTGGATTTTTCCTTTGCCAGTGTTGGGAACTTTTTTTCTTGTTATGGTGGATGGTTAAAAGGACAGCATCATTGAGCAAATCATCTATTATTGACATACTGTAGTGGACAGAATCATTTGTACAAAATCAATGCTAAATGCAGAGTCGCATTGCAAAAAGATTTCACACAACTAGAGTTACGACTTACAAGACCAACCAACTGCAAAACATAAAAGGACTAGCTGTCATTGGGTAACAATGCTAAAGAAGCAATTAGACGGTTGTGGCACCACAGCAAAGATCCACCTACGATCACCATACATGAGCAGCCTCCCCCCCCTCCTTCTTCCCCCCCACTCCTTTTTTTCTTGTTATGGTGGATGGTTAAAAGGACAGCATCATTGCGCAAATCATCTATTATTGACATACTGTAGTGGACAGAATCATTTGTACAAAATCAATGCTAAATGCAGAGTCGCATTGCAAAAAGATTTCACACAACTAGAGTTACGACTTACAAGACCAACCAACTGCAAAACATAAAAGGACTTAGCTGTCATTGGGTAACAATGCTAAAGAAGCAATTAGACGGTTGTGGCACCACAGCAAAGATCCACCTACGGTCACCATACATGAGCAGCCTCCCCCCCTCCTTTCTTGAGGACTCTGCCCTTTTAACACTCCTATCACTATCAGGACCACAGAAACCTAGCCCAGGAACACAACATCTAGCCACTCTATCTGCGCCTCGTCTGAAATTCTCCTCTGGCCTTCTCTCTGATAAGTTTTACAATGGCCTGAATTTATTGTTGTCCGGTGTTCTCATAAAACCAATATTTAGAGCCAGCCATTTGGGAAGAGCTTCATGACTGTTCTGCCCATGATCCATTCCACATCAGAAGATGCTATAGGCACTTGTTCAGCAATGAGAGAGACTGCATCTTTTGCTCCTTTATAACCACATTCCGGTACAACAAACGGGAAGTCACTGCAAAAAAGAAGAAAAAGGAGATTTAAAGCATAACACATTTTTTGATTTCTTCATTCCTTTGTTCTAAATATCCTCACTACATCTACATGTGTTCTTTAGTTCAATGAGTGAAACTGGCAAAACTTACCTGCCCCACATTATTCGGTTCACACCAAAGTGGGTAATAAGTTTTGAAAGAAGGTTAGATAAATCAAGATACGGAAATGGCACTCTCGACACCCTGAAAAGAGCACTGAATTTTACATACACCTGTTCAGCAAAAGATAATGTCAACAGCAACCTCCAGCTGATACATTAAAAAGAGAGAAAATCCACTGTGAAAGAGGGTCTTTTAGACTCTGGGGTTGTCAAAGTGAAAAATGAAAGAAGACTGCCCAGAGACTTGTTCATGAGTAATATTCAAACAGCATTAACCATATGGCATCAGCCATGTAAAAAGTCGTGTTCATAGAAACGGAGAATAAATTGAATGTCTGTCTAGGGCACCAATACCTGAGGGTATCTGATAATCTTAGAAGCTCAGAGAAGGTGCGACTTTCCTCATCATTTCTGAACAAGATAAATAAATGGCTCAAGGTTTGCTGAACAACTAAAGAATCAAATAACATTTCGATGTCGGTACAATTAAATCACTCACAGTGGTGGCTTGCAGAAAGCTAAATGATCAAGCAAAACCACTGTTGAAGGAAATTCTTTGCATAGCTTTTCGATTTCTGAAATGTGGAGATTGAGGCCCTGAGTGATTACAGCAATGTGAGCTCATGGCATTTAAGTATAGTGAATGAGAATTTGAGTGAACGATGATAATCATGACGCGATTTAAGGTCTTTCAAATATAATGGTCTTGCAAATAACAAGACACAAACATTGGTTCATGCCATAAAACCGACAACTTCATCAAGAATCACGTAGCAGATGAAATGTCTGAATAATTGAGAAAGATGATGCCATACTTTCATGCACATGAAGCCCACAGGTATCCCAAGCTCTCCTGCTTTAGAGAATAATGCCTTTCCAACTTCATTGGTCATCTGCCAATATCAACATGTATGTTAGAGACATCATAGAAATCCGAGAAGTTCACTCTTCTTCTACACTAAATCCTAGTAGCGTCTACTACAGGTTTAAGGGATCAAGATTCACACTATGCCAGAATCTACGGCCACTTGCAATAATTCTCCCTTTTAGGATGTCCTGTCATAAAAGGCTTTTACACTCTTAGAATCACCCCCTCCCCGTTCATTAACATATGCAAAATCGAGTTTTGCTTCTGGGTAATTGAAGCCATCTTTAGAGTCAGAATACACTGTCCTTGGCAACCAGTTCATTGCACAAGAAGTACAAAATATGCAGAAATTTCTCTCTTTCTTTCTACTTTGTCATCTTGGTTTCTACAAAAAAGTCAGTGAAACTATCCACTGGATACATCTAATGCTGTATACACTAAATCTGAATAAGCAAAGAAAATCATCTCAAAGCAGTGTGCAGATATTTTGAACTGAAATCAAAACCTTTTGACCGGAAGGCCACAGATATGGGTTGAAACGAACAGCTCTATAACCATCCTGTCATGATAACATGATAATATCAGAGATTAGTCCAATTCCAAGTACTTTTTATGATGACAACTCCAATGTTCGCACCTTCAAAACAAGCTGCTCCAACTTCTCAATCCCACTTCCATCTTCTGCAGGATTGGCAAGGCAACAACCGACGAATTTAGTTGGATATTTTTTTAAGACACTGTCCGAATACAAGCTTGTATTAGGAAATATACTCCCAAAAGGAAAGGAATTAAGCTGAACATACTCCAGTCGACCATGAGCTACCATACTTTACAAGGTACATAGTAATTGAACCAGTGACTCCAATCTGATGGGAAAAAGAAGTGAAGCTAAAATCTGGATGACTATTGAGTAATTATGTGATTCTGATTCTTGGCTCTCCATGTTTAGAAGTGCAGCAATTTCAGCCACACCCAAGTGGCATACAACTTAGGGCGAAACTAGGGCATGAAGTCTTAGATAATTCTAGTTTCTGCTATGAAGAATTAAATTATGAGGAGCAATGTAATTTTCAACCGACCTTGTCACTAAAGAGTGGTCGAACTTGTGATTAATAGGTTGCACAATGAGAGCACCATCTATGCCTGCTTCATCCATACACTGCATAAATAAACCAACATGAACAGCCAAACCTCACTAAGAACGGCTTGCTAACTGAGATTGTACCTTTTCATTCATCCACTTGGCTCATTTTTTATTATGCAGATGACAGATGCTTCTGTACTCAATCCACGTTTGACTGAATGAACACAATGTTACGTTCCACGTTATTTAGATTAGGTCTACTTCTCTATGACAATAATCTTGACCTGATAACAAGAACTATTCATGCATATCCATTTCTTGATGGCCATAACACATAAAATACCTAACCGAAGGAACATAGCTGCATCTTTCCTGAGTAAAAAGACACTTCCTATTACATTTTTCTCGTCTTTGGCTCAACTAATTTTAGAAAAATCGAATAAAATTGCACCAAAAGCCGCACAAATCAGCTCTCAAATTCTCCATCAATCACACTGGTAAAATATGTTCTATCAAAAGCTGCATAAGACATACCTGGAGCAGAAAACCAACATCTCCCGGTAAAGTCGGTTCTTGCCCAGGAAAGTAAGGATATTTATCTTCAGCCTTCACTAAGCCAAAAAAAGAAAAAACACAGAAAAGAAGAAGAAATTACACAAACATAATAAACACAACCCCAGACCACAAATGCGTCATCAACTTGTCGAAACTAACGATCATCTCGTCGTCAATTTTCGTAGTTACTCCTCAAATCTAACTAAAATAGAAAACCCACCCCCCTTCTTGCGTTTCTGGCGAGAACGAAACAAGTGCATACAGAAAGTGGAGCTTTTGCGACCTTTCAGGAGATGGGTCGACGATTATACCTCCGTGGGAGAAGCCCACACGTGCAAGTGCGAATCGATCACTTTGGCGGAGAAAGATGCCCTGCCCTCGGTTCCACTTGCGGCCATTTGAGCTGCGAGAGGTCGCGACTTCAACGGCGGTTTCTGATGAAATGGCGCGACGACGGGGATGGAGGCGTGGGGAAGATGGGTCGAGAGCAGAGGCCTCGCCCTCGCTGCCATTTTTAAAGGTGTAGGATAGCCTGGGAAAATCCCGTGGATTCGCCTCCGGAGAAGGGAAGCATGGAAGCTGTCTCGTGCGAATGTCAGCCGTCCGATCAGAAGAGATGAAAAATGTAAGCCGTCCGATCGTTGCCACCCCGCCACCCCCCTTTGCTTAGATCAAGAGTAGCCAGGAGATAAAAAGATCAAAAAAACATTTAGGCTTTGCTGCTAACACTTTTTTTCTCTATTCTTTTATTTTTCGAAATAAAAATAGAAATCCTTTAAGTAATATCCGTTACCGTTTTTAATTTTGAGAATAAAAAGTTGTTATTTACGATAGAAATAAGAAATAAGAAATAAAAATTTATTCTCGGAAATAATTTTTAGAACAAGTGTTTTTGTCTTTTCTTCTTTCTCCTCTTTCGCTGCTGGTCACCATGGCCTTGTTGGTGACTAGTGAGGCCATGGTGACCTTTGCCCAAGCCCGCCATGGCCTTGCCAACGTTGGGCAAGGTGCCTTCGCCTATGGCCTGGTCATGGTGAGATTGCCCTCATCCAGATTCGATGAGGGTGGGCGGGGTGGCAACCCATGTTGGCGGTTAGTGAGGGCTTCACAGCCCTCACCTAGTCATTGGTCAGTGCGTGCAGAGAAAACAAAAGGGAAAAAGAAAAACAAAAAGGAAAAATAATTTAAAAAAAAAATCAAAAAATTGTTTGTCGGGCAATTAGTGGCCACGTTAGCACTATTCGGCTAAAATTTATCAAATTGACTAAATTGACACAATTACAAAATATTTATGATTGAATCAACAAAAAAAAATGTTTATGATTGAATTGATACAATTATTATAGGTTTAGCTAAATACATTCATATTCTTTTTATATTCAAAGAATATAAAATTTGTACAGTTATCGACACATTTTTTTACTAAGAAATTATTCTAGGGAATAAAAATAAAAATAAAAATTATTAAAAAAATTATTCTGAAGAAAAAAAAAGTTAGTAAGCACACCCTTACTTTCTCACCCAACGTCTAAAATATTATTCAAGATTTCAAAAATCATAGAAAATTTTATAAGGAAATCTATATTGAAAATTTTTATCAATAGTTTGGTGGATTTCTCTTTCCAAAAAGGAAAAAAATGTGCGATTTGAAAGAAAAAATAAAAGTCAGCAGGTTTTAGCTTTATCTCGATTACCAAAATAATAATAAAATAATAATAATTTCATCATAGCATGATTTTTAGCCATGTGAACCCTACGTCCATTTAGGATTAGCAACAGGCATAATTATATTTGATTTTTCAATATCTCTTTATTTGAGAATCTTTTGGCTTCTATTGGATCGAGATATGATTGATAAGTTGCACTTAAATGCAAAAATTTCCGTAAAGTTCTTATAAAAACTATCAAAATCATGATCGGTGTCATAATAAATCATTCATTTTGGTGATAGTAACTTACATTATCATTACAATAAATATTCGATGAAGTTAGTGAGCATCCAAAAATTATTAGCAACTTTTCCCATTTGGTGTTTCGATCATTGTAATCGGTGACGCTTTACCTGGAATCAATCTCGTGCCATCCTATGGTCCATGGCCAGTCCGATTTCCAAGTCATGCTCCTAATCAGACAAGCCTGTTTCATCCGTACGGACTTTCCCATTTTCACCTTAATTTGCGCCAGCCATACTTACGCGGCGATCAGGCGAGTAGGTAAGTTTGTCACATGGTTTCTCGAGCGAGGAAAGCGAGTTAAAGAGGGAGATCAACAATGGCCCTGCGCTTTTTCGATTCTACTACTCCTTGCAAAAATTCAAAGCGTTCGCAATGCCAGTAAGGAACCCATGAAATCTCACAACTAGAGGGCAAGATCCAATGCTCATGACAAATTCAAATCCAGTGCTTGTCAGTTACATTTTATAGCATATCTAGCTGCAAAGAACGCTCATCTTCGTCCTGGGGGAACCGTTTTCGGAAGGCTAAGTTGGTGGAAGAAAACAGATTGAGCTGATTAAAGTTACAGAGGTTCTTTTTTCATAGCAAAGAGGAGGCTGTGCAGATGCAGCAGACAGCTTGCTTATGAGGACTACTGACTGAACAACCCATTATGAGTAGTAATTGCCAATTGGTGATTTCTGATTTCGGTATGGAAGCTCAATAGATTGCGAACGCTTTAACCTTGTTCGTGTGCTACATTCAAAAAAGATGACTAACATGCTAAAATTACACGGTACACATGATCAACAACTCGCAAAGTTTCAATCGAGAAGCCAAACGGAACATCAACCCCAAACCAAATACCGATGGACCGCTCACCGCCCCATCCGCATAAGAGAACCCCATTAGGGATTGCTAGGGTCAATACACATCTCAGTCTTCGTAAAGATTATAAAGGAGAGTCCCAAAGGGTCAAGCTAGAACCTGATCATACTCACCTTGATGACCTAGATAATTTACCAGAAGCACAGTTAGCCAGTACTTCATTCCCAGTTCATCCTCAAACCGGAAAAGAGTAGAATTTCCAGCAAACCATCTTTCATTCTCACCCCAAAATTCTTTTTTTCAACCTCAGGAAACCGTCCGATTTATGTACTATCGAGTCCTCAAGAAATCGCAAGTTGTGCCCTCAAGATCTCTTGACCAGAGCTACAATGACCCAGAAGAAGAAGACAATTCCTTTTATTCCCCTGATTCTTGGGAATCATCCCCTTCATCATCTGGGGTTTGTTGCTGCTGGTGATGACCCACCGAGACCGTCTCGCCCCCTCCGCTCTGCCCCATCTGCTGGAAAATCTGGCTCAATGATGAGTGAGAATTCATGACCCCACCATGGCCATCCTGTGATAGCCCCAGCTCTAAACCCGGAATCCTCTGGTTAGACCCACTCAAGAAAGTGGGGAAGCTAATCAGCCCCACATTCATGTTTGGAAACTCGACCCCTTGAAACCCAAACTTTGACACGTAATTCGAGCTCTCGCCCGCCATGCTCCCCGCCACAGCCGCAGACTGATCGGGGTAATGAACGAGCCCCGGCCTGATACTGCTCACTGAGGGCCAAACCCCGCTGGCCACAACCTGCGATCTACTGAAATTCCCATTTGAAATCGACAAATTGGTCCTCCCTCCGAACCCAATAAGCGGCCCTACACCCCCCAACCCTTCCATCTTGGCCGAAACAGAGCTTCCCTGTTCCGAAACAGAGGAGCCCGCTGCGGTGAGGGCCGAGGTGGGGACCGTCCCGGTCCCGGTGGCGGCAATTATAGACGGCTCGGCTTGCTGCAACAGCCACTGGATCGTCTCTCCATCGGTCTTGTGACCCAATTCTCTGGTCAATTGGAAAATCCTAGCCGCACACAGAGCAGGCATCCTGATTCTCCTTCCTCTGCCATCGACCTTCTTGTGCCTGTCCTTGTTGGAGCTCCTCTTGGGCGCCAATTGCTTCTTTGTCTCGTCCTTGCTCGCAATCACAATCTGGAAGTCCTTGATCTCAGAAGGGTTCTTTTCTTTTGGGTGTTGCTGCTGATTTGAGCCACCATTGGACTCCATGAGAGTGATGAAGCAGAGAGAGAGAGAGAGAGAGAGAGAGAGAGAGAGAGAGAGAGAGAGGGAGGTGTGAATGAATGGGGCCAAGCAAAGGTGATCTTCTTCCAGATAGAAAACCCTAGATATTTCCTATGACTTTTCAGTGCAGTATGTGAATTGAGGGAGCTACTGTTCGGAATTGGAACCGCTGAGAAAAAAAAAAAAATCCAATCTTTTTTTTCCCCAAGTTTTAAAGTCACCCCGCCCCACCACTCCGCTCCACTATCTTTTCTTCTTTTCTTTTACCGATCCATCTCTCTGTCGTTTGACTTTTTACCGCCCCACAAAATTCCAAACCATTGACTCAAAACACTGCTCACCCGGAAATCCTGTCGAGTTCCACTTTTTTGGGTCCTGATCTTAAATACGAAACGGAGAGAAAAGAGAAGCATCTTAGCGGGTCTCTGTAATCCATCCATCCGATGTGATGAGAGCGGCGAATGAGAAATGGAGCAATCAGAAGACAGAAAATTGGAGGGAGTTGGGAAGATGATGCTTTCAAGAATTATTGCAGACACCATAACTGATGGCAATCATGAACTACCAGAGACTTTTCCGCACCAAGCGACATGAGAAGGGAGTTAGATTTTCTTCTCTCTTTTGGCATTTTCACACTAGCAAATATCAGAAGCTTCCCGTCTTAAAAGGCCAAGGAAGGGGGGGCTTCTGCGCAGGTTTTCACTGTGTTCTTCTTTTTTTCTTTTTTTAAATCTTTTACTGGTAATTATAATTGTTGGGGGCTGGACGACGTTGAAAATTCAAGCAATCATCGTCAAACTGTGACTAGGGGAATCAAACAAAAGTTGGGTTTGTCAGTGCATTGATGTCCCCGTCCCCAACATGATTGTACCAGTCGGTTGCTTGTTTCTCTTCTTCCTATGTGTCATAGTAAATGGGGATGCTCCGTGCGGAGAACAGAGAGAGCCTTGCCCCAAAAGCATCCTCTCTTTCTCTCTCTCTCTCTTTCCTTTCTCCTTTCGACAGGTGACCGAGGGTGAGAAGTGACCACTTTAGTGTCGATAATCTCTCTCTCTCTCGATGAAAGGATCTCTAATTTGAGCCACAAATTCTCTCGAAACCCCCTCATATTAGCTTGAGTTTCAATTTTATTCCAAACACTTCTTTTATATCGAAGAAAAATACCACCTTCGGCGTATGCCCTAATTTTGGCCTAAACGTTTTTTGTCTTATAAAAAAAATGAACTCTTAGTTGGTACTCAAATATGGTCTTTGTCAAGTTTTCGTCAAGTATAACATGTTGCATTTTTAGCATCACTAGATGGAAATTTGTTGAGGTCTAGATTTGGGTACCGACTGAAAGTTGACGCTTTTTCACGAGACAAAAAAATTTGACAAATATTGAGATCAAAACTAAAGTTAATGATTATTTATAAAATAAGAAAAAGCTCAGGTCAAAATTAAAATACAAGTTAAAGACAAAAGAGGAATCAAGTAGTCCTGTTTGACAAAAATAGTTTCAAAGTAAAATAAGCTCTAGATAACAAAATGAATCATTAGAATAAAGTTATGGGTCACATACTCAAAGAGTAGATCTGTGACTTCTTCAAATCAAAATTGATGGTTGATCACCGAATCCGTCTTCAATAATGAGCATATATTGAGATCTACAATTTTTTCACGAGACAAAAAAAGATTGACAAAAATTGGGATTAGACCTATATTTTTTATAAGACAAAAAAAGAAAAGAAAGAAGCTTACGAGAGAATTGAGATAGAAGTTAAACATGGTGTTTCTTTGTGAGACAAAAATACTTGGAGCAAAATTGGTCAAGCTAAAATTACTGCTTTTTAAGATAAGAGGGCCCTTGTTTGATTCAGAGTCCTTATAATAATAAACTCAAATTCTCTTGTTGCTAATTTAGATATGCTTTAAATAAAATGAATGCCACGTGTCAATAAAAGATACCGATATGTTACTTGTTTATAAATAGTATATTAAGAAAAACTCCTATTTGAGAACTTAGTGGGGAGAGAGAAAGAGATCTAGGGATTGTATTTTGGCTTTTACCCTTGCGTCATGTCAAGTCTGCCTTTTGAATTTGATTTTTCATAATTGAACTTCAATGAGAAATTTGAGAGAAATTGTTTTAAATTTAACTAGAACATGTTTCATAAAAAAATTAAGATTTATTTTTTATAATTCGGAGATATGGATGTGAAAACTCAACTATTAAAAGGCTTCTGAAACATGTTACAGGTCTTGTAAATTGCTTAAGTTCAGATTTTGTTTATTCATACAACAATGACCTATAACAATTGGCATGAATTTGGTGGAATTTGCACACACGACCTCTACTTTCTAAGTTGGAAATCCCCCGACTCATTACCTTTTGTAACTGAGAGTTAAGTTTATTATCGTTTATATTCACGAGTTCTCCTTGTTACCTTTTTTGACTTTCCTTTGGACATTTGGGACAAAAATGCTTGCATATAGGAATTATATTAATTGATTGAGAGTGGGCACGCTAATATTATTATGCACCCCCTCTCTCTCTTTCTCTCTCTCATCCAGCGAGTGCAAGGCCCTTTGATCTCATGATTGTGAAGTACACATCAAGGCACAAAACATATAAGATGGGCACATAGAGCTTCCCTCCTTTTTGATGATAAGTAGCCCAACACGATTGAATGTCACAATCAAATCTCCAATTATGTAAATGTCGATAGCTTTGTACTTAAGCCCATCTAAATAATCTTTAGATGCGAAGCAGCCACGCCTTAACATGATAAGTCCTTCTCACAACAACCATTCATCGAGCCAGAATTTATTGCTTTTTGAGCAGCCATCGAGAATCTTGACGACTTTCACCACAAATCTCTCGACTTTTAGAAATATCTTTTGGATTTGTCCCATCAGAAGTCGTCGGACCAAAGATCCGGGCGATGTCTTTGTAATGATGCGTAGGTAGAACATACGCATCAAGTAGAGAGAAGCCTGCGATTTCGTAAGCTCTGCGTCGCGCTCAAACATGGAATCCCAGCGCGGGTCCCGCTCCCCCTTCATTCATTAGCTATGGACATGTCACCCGACTTCACCTATAAAAGCTGTGTTTTTGCCTATGGTGTCGACGATAATATAGTTCCGCACGTCGTCTGGGAATGTTCACTTTAGAAAAAATGGAGCTCCATCCCTATTTTGTCCGTCACGAGTCACTGACGTTTTCATTAGTTTATCTTCATCGGTTCCATGGGATGATTGCGCGAGGACACGACTTTCGTAGGTAATCCAAATTTATGGGTAGATGAGTCCTAGGGAAATAGTTTGTTTTTGGTCTCGATGTCCTGCGCTGTCAATTTGTCCGAGGTATCGATCCGTCCTTTGCTCTAATGTTAAGATTATCTTCTGGGCTTAGCAAGGATAAGATAAAGAGAAAAAGCAATCAGGAAGAAGGAATTATCTGGTGCAAGCGAATGTATTTTCTCAATGGGGCGATAGTTTTGAATTTGCTCAAATAGGTACTGGTATAGGCAGTTGGTTACAAGACTTCGTCTGAAGAGCAACATGTCTAGCAAGAGGCATTTCACCTCCTTCTTCTCCTCACCAACTTGGTAGCTACTATATCAGTCTACCAGTGCCTCAAGAAATTTCTGAAAAAATTGCAGTGGAATCTACGCTCCCCATTAAAGGAGTCCCCAAATTCTCACTTAATGGTTTTTTTCTTAAACGAGTGGGAATACCAAGTTAACATTACAGGGTCTCTCACTGCAGGGTGAATTTTTTGCTCATTTCTACCCCCTTGAGCTTTTTAAAAACTCGCTTAAGTCCAAAAAAGAGAAAAAAGGAATAAGAAAGAAGGAATCATTCGGTGCAAGTGAATGTATTTTCTCAATGGGGCTACAACAGTTTTGAATTTGCTCAAATGGGTTTTTCTTTAGCTGCGTGAAGGGTCGTAGAGCACCAGCTCTATGGGTTTAAAGATTTGTGATGATCTTCATCATGTTCATGTGAAGTGAAGAGGATGGGGTGAGCAGTCGAGGGAGGGTTTGGACACTAGCCAAAGGGATCTATCTTTCTCGTATTGGTTCTTGGCGATGCTGTCAGACCGGGGAAATCTCGTTCGTTCGTTTTGAATCGAACCGATTATACCTCGCCGGGCAACGACCAAACGAGAAAAAACAAAAATGAAAGAGGAACATGGTTGGCTCAACGTGACTGGATCTGAACAAGAACAGGAGAAGATCCAAATAATTGTCTGATCAGCAAGACCAGAAAACAGAGCGATCCCCTTTTTTTCTCTCTAGAGAACAAGACACCGAAACGGTAGGTACACGAAATGAGAACTTCAAGTCGCGAAACGCGCGCAATAACCGAGGAGAAGAGGCATGGCATGTAAATCGGCATGTGGGTTTCCTACATAAATCCCATGGGACCCTGCTTTCAAGCGATGATGCAATAAATGACGTGCCCTCCACCGTTTCTGGGGTACTTCCCTTTGGAGCCGTGCATCAACACGACCTTCTGTTTTTCGTTCTTGGGAAAAAGAGAAAAAGGTCTGAATAAGTCTTTGATCCGTTTTTGGTTGAATTCATGAATCATCAGAACCGCCATCACTCACGATCCCAACCCCGAATATGGACTCAGCTTCTTGACAGTAGTTAGGTCGTGTGCATCAAAAGAAAGTAGGCCATATTGCGGTTTTTCAGCTTCTAAACACCAAATCAGGATCAAAATGAAGCTTACTTTCTCGATCTCATCCGCGGCCATTGATTCTTTTTCTCCCTCTTTTTCGTTTCCCATTTCATTCTTAAGACTCGACACATTGCGTCCTCGCCTGAAGAAGAGAAAGTGAGGCAAAAGAAACAAATTTGTAACCAATTACCTGCTTAGATTTAAGTAGTCGAGTTACCCATTCCAAATTCCTTCCATTCAAGGAGAAATTCATTTGAAGAGACGATACATCCCATTTCTTCCGGATTTCTTCCGGAAATTCAAGACAACACCGGGGAACCGTGAGACAAATCCTGAAATGCTCATGTTTTGTCCCCTTCCAGATGTTAAGAATAAAGGAAGTGGAAAAAATGGGAGTAGGCCCTGACAGATTTTCACAACTTGAGACCGACATCAATCTGCTCTTCATTCTGTCCTAAAAACTGCTTCTACCAAATAATACCAGGTTCTTTCCTCACCAGAACACCTGGACATGACCCTATTAATCCACTTCAGAAGTGAAAGAGAATAACCGAGGTTAGGTGTGGAGCTTTCCTCCGTCGGAGCCACAATCTGACCTGAAGGAGTTTACTGCTCCATCCCGAGGTCACCCCAACGGACCTTGTATCTTGCTGCAAGATAGTGGGCCCCAACTGGGCCCCGGCTTCCATAAGGGTAGTACTCGGGGATTATCTTCTTCTCCTCAAGTTCTTTCAACGCCAGCGTGAAAAGCGACCAAGCAGCATCAAGTTCGTCACTGCGGATGAACAACCTTCTTTCTCCTTCAATAGCATCGAGCAAAAGCCTCTCGTATGCATCTGGGATCTCCTTTGAATATCTGTAGAACACCAGTATTATCATCTCCTCTATTTGTGTGCAAATGATTGCAGAATGTGGAGCAAATGTTCACCAATTACAAAGCCAATTAAGTGCCTAATAATAGAGAAGCTATTAAGAAGGTTACCTTGCTGCATAGTGCAGATTTAGATTACTTCGGTCCAATCTCATCCCCAAACCGGGGACCTTGTTATTGATCTTCAAATAAATGGCCTCATCTGGCTGAACTCGAATAACCAGCTCATTTGTGGCTTGATCGAGATCTGTCCCTATGTTTCGATTATAAAGATTACCTGGCATATGTCTGAACTGCACCCTTATCTCAGCCCTGTGTTAAGGGATTGAGCAGAAAAACAAAGGTAAAAGGCAAATTCATGACATTCTTTGCGAAATAATTGAAACCAAGAAGAAAAATCTGTTCCTGACATCTAAAAGCCACATTTACCTTTTATTATGCAATGCCTTTCCGGCTTTCAGCAGGAAAGGCACGCCATCCCATCTCGCATTATCTATGAAAAGTGCAGCTGCGGCAAAAGTTGGCGTTAGGCTGTCTTTAGGCACAGTCTTGTCATCTGTATAAGCCGGGTAGGTAATCCCTCCTTTAGTGTGGCTCTTGTATTGCCCTATAACCACATCTTCAAGACTCAGCGGCCTCATAGAACGCAACACTTTGACCTGGTATATACTCGAAACAATCAATACAAAAAACTATCCAAAAAGGCAAAAGCAAATTTAGGTTTCCATTTAAGTACCTTTTCATTCCTGATGTCCTCAGCATCCAAACTCACAGGAGTTTCCATTGCAAAGAGTGCAAGTATCTGGAGCAGGTGATTTTGCATGATATCTCTTATAATCCCATAGTGGTCAAAGTACCTGAAACATGCAGTGGCATTTAGGTAAAACTGAAGCTTAAGCAGTTCATTGACTAGAAGCTCACAGACAAAGAAACATACCCTCCACGTCCTTCTGTGCCAAAATCTTCTGAAAATATCAATTGCACGTTCCTTATATACTGTCTTGACCATAAAGGTTCAAAAATGAGATTGGAAAAGCGTAGAACGGATAAGTTTTCCACAAGCTCCTTCCCTAGATAGTGGTCAATCCTTTAAGAAGCACTCTCGTAGTCAGCTCTACTCAATATTACCGACCTAAGGATTCGCATCATGGTTGACGAAAGCAATACCTGAAAATCTGATCCTCCTCTAGATACTGCTTAAGAGCTTTGGTCAAAGCAGCTGATGATTCTGAATCCCGACCAAAGGGTTTCTCAACAATGACCCTAGTCCAGCCATTACCAGACGAAGCTGACAAGCTTGCACATCTTATGGCTTCAGTGAAAATATTTGGCGGAATTGAAAGATAGAAGAGGCGGTTAGAGACTCTTCCACCCTATATACAGACCATTCGTAATTGTCCCATGAAATGGCAAAAGATACTCAATCAGTGACACAAACAAGAACTCTTTAACTCAGCTTATGTGAGGCATCCACTAAATCACTCAACCAAATCACACAAATAGAAAGCTCAAACTTGAAACAATTGAGTTTGAATTTGAACTGAACGACAATGAGTAAACCAACAACTCAATTATTTTAGATCAAGCTGTTATGACCTGCGTACTAATAATCACAAAGTTAAGAAAAACAGAGGCGAATTAGAAAAAATTAATGTTTAGGGCTTGCAATTGGTTGCCCCATGATACGACCTTGCTAGGGAGCTGCATTTTTGTCTCAAGAAATTCTTCCGAAAAAAAGAATCTGGTCTAAAATAAGATGACCTGCTTGACTCCTTTAAAAATGATTTGCCCTGACTTATTAAAGTGATGCCACATGTTGATTTTGTAGCACGAGTTTAGACATATAAACCAGACTTCCAAGAAGTATTCAGTTTTGTAGCAATCTATGAAGGATTGGAAACCCAAGCTATTGACTGAACAAAATACAAATAAGATTATTGAAATGCTTTCCACAACAAAGTTTATTCTTAAAAGGGTTGAAGGTGCCATAAACATGCTAGAAGCATAAAAGCACAAGAAAATTAGTATATTCAGGTTAAAATTTGTCCTGTCATAAAGTATATCAAACAGGACCCTCAGTAATAAACATGCTACTAATGTCAAGTGGTCTAGTCTCGTTTGACCTCATTCATAAGCCATTCGCACTTCATTTTTGGTGTGCAATAACCCGATTTGAGATGACAATAACATGATACAGAAAAACAAATTGCCAGCCCTGCCTTCCCTTGCATATGTGTGAAGATTTTGTGAATTACTAGCAAAGTCAAAACTCAAGCATATTACTAAGATTACCTCATGCTCCTTCAGCTTTTGGTCTAGCTGTGCAAAGTTTTCTTGAGAATCATATTGACCAGAATGATAGAAGCATCTTTTGAGGAATTGGTCCATCTTTTCACCACAGTTTTCCCTGAGAGACAAAAGGATAAAATTTATTTGCTTGGTCCAATCTTCCAGAAAGCAAAGAGACAGCTTCCAAGAGAGTCAAGCATCGTGTAATGCACCAAAATCCTCAAAAGCAAGATGGACATTTTAAACTCCACAGAACGAAAAGATAAGAGCTACTTCACCTCTTATCAATCCGGCATGTGAGTGTCTTGCTAATCATGTTTCTGAGTTCTTCATCGGTCATCTTAGTCCGAGCATAACCAAATATAGTGAAGTGCTGCAAACATAGATGATAGAACCATCATCACACAGCTTGCTTTGTCTACGCATCCACAAGAATGAATCACAGCAAAAGATTTTATATTTCATATGATTGAACAAGCATTCTTCCCATAGCTCCATACCTCAGGGAGACAATCTTCATAGTACAGCGCAAAAAGTGCAGGAAATATCTTCTTCTTGGCAAGGTCACCAGAGGCCCCGACAATAGTGATACTGACAGTGGAGTCATTGTCATTCAAGAATGCAGCTGCATCTTTACATTCTTCAGATGATATAGTTGAGACCAGCCCCTCCGTTAATTTCTTAAAAGGAGTCTCATTTTCAACCGGTGCTGGAGCTACTGCACCTAAAGGAAATGATCAGACAAGTAAAGAAGGCAGGAAGAGAAGTCCCACAATTCACAGTCATCGATATCACAAAAAGTGTTACCATTTCATTTACATAGTGAGTGAGAAAATGCTTGCCATAAAGGAATTTTCCGTCACAATGTTCAACCCATATCTTTTTTCTATGTCCTAGAACAGAGAATAGATTAGCCCAATAGGGCCAGCTGAACAAAGACTTCCAGATTAACTTGCACAAGTACCATCACTTATCTTTGCCATTCAATCAAATATCAAGCCAAGCGTTCTTAAACCGACTGCAAAGTTTCCAAGAACCATGATAAACGGTTGAAAGACTCCTAAAAAATCTACACAACCACCCACCACCTCCAATTTTGATTAATCAATTCGATTCAACAAGGACAACAACATCAGAAATTAAAAGGACATCGTTCTGCGATTGGTACCCGTATAAACAGGCGATAACTTAATGAGTTGGGCCAATTCCAAAACCGAGCCGACAAAATGACCAACAAGCTAATGCAATTGCAGCAATATTAAGCAAAATGATAATTCAAAAGAGGACCAAACATGAAGATGACGAACCATCTTGCATGTGGACGGCGCTTGTGAAGCATTTCCCGTGGAACCGAGAAGAAACCTTAGCCGAACAAAACCGCTTCGGAATCGAAGATAACGTTATCCGCTGATGACGGCGTCCATGTATCGACGACGACGACGGCGCCTGGGAAGACGACGACGAGGAGGACGACGACGACAACGGAGTTGCGTAGGAGCGACAGCTCGTCGAAGAAAGCGTCGCCATCCCAATCAAACTTTCTTGGAAAAGAAGAATAAAAATCGAAGCTTTCTTCGCTGCGTCGTCAGATGAAATCCCACCAAACAACAACCAAGCTCGTCCTCCGATCAAAGATGCAAGAACAGAGAAAATGGGTTTCCGATTGTCGGGAGGAGACGAGCGAAACGAACGAGTTTATGAAGAGTTGCGAAGGGGCGCTATTAAGAGGAGGAGGAGCTTCGGAGATGCCGAGGGGCGAGTCCCTTGAGATCTCCGAAAGGCTGGTTTTGTCTTTGCAACAAGGAATCGCCCATCAAATGTTTATTTTCTTCAGGGGAGAAAGAAGACAAGTGGTGCTTCTGGTCTTGAATTTTACCAAATATACCTCGTGGAACCGGAAAAAAAAAAATTTATAATACGAAAAAGTAAAAACTCCAAATTGATATGTTTGACAAGTTTCAAAGTTAATTATTTATCACAAAAATTTTTAAATTGATATATTTTGATAAATTTACTCTAAATTAAGTATATTTATGAAAAATTTATCATATATTAATTTTCGTTAAATTTTATTATCAAATTATTGAGTCGAAATAACACGTGACGGGTGATTGGTGTATCAATTTGGGATTTTACTTCCCATTTTGTTACAATGTGGTTTTTTAATATTAATTCAATTTAATAAAAAAATATTTATTATAAATATACTGATATGGAGTTTTTGGAGTAAATTTGTTATAAGTATAATAATTTTAAAAAATTTGTGATCATTTGGAATAAATATGTTATGAGTGTATCGATTTAAGATTTTTTGTTATATTAATAAAAAAAAATCAGGAAAAGAGAAGGAAGGAGGCGGAAAAAGCCTTCCAAACATGAAATCTGTCGAGCAATTAAATTCCAAGAGACTCATTTTGCACCGGTGTATTCCGTAATTGTTAGGTACAAGAAGCTAATGGTTTTTTTTTGCTGAAGTGGTCCTTTGGATCTATTGAATAGCCGCAGACGAACCTACAGAGTCTCCTCTAGTACATGCTAAATGAACTTTTTTCAGCTATAAATTAAAAAAAGTAAAATCATATTGAAGTATCAACTAGAAAGCATACTCATGTTGAGAAGAAGGATTGCCTTTTTCGTAGCTCCAGTCCACACAAATTCGTGTTGGGAACCGCTGAATTTTTTTTTCTCGAAACACTTTGGTTGGTGATGGTGATTCGAAGAGTCGCCCAAGTCTAGTTTTAGGTGCAGAACGTGGACCATTAAAATCAATCTTTCCCGTTTTCATGAGACCATTGCTCATCTTGTCAACCTCTTTTGTCGACAGGGCTAACAGATAGTAGCATTGGGGCACAAGACTTTCCACGTGATGCACACCTAATTCATAACAGCTGCGAAACAAGTAACCAAGACGTATAGGTTGGACATCGACATCAGAATTGACAAGAGCCTCTGCCTAAGAGCCTATGTCCGCCCCCAAAAAATGAGATCGATGGGATTTCCTTCGTAAGATCGAGCTTCTTCGACGGATCAGACCTTGATCGGGAAAGCGGCTCGACCACCTAAAAGAGCATCTCGGTCATGCTGTACACTATTTCGATCGTGCAAGAGGCCCCATCCCTCCGGTGTCGCTGGACGTCAAAATCCAATCGAAAAGGGCAACAACAGCTCGCTGACTAACCATCACCAAAGTCCAATTTCTTCCGTGGCGATCAAAATGAGCTCGCCGTTGTCCGTGGAAGGACCGATGTAAAGCACGATCTTAGCAACGCACGAGGAAAGAGTAGATTCCGTAATGGCCAAGGCGGTCGTTCGCGTCCAAACCTCCCGTTGTCTCATCTTATAACTAGTTCTAATGGGCACGCGATGTACGAGATTTTTTTAAGGTAACGTAGAAATAATTTATTCAATATTTCGTACAAAGAGGATTTACAAAAAACAATACACATTTTTACTAGTACAATTACAATTTTTTTTTTAAATCTATTCTATTTATAACATTTGAACCCAAACATTTTCAATCGTATCAATTGAGTAATAAATTTTTTTACATTTTGCCAATTAAATCCATCAAACTAATTTTGGCCAAAAATCGTTGATATAAACGTCGATCGCCAATTGTCCTACGTGATATAATCAACGTTAAGATTGACATTTTTAGGGCAAAAGCCACAAAATACTCCAAACTACACCCACTTTAACATATTTATTGTCATATTTAATTCTAAACTTATACTTATGTGACACATTTACCCTCCATTAAAGTTAGGTCAATAAATAGTGATAAAAAGTTGCCTATATGGACTCTGGAAAGCCGATGGAGCTAAAAACTTGACTCTAATCGACCCATTTGTTCTTGTTCTCATATTATGAACATTGTTTTAAGTGAAATATGTTCTTAAAACACGGTTTAAGTGAAATAAAAAAATGTTATTTTTGCTAAAAACATTTGACTGAACTTTGAGAGTAAATATATCATACAAATATAATTTTGAAGTTTTTTGTAACATTTTCCCACATTTTTAATAATATATATTTTTGAAATTCTTTTCTTTTCTTTACCTTTTTTTTTTTGGGCTGATGCCCTAGTTGTGGCTGGTGGTGAGGGCGCGACGCCCTCATGAGATCTAGGCCAAGCAAGGGCAACGTAGTCCTCACCCATCGTTGACAAGGGCATCTTGGCCTTAGCCTATGGGTGGTGTGGGTGTAAGCGGTTCGGTTCGGTTCGGTTTTTCAGAAAAATTGAACCGAACCGAACCGAACCGATAAGGATGATATCAAACTGCACCAAAACCATCCCAATCAAATATGAACCGAATCAAAAATCCAGTTTGGTTCAATTTGGTTTGTGACAATTTTTTGATTTTTCTATTTTTGCTTTGCTTATTAGAACCTAAGTAAAAAAGAAGTGATAAAGAAAAATATTGTTTAATTTTTATCGAGAATTTTGGTTTGGTTCGGTTAACTGAACTAAATCGAAAAAGTTAAGTGTTATTTTTTGTTAATCGAACCAAAAATGCATGAAATTTCGGTTCGGTTCTTAACATCCCTAATAATTGACAAGGGTAGGCCAATGACCCTTCTCAGCCCCTAGTCCAAAAAAAAAAAAAATAAAAGAAAAGAGAAGAGAAAAATAAATACAAAGAGTTGTGAAAGATTTATTTAAAAATGTCAACATTGGCATTGGCCACCGTCGTGCCACATAAGATACCTAGTTTTTACGTCAATGATTTCCAGTCAAAATTATATAAATAGATTTAATTAGCACAATTAAAAAGTTTAGAATTGAATTTATATAATTATAATAGATTTAGAATTTTTTTTTTGGTTGCCCCCATCTTTACTTATTTCAGTAGCATGATAGTTTTTCCACAATTGTTCATAAAGCGAAATTAGATTAATCCCAATGCCATACTTGATTGTTTAAATACCAGAATCACATGGGAGTTCGTCCAGTTACTTCGGACGTGTGGATCAAATGATGCGAGAACAGGAACGAATGGGTCGGGCTAGAGTCAGAAATCAAAGGCTCGAATTAGGACTCGGGCCTACCACAAAAGCTTTTGCTCTTATTGCCCTTTTTATATCTGTCGTCAATTAATCGATGTCTAAGGCATCTCACCCCTTTTGTTTTGGGATGATTGCCGACCTACGACGCCTCGTGACGATAGTCAGATCACTTAATAAAGTGGAAATATTCGTGAGATTGGTCCAAAAGAAGCATGAGTTCCCCGCTCATCTCATGAATTCTCATTAAATTTTCTTTTTGCCACCGCCATCGGCTATAGTTAAGCCTATGAATGTTCGTATTGTACACTTTCGATTGTAGTTGCCCACGAGGGCTTTTTTGTTACTTTAATATTTCCCCCAAAGACCGAGTTCTAGAGAGAGACATAGTCAGCTCGGTTCTTTCCACATGATCAATTGCTTTTTGAAGCGAAGAAAAATGCTTACATGGATTGGGATCCTCCTTAGGGTGCGTTTGGTTTAGCATTTCCAATAGGCTTTCAGGTTTGAAAGCCCCTTGAGAAAATGCTGAAATCATATTTTTCTTTCAAAAATTACCATCACTGATTTTTCATATTTCCGATTTTACCCAAGAATATTATTTTTTTAATTGAAAAATGAGGTAGCCTTTCGCCGGTCCAGTGAAGGGCTACGGCCGCCGGCACCAAAGCTAGCTCGCTGACGGCCGTAGCCTTTCGTCGGTCTGGCAAAGGGTTTAAGTCAATTTAAAAAAAAAGATATATATATATATATATATATATATATATATATATATATATATATGTGTGTGTGTGTGTGTGTGTGTGTGTGTGTGTGTGTGCGTGCGTGCGCGCGCGCGCGCATATATATCCATATCCATGAAAGTCCACTGTGAATTTTTTTTTACCAAATGCACATTCAACTCAAAGTTCATTTGCAAAATTTTTTATTAAACACAATTGTATTTTCTCGAGTAGTTTTGAGCTTTTGGCATGCTGAACCAAACGCACCATTAGCCCCTGCTGGAACGTTAGGTTTAAGGCTCCAATCAAATGCATCTATTGGGCGAGCTCATTGCTGCAGTCCCACCAGGTGTAAAAGGGGAAGCATAGGCCCTATGCTACCCCCTATCATGCCCATCCAAGGATAGTTTAGGGAATCTAACCTGTGACTGATTTAACACACCTAACTTTCTATGTCGGGAGATGAATATGTTTTAAGTTCCGTTTAATTCGGCTTTGCGTAAATGTTTTTGGAAAAATATAAATACCTTTAAGTTAAAAGGATTTTTTAAAATACAAATAGCATTTGGTAAATTGTATCGTGAAACAACTTTGGCTTAAATGCCATTGGGTAACAACTACATTTTACAAATGATTTTTGCTAAATTTTTTATAAAAGAAATCTTTTTTTTTTCTAATCATCGGCGATCAAATCTTGTTGCCAGCCAATCTCCGACGGTGGTCACTTAGCTTGCTGTGACCCAAGCGAACGTCCACTTGCGTTGTCGCGACTCAAGCGACCATCCGCTTGGGTCGCGTGAACCCGGGCGATGGAACCGTTGCCTAGGTTCGCGCAACCTAGGCAACAACGATGGTTGCTTGGGTTTGTGCAACCCAAGCGACGATCACTTGAGGTCGCATAATCTCAGGCGGCTATTGTCGAGGTCGAGCGACCCCTCAAGCAACAGTCGCTAGTCACCAGTGCTAGCGACCCGTTGGCTAGCGGTCGTCGACGTCCATTCACTTTTATGGAGAAGATTAACAATATAACTTGCATTTCGAAGGTGCAATTTCTCAAAATAGCTCTTGACTTATCTTGAACTAAAGGCCCTTAGAACTCTTTGGAGATGCAATTATATCTAGTCAAAGTTGTCCAAAAAATTGAACCAAACATGTTTACATTTAGCCAAGAGCCTTTAAAGGCCCTAAACCCCTTCATAAAACCGAACCAAATGGGTAATTATAGTTAAATTATTTGGCATGTAAAATCAAAATCAATACATTTTAAATGACATGAATTGACACGAATTTATAAACACGATTATGACATGGCAACAAGAATTCTCGATCCTTTCATATTATCGAAACCATTGCATTAGTATTGGAAGCACGAACGACCACCCATTTTTGCGCTGTGCAGCACATGGGGAATCTTATATTACTTAAGCTGCTAATCCCGTACCATGGGAACAAAAAGCAACTAATTAAATGTTGTACCATGCGAACTTTGTAGCAGGGTTTGGCAACTCTCTTTAGTCAAAGTATCAATACCTAAAAAGAACACCGGCGAATCAAAGCACCTATCTTCTCCAAACGTTAGGCATTGATCAGGAGAGAACACTGGAACAGCAACATCGTACAGGATCACGTGTCCGAGGAAAATATCTTCCACAACGTCGGCACCTACAAAATCTGCTAAGATTACCGTAAAGAAAACTGTAAAACCCGAGCTAAAAATGCTCCCCCGTGCCCCGATGGCTTTGAAATTGAAACGCTCTCTTGCAAGCTTAAGGTTCGCTTCACGCTAATCTACCGGAGCAACAGGTCACACATGTGCGACTCGGACCAAAGACATCCGAAACCCGACAACTTATTCAAATGCCTTAGCAAAATTCATACCGAGGTCGATTTACACGATTGACATGCTAGGCTGTTAGGTAAATTGTAAGTAAATGTTTACGTTCGGTGGATTGAATTCGATGATCGGCGGCGACTTGACATGTGCTCATCGTATCGATTTTGCGATTCACGTTTAGTACGAGTACGACGTTCCCTCATTTGCATGGGCATGGAATGAGACGGGAGGGTTTGGCCCCCACTTGGTCTCGACTTCGGGCCATCGGCGTGCTTTCCGCTTTTCTTTTTCTCTTTTTTTTTTTGTTTTTCCCCCAGTGGAAGGCCAACTCTTCGGAGCTAAGGAAGGAATATCGAGCCGTCCTAACACCAAGTCAAAGGTCAACGTCAGAGACCTGAATTATTGCGTCACCCGTGGAATAACGATATAAGTGTATATTGCTCCCTCTGATTCCCACATCATTAGCCACCCAGGCTTTTGAAACCCCCTCCCCATCATCGTCTTGCGTTACCAAGGAATAAAGGATGCTTTTGATCCGGTATTTGCAAATCTCTTTGGGTCCCATTTTTGAATTGTTTCGATGAAATATAATTGCATCCTCAAAGCTGTTTAAAAAGTGAAAACCTTTAATCTAAGACAGATTCGTAGGTATTTTGAAATGCTGTATTTTCTAAATGCGAATAGATTTTTTTTTCTTTCAATTTTGTTCTTGCTTAACTTCATAATTTTGGAAATTTTTTTCGACAAGCAACCAGCATGCCTTCGACGATCGGCCAATAAGCCATGGCCAACCTTGCCTAGGCTGGCCAATGACCGATTTGGCTTGTTGGCGATTGTTGAGTTTTGCTGGCAAACAGTTTGAGGTTTTTTAAGAAAAAATATGCAAAAATCATTTACAAAGTATAGTTTTTCCCAAACAACATTTACATCAAAGTTTTTTTTTATCATGTCTTCAAAATACAACTTTACAAAAAACTACTTGCATTTTGGAGAACTTTTTAGTTCAAAGGCCTTTGCATTTTTCTAAAGACATTCCCAAAAATAGAACCAAAAACATGTGAGAGACCATTGTAACATAGACTTATAAATATGTTTCATTAATTTAAAAATTCCACCTATAATTCTAGATTTATCACGTGTAAACGAATTAGAGAGTTGCTAGGATCATACATTTGCTAAAATGACTCTGACTGACAAACTAGTAGCTAAACATCGCATGTGAGCAAGGCAAACTTATGCCCTAACGCACACCCATCAGAGATCTAGCTTCAAGCCACCTTTGTCTGTTAACCCTAGCAATGAATTCTTCAACTCTCTCCTTCAATTCGTCAGCAGGAATCCCATCCTCCTCTTGCCCGTTTCTCTCATCTTGTTCTTCATCATCACAATCATCATCATCATCATCAGCAGCAGCAGCAGCAGCAGCAGCATCTTCTTCTTGTGGTTCTTGTTCAGCCTCTTGTTTGTCATCATTATCATCACCCGACTCCTTTTCCCTCTCCTCTTCTTCTCTCACCTCATCTCCGGTCAATCTCTCCTCCTCTAATTCCCTCGTATTTTCGCTTCCTGGGCCAGGGGAGAGCATCTTCCTGGTTCGGCTCCTCTCGACGTACTCTTCATAGATCTCGTCACGTGATGTAGCCGATGAGGGCAAGCCTCCGAGCTTCAACTCTCCGAGGAGGAAGGCAACGATGGCGTTCACTACCAAGAACAGACACTTTGGACTGAGCAATGAAGTCCTGACATGTGGGAGGGTGATGAACAGGAAATGCTCGATGGAGGACAAACAAAAGAGGTAGGAACAGAATAGACTACATATCAGCGCAGTCAAAAGGTATGGGATGAAACTATAAAGAAGATGGCGGTGATTCTTGGGGTTGCGATTCTTCATGGCAGTTTGAAGCTTCGGTGCTTCGATTGGATCCATCTTTTTCAAAGTTTCAAGGGAAAGATCCTCTATCAGGTTTTGGGGTTGAGAGTTTCAAAGAGCAATGAAGAGAATTGGTCTCTTCTAGCTGAGGAGGGCTTGACGAGCAAAAGCTTTGGTGAGTGAGATTTCGCATCTGACTGAACATATTGCAGTGAAAGCAATGCCTTTTATAGTGTGGGAAATGGGGGGATATTTCTGGGGAGAGATTCTTTGAATAATGTTGCCCTAACTTTAATTGTTGTTTTTTGCTCCCTTTTTTCTTCTTTTCTTTCTTGGGAAGAATTACTTTTGGAAAAGTAATAGGCAGATTAAGAATGTGCTTATTTAGGTGCCTTTGTTTAGCGCCGTGCACTGTACCATTTGATGGTTTTGAAGTTTCCAGCTAGTTCAGACACAATATCTTATTCATTCATTTCTTGCTACACATGCATTATGGACCGTCCAATGAGGACATCTTTTGCTATCCACCCTCATGCTATTGGTATATATTAAGGCCAATCAATAACAATATTATTTTATGTGACACGACATACTGTAAATAGATATTTAAAAAATAACCATATTTGATATCCAAAAGTAAAAAGTATTATGTCACATCACTTGATATAGTAATTTTGTAAATCAACTTTTGTGTGCATCACTTTTTATCTTTTTATTCATGAGTATGTTCATTTTTTTTTCCCATAAAACATAAAAATAAACAAATCACATCAATTAGCGCTATAAGGTATTCATTGAAATGAACTTATAAAAAGAATGTTTTGCTTTCAGGCGCATTAATAAATAAAACAAAAGGTTGCATTCTAGTGGACGGAAATTAGACATTATTGCAAGTACTGAATGCCATACAGTGGCCTTAAGCCATGCCTAAACTTATGTATCCATCGGCATGATTGGTCGGCAGAAGTGGCGTCAAACGTATATATTCTCTAGTTAAATATTAAATGTCCAAAGCAAGCATGTGCATTTGGGTTTTCTGGCTTTATTTTTGGTGATGCAATGCCTTTATGGCATTATTTTTGGTGGCACGTTTCGAAAGTAAAGCAAAAGTTTTGCCTTTGCTCTCAAATTCCGTCCAAAAAAACATCTGCATTTCCGCCAATTGCTCGGATCATACATTACATAATTCCCCGGAAAGCTTCCTTCGGCTGGCTTTTTCCTAAAAAAGGTGAATTTAGACCGCCGAGGCGTTTGTTCGTGAAGAATTAACGGTTTAGAAAATTTACATTTATCTTTGTTAAAACTACCCACTTACAAACATGGACAGAATGCAAAATATTTTCTTAATCGATGAAAATGTTTTAGCATAGATCTTTGTTGATAATTAAAACATATTCATGTAGCCTGACTTTTTTTATGCGATACAAACAAACACATTTAGGAAAAACTTATTAGATTATTGATTTTCTGTTAAAGAAATGCAAATTCAAAGGGTAATTGCAATCGCCTAATTTAATCCTAGACTGCAATAATCAATCTTTGTTGGATTCAAGGGTACTAAATTTTTCTTATCAAAACATATGGAGAACTTTCTATGCCGGCGTCATATATTAACAGGACAAGATCTTTCGGTTTATAACTTCTAATAAATTCAAATGTTTCACAAAAATCATGTGTTTAATTAGACCTTCTCAAAACAAAATCTATAAAGTGAAGGAAGTATGGCTTTTTCTTTTTTGTACGGAAAAAAGTTTGGAGTTTGAGAGGGGCAAATGGACTGGTTTTTTCAACTTACCTTTTTTCCGATTCTTTTCTGGGGAGATTAACTTTGCATAGTGGTGGAGATGGGTTGTAAAGAAGGTCCACTAGGCAATCAAAGCATGCAATACTTTGTTGGATTTCTGGTATAGTCATTTTAATTTATTTATTTTCATGACAATTTCGGGTTGGATCTCAAATCAAAGTTGATTTGCAGGACTCAACCTTTACCAGTGTCCTGAAACTTCCCTTTGATGCTTCTGGTATTGCCCTGTTGCTCATACGAGTTCAATGAATCGGTGTTCTTGCTTTTTCGTAGAGATGGACGGATATTCTCGGAAGATTCCATCCGAAAAGACCACTGCAGCCCCAATAATTACCAGAATCATAATCAGAGAGAGTACGAAGCTTCACAGGAAGGCTCCTAAAGCACGGTAAAGGGAAAACTAGACTTTCCAAAGAATTGTATATCACAGCTCAATAATAATTGAGACAGGTTTCCAACTAGGGGCAAAGCTGCTTTAGATTTTTCATCCTCCGAGTATGGTATAATACGTCGATACCCATTAAAGATCCTTATTATGCAGTTTTTCCGGACTGAGAGGAATCCGTGGGCAAGCTGACTTTTGAGCAAGCTTTTGAATGGCGGAAAAGAGCAGCTCGAAGTGCGCTAACCACTTTGCTGCGAGCCTCAGAGTAATACCCTTGATGCGAAATCTGTCAAAATGCATTTTGGGAAATCACTAGTTTTACCCCGAAAAAGAAGATGTTATAAGTCGGTAAGGAAACATCGATATCTGATTTGTTACAGCCAGAAGTTTATGAAGATAAGAGTGCAGCAACCCAAAAATGTAAATTCCGTGGATTACCATATCTTCCTCAAATAGTGACAGGCAATAAAGAAAACCGTTACAAATTTAGGAGGTGTAAAGTTTGCAGCTCGGGCCAATGTGTCGATGTTATTACTTTGTGTATCTCTTTTCATCTTCGGCACAAGTTCAAGCAAAATTCTGAAGGCGTCTGGATTTTATACTAAAAATCAAGTGATTGTGAAATGGAGACTTTCAACACAGGTACACTGGATGGCAAGACTGGTGCAAACAAAACTCAATTTCATCATTGATGAACTAAATCCAGCATAAGATACCCAAAAAAAAGGCACTATTCTCGCTTGAATTGAATAGTGCCAGGACAATATTAGCCCCCCACAATGAACTCACAAGAACAGCCGGTGAAAACATCAAGATCACTACAGGTTACTCACTACAGGCACAAAACCTGCACGACACCACTAATTCTCAATGAAATTGACAAAGAAAATGGATGGCTATGACTGAAAAAAGAATCCTCGATATCTAAGGAAGAATCTGGGAACCAGATTGCCGGCCATACACTATAGAGGAAAAGAATGAACTATTTTCTATTTCTAACTCTAAGGCACAAAACTGCATGGAGGGTGGCTTCAAAGTACTGCAGCAACTTTCTCTGGAGATACAAGGGAAGCAGGGTGAGCAATGAGGGGCTCATAGTGATCAGCTCCAGCGCCACACCACCCTGCACATTAAAATCAATTGTGAGGCAATGTTAAATCCAGATGAAGAGTTCAAAACACCACAATTTTCACTTCTTTTTTTATTTTGTTTCTTTTGATTTCTGGGAAGCAGGCAGAATGCCAAATTCGTTTACCTGTTCCCTTCATGAAAAGGAATAAAGGAGGACCCTGTATTTGACTTCTTGGACGATGAGGTAGGAAGAAAATGCAGTTGTCTTCATCGACCATTGCATCAGCTCCATGGGCTTGCACCTGAAAATGACAACATCATAGCTCGTTAGAGGAAGATCACTCGGAAACTCTTCTAGTTTAGCAAGTAGGGGGGAAATGGACTAAGAAAGCATGGCAAATATACATTAAGGAGGAAGGAAAGAAAATAAGAAAGGAAAAAAAGATATTTTAAGGACTTAAAAATATCGTAAATCTATGAAGCAAAGAGAACAGCTATATTATGAAGCGTCCCACAGATATTGCACTACAAACAGTAATGTAGACCTACTGTTCATTAACAGAGGGTTCTCAAACTTCAAAGTCCCTCAGGGACAAAAGATTCATAAGGTTTATCACTTGGGCCAGAAAATTATGTTCAAAACACAAAGCCTGCACAAACAGTATAGGGCAGCAAAGGTGAAACGTCCAATCTTGTCTGCTTAGGCTGTGATTCCTACTCATTCAAATCAGTGACAATTATCTGCCAACCGTTCCCAGCTAAGGGCTATCAACAAGGCAGAGTGATGGATAACAGAAAACCAAGAGGCAGAAGACGGAAAACTGCAGAAGTTTTAAACTCTCCAACCACATTGCTAACTAGAAATTGCCTCACCGGCAGGACATAAGGAACCCAGAGACCAGGAGTTGCAGCAACTCCGGTGGTCAGATGTGAGAGAGAGAGAGAGAGTAAAGCGAGGGCTAAGTCCAATCATAATCCAGCCAAGTCCTGGATGACTCGACACAAATTTGAGGATTTACTAGATTTCCAAGGAAAGCCGATGATATTTTAGTTAACTACAGGGCTTATGTAGTGTGCTCTGAGCTCAATGAGCCTTCTAGTCTCCTTGACATGTCAAGCGTTTGAAACAGAAATATCCTTGAAAAGTCCTTGTATCTCCCAAGTGTAGTGGTAGCAATGACATATGCAAGAGACCAGTTAAGTGCTAAACGAACATAAATTTTTGAGCTAATTTTTATCCATCCTCGAGGTAGACTGCCTATACCATGGCATGATCATTACTTCAAAAATCATGAGCGTAGCCAAAGTCTGACAAGATACAAACAAAAATCAATATCATAGGACCACGAGATATTTACAGAAGAAGAAAAGGAACAGCCCAATCAAAATTTATTATCATAAAGAGAGAATTTTACACTTACAACAAAAATCTCTCGATTGAACTCTGTTGCAAGGCATTCAATTGCTATGTCATCACCAAACGCCGCAGCATGACCTTCTCTATTCTCATCTACAGATAATAAACCCTCCTCAGTGTACTGCAAAGTGATGATATCATATTCATCGTCAGATGAACCGGAGATTGACATGTATTTGGCCCAACTTGAGCCATCATTCACGGGAATGCATCTCTCTTTGTAAATAGATTCCGCCGCCATTTCTCTTCAATAAGAAAACAGGAACGCATCAAGAATAGTAAAACCGAGATTCAATTGAAACTGTGGAACCCAGTTCAGTTCAAGAGTGCAACTTTGTTCCTTTAACCTTATCGCATTCAATGTCACTATAATACACGTAGTGCAGTCAATTCGAAGTGTACACTCTTCAAGTTTCAAGAAAGAAAAGTCAGTCGGCCATAACTCGCCAAAGAGACATCTGGGTGGGTAACATCGCAAACAGAATTGCAAAATCAACCAAACCGGTCGAATGGTTTAGCCCGATTTTTTCTCCAGCACATAATAACAAGAAAATGAAACGTACTGAAGTCTAATGACCAAAATCCCACACGTTAATTTCCGGCTCAAACCCTAGCTAAACTCCAGTAAAGGTAAAGGAAAATCAAGAATCCACAAGCTTTCTTGTTAATCTCATTTCTTATCTTTTTCAACCAACCCAAAGCAGTCAGTCAACAAATCCAATAAATCAAATCTTGACAAACTACGACCGACGAAACACACACAAAAAATTCATCATTTTATGCTAAAAAAGAAAAAGGAACATAGATTATTACCTCTGCATCCCAAGCTGAGCCAGTTCTTCAATGGCCGAATCAAGAGCAACCCTGTCCTCTTTCTTCGCCAATAGCTTCACCTCCTGAACCACATGCACCCCCCATCCGCTCTTCAGATCCGGCGAGTACATGTGCCGAATCACGCCCTCCACCATCTCCTTCTCCTCCCCGGGCGCCGATCCGAGGCCCTCCAGGAACCGCCCCACCACGCGCCGCCTCAGATCCCGCGCGTTGCCCCCACGCGCCGCCGCGCCCCCCGTCGTCGCCCTCAGCGACGCCGTGAAGAGGCAGTTGCCGTCGGCCGACACCTCCCCGCCGTGAGATAAATAGAAGACCACCGGCAGCGCCTCCTTATCCTGCGGGTGCCGCCAGAGGACGCCCTTGGAGCGGAGGCGCTGGAGGCGGCGCCGCTGCTGGTCCTCGAGGCCGGCCACGTCGTCCCAGGAGGCCGTGATCTGGTGGTGGTGGTGGTGGTGGTCGGGGAGCTGGACGGCCGGGACGGAATCGAGCGATTCCGCGTTGACTTCCCTCCAGGGCACGATGGCCGTCGACGTCGGGGACGGGAATGTCTCCGCCACCGCCGTCGAATCGCACAGAAGCTTCCCCATTTAAGATTAAAAGATCCCCCTTCTTCTCGTATATGAATTTCCTGCAATTTCTTTTCTCGCTTCTTGTTCTTCAATGGAGAAGTTGCAGACGAACGCAGAGAGAGAGAGAGAGAAGAGTTAACGGATAGATTGGCAACGCGGGAGAGAAACTGGACACGTGTGACACATCTGTGGCTCCTTTTAGAGGGGGCAGCGGCCCAGAGAGGGGGGCCCGCTGCTAACGTGAGCTGGTGGACCACTGCGCACAATCCTCAACCGGTTTTTTTTTTTTTTTTTTTTTTTTTGAAAAATAAAAAATGAAAAGCATAATTTCCCATTTGGAATTATTTTATCCTGCTGCTAGACGTTATTAGTTGGCAAGATGGCATATTCTTTTTTTTTATATATTTCCTCTTTTATTGGGGGGTTCTCTGTTACTACTGCGACGACCAATAGGAAGACGCCACGGAAGCATTTTCTCGGGCCGCTCGCATTTGACTAATCCAAAAACTTGGTCTGGAAAAGGCGAAATCCCCCAAGGCGCCGCGGCTCGGGAGCAAGAGCGGAGCCTCGAGAGGTAAGCCGAGGGCCGGCGCGACAGGGCGCGCGTCGCTTCGGCTCTCCGGCTCCGACGCAACGGTCAAATGATGACGTGGCCCGTCTCGATTGGTTCTAAATCCCCCGTTTTGAACGATAGCAGGGCATCTCCATTTTTCAACGGGTGAGAAATGTATGCATGTGTGGAAAATGGGATCGACGCGGTAATGCTTTTGGATTTTGGATTTTTCTTTCTAATTTTCTCAGCCTTGGGCGATTTATCCAAAGAGGGAAAAAAGGGAATTGGTGGATGGCGATGCCACGTTAAAATTGCAATATGGATAGACTCGATTTATCGCATATTTACTAGTTTATTATTATTTTTTCAAATACTAGTTTATTAATCAACCCTGCGACTTATATTAATAAAATTGACGATCAATATAAAATCAATATTCTCTAATTATCGCATCTCATTCTTATCTCATATCAAAAAGAAATTGCAAATCTTAATAGTCTAGATATAGATGCATGAATATCTACGTTTATATCGGATGCACACAACTGATATAAATACAAATTCATTAGGATCATGTCATGTCATATGTGAAATGGAGAAGCATCCGTCCACAAATCATATGGTGATACTAAGGTTCCATTGGTTTCACGAAAAATAACTTCTAGAAAAATATTTTTTAAATTTTCCAGTATTCATTTTACGAAAAATGAATCAATCGATGAAAACACTTTCCATCAAAGAAAAAAGCCTTCTATATAAGGGAAAATATTTTCCATTTTCCAAGTTGGAAAAAACATTTTCCTAACTCACTTTCTCTTATCTCATACTCTACTAGCCTCTCTTCTTTCTTTTTTCTTTTCTAAAAATTCAAATTTTTAATTTTTTTAATTTTTTTGTTTTTCCTTTTACTTTTGTTGACATTCTTCTTTGGCCAATTGCCAACCACGTTGTTTGTCGTCGACCAGCCACAACTGAGCCTCAAGCTCACTGGCCTCAAGCTAGCTCAAGAATTGCCAACAATAACCTCGAGCCTCATTCAATCAGTGACCCAGAGGCTCATGCTCATAGTTTGGCAATGCTCACCATTGGTTGGTCGATTTGCCAAGCTACGAGCTCAAGCTCACTTGGATCTAGCGAGTCACAAGCTCGTTGGCATTGGTGGAGCTTGGGTTTGCTTGGATCGGTGAAGCCTCAAGCTCACTAATCCGAATATAGGCCGATCAATAGGCAACCAATCATCACCGAGGCACATGGCAATGGACGAAGGAGGAGGAGGAAGCCACGGAGGAAAGAGCATGAAAAGAAGAGGAAGGAGGAAGGAAAAGAAAGGATAGATAAAAAATAAAAATTCATTTTAAAAAACAATTAAAAATTAAGATTACATTGGTAATCTTTCCCAAAAAATCAAATTGGATATCAAATAGTGAAAAATATTTTTCACTTTAAAAAATAATCAAATACCAAAAAATATCGTCATTTTCCTAAAAAATGGATTCCCGAAAGATATTTTACGGAAATGTGATATTTTTCATAAAATGAATGAAGCCTTAAATCACCATAGAGAGAGGGAGAAGGAAAAGAAGCGGAAAGCACGAGAAGACTAATTTTCATATGTGGAGGGCCACATTAGCTTGCCATGCAAACACGAAAGGCAAAAAAGCTCATTATTTTATATATATATTTTCATAGAAAATGAATGATTTAATAATTATATTTTTTAAAGTGATTATTTGTATTGCTTGTATAAATGAATGAACCAAGAACATTTTCACCATTCACAAAAACTTATTGTCGCAGTGAAAAGATATTTTATCAACGTATTATTTAAGTGCTTATTTTTAAGAAAATATTATTAAGGCATTCATTTGCCGCAAAACAATTGGATATTTGTCCTTTATGTGGGAAAATGATAAAAAAAAAACTGAAATTATCCCATCCTTTGCCTGCGCACGCTTCACATCCTTACTTTCAAATGTAAATTACATCATTAAACTTATGTGATTTTTAAATTGTGCAATTATTACTAATGTTATTTATCTAATGGTCATTATTCTTAAAAAAAAAAAATGTCACCACCACTTTTTAAAGTTCATTGTCTGTCACGTCACCAAGATATCACCAAAATTCGAGTAAAGTCTCTTGTTTCTTTTCCCGTAGCTCCTTTTTTGCGTCACTTTCTAATGATTCAGCTTTAAAGATGTTTTTGATGCATATACATACTCGCCATAAAATCCCAAGCCATGTCTACGGTCCTTGATCACCCTTCATGTTGCATGCCCCGTTGAATTTCACAGAGATGATGTTTGAGTTCGTTCAAAATCCTACTCCAATGCTTGACGATGCTATTTGTGGGAAGAGGCCTCATCTTAGGGCCTCCACCTTATCTGTGTTGGCCATCCTGATCATTTCTGACTTGCGGTTACCTTATATGATATATTATCAAAATTTAGCTGAGATTGTTTATATGCGTCGGCATTTGTGACAATAATTACCACCATAAGAAATTAGGGCTATGGTCACTAGTGATTTGCTCTGGTGTGACAAAACATCAGCTTGGTCGCATAGGACAAAACAAGAACAGACATTAGGCCAAGAAAAAATAGTGATTTTCAGAAAGTTCGTCGCCATTGAATTGAGCAATAACGACGGAACTTACCAATGTTTCGTAGTCATTGCTCCAACCAAGTTGTAAATATTCAACTTCGTCACTTTGGAGTAGCCCAAATCGATTTTTTGGCGACAAAAGTGGTAATTTGTGGTATTTTAGGTTAGGTTTACGGCGAGGAAAACTTTGGTCCCCATGCCGTTGCGACCAAACACGACGAAAGTAGAACTTGATCGTTGTTGGGTTGAGCAACAGTGACGGATTTTATTTTTTCATCGCCTTTGATACGAGCGAGGGCGATGGTGTTCTGTCGCCTTTGGTCTTAGCAAACGTGACGAAGCAATCTTTAAATGTTTATTTCACTGTTTCTGATGTATGTTCACCGAAAAAAATTGTCTAAAAAGTGTTAAATTTATTGCACTTTTGTCAATTATGGACAAATATAATAGGGGTGTCATAAGTTTTATATGATATTTACTAGAGTTTTATAACTTATTCTTTTTTCCAGCCATTTAAGTGTTACTAGCGATTTCTCTTGCCGGAAAATCCAGATGTGAATGTCAATCATCTTATATGGTACTGTCGATGCTAACATGGATAATTTTTATAATTTTTTTATTTATTTAAGTGCCATAAATTTGAAAAATCGTTTACTTAAATGCTATAAGCTTGAAAAATTAATCATTTGAGTGCAATCGACAATCTACCTCAATTGAAAATCCACCATTAGCCTCGCCAAATCTTGGCAAGGCTGCCATGGCCTTAGGCGAGGTCATCACAGCCTCACCGCAAAGGCCCTCACCCATAGCCAACAATGGCCTTGCCCAAGGCCTACGTGGTTCTAGTAATTAAGGCCGAGTAAAAAAAAAAAAAAAGAGAGAGAAAAGAAAATAAGGAAATAAGAATTAAAATAAAAAATTCAAAGATAATACAAAAGGCAAAAAAATCCACGTAGGATGATTGGTTGGAAGTAGTACTCAAATGATTAATGTTACTTTGAGGTGGTATTTAAGTGAAAAAAAGTTATAGTATTTGAGTGAGGGTCGTATGAAAGTTATGATACTTTTATTATATTATTCCATACTAATTTAGTTATAAACTTTTTATTAATGCAAATTAAGTGTTGAATATTTTCATATTTTGTCAATTGAGTGTTAAATATTTTCCGACCAATTATGGCTGGAAATCGCTAACATGGACGCTAGTCATTCTATGTAATATAGTTGACATTGACATAGATAAATTTTAATATTTTTATTTTCTTTTTTCTTTCCTTTCTTTTTCTTCTTCTTTCTTTACTTTTTCTTTTTTTTGTTAAGGGGTCGGCAAGGGACCGCTGGCCACTGACCAAGGCCCAACAACCCTACTAGTACTAGCACTTAACAATAAAAAAAAAGTAAAGAAAGAACAAGAAAAATAAATATATTAAAATTAATTTTTTTAAAAATATTAAAATATTACCAAAAATTGTCTACATTAATGCTAGTAGTATCACATAGTAGGACATGTGGTGTCTATGTTAATAATTTATGGCAAGAATTGACCGAATAATTTAATTGGTAAAACATAAAGATATTTAGAACTCAATTGATATAATCAAAATGTTTTTAAGATTGAATTAGCAAGTGCAATAGATTTAGGGTTTTTGGACAATTTTCCCATGTAAACTTACATGAAAACGTCTTAGGCATTTAATGTACATAATATATTGGCAACCAAACACATATGTTCTTTGTTTTGAAATGTTTTATAATTATGTATAGTGCATGCTTGATCTTGCTCATAAGAGTTTTGTCCTCCTCAATGAGTAGTGGTTTTCTCAGATTATTTATTTGAATTCTCTTTTAGGTTCTATAGTCAACCGGTGAGCAGGACGAGAGCAGTACTCGTGGGGGACTTTTTGGAGTTGATATTGGTATAGTTTTGAAGATAGTTGCACAAATTTTTTTGTATAGCTACTTTTGATTAGTTTGATCGGTCGTTGGAAATATTTAATTTCGTCTTTGAGCTTTGTGGTTTAGCTGGTGAGATGTATATATATATATATATATATATATATTTTGGTGGACTTTGGGATTCTGGTCCTTATAACCAGCTTGTCGTTTTATCATAAACCCGTACATATTGATCATATGCGAGACTACGTCCCTCAGGTAGGACCGTAGGAGCACCGTCGTGCCATTTCTTATAATTAGGTGGAGTTGGGTACGTCGACATCGATGACGTTGGCACCACTTCAAGAGAAGTGGATTTTTCTTTCTTTTCTTTTCTTATGAAAATGATGAAGTTAAGTCCGACCTTTTATTAACTTGGATTGAGCCCATAGTCCACGACGCAGCCCGGCCCAACTTAGGTTTATAATCTTTCAAGAAACATTTCTTAGGTTACGACAGATTGTAATCACGCATGTTTATGGTAAATTCTTTGTAAATTATCCGAATGACAAAAATCTCAAAGTTTCTTAATCAATGTTCATGCATCGATGGAACACAATTAATGGCGAGTCCCAACCATACATGACCTTTCGAGTGTGCTAGGTCAAAGATTTGATTTCTGATATATGATGCCTCCGTTGTGTTCTTAAATTTTGTTTTTTCGTTTGTCGTTTTGAAACCTGTCAACAAACATAAGATTTTACATAGCTTAGTTTATTCCTTTTCTTTTCTCTCCTTTAAAATCTAATTAATGGAAAAACTTTTGATTTCCAAATTATCTATCAAAATATAGAAGTATTGTTTAAATTTTTTTTTTTTTACCAAATCAATTCGTTAATGTGAAAATGGAATTTAGGATGAGAAATTTGTAATATAATGATATTATGATTGATAGTGCAATATCCCGACTTTAGTGTCATATAAATAAATTCCAACAAAACGCATGTTTTTTTCCAAAAGAAAGATATTGACGGCGAAATGATTTGTTAGCTGAAAATGTGCTATCCTATACTCTAAATATTGTTTTCAAATCAGTCCATTAATGTGAAAATCAAGCTTAGAGGAACTTTTAATTTTTTCCGCGGTATTTTTTTTTTTTTTTGGTCAGAATTTTCCGCGGTATTGGGGCGGCCCGTTCTAGCATGCGTTCGAGGCTTCGAGCACAGTAGCTGATACAAGAGGAGGAGGAGGAGGAGGAGGAGGGGCCCACTCGCATGCGCGAAGTTCGGATCGTCTTACGAATTCTTACAGGTGTGAGAGGCGGGACGGTAGACAATCGGCGGGCTGCCACGTGGCGCGGAACCACGTGTCGCGAGGGGCGGGCAACACGTGCGAGCGACAACAGTGCAGAGTCATCCGCTTCCCTTTTACCCAGCATCTCCTCTCTCTCTCTCTCTGTCTCTGGTAATGGTTCCTTCATCTTCTTCTTCTTCGTCTTCTCACTCGGAGGAACTTTTCTTTTGTTGTTGGATCACTTTCTCGCGACGCCGAATCTGGGTAAGTCTTTGTTCTTTCTCCCCATTTTTTATTTTAGTTTACATGCATCGTTTTCCTCGATGATGGACGAGACTTGTTTGGTTCTTTTGCTCATGAGTTTATACTTTGCTGGGATACATAATGCTACGGTTCCGGATATGGAAATGGTGAAACCTAGCTATGTCAAGAACTTAGGATCTTGATCACTCTTGTGGAGCTTAAATTACATCTTTTTAGCTCTGCGTTACCTGTCGGGTTGAATTCTGCAAGTTTTGTGAATGCGTCGTAGTTCTCTTGTTATACAGCCAGTCCAAAATGCCGTGGCCGATCTGTTTTCTGAGTGGATTTTCGCTCCTAAACTAACGATGGAAGAGCTATTCTAAGGTCACGTGATGGACATGAATCTTTGTCTTAGCAGAATCCGATAACGGGCTTTCTGATGGGGTGATGCTCGTACAGGATTCTTGGTATGGTATGGACATATCAAGTTAGGATTTTGATGGAAATGAAAAATGATAGTTCACTTATCTGCTGAATTTTGTTCCTTGCCTGCACATTCTTGCATTGTTTGCTAAAACTGATTATGACCTCCTATTGTTTTCCCGGTGTTATCTTCTTGCTGGACTTTGCAGTAGCAGCATCATCTCTGAACTTCAAAACTCAATCGAAGGTAGTAGTGATAAGAGGGGAACAAAAATGTCCGGAGCAACCTTGGGTGTGGCTCCCGGCGCGGAGCTTGACCAAACCGTCCTCTCTGCAGCTACGAAACCAACTAAGAAGCCGCTAAACCAGCAATCCTTTGTTGGCGGAGTGATGGGCTCATTGCGTGTGATCGAGCTCCAGCTCGTGGCCTTTATAATGGTGTTCTCCGCGAGTGGCCTCGTCCCCCTTCTCGACCTCATTTTCCCTGTCTTCGCATCTGTGTATCTCATCGCTGTCTCGAAGCTGGCCTTCCCGTCTCATGGCAATGCTGCCACAGCTTCAGCGGAGATCTTCCAGGGTGGTAGGCTGTTCAGGCTCTACGTTGTGATGGGGACTGCTATTGGATTGTTTCTGCCGTTGGCTTACGTGCTGGGTGGTTTTGCAAGGGGCGATGACAATGCAGTGCGGTCGGCGACTCCGCACTTGTTCTTGCTTTCATTTCAGATATTGACCGAGAACTTGATAAGTGGGCTGTCGCTTTTTTCGCCACCTGTGAGGGCATTGGTGCCGTTGTTGTATACTGTGAGGCGGATATTTGTGATCATTGATTGGATGACTGATGTGTGGTTTAATAAGACTCTGCAGGCAAATGCACAGCTTAAGGTGAGACTGGAAAACTACATGCTACCTCATCTATGCCTGTTACCTTAAAAGTCATAACTCAATCTTGCGTATTTTTTAAAGGATTTCTGTTTCGAACATTTGGTACTTCTTCTATGAACAATCTTTGGAAATTTTTTTCAGGAGAAGTCCTTGGAAAGGTAGGCACTGTCATCTTGTTGGAAAAGATTTTCCTTAACAAGTCAAGGGTGTTGTCGAACAATTTAATGTTGTGCATACTGCACAGTGTTTGCATGGATTGTGAACAGATACTTTGTTCATATGATCAGTTACGTGCCTTACGGCAAGAACACTAGATATTTTATACTCATTGAAACTTTTAACTGAAGATTCGAATATTATTTGTGATTCTACACTCTTTTTCATTGTCAATCATATTTTTAACCTTTCGGCTCATTATGGAACTGCTTCTGCTGTTGAGGATACCTATAATTAAATGGTTATTCTTAATTCTGTGGCGCAGGATGTGGTGTGGTTCTGGTTTGGGAGGAGTTTGGCGGCAGTCAATCTGCTATACTTCTCAGTCAACTTATTTGGGTTCTTGATTCCCCAGTTCCTTCCGCGGGCATTCGAGAGATATTTCAGGGAAAGAGATGAGATTCACGGAAAGATGGCAGAGGATAAGCCTCACGTAGCTGCAGCTGCAAACAAATCCCAGCGATCAGATAAGAAATCTGATTGACGGCCTTTTTCGTTCATGATGGCCAATGTTTATCACCGTTTCCTCTCTTTATGGACTTGGGAAACCATCTACTATTCTCGTTCTAACTGCAATATGTTTCTGCTATTTTACTTCACGATCACATGTCTCTAGGTTTCTCCTATAATCGATACGGCATTTGTATTGTGGGAATCGGTGAGACTGGTTTTTGTTGTATGCGATTGATCGTGATCTTTGGCTGTTTTGGTTGGTTCAGATAAGAAAGTGACTTGGGGGTTCAATGTCATGCATACTATGCTAGTGAAAACGACACATTTCGAATAAGGTTAGATGAATCGACTAAATGGCACTGGGAGCTCGATCTCGAGTATAAGAAGATGCTTCATTTGTCATCAGTATAAGATGCAAAGTCGTGGGATGTGAGATGATGAGAGGCGTATGGGCCTCTCTCTAATTCGCATAGGTTGTGGAAGCTTGTACTCGAGAGTGTCATATATTCTGAGAAGGCTGCAAAGGGCCGGGAACCGAGAACCAAACTGGCCAATGTAACTGCAAATAAATTGGACTAATGCATGAAGAAAAAGTTTCGAAACCTAGTAACAGAAACCTCGTCAGGTAACTTAGGAACATATGTGATGGCTAATGTCCTCAACCCCTCGGGTAGCTTTGGCAAATTCGTGACCGTGCAATCGAATGGACGAGGAGCACACAGCACGTTAGGAATAAGCCGATGATCGGTCACCTCCAATAATCAACATCCTACAGTGTAACCTGTGAAAGAAAGTCGCAACGACATGGTGGGTCATCACCGTCCATAAAGCTTGGCACCATCTGTTTGCCTCCTCCTCGCTGTTTGGTAATGCGAGTGGTCTCCAACAGGAGGAAGGAAAGAGAAACCAAACTCATTTCAATGGAGAATCAGGTGATGATGGTATGGCGGTGAGGGTGGCGACAAACGGTGCCCATGCTCATGCGTAATAAGAATCGACATCACCGTATATGCGACGGCATCTGCATAAGACGCGACGCACGGTGCGGTAAGGAAGAAGATGTGCTAAAAGCTCACTGCCACGGCTCACTAGACGTATACAAAACAGGACCCTGCATTTTCAGAAAGGAAAGGAACAAAACAATGCGGTCGGGTCATCGTGTATGAATTTCGTGGACAATGCTGAGAACTAGTTTCGTCAGAAGCCACGAAAAGGGTAGAGAGGTCCACAATACCAGCAGGGATTCGCAGTGTTAAAGAGTACTAAGTGGGAGTACAACGCTGGTAAAGTTCATGGCGTTCGCTCCTGGAGCGCTCTGATCGAAGAATGAGTAGCGGGTCGTCCGTGCATTCGACGAGAGCTGCTCGCTGAACATTAGTGACGAACGAGAGTACGTCGATTAGTGGAGAAATGGTGCGAGTAATGGATCTTCTGGCCTTTCCACTGAGGGTTCTCTTTATCTTTCCTGTCGTTCTCCCTCCCTCCCCCCCTCTCTCTCTATCCGTAGGACCAAGCAATCATTGTACTATAGATTCGCAATCTCTCGTCAATCAGATTCTACAGTAAATATGCGAGATGCATTCACGTAACGACACTTAGTATTCGTATATTGCAAAAGCGATAAAGTTGCCCAAGAGCAGCAGGTATCCCACCCGGAGGCGGAGGCCTAGGAAGATGGATGATCAGAGTCCGAAGAGATGATGAAGAGAGCTAGCTACAGCAGGCCAAAATGGCCTAGAAACGTGTTTGGACCTCCTTTGCTAATGAACTCGAACGAATCGTCTTCATGTCTTTCCTTTTCTGGTAACTAATGTCCAGGATGACTCGATCACGACAGCAAATTGATGATCCCACAACCAAAAGACCCACGCTGGTAGGACTAAAAGGCCTTCCGACATGAACAGTTCTGGGACATGTACAAGCCAGCTTCACCACATACCTCCAAATCGATCTAGTTCCATGGCAGAACTCATTTATCAAAATTAGCTCGAGTAGTTAGTTTAATTAACCAAAGTGTTAACTGCAGCCCAACGCTACATCAATCGGGCAAAAAGAATGTCGCAAATGCCGGTGAATCTGTGACTGTGTGCCGCCGCAGGCCAAGACACCAAGATGGTCGGCTTCAAATGCAGTAATGTTGCACCTATTTCAGGGGACTTCTAGAGCATATTACTGTTTACGTAATCTAGAAATCATCTAACGAGTAATTAAAGTAGCACTTGTAGAGCTTTACACTGGATTAGGTACCACAAAGTCAAATTTAATGTGGCCTACCTTCACATGGGCCTACACAAGAAGCTGGAGATTTCCAGATTTGTTGTCCTTTATAAGGAAAGATCTTTTTCCTTGTCCAGTTCAATCTTAACCATCTTTGTCAACAGAGCCTCCGCTGTGTCCCCACAATAAAGGCCTTTTCACCAAATACCTGGTGGTCTAATATTAATACAAATACCGACCTGAACAAGTCATTGTAGAGAGCTGGTGGTGCACGACGAGAGACAGTCAGCGGTGCCAGTTCGCAACTAAACAACTATCACTGCCACTTGCAGACGTTGATCTCTTGTACACGATGAAGAAGATGATGCTACAGCGCCATAAAGTGATTGAAGTGATTATTGATACCAAACAAACACATGGGGAACAAAAGAGGTAATGTAAAATAATCTGCAACACCACCTCACTACGAACATTTACTGATGGCTTTACATATGCTCGTGCACTCGAGACATGCTGAACTCATCCATCCATTTATTTGCGGGAATTGGTTTTAACAAAAGAACAGGCAACACCTGCTTGGAACCATCTGCATGTCTTCTTTCAAGCGATCTCTATCTCATATCAGCGAGAACAATCTTGATAAATCTTGTTTCTGACTTGACTCTAAAAAATAGGTACTCTTCCATCGACTCCCCGAAGAACAGAGGAGATCAGAACTGACCAGATTGCTGCAACAAGATGAAGGTAAATGGATATTCTGCTTTATGTAGAGGAGAATCGGGACATTCTTGTTCTTCCAATGTAATCATTCTAACGCGATGCTGCAGTTACTCGGTTGGATGCATCGAAAGTTCCGCCAAACTGGTGGCGAGCCACTCAAGGACTTGGTTATCGGTAAGCTCCTTTCAGAATTTATCTGCTGTTAGTTCCCTCATTCTTTTCATCAAACAAACAAGGGTTGTCAGGCGTGTCATTAATGACAGGTTCATTTACTTCCAACGATCTAAAAGAAGAAATTGACTCACTTCCGATTAGAAGAATCAAATTGTTTAAATTTTAATAAGTTTCAGAGTAGCTTGTGCGTGGGACTGTTAACACTTCATAGGAGCCATGATTTATTGGTAAAGACATGAGATGCTACTCAGGAAAACCGATTTGCAGCATTCCTGCATAAATAGAGTCATTCAGCAGTTGTACCAGGCTGCGTCGCAGCACAAAATACGTGCAACGTGTTGTTTAGTTCAGTGACTATAACAAAGACACCTAGTTCATGAGAGTAAGTATTAAGTTCATAACATAGTACTCACATGCCCATATTGAATTTTTTTTTTAGCTCTATGCCCATGCTTATTCCATCTCTCCATTTTGTGCATTAGGAAACCCCTGCAATTGCCTTTCTGGGCAGCGATCAATCGATGATCAGGAGTGCTACCAACACACAAATTATGGCACCAAACCTGCCAGACATGCCCAGCAAGACAACCGCCTCCGAAAATCATTTGCTAGCCTGGAGGTGGCAAGAGCAGAATATGAAAACCGTCAGGCTGAAGAATTGTTAGTTGATGAGCCCCAGCTCTTCCCTGGCTTTCTTGCAATAGGTACCCTCGGTTCAGACACTCCCTTGTCCGATCCTTCAACACCGACATTTGACAACTCAGTCGATTACATAACTGAAAAGGAAACTGAAATGACGGAAAATGAACTGAGGTTGATCAATGATGAGTTAGAGAAGGTGCTGGTAGCCGAAGCCAAGGAGGACAGCAGCAATGACTCCTCGGGAAGATCCAGTCATGTCAGCATGGGAAGAAGTAGCCACGGTAGCACCATCACCCTCAGTGGAAAGCCAATTTTGGAAGGCCAAGAGACCAACAATGGGAGCACAAATACAGTCTATCCGCTCCAAGGATACCTTTTCGGGTCGGCCATTGAATTGTCGGAAACGATGGCAGCGGTGAAGAAGGAACACAGGACATCACTCGGAGAGCTGTTTCAGAGGAGCAAACTGACGGAGGATGGACCTGAGTCGAAACCTGAGAGGGAGGAGAGGCATACAGCGATGCACCTTATGAAAAAGAAGCTGAAAAAAAAAATGCTCCTTCCTTCTAGGAGCTCCACTGCAACTGCTGGTATGAATAGCGACTCAACTTCAGTGGAGACAAAGCTGCAAAAGGTACATCGCCTAAATAAGCAAACATTTTTTTTGTATTTTCATTCTCGATCTATTAGGTGATGTAAAAATTAGCAAGTCCTAGGCTACTCCATCCGTAACGTGAACTGTCACTTGAAATGGCACTATGATGCCAACTAAATTATTCCGACTTGATTTTAATCGACCTGATGGGTCTGCAATTCAACCGGCCACTGCAACATTGACATAGTGATGAAATAAAGAGGCGAGGCAAAGGGGGATCCATTGGTCCTGAGTAGATCTTGGAATCAGACCAAACTGGCCATATCCAGCCAGGTTGGAACTAGGAACCAGCTATTACCGGTCCAGTTCTCAGTTCAGCATGTGGAACCGGACCACACCAGCAAACCAGACTGAGATAACCCTATATTCTTGGTTTACTTTTGCTTGTTGCCACCTCTGGTTCCTTGCTTGTCATGTTAAGAGATTTCACGACTGCTTCATCATGCCTAAACGACAAAGTTATAAAAATCTTTGGCTAAATAAAGAAAGTTACGATAGCATAAAACAAGGCAGTTGCTAAGAATTTATAAGAATTTGCCAAAAAAGATGCATATTTGTGAGACATAAAGTTGATGGGTGGGGTTCCTATTTTTCATATCTGTTTAGTAGATAAAACATTGTTTATCAATGATGGAATGTTGAAGCACCACGATCATGTTGGTCACCGGTCATTATCAGCTTTCCAAAAAAAAAAAAAAAATGAATTGGCCAATTCTGATAGACTTGGGACCGGATCAGACCAATAGGCTTGGTTCCAAGGTCGCAAGGTGGTTTCAGGTTCCTAATATTAGGAATCGATTCTAATAGGATAGGTTCCGGACTTAAGGTATGGAATCTATCCAGCTTGGAACTGCATCCCTTCTGCATAAACGATTGAATTGTAGCTGCGAACTCCAGTAAAACTTTTGGGCTTCACTTATAATCTGATGCGTGGCGTGTAGATTCTTCAGATGTTCCACAGAAAGGTTCACCCTGAGAGTTCCGCCTCCACCAAAAAGACAGAGAAGCAGCAGCAGAAAGAGAGCAAGAAGAAAACAGCCCAAGAGAGTAAGAAGAAAAACAGAGATCAGGAGCTTCAGAACAAGCCACCCCAGTTCAAACTTGCTGGGAGCGAGTCCAATGGAAACCGGGAGTGCTGGATCAAGACGGATGCCGACTGTAAGTATGCATTTTCCTCATTTTCAAGACCCCATGACGAGACTCGTTGCGTGCTCAAAACGAACACGTGCCAAAAGATTACTTCTGGAAGTGTTGTCTCTTTGATGAGGAGAACCATATTATGAATCAAGACAAGCATTTGCAATCGTGTAGGAAATCACTTCGGGTTTTTCTGAAAGAGATATCTTGCGGAGTTCGTGGTCAATCTACTTGAACCAACTAAAACACGCAAGAAAACCTCCTCAACCAATCGTGCTCATTCGCAACTTCAGCTTTCACAGAAAATGAACCTTGTCCATGAAATTTCAGCAAGAATTTCTTCTAAGCAGAAAACATGTTCCAACAAGATCATTTTCAGATTTACTTTTTCTATTATCTAGCCTGAGGGAGCTGTAATATGCGTTATTGCAGATCTGGTGCTGGAGCTGTAGAAGCAGATGAAGGGAGCGAAAGCAGCTGGGGCAATGCCTCATTAAGTAGTATGTGCTTTTCTCATGTCTGATGTTTTTTAGTTAAAGGTGAACTGTTGCAGTTGGTACGAGAGTGACATTTGTATAGAGTCAAATAAAAGGGGCTTTCCTCTGCTACTTGAGTTGTTTGACATGGTGCTGGGGATATATTTGGACCACTGTTGGGAATGTATGTTGGAATATGATCAATTTGCAGTGAGTTGATTCTCACATGAACTATTTTGCTAGAATATCACATTAACTAGAACCAGGGTTCCAAAGTGCCAAATCATTCATGCAAACGGCAAACATTGCCAGCCTGCAAAGAGAGTTGCAATGTATGACTCACTCTAAAACCCGGCGAAACATCAAAATGCACAAATATTGAACTTAGGGAGAGAGCCGTTTAGATAGATCAAGAAAATTAATGGGAAACTGATATGCAAGGTACTTTTCTCGGCCATGAGATATATGGTGCTTGATAATCCACACCACTAGATGATAATCAAGCATGTATATAATTCTGATAAACAAGAGCACGGTCGTGAGAAAATCAAAGAATGTCAAGGACTGAAGATTAAGGTACAAAATGACCCATGACATTGAAGTTCAAAGAACAGGCCCCAAGAACATCGAGAGACACCCAGCCAAAGCCACTTAGCAAGTACTGTCCATGAAACTTACCAACAATTCCTGGACCATTCCTCTATCTGGCATCTTTCCTGCAGCACCATATATAGGAGCCTTCCCTCCACTTATGGGACCTGGATTTTCTTTAACCTAGGGAAGAAAAACAATCACAACAAGTGAGTATGATGAGTCTGCACATCACGGTAATGGTGTGCAGTTATTTGTATTGAGTATCAAGTACAAGAAGGATACTCCCAGATAACAAATTCATGTCTAATTGATAACTATAAAACAAGTGAAAATGGCATAGCTTTATTTAGCAACTCACAGTGTTCACAGATTCCTTCAAATCCTTGAGGAAGTCTTCAACCACTGGTACATGTTGAAGGGTCACGCATATATGTAAGCTGATTTGAGACACACAGAAGGAAGAAACAGTCAGGCATTTTGTAGGCCATGTTTATCCTGACAAATATTTGATGCCGCTTGCCAATGGAGCAACTTAAGCCATAATTGACAACTGTAATATAAACTAAAAACTAGCAACACAAAAGATCCTGCATTAATATTGTTTATTAGCATCTTGATAACATTAAAGAACTGTCCAAGAAAACAATGTCTACTCTTCTCTTAGAAGCCGGAGGCGGCCCCAACAGCGAATCAACACTCAAAATGAATACACATTGCATTCCAAAAATTTCCTTGCATAAAAAGAAAAATTCCCACCTGTTGGGTCTCTGCAATGCATTCAAGTGCCAGCCTTTGGATGTCATGATATCATTAACTTCGAATATGTCAATAACATTAGAACCAAAGGCTACAATTGTCATGTCTGGCCTGCCAATGATGAAAATCTCCGGCATTTCCTTTATTCTGCAAAAGAAGTCAATAGATATTTTTCAGTCACTGGAAAATTTGGAAGATTTAGACTAGATAGTAATGTACAGCCAACATACCCTCTTTCAATCTTCTTTGACACTTCCATGATCTCTCTTGTGTTTTCTAGATAACCTATAAAATGCGATGAAACATAACCAACCAACAGTGAAGATTTGAAGAGTGCAAAATTAGTGAGAAAAGGAACAAGAAGCAATGGGGAACTTCGTAAGGCACTCTAGGTAGGAACCAGCTTAATTTTCCACCTTCTTCCCCTAGAGACATCATTGCCGCCCAAGCACCAGCAATCAAGCCCCCTGGTCTGCTCCCAGCCATGGTTGGAGATACATAGAGACCTCCAGACCACTCCGTCACTGCACCATGAAGTTGGAAATGAACAAACTAGACAAGGAGAATAATATTTAGTTCATGCACGTGCTTGAAAAGAATTAACAATTTGAGGGATAAAGAAAACATGTTCCCTCAAGTACCATTTATACCAGGCTTCACAAGAAAAAAAAATTCATCATCTAAAAGAACTCCACAACAATCTCTTTGTACAAGTATCAACTACAGAATTTTGTCATACTTCTGATCCATCCAATAACAACACCCACAGGTTCAAAAAATCAATTTTGTATCGACCCAAAAAAAAAAAAAAGATCAATTTTCGAAGCCACTGTTAAGAATAATCCTCTCCTCTCTCCTTTTTCCATCTTCACATTTCATAGCCCCTCCCAATTCAACATGCAACAAACCAAAGATCAATCTCCCTCCTACTTACTAAGGTAAAGCAAGTAACAAGCAGAAAGACAGACAGAGAAATGATAATCACAAGCCTTTGCGTATAGAGAGAATGAACTCACCAGCAACAAATTGATGCTGTTGGAGAATGAAAACCAAGAAATCCATCATGGCAGGTCCCCATATACATAGTTAATCATAAAGCTAGATCAGAAAAGATATCCTTAAAAGCAGGGAAATAAAAAGGATCATGCGACCCAAGCAACAATTTGATAACACATCCCCTTTAAGAATCTCCCACAGAATTGAAAAATAGGACATTTAAAAGCAGCACTAAGTAACTTTGCTTGCAACAAATTGAAAATGAAGTCTAAAAATGGAGTGAAGTAACAAATTCAAACATATTGAATTTTAGCTTGCTTTTTATTGTTTATCAAATTGACTCACTCTTGAAATACTGAAAATAAATTGACAGCCAGACCTGGAGCAATTAAAACAGAACTGTACGACCATATCCTAAAAAGTTCTTCAAAGCAGCAGCACATTAAACACTATTTGAAACCCCAAAAAAGGGAATATCATCTCCCAGGGGAAAAGAACCACATAGATACAGCATGTATATGTGGTACCTAGATATTCGAAAATGAGTCCAAAATACATGTTAGGCTTACTTCGTGATTCTCTCCATATAAGTCTGACCTTACTCATGAAAAAGATTATGTAAATAGAAACCACACCAAACAACTAAATAGAGGCAAGGACGCAAGCAAGAAATCAGGCAAAAACACACCAAGTGAGAGTGTCAGAATTTGAATTCTTAACTCACACTCTAGAACCATTTTAGGAAACCATTTGTCTCAAAAGTTTTAGCAGATAGGACCAGGTCCATAATGTACATAAGGCATACTTTTTATGAGTCAGAAGGTCATAGGGTGAAACAAAGCACAAAGGCTGCATGCTCAACCTAACCACAGCAATGTACTCAATAAACAGGTGATGGAGCAAACTATATCGGACAAATCATTCATGAAATACTTCTCAACTAGCTTCTCTTTGAATGTGATTTTTCTTTTCTTTTTGTAGAAATGCACACATAAAACATGCCCCACAAACTAAGCTTTAAATTACCCCTGCAATGGAAAAAGTTAGCTAAAAGCAGGAGCAACATTAGCGGATTACCTTCCTGATGTCATGATTTTTGTATAGAACTATGCTAGTTCCTTTTGGGGCCAAACCATATTTGTGTACATCTACTGATATCGATGTTACCCCTTCAACAGAAAAATCAAAGGGAGGAACTGGATACCTGCAATTTAGGAAAAGAAATAAAAAAAGAAGAGACTTATTTTAGTTGCAAAAGTTATATACCTACTTAACATATGTAAATGAAAAATAGGATCGCAACTTATATATTCCAAAAAGACACGCAATAAAAGTTTGTGCTCTTTTCAGAATTTTATAAAGAGAAGCAAGAAGCCATGGATGAATCTGCCTCAAAGTCCCACCAAACAAACCAAGATATATCTTAAATTCTTCTTCTTCCCAATGGTTACAAGTTCAAGACAGGCTATGTTAGAGAGAACAAAATTGGGGGACCTGAACCTTGGGTGAATAGTAATGAAAATTTTTAAATTATAGGCACTTTCCTCACTTTTTCCTCCACCTAATGTCTTCTAAACATAGCATAAAGAATCTGGGTCATTAAAACTTGAGAATAATCACGACTGTGACAATAAAGCACATAAATCCTTTTGACGGACTGTCGTCACTCATCAGCAAGCAGCTTTCTAATATCTTCAAGTGGTAGTAGCAAGACGGGGAAATTGCCGATTATATAGCAACTGTCAGAATAAAACCAAGTTACCCGAGTTTACGAGCGAAAGGTAATACAAAACCACCAAGACAAAGGTCAACATGGAGACATATGTTGAAGCTAGAAGCGAGTTCACCGAGCTCCTACACAAAATAATGCAAGAAAACCTCTTTAGAGACAAATATAAGCATAAAATTCAACTGTCACTATCATGTCAAGGGCCTTTTTGACTGTTAACACAAATGCAGGAATTGCACATACCTCAATGGGATCAATGATGCCATGAGGAAACCCAGGTGCAGATCCAACAATCTAAGAACCATTACAAGATAGTAACCATTAAAGAAGTGTAGCCACTATTAATGACGACAAAAGTTAATGACAAGGAAAAGAAATATATTAACTTCTGTCAGAATAAAGAACACAAGAAAAATAAAATTAGCACAAGAAAGTGTAGAGAAAAGTAATCTTCTAGTGCCTACCAAGATGGTGTTTCTGTTAATGTGCCGCTTAATTGCTTTTACATCCGCTCGGAACTCTTTATTCACTGGAACACGCCACAGTTTGATGTTGAAGTACTGAGCAGCCTTGTCATATGCTGAGTGTGCAGATTCCGGTATTATCCTAAAGTTAGATGGAATTTTGCAAACCTTTGCATATTAAGAACAAAGACATAAACAATAAACTTTCCAGGAGGTAAAAGAAACAGAGAATATCTCACGTACATTTCAGGCGACGTAATTCCCTTCTTAGCTCTCATATAATCACGTGAAGTTTTCACTGCTAATAATATACTCTCAGTTCCCCCAGATGTCATGTTTCCACATATTTGTCCTCCTGAAACTTTTTCTTTACTTCCCAGTAAAGCAGCAGTCATGGCAACAACCTCCGCCTCAAATCGAGCCACACTCTGGAAGACATCTAAGTGCAATGGGTTGGTGTGTGCAAACCTGACAAGTATGCAAAATGAGAGTCTGGGAAGAGAGAGGATACTAGACACTATAAAAGGCTGAGCCTCATGATTTTATTTTCCGAATTGTGCACCTGAATCCCTAAAATTGACCAGACAAGACATGCTTCATTGATTATTACTGTTCATTATCTGAATGAAAAAATCTCTGAAACAACAATTTCTCAGCATCCAACAAAGTAGGGCCACTCGATGCTTTAACCGGATATCACAAAGGTGATAGATTTAACTGATGTCTTTTTCAGCAGAAGATGTTCAAATGGATGAGAATATGTAAGACAATAAAGTTTACTTAGACTTTGGGTTATTTGCATGTATATTAGTTGTTCCACCAAAATTGAAGCCACTTTAGCAGCTAAAGGAATACATTATGGGCAGGAGGATCTTCGGAAGCAAGATAAGTGCAAAAGAGCCATGTTTGATATACTAACATAGAACAAGCTTCATTTATCAGTGAAAAATGCCCCTCGCATTCGCTTCCCCTGATATATCTGCCAAAAACAGGTCAACTATCTCAGGATATTTTCATCAAGAGCATTTTAAATAAAACACACAAGTATCTCTAAAAGATAAACATACACTGTACCCGAGCATTTGCCTTGCCAATCCATGTCATTCTTTTTTTCTTCCTTCATTACATCTATTATGCCATTTCCCATGCCAGATCTTGGCAACTCAGTTCTCCAGCTTTTTCTTTTAGATTGACCACCAGACTGTAACTGGTCCACCACCTGCAAATTCAAGCAACTAAGCTAGCAGAAAAAATGACATAAATTGTACAATAACCAAAACACAGATTCTTCTTAGATAGACTTGGATCATGCTTGTCCAGTACAGTCCAACAATAAGATACATCAGCAGATGTATCCATTTGCAGCATGTGAACTGGGCATATGCTGATCCAAGAACATGCTTTTCTTGTTTTATATTGGGGTCTCTCTTTTTTTCCCAGCTTTCTAGGGAGGGCGAGGGGAGGGGTTAAAATCCTTAAATTTGGACACATTAAATTGTCGTGACTTCACCCAACATACATGATAGAAAAATCTTCATTGCAATTCACCAAAAGCATATCATCCCCAGTAGCCTCCCCTCAGGCCAAAAGAAAATCAGCTAAATTTTTTTTCATGAAGGTCAATTCTTGTGATGTTTCCTGAGACAATACACTAGATTCAAATAAATTAAAGACTCCTGTGCCTCAGCTCAGAAGCCTTTATTGTAAGTGCACCATGCACACCTGAAAATGAGCCTCAGTCCACAGAAATATAATAAGAGGGAAATTATGCAATCAGTCTATGTTGGATTGGGATGATCCATGGTTTCATCCTAAACATATAAAGACATCAACCATTGACCATGAAACATAAAAAGTAACACCCGGAAGAACTGTGGATATCATCACTCATCCTCCCACTTTGTCTTCAAATCTTTATGGGCTCGGCCTAAGTGGATGTTGTGGTGTTTTGAACTGTCAATTGGAGGGAACCAAAATGATTTAATTGTAATCCCCCATCGTCCAACAGTACCAGTAGGTCCATGTAAAATGAGCAGGAACCAGGCCCCGTGCAATTACTATTTTGTCTGTCGCTAGAAGCCTGCTCTGCCCACAGCAGTCAGCAGAGGCACAATAAAGCAGCAGCTTCCCATTACAATCTAACAAAGCAGTTCGCTAATGCCAGGGAAAGATGTTCAGAGACGAATAGAACACCTATGCATCAATTTTCTACCGATCAATCAGAAAAACGAAATCACATCAGACGGCTATGCATTCCCCCACGCATTCAAAGCGCGTTTGGCGACGCGCAGTCGATGCTGTTTTCACCCCTAGGAATTAAATGCTCGCACTAGTTCTAGGGAATATCGAAGAGCTCTGACCTTCTGCTTCTCTGCATCTATATAAATCTTCACGGCAGGCACCAACCTGCAGTCCAATGAAAAAACACAAAATGAATCGGAGCTCGAAGCGACGAAACCGCAGCCCAAAAATTAGAGTCCCACGCGAGCGGGCACACAGCGGAGAGGCCGTACTTGACGCAGCTCATGAAGAAGCCTATCAAAGTCGCCTTGAGCCCTCTCTCGTGCAAAATGCCGACGAAGGATCGGACGGCGCGGGCGACGAGGACGGCGAGGAGGGGAGCGAGGACCAGAGAGAGGGGCTCATACTGCGACAGGAAGGAGTTCGCGGAAGCTCGCAGGCGGAGAACGGCGGACGCCATAGCAGAAGCAGACGAAGGAGGAGGAGGAGGAGGAGAAGATGAGGATGACGACGGATCGATAAGTCGTCGTCGTCGAGACGGGAAGATGACGAGACGTTGAAGAAGAAGAGCAAGAAGAGCCGCGATTCGCAGGTGCTTTATTGTCTAGTAGCGTACGCTAATGGCTTTTTCAATTTGATCAAACTAAATGATCGCGTGCCTAGGCCGACGAGGAGGCGTGATTCGGTCGTTTTCAGGCTGGAGCCGATTGCTTGCACCGCGACGTTTCGGCCAAAAACTGCGAAGCGTTTCTTTCCTCAGCCACTCACTCCATAGGCTCGATGTAGCTTTCGCAGTCGTGTCGTGACGAGAGAATAAAAGTGGAAAAATTGGAATCGGCTGCGTTCTCCCCCGATTCCGATCCCTGGATAAGAATTAGTGAGGATGACGAGACGTAGAAATTAAGATTTCGTCTATTTTACGAAAAATAAATTAATTAAAAATAATATTTTTTTATCAATAGAAGTTTTTTTAAAGTATGGGGCAATATTTTCTACCTTTCAGAAAAATAAAATATTCTCTTTATACTTTTTCTTCTTTTTTAAAAAGAGAGTTTTTGAATACTTTTTATTCTTTTTCTTTTTTAAATTGAGTTTTTAAATTTTCTTTTATTTTTTCTTTTCCCTTTCCACGGTCAGCCCATGACAAGCCAAGGAAGAAGAAAAAGAAAGAAAATGGAAAGCAATAAAAAATATTTCAAATTTTGATTTTAAAAAATATAATAATAAAAAAATTACAGAAATGAGTGCATTGAGAAAAAGATTTTCTTTACAAAACAGCAAAACATATATTTTAGTTCATTTTCAAACTTCAATTGATCATTAGAAAATATTTTCCAAAAATGACACATTTTTTGTGAAACGATTAAATTTTAAAGGTAAAAGCACTTGGAATTTATTTTGACAAATGGTTTTTCTACGAGGTATTTGAATTTTCACTGTTACGAGATGAAATATTTAATTCAAATTCTCGATCTATGAGGTACTTAAATTATCAATTTTTTTCCACTATACTCTTCTCATGACAAACATTGACTAATTATTTCAGGACAAAAAAGGAAAGGATGTAAAGGGATTACTTTACAAAAGATGTAATGGGGAAAGTTTTGGATTTTCCTTGAAGAAATACTTCTCCGAGGACCTTCTTCTAATTAGTTGCCATTTTTGGGATGAATGAGATGACTTATTTTCATATCTCGTCCAATTAAACAAAGCGAGCTTTTGAATTCCATGTTCATTCTCCTCTGTTGAAGTTTGGATTTGAATCATCGCGTTTGCTTATTCTTATCGAGTTATCTCTTACATTTAATAAAATATTAATTGGGTGCTCAAAAAATCTCTCATACCCATCCATTAATATCAATGAAAAAGAAATGGAGCTCACCTTTAGTGCGATATCCAATTTTGAAGAGTGATTCTTGGCATATCTTCTAAAGTTTGAAATGAGACTTCATCTAAAATTTATAGTCAATTCAAGATTTTTTATAATTGTTCATAACGCAATGCCTTTTATTTTCGGGTGTCTTTTTCCCGATCTAGATGTCTGGGAGTGGGACAGGGAGGAAAGCGGGCCAACGTTGGACAGTGATATGGGTCATTACCAAACTACCTCGGTACGTCCTAACCCGGTCCATAAGTTAAGAAGTCTTTTAGGCTTGTGGAAGCGCTTTGCACGAGTCGTCCCATCAAAGCGGTGCAAGATCGAGTCGAACGTGGGACCCCTTTGTAGGAGCCAGTTTACGCTGCCCTCCCGGTGCACGTGAGCTCGACTCGCGCGCCTCGTCGAATCGGATGGCCCACGCTCGAGACCACTTGATCCAACGGTGCGTGCGGGCAGGGACGGATCCGCAGGGAGAAAAGTCCGAAAAGCCCTTCTAGTAGGTTCGAGGCTCACGTTGAATGAAGGCCCGAAAGTTTGCAAAACTAGACCAAGGCCTCCTAGCCCAATCGATTGTCCAACTGTTGTTGGATCTAACTCTCTCCCTTTCACTGGAGTGTTGGGCCCAAACATCCTAGTTTCATATGCATGCAATGAAAAAATGATCCAAATTTTTTAAATCTATCACATTTTTATCAATTTAATCAGAAAATTTTCAATTTTTTCAATTAAAAATCATAATTTTTTTTACCTTTTCTCAGTTGAATTCATATGATCAATTTTAATTGGAAATTGTTGATAGATGGTCAGCCTTGATTTAAACATTTTTATATAATATTTCAATAATTTTTGAATTTTTTATGGTTAATTTTTCCTTTTCTTTGCCTTTTGTGGTTTTTGAAGTTAGGCCAGTGAGGGTTGCCAACTGACCCTCATCGGCCACAAGTGAGAGCCGGTTGGCCACCCTCGTCAACCCAAACTCCAAAGCTAAAAAAAAAAAAAAAAGAAAAGAAAAGAAATATTATTAAAAATTATAACGTTAGTGTCAACCGTACCATATAAGATAGTTGTCATTAATGTTAGTGATTTCTAATAAAAATTGATTGGATGGATTTAATCAGCAAAAATAAAAAATTTTATGACTTAATTAGTAAATTTAAAAAGTTTAGAACTAAATTAACAAAAATGCGATAAGTTTATGACTTTTTGAACAAAATTTTCTTATATATGATAGAATATGTGAACTGAGTCCATCTAGATTTTTAATCATGTGAGCGACACAAAAATTGACACAATTAATGGTTCAGATGATATTGGTTAACATGTTTTATTAATCATCCGATAAATTTTATAGATGATATAAAAACCATGGCAATGCTACACTTTGTGTTTCTGTTAAGCCACCAAGTACAATTTCAGAAGTATGGCCGTAATTAGCCCATTATCTGGAGAGGATCTAGTATAGTAACCGACCGTCGTGATTCCTCACTTAAATCTGAGTTCCCTGTGGTCGAATTCAAATCCTCCACCGTCAAGATCTAGAGCCGAAAACATTGAAATACTCTTCTCGCTGGGTCAATTCCAAGGTGGGTGAAAGCAACTTCTTTTCACCATTAAAAACGGAACATGAAATGTAAGAAACACGAGGAATCTTTCTTGTCCTTTCGCAAATATGACACACCCTTTATCCATGGCCGGTGAGTAGGTAGAAACACCAGCATGTGAAGAACCTGATTCACTCCATAAATAGCGAACTCGAACGACTAGCATGCGAACTAAGCCTAAAGCACCTTTAATTAAGCTCGAAACTTTAGGTGAGTCATTTTGGCTACAGGGTCCGATTCATTGATTTCCACAAGATTAACTTTAGTCAATTAGATTACCCAATGGCGGGAAGGAAAAAAACAGCTTTGGTCCACCAAGCCTTAAGTTCATCGCCATCAAAGGCAATAAATCCTTGAATTTGTTGCCTTAAGTCATACCACATGGTGACCAACTCGAGCAAAACTCAAGCGAAAAAATTTGTATTATATGGTCGGTGATTCAATCAAAAGTGGGACAATTTTGACCTTACGGTGATGCAATTTGGATCTAAGCCCATTTTTTTGGCAATGCGTAACGAATTCGAACTTTTAAGGGAAAAAATGTTAAAAAGTCATAAACATATTGTACTGATGCCAATTTAGTGTTAAATCTTTTATTGGTGTCGATTTAGTGTCGAATCTTTTGATCTAATACTGATTTAGTTTTAATCATTTTGGCCTAGTGCCAATTTAATCATTTTGACTAACTTTGATCATATTTTATAGATGTGGACACCGGTTGGCTCACTTTATTCCTTGGTCAGATTGGCCTAGTGCCATTCTCCACATTATAACCAGCATTGATGTGGAGAATTTTTAATGATACTTTTATATTTTTTTGAATTTTTAATTATTTTTGAATTATTTATTTCCTTTATTCCTTTTTTTTCCCCTTCCCTTCCTTCTTTTGTTGGCTAATCGCTGATCGGCAATCTGTCGGTAAGGTCAACCACAATCTCACCCACATCTGGCGAGTGTTGTTGGGCATTAGTGAGCTTGCCAGGGGCCACAAGGCTCACCCCTACTAGATTTGGCAAACAATTGCCAGAGGCCGCGAGGTCATAGTTGCCAAATCTGACAAGGCTTGACCCTTGATAGCCAAGCCTAGCATGAGGCTCTTCCTCGCGGTGGCCTCTAGTGAGCTTGCCAACCTAGCGTGAAGCTATCCTTGTCAGCCCTTGCCTCTAGCTGGTTGGAGCCTTAATGGAAGAAGAAGGGTAGGGAAAAGAGAAATAAAAAATAAAAAATAAAAATTTCCAAAAGAATAAAATATTATTAAAAATTATATTGACATGCCACGTATGTCAATCGGCATTTACGTTAGTAAAATCTGATTAAAATTAATTTGAATGACTACCTTGACATTAATAAAATATTTATGATTAAATTAGTACAAACATAATAAATTTATGATTTTTCAGATAATTTTCTCAACTTTTACATCATTAACATCACTCTTTTACCGACGACGCTTACAGCATCAAGCGTTGCCTAAGATAACAATTTAGTGTGCTGCTTTTTAACACCAATATCTGTCCAAACAGAAAAAAAAAAAACATTCTAAAAATCAACGAAACGTAATTATCAGTGCGTCGTACAAATTACTGGTCGCTTTTCCAGCGACTTATCAAACCGAAAGCCACATACATCACGCGCCAAGGAAAACTTCAAAGCTTCTAGTGCTTGGGCAAGATAATTCAACCCCCCGATCACGAAAGCTTGTGCAACATGTACTTGAAAGTCATCTCCCACGGACCCTATTTCCAAATTCCATGGTCCTTGCACTGCTTGAAATTTCAACCGAATTAACGCTGGTACACGCAAATATTCGCGTTCCACCTGTCCACCGTACTCCCAAAAACTTCATAGATCATAGTACATAAAATTAGCTTCTAAGTCATCGAAAACACAAAATTATTAAATGAATCCATTAGTCCAAGTCATTATTCAAACGGTTGGTAAGATGAACTTGCCAAGTCATAATAAGATTGAGAATCAAGATCCAATATGTAATGGTTGTGTTTGTCTATATTTAGCAATTATGATGTACTTTTCTTTATTTAAGAAGACTGAATCTCCTCCAAAAAGTTAAGAAAATATGAGAATTTCTACTGTGAAGGTAAGCTTTCAAGAAAATTTTTCTTGATCAATCGAACCACGTAAAATCTTTGTTCATCTTTGCTTCTCTTTATCTCTTTGGTCTTTGTGTTAATGTGCTGTATAAACACGGGTTTGGCAATTCCTCATACTTTAGTGCACTTACGAAATTAATTAATTAGACTAATTACCAAAATGCAATAAGGAAGCTCTTTTTCCACCAAACCCTCTTCTGGGAACATTCAGAAGGCGCCCTTTTCCGGTTCTCGCTTTTGGTTTTGAGGGAACGTGGTCGCGACATTCAAATGCAGATCGATGTCGTGTCGTAGTTTCGAAGTGTGAAAGGGATGATAGACCGGATCGGGACAAGAGCATTAGGTAAAGAGCAGGGTTCGATTCATTGAAGACGATCCAAAAGAGAGGCTGCCGAGGGGCGAGGCTGACGGGGGGAGTGACGTTAACGTTGGTCCCGACTTGGACTATTTGCCACGATAGTGGCTACAAAACCCATTTTGATGGGTCAATAGTTTGTTCGTTTTGACTTTTCTGAAATTTTTTTAAAAGAAACGTTTCTCTTTACTTTTCCATCACGATATCATCTAAATTTTAAAATATATTCATTTTCTTTTCTTTTTCACTTTTTACTCGCATGACAACATGTTGAAGTGCTTTTTCACATGATGTCTTCCACAAACTACAATTTGTACAAAGAGCGAGCAGTTGAATTTTTTGCATCATATTGTTGTAATTGGGTTCGTGATTTGGATTATATCATGTGATAAATATGAGATGCCTCTAGATTCGATAATATCCAAAAGATGTATCATCTACGCTCCTTTTGTCTCACTCTTGATCTTAGAATGTTTGGTGGGTCGCTGGCTGAATTTATTTTTGACTAGCTAAGCTATACAGTCAAGCTTTTCAAAAGTACATGTTTTTAAATGCCTAATTTGCCGTGAAACAAGCTATTGCTTTTGAATTTAATAGTGGATATCCGGGGGTACGCTGAAAAAACAAACAATTCAGTCCAAAAAGCTTTTCCCACTAGTCTCGCCGGAGGCTGAGATTAAGAATATAAGTTAACAGCACGTCCTTGATGTTCCTCCATTCATGCTCTGAGTTGTAAACACGTTTTCCAACTCCATCAATTGTTTGTCCCTTGGTCGTTTATATAATTTCACTATACACTTCCATTCATGCTTTGAGTTGCAAATGCATTTTCTGCAAGGTTATTTCAATTTTCCTCGATGTTTCTTATCTGTTCTCTTACTTTCTTGGCACCTTGCTTTTTCGAGCCAACAACGCAACAAGGGCCTAGGAAGTTAAAGAGACAAAAATAACCTTCTAGTATTTTTTGTTTGCGTTATAGAGCAATATTAATTGACAAAAATCCTTATATTATACTAATGATATTTTATTTATTAGACATCGGAAAGTCCTCTTTTTAGGGATTTAAAAGGGTGTCTCGAGTTAAAAGACAAGAGGGGTTCTTGATTGACACCACACATTGTTCAAGAACATGGACTCTCTTATATACAGATACACACGTGTATATTGGATTATAGATTGATTATAGATATTATAATATGTCATACAAATTAAGGATCTCCGTTGCAATCTGTTTATATGTTGCAAAATATGTATCAATTTATGCAATACATTATATGTATTTATATTGCAAATTCAATTATATTCTATATTTAACAATCAACATACATAATAAATTAGTAATATACTCTTTAAAATTACATGAATCACTTCTAAAATATTTTTAAGTAATATCAATCTTAGATAAGCAGAATAATCAAGTTTTCACTTTATATCTAATTTAATCAGTGTCAAATCTAATGGTTTCCGAGTAATTGATGTGGGAAGAAGCGAAAGAGAATGGAGTTATGCGACGTGGCTCGACCACAACCTAGTCGATTCTCCCTTAAATTTGGTCCGCTAGGAATCACTCATAACTCACGATCAGTCAATAAAACGACCAACGTTCAAGCCAAGGCCTCATAGCCACTGCACGCATCCGATAGAACAGGACAAATGTTCTGGTACACGCGTGTAATTGTAGGATTGGATCTTCCAATGCTAACGTGGTATTCGAAGGGCGGATTCAACGCCACCCACAGTGTCAGCTCGCGGTCGAAAGCCCGTCTTTGAACGTTCTTGGAGCGACGCCAGCAACGATGTATATACGTCCTTGGGGAATCATCTGCATCTTCGAGGAAAGGCGAGCACGCACGCAGCATCGACGAAAGGAACCACCAGAGGAACAACCAAGGAAAAACTGCGACGGTCTCATGATCAGATCGGTCAAGATGCGGAAGATCTCAATAAATTTTTCTGTCCGCCCGCGGGTCGCGGTCAAAGAGAGAGGACTATGAACAGTGGCTGGCGGGCCGACTTGTGTGCGTTGCGTACAATATTCGTTCCACGTGACTTGGATTCGTCAGGCTGTAATACAGTACATAGAGAACTGACATAGCTGTTCGCTGGGTGCATGAGCTCGTATTTTAGTTATATCCATGCCTGACATAGCACTCTCTGCTGCGTATTAAGAGAGGGTTGTTTGAATTATTTTTTAACTTTGCGGATGCTGGAGAAAGGAGAGTGTTGTGCTCCGAAACGTGTTGATCGGCTTGTGTATACAGCGATATAAATGATACATGCCCCCACTTAGTCCTGGTGCATCCGGGATGGAGAATTTCCAGCAAGACTCAACCCCGGAACAATTGGACTTCAACTCTAGGTGCAAACTCCATTACCATGTTCCACTGCATAGCTATTATCGTCGTTTTTGTTTCACTTTATCTCAATTATTTTGAACATTAGAAATGAGTGCATTAAAAGATACATGGATGTTCAAATTATATTTATTTTTAATTTATTTTATAATTTTATGAAACAATTTTTCTTCGATCAACTAGAGAGGAAAAAGAAAAAAAAAAAAAAAAAACCAATGTCCCGTGAAGTCTAAATTGCACGAAAACTCACTAGTTAAGTAAACCCACAATGTTTTATCATATTTTTCTCCTCTAATTTTCACATCCAACCCGGGAGGGGAAAGATCTAATCCCAAGCGCACGTTATTTTGCACTCACGTCGAATCAACTTTAGCTCGTACGCTACACGGCCTTGTAACCTTTTTTTGTCTCATAAATTCTGGATAATGTAGAATTGTAATCAGCTCGGTTGATATTATAGAATGAGATGAGAACGTATGTCCACGTCGCGGTCCTTTCACCTTTAAATTGACAATATTAAAGGGGCGAATGTCATTTTCCAAGGGACCTCGAATGGGATATTATTCCCTCGGTAAGAAGACAAAATAAGGATCAAAGTTTCGTTTTCTCCGCTCTCACCAGCACGCCACTCGACTCATTTTTTATATTTGTCAGCGATCATCTCTGCAATCATCGACACTTGGCGTGCGGAAGTGAACTTATCGGGTAGCCATCGCCTTTAGGCTTCGAGATTAGTAAATTCAGCCAAGCTTTTGTAAATCATGCAGTCAGGATCTAGAGGACAGAGAGATTCTGGAGGCTGGATCCACGGGTGTCGCCTCGTCCTTAGGGCTTCGGAGGGGGAAAAGAAGAAAAAGAAAGAAAGAAAGTTATGCATGTGGCCTAGGGGCATGCCGAGATCGATGCATGATGAGCTGAACCCTGCATGCCACGACGGAACACGAGCGATCCGTTCCCGTCGTTCAATGGCGGGCGAGGCGACGTGCGCGATTCAAACTTGGACTGCGCGACCGGTCAACCCAAGCATGCGCGCTTTATTGTATAATCATTATCTTTTTAACCATGCAATAATTCGGACTACCGGTTACCCGTTATTGTTTTATCAATCTTCACTTAATTTAATGTTCTGTGCATGGCTTGTATATATAACTAGTGTTTGGTTAATGGGGAACTTGATGCTTCGGGGTAGAGTTTATGGCATTTCAATGACCAGAAATTTTAGAATTTTGCCTATAAGTTGTATGTAGTGGCCAATGCCTTAGAGAAAAAAATATAAAAATAAGAAGACTGGGACGATACAAGATCAATACATATCTTCTCAAAGCAAAAAATATAAGATTTCCAGCTTGAGAACTAGAGGTCGCTTTTTAAAACCCAACAATTGTGTGCGAGTCGCACAAAGGTCTCTTGATGATTGGATTTCATTGCATAAAAGGTTTCTTCTGAAACTTGTAGTAGGTTGTTCCCCAACTGCTTGAAAAGAAAAAAAATACTAAAAACTTGCTGTTAGTTTCTAATAAGATTAGAAATTCTTTTGGATATTATTATTATCCTTACGAAGTTGCGACATATCGTGTTGAAATTTTGTCTTGAAACTATCCATTTGTTTTTCAAGGCATCGCGTCACTACCTCAACAAGGCTTGTGGAGTCAATTCATTCATCCTAATTTGAGAAGACCCGGGACTTTTCCTCAGTATGAATTTATGAAACTAATCTTGGTATTCAAATAGATCGAGCAGAAAAAAAGGCATGGGCTAGACCAATTCTTTCTTTTTGGGTGAATGACCAAAGAGCAATTTAGTGTCCTGCATTTATGTGTGCTGCTCGAGGTGCGAGACGAACATTTTATGGATAAGGAAGCTAAAAGCTATCGACTATGTGATGCGTATGGGTAAGGTCGGTTCGTAGCCATAATTGAGATCCAAACGTGTCGTATCCGTCATCAGCTGCGAAAACATCGTCATCTCCACGAGCCTAACATCGAGAAAAGCAAGCGCACACCTTCCACGAGTCGCAATCTATTGGAAAAAACAAACAAACAATTGCACTGTTCATTTTCAAAAGTTTGGTATAAAACAACCAAATTAAGCTTAATATGTGTAGTTCAGGTTGCTATTCCTGATAAAACTTCTTTAACGTGCAATCATGAAGGCCGTGCAGCATTTCCACCTTCGCCCTCTTAGTGTAACTCGTGCCATTTTACATGCAAACATATGATTCGTTTTCTATCCGTGTTCATATAGAAAATTGTTTTTGTCGTTTGAATAGTGTCGATTGATGAGATTCGTTTGTCATCAGTATGGTTGACATCTATATTCCAATGAACTAGCACATGATTATTACCTTCTTGTTTGTGAAACTCGCTTGTTCCACAATTCAATCTTCAACTAATTTACTATGCTAAAATGAGAGAATTACACTTAATTTATTTACCATTTGCTGCTTGGAATATGCATAGACGATATATATATTTGATAAAGCTTAGATGGACATTTAAACAAATGGGCCGTGTCTTAATTGCCACATCATTATCTATGCTAACATCTTTTGGAATTTATATGATATCATTTATATTTACAAAAGCGATATATGCAATCCTTTGAAATTGAACAGACGAACGAGTTATTTTCATCTATCTACATATACAATTCCACATGACCTCTTATAGCATGTATATACATAGACACATATTTCGTCATTTTACAGTTTCTTTGTACTCCCATCTTTGTTCTTCAGTAATGCGTTGCCACCTAACGTGTCGCTTACGGCTTCCAGCGTAGGATAAAGTTAAGAAAAGGTCAATCAGACGCTTAGCCGTCGCTGTAGCAGCCACCCCTTCCTGTTTTAAATATTTTCTCCGTTCTTTTTCATCTGCACGTTCCCAACCACATAAAATCCCCGACATATTTCACTTCCTTCTCCTTCCATGAACATCCACTGCGACGAGCCTCTCTCTTCTTCTTCTTCTTTCTCTTTCATGGAGAACTTGAGCTACTCCTCTTCTTCGCTCCTTCCTTGCCCGTCTTCACCGCCGCTGTCTTCTTCATCTGCTTCCTTGCTGTCACTGAACCCTAGATTGACCGGTTTGGGTGCCTATGGCGCTGAATTTGAAGGCCATGACGATAGCAACATCGAGCAAAGCGGTTATCTGGGGCTAGTCATGTCGAACTCATCATCATCAGATCATCATCACGTGCTGGAACAGCCTGCGGTGGCCGATGAGAATGACGCTGAGAACGCCTTGAAGGCGGTCAAGAAGAAGGGAGGGAAGAAGGTGAGGAAGCCGAAGTACGCTTTCCAGACGAGAAGCCAAGTGGACATACTTGACGACGGTTACCGGTGGAGGAAATATGGCCAAAAGGCCGTGAAGAACAACAAATTCCCGCGGTGAGTTACTTGATTGACGTCATTATCTTCAAAGTTTTTCCATTGATAAAATCCTTTTAGAAGAGCATGAGAAAATACAGGGTTATATATATCATTAACACGGACTGAATCGGACGATCTCCTGCACCGTTACCATTTCTGAAAACAAACGTTCAAAAAAGTATCCTAAATTCTAACTTCCTTCATCGATCGTTTGTTTGTTACTCTCTCTCTTTCTCTCTCTAGGTCAACATACAAAGTATCCTCTTATCATCGTCGAACTGTACTTGTTCAGGCTTCTTCTAGATGCTGGAGACGTTGAACAAGAAAGATTAGGTTAGATGAACTAAAATTTACACGCGATCGCCAAAATCACTGTACCCCTGGAATCCGGTGATTAGGTTGATCCAGCACGTGACTGGTCAGAAAAATTTCCACATCCTAGTTGCACGATATGGTTATCCTCTCCGATTGACATCGCAAGTTATAATTAAAATTAGGCTTCGTATAACCTGTGCCCTTAGGTTTCATTGTAGCTCAGTGCAGTCACGGATCGAGATAGAAGAGAGAGAGAGAGAGAGAGAGAGAGAATAGGGTTGTTTGGTAGCTGTCAATTCCATTTGACACAAGAAAGGAAGAATATGTAGGAGCTAGATTTAGCATAATTGTCCCGTTAGAAACCACAAAATCAAGGGTTTTCTTTACGGGTTGCCATCGCTGTGATGGTTGATGTGATTCCACATTATGTAATTAATGTTTTAATTATAGGTGCTCTTAGAGATTGCTATGCTAGATTGGAACCAAAACCCTTTTCATGTCATTGAATTAGAACTGAAGTGTGCATATTCGAACTTTTATCTTTCTCTTTTCTTCTTTTTGGAGGATGCGTGAGAACTGAGAAGAGAGTAATACTTGAAGTTCAGGTTTAGTTCTGGGGTTTGAATGGGAAAAAAAAATTCTAATTCAGTTTAGTCAAAGTAAAAACACCTAGTTCTTTTTGCTTATTGCCTTATGATTACAAACGAGTTTGACATCTGTACATAACTTTCAGCAAACATTTAATCGACAATTTACAGTGTAGAAACCCTTCACGATTAAAGGATGTTGGGCATCATAAGTTTCAGAATAATGGTCGAAAGGGTGAATCACGCGCACGGCTTAACTAATTGGAAGGTCTAGTGAGTTGTGGAGCATACGGTAATGGTATCAGGATGCCGGTGTATAACTATTTCTTCTGGCTTGACTCGAAAGAAAGGCAATATGTACAACTGGATATTTCACATTCTCATAGTCAGCCTAGCCAGAATAATATGCTGTTCGATGACTCCAAATTTAATCGATAGGGGCGAAATTCTCAACGATGTTGACTAAAAGGATCATTTGCTATCCGTTCTTAATAAGTTTGTCAAACATAAATCTGCACAGTTGAATCAATTTAACACAGATTTCCACTTCTGCATCATTAAGATCGTTTTGAATATTGGCTTGGGTTCCTCTTATAGTCCATGAGAAGCATCTACGACCGACCCAAAAGTTTGAACGGGCTCCACAATCTTATCTACACCAGTTTCCTAATCTCGCCTTCTAGAATGGAGAAGCAAGACCTTTGCGATTTGCTTGCATGCATTGCATGCCTGTGCATAATAAATGAGTAGTTCATCATCTGTTATATCTGTCTTAACATTTGCAAGCGATGCGATCCATGCATGCAGGAGCTACTATCGCTGCACGTTCCAGGGCTGCAACGTGAAGAAGCAAGTCCAACGACTGACTAAAGACGAAGGCGTGGTGGTGACGACGTACGAAGGGGTGCATTCTCATCAGATCGAGAAGTCCACGGAGAACTTCGAGCACATCTTGAGCCAGTTGCAGATCTACAGTACCTCCCTCTAGATAGGTCGTGGACGCCGGTTATCGCGGTTGAATTTTTCACATTCTGGGACGTCCAAATAGTAGCTACATACATACTGTATATTGAAAAGAAGGGTTTAATTGACCACGCACCTCATTTAGAACTACACAGTGCCTAAAGAAAATATTGTATCCAGCAGATTATTTTTGTATTATCTCTTGATTGTATGTTGCATGATTTTCTGTTAAGTCGCCCTCAATCACGCTGCCCTTGTATACATTATTAGTCTCTCTAGCCTTAGGAACTTTTTTCTTTCTTTCAATAAATAAAGGATTTAATTCAATATCTGGAATAACAATTTTAGAGGAACTCCGTCAGCAAAACAGAAGAAGGAAAAAGAGTGACTTAGAGCTATTCACGGTGCCCATTTAGCCATCTCATGGGCAGCCCATTTAGCCATCTCATGGGCAGCCGCATTCAAATTTGAGATCACAAAAAAGAGTCTAGATCCGAGCTTGTCAATATATTTAATTGGGCTCGTTTTCATTCAAAAACATAAGTGAATGAATTTTGAGCTAACTAGTATATATTAATTATTCCACATTACACAAATTATTTGATCTCAACAATCTCTCTTTCACGTGTGCGCTCATTGTCAAGTCTAATCTCCCTTAATTTAGGCATCTCTTTGCATCAATATGTCTCGACTTGAATCTCCATTTTGTTGCTTGTGAGGAGTGCAAAGACAATGCCCACCTTCACTGAAGCATGAAGATTGCATTGGGACTGCATTGTTACACCACAATAGACACCTTCACTTCAATTCTTTTTTGCTGGACCGAACCATGAATGTTGCATTGAAGTATTCATCAAACATTACTGTTAAGCAATCTAACATAATTTGTTAAAAGCTTAAGTAATGAGTTATGAGCGAATGATGATATATCAATTGCTATTTACTATACAAATTTTTCGATATTTGACTTTTTTTCAACTCAATCAATACATCATACATGTATCTGAATACAGGAAAGGGACCGTGACTTGTGATGAGAAAACTTGGCCAGGATGTCCGCGGAGAGACCAGCTTCTAGACGGCAGTGGGTGCACTAATAGCTTTAATCAAAGAAAGTGAATCGCTCTCGACTAATTACCGCCATACCTCCCCTTCCACTAAGACAAGTCGTAGTGAAAGGGTCCTTCCCTGCCAAATGCAAAACTGAACCCCCACAAATAGTAGTGGTCCAATCCTAATGCCGCATTTTTTATTTTAATATGTCGGTGCCCGCACGCCTTGCATACCTTGTTTCAAATTGTATATTTCTATTCTCCATCAAAGTAGGAATACTTTCATATTTTATGTCCTAGAATTCAAATGAAACAGTATAAGGACAATCCCATAGATATTAGTGGTCCAACCCCAATGCACGATCTCCCCGTTCAAATTCCTCGTCATTGCAACAATTCCCCGTGGTCTATAACAAGCCAATTCGGATTTATTTTGGACGTTGCATGAACATTGATCTCTATAATATTTAAATTTATTCTAATAAGTCAAGAATGATCTTTGCCGCATTTTTTTTTTATCATGAAATACTATCTTTCACTTACTAAGAAAAGCTCGTACTACAAGCATTTGTGGAATCTAAACATATAATAGACCATAGAAATGTAGGAGGATTCGAAAACCGATTTGAGTTGAGAATTTCTTGTTGGTGGGCTCGGGCTAGACAATCCACGGCCTGGTTTGTTTCTCTTTGGCAATATGTAGGGCCCGTTTGGTTCGGCTTTGGGGGAATGCATTTGGGAAAATGCAAATACCTTTGGGCTTAAGGGGTTTCTCGAAATCGCAAATACCGTTTGGTAAATTTTGCATTGTGAAAAAACTTTGACCTAAATCTTTGTTTGGTTAGTACCCCATTTTTGCTAAAGGACTTTGCGAATTTTTTTATTTAAAAAATTGTAAATATTTTTTTTCAAATTCATGGCCCCAGACCACCCTCCGGCGACCAAAATTGGCCGCCGGCCACCCTCCGGCGGCCAGATCTGGCCGTCGAAAGGCCTCGCCTGAGGTCAGGCGACCTCAGGTGACGGTCGCTTGTCGCCTATCGCCTGTCGCTTGGGTCGCGAACCCAGGCGACGGCGGTGGTCACGCGACCGCCTGGGTCGCCCGACCTGTGACGGCCGACCGCCGCGCCTCGGGCGGCGACCCGGGCGCGCGACCAAGGGTGGCGGTCGCCCCCCTTGGCGGCGGTCGCCCCCTTGGCGGCGTCGCCGGTGGTCGCTGCGCGATCGTCGGCTCCCTTGGCCACGCGAAGAAGATGAACAGTACCCATGTTGCATTCCGAAAATGCAAGTTCCAAATGCACCTCTAGAGGTGCATTGGGCTAAGGGACTTTGAACCCCTTTGAGAATGCAATTGCATTTGGCCAAAGCTCTCCAAAATACGAACCAAACGGGTTCGCATTTGGCGAGAACGGCCTGGTTCGTTTCTCTTTGGCAATATGTAATCGATCCACGGGGAATTTGGGCTAGCAAGATTTGGCAATCTTGGACAAGTAATTGATTGGTTTACTTTTTACTACTACTTTTGCTAACTCTAATTGAATGCATCTAGATTAGCCACATCCAGAACTTAGAAAAAATTTCTAGACTCATTGGTCAAGTTGGGCCTGCCCGTAACCGGAGTCTTAGCTCATCGTTGGTTATCAATCCATCGCTAACCGAGTTTCATGGAAGAGTGGCCTTTTTTTCTAAGAGTTCACCCGAATTTTTTTATGTCTGGTATGCACGGACTGGACCGGCCTCATGGGCCAAAAGTTGGGCCCACTTCTATTGACGGCCCCCGGATCCGCGAATAGGTGTGCGATGCATTTCACTTTGCGTCGTTAGTTTCGAATTTCGATATTCGTATAATATTACATCTGTATGTTTCACAGGAAAAAATATATATTTTTAAAATTATTTATATAGCTTAAAATAAATAATTAATAAAACTATTTTTATTACCGATAATAAATTATATCTTAATTTTTTGTTGTTGTCTATGAAATTATTTCATTCAATAATACTTTTCAAATCATTTATTTTTTCTCGAAATTAAAATAAATTAATAAAAAATATTTTCCTATCAATAACAATTCATATCTAAATTTTTTTGACAATAATATGATATATTCTGTTACCTCTTTTACTAAAAAACGTAAATGATCAAAATTGGGAAAATCCTTTCTAAAATATTGGACAAAGGTATTGCCCAAACATAAATGATCAATCTTTTCCATATATAAATGACATGTTATATTTATTCCCCCTTTTTTATGGTATCGCCCCCGGCCCAATAAAAATCCCAAACGGGGGGCATATTCGACTGCGTGCGATGGCAGGATTCGTAAATTAAGAGGAATCGAGGGCCATTCATCTGGAAAACCGCGCATAGGGCTGTCTCTCCTCCGAGCAAGCAGCTGAACGCAAGTCCGGAGTTCCCCTAGTCTCTCTCACTGAAGCGAGAGCCGCGAGGGCGACGAGAACGAACGTCGAGACTATAAACCCTCCCGCTCCCTCCCGCCAATTCTCGACGCCGGCCGCGCTCCCTGCTTCGCCGGAGATGGTCCCGGCGCTCTGACGGTGCAGTTCGCCCTCCGCCAATCGGCTCGATCGCGATTCCGTCCATTTGATCGCCGCCGATGGCCCTCCCTATCGGGAAGCTCGCTATTCTCGTCGGGGCAGGTCAGTTCGCGAACCCCGCTCTCTCTTTCAATTGGCCCTGGGTTTTCCCCGCGATTCCGTGCCGCTGTGTTAGTTGGGAATTCGGTGGCTCGAGTTTGGTGCTGTGCGGTTGCTTGGTGCTTTGTGTCCTGTCTATCGCGAAAATGATCGCGAAATTGTGTTTTACGTGAGCCGTCGAGTAGTTCCTGTGGAGATACTTACGGGCAGGTTTGCCCCGGGGTGGGTTGGGGGGGATCATGGTTCGTGTTGTGCACCTTAGGAGGCCTTTGGTGTTCTGGTGAGGTGATGTTTTAGGGATATGATCGCGGGGAGATTGTGGAATTAGGGGCCTATCCGTGGCTTGGTTGGTAACGTGTTTGGTAAGATGCAGTGACCGTTGTTGCTGAAGCTAGGAATTGCTGCTGGTCAGAAATGTTGAGTTTGGCCTTTAGCAATGCTTGAAGTAGCTTGTGTCACTTTGTACAGATTTATGACTTAGCTGTCTAAGTTTCTGAAAGCTGTAATGAGTGAAGAGTGTTCTCTCCCAAGGGGTAATGCTTCCGGGGACATGGTCATTCTAACTTTACTGGCAATTTCCTTTTTCATTATAAAACTATTAGAAAGGAGAAATAGTCTGAAGGAAGGAATCCCTCTTATCATGAAACGACCCATGCCTTTCAGGATCCTGATAATTATCTGAGCAGAATGCTCCCTGGAGTACATGGGTAAGATAACAGTCCACGGCATTGAGAGTTTAGAGTTTATATCACTTCATCCTTTGCCATACAAGAGTAAATGTTGCAAAAATTCAATAAATATCTATATTGGCCCCCAAGGAGAAAAAATAGGTCAAAAACTCAGCTACACAAGGCATGAATTTCTTTCTATATTAGCAAAGTTGAGTGTTTGTATATCAACTGATGCAGGATACGTGGTTCCCGCATATATGCATTTTTTTTTATATTCAATTCTTCTTTCCTGGAAATATTAATGATATCTTCCTTCTGATGCATGCGTGTTTGACAGTTTTTCTTGAGCATTTTATGCTTGGGATTTTTTATGGCACTAGCTGTTTGATGTTTTCCATTAATCTTTCATGGGTCTTTTAAATTGCTGGAAACCTATTAGGTTCTGGTTCTGATATTGTAATTGAAAGTCTCAATGGATTGTGTTGCTGACTGATGAAAGTCATCTTATGTCATCTAGGCGTTGTTGGGTCGGTTCTTGCAAAAGAAGCTCACATGCCAAGTGTTTCAGACGTTTTCTCTGGTGCTTTTAAGGTATGTAACTGCGTCCATTTCAGTGTCTCTCTTTACTTTCTCCATACTTCTTTTGTCCAGTTCAATTGTTTATGAATAGCTTACCATCGAATGATGTAATAGATATTTTGCTTTCTTCTCTTCCAGTTTCTGTGAATATCTCGTCATCTTAGCCTCGAACCTAAAGTATTGAGCCTATTGTGTGATACTTGTAGAAATCTAATTTCTCACCATACCAGAGGCTTTGTATGGTCTGTTGGCACTTTTAATTCTTTTGGTACCAGGGTTAAGGAATGTATAATCTGAATACCCTTTTTACTTTTCAGCCCTGCGAGCAGGGCTAGAATAACTTTTCATTAAGATCAATTGGATGGTGCAGGAAACTACATTTCCTGTAGAGTTATCCTTAGGATTAATGTTTGTTGAGAGGTTAAGATGGTGGTCACATGGATGGTTTTACGAGTATGGTGGTACTTGTTGCCCTGTCTTGAAATGAATGCATTACCTATCTGATTATACTATCCAGTATTATGGCACAAGTGAATATCATTCCTAAGCCTGTTATGAGTCATCTTATTAGCAGTCCATATATATAATATAGTGTTTGTGTAGCACAGGAAATTGGTAAAATTGGTAATATATCTGCCTTCACGAGAAATGTGATTTTATTAAAATTTTGCTTTTATTTTTCTTTTTGAATTTATGGCATTGAAGCTTTTCTTACAGTGGAGTAATTGTGGCAGGTGCTGAAGGGAATCAAGAAAGATGAGTCCACTTCATCTGTGACCAAGCCACGAAATGACTCCCTGATGGCTCAGGTTTACATGTGTTCCATGATTTCTTGGAGCTTTGATTTCATTTGTCTGTTTTACTTCCTGATAAGAAGTTATGTTTTCTTATGTTCACATATCACAATAGTTTTGGAAAAAGAAATACAAGGGTTTGCTGATCTGTCTTAACACAACTATTTGAAGGAGCTGATCCGAAGAAAATGCTAGATAGCATGACTCTTCTATGGATATTAAAGTTTTGCTTCCTTGTGGATTTGCACAAAATGCTTTCATATGAAAGCTATGCTGTAATTATGTGATCAAGTAATTTGACAAAGTTGGAACATTCTGTGTCTTGCTGTTCAACTTGATGCTAAACATATTGTTCTTAAGCACTTGAGAAATAATTTTGTTTGTATGAAAATGTGTACATGAATGTTGTTATTGGGACCATCTTTGAGTGGTACTATGCAAACTTTTTCTCTGACTATGTAGATGTACCCTAAAACTGTCTATTTGTTTTTTGGCCATTGTATAAACCTTTGCCATAGGTATTTTATTAATTCGCCTTATAATTGTCTCTTCTTTTGCTGAAAGACTTGTGAAAACGAGTGTAAGCATTTTGTTATGGTTGTGAAAAAGGAAATAAAACAGTTTCAAGGAAACTAAATATCCTTGTTTCTCTCCCCTTGTCATTTCCATTTTTTAGTGCCTATGGCCCTTAGATCTATCTAGTTAAGTCCAAGTTAACATGGGATTTATTGTGACTGTCCATTTGATTGGTTTAGGGTCTTGAAACTTCAGCACTAGTTGGATTTTTCTTGACAAAAAAAATGTCCTTATCGTGTGTATCTGGCAGGTTAACAGCCTCAGGCAGGAACTTCAGATATTGGCATCAAGCAGGCCAGTTACAATTGTAACTGCTTCTGGAACAGGTTTTAGTGTTGGACAATCTATTTGCTGCAATAGCTAATTTATACGTGCAATGTCAGTGTGTGTTTGGTGGAGACTGCTGTGGAATAAACTTCGTCATGTACAAATATCCCAGATTATATCTTCTGCTGACCATAAATCTTTTTAAGCTGCAAACATGTATATTCATTATTCAATGGTCAAGAGAATGCTAGCAGCATTATAGTTATGAAATGATTATTGCTAGTATTTCTGTATTATGATGTGAGAGTACCTTTTGCTTCTTGACTTAATAGTATCACATGTTCTTTTCATGCCTTTCCTTTCCCTTGATATGTCACTAAAATCAGGGAAAGATTAAGTAAGGTGCGGAATCTACTTTTGTATTCGTATTAAGTAATGTTATTTTATCAGGAAATAGTCTGAATTGCAGCTTTTATTGACTTATTTGTTTCTTTTACAACTTTTAGTAGGTTTTGACTTGTATCACTGTATGCAGGCACCAGCAGATACGGTATTGTGATAGTTGTTGTTGTGGTGGGATATGGATATGTTTGGTGGAAGGTTTGCCTTTTGCATCTATTTTAGTATTAATAGCCAGACTCTAAAATTTTTTAACCTTTTCTATTTTAGGCTGACGCATGATGTAAAATGCTCCACAGGGGTGGAAACTTCCTGATCTGATGTTTGCTACGAGGCGAAGTTTATCAGATGCCTGCACATCTATCGCTAAACAGCTTGAAAATGTTTATTCATCGATCTCGGTATTATGTTGATTCCCTGACAGCTTAATGCTGCCCTTCAATCTTATTGACATGTAGCTATAAACTATTTGGAGTCATGCTTTATGTGCACATCATGCTCTGGCCTGCCAAAATAGTTCAAACTTTCTTTTAGTGCTATGCACCGTTGGTTGTTGATAAAAGCAAACTCTCCCCTACAGTTTGTGTTCGTGTTGTGCATATTTTTACAATTTGGTGTGAGGAAATAAAACTTAAGTACTTCCATTTGGAGCGATTGCTATTGGAAACAGTTCTTCTATTTGAAGCAAATTCTCTTTCCATGGAGTGATATGAATATCGATTGATGACATTTTATTTTGGCCTGTCTCATATGTGATGTATGAATGAACATGTGATTCATGCATGGTACATGAAATGAAAGATTTCTGTTATTGGGAATTCGGTAAGGAGCAGACAATCTGTGAGTAACTTTCGTGAGAAAATGGTTAAAGCACATGAAATTTTCTGCTCTCTTTGAACCAGATTTTTGGTTAGTGGGTGTGGTGATAGGAAAATGTATATGCTTTTGGACTTTCTGAAGGAGAATGATAATGAGAATCATCAGACTGCGTAAATTTATGAAATAGTACTTTCATAAAGTAAACGCTGCTGATTGTAACTTTCCTCCTACACCTTTAGAAGATGATGGCTGTTTGCTAATAGTGGAATTGATTTTTGCTGATCCTGGTCTTTTTCAGGCCACCAAGCGACATTTATCTTCGAGAATTGATTGCTTGGATTCCAACTTGGATGAGTTTGCCCAGCTTACTGCTGCAACAAAAGATACGGTATGTTCTACCTTAGTTGGTGGCCAAAAGCACAATCATTAAGCTTGATGATGGTCTAGAACACAGTATTCTTTGGTTGCTGAAAGAAACTTCTTACTCAATATTGATATTGTTTTCCAAAAGTTAGTATATTTAATACTTCATTTGACTGCTAGTGGTGTCACATTCAATGCTTTGGATCCTGCATGTTTTTGGAACTCAAAAAATTGTGAGAGAGGAGGCTGCTATTATTTCTTTAATTGGTGCATTCCACTTCACTTAGCTTTTGTACCAGATTACACAACCGACTTCACTGTCTCATGACAGCGGAATTTGGAACTACTAAACTGCTCATCTAACTCTTTTAGCCACTCATCCAGCTCAACATTGATCTTCCTACTCAGCTTCCCTGCTGCAGTACAAGAATATTTTAGTAATGACTTTTGATGTTCAGGTATCCGATATAAGTGCTGAAATGGAGGCAATTAATGCAAATGTTACCAGTGTTCGGAGCGCAGTAGAAAATCTGGTGAATAATCTCATAGGAGCCCTTTCTTTTTCTTTTTCTTTTTGCATAATCTTTTTTTTCTTTGACTGACTTGTTCCATCTTTGTGCTCATTTCTCAGGAATCAAAGATTGGCAGAATTGAAGGCAAACAGGTAATTGCAGTTGCTAGTCCCTCCATTTTATTGCATTGCATTTTTTCTGATGTTAGATTGTAATCCCTATGGTGGATTATCTGCTGCACAGGACAATACGAACATTGGAGTACTGGAGTTGTGTGCCTTCGCCTCGAGTTTGAGTAATGGAAGAACTTCAGAGCGTAGTCAGGTATGTGCTTAAAACTCCTTCCTTTCTCCACAGTTTGGCAATTTTCATTTTTATTGTTTAGTTCTCTCCCAAAATAGACATTTCTGAGGTTGCATGCATTGCAAGTATTTGTGGTGTGACAAGGCTTGCAGATCTCTTATTGGTTGCTTGTTCTCTCTTATAATATGTTGATACTGGATGAAAAGTAAATTTTTGTCAAATTTTATCGATGCCTTCATTTACCTGCCAGATAAAATGCACTTAGTTTTTACATTTTTTACATTTTGGTATATTGTGGGTGGAATTATTTATCATTGGAGCATTCCCCCAAATTTTCCATAAGGATGAGCCTAGAATCTAGGCTACTCTTTTTCTTTTTTTTCTTTTGGGGTCAGAAAAATCTGGGATTGATATCCTAAAATCAGCTGCTTGAGCTTGATTTCCTCTGTCTAGCTGTTAGTAGCTTGATCAACTTGTTTTCTCTTAATTTATAGGCTTCACTGACCACTTCAACTAGAGCTGCTCTTGAGCCAGCCCCTTCTTCACTTGCTTCCACTGTAAGATGTTGTCATGCAGCTTACATATGTGTTTTCTGTTTTAACCCCTGCCTGTTCTCATTGGACGTCACTTGTGCAGGGGCATATCAATTCATTGCCTCCATCACCATCTAATTCCAATGGATCTCGCCAGGTTGTTTAACTTGCTATTGGCAGTAGCTAATAATACAAAGTAGATGAATTAAGTGATCAAGCAATGAGTATCTCTACGCTGGTCTACAGTCAGTTGGATTCCTAAAAATCTCTATGTTCGGCTGAAGTTTTGCCATTGTGATAGTGGTTGCTTTGTTTATGATGGTAGATGGATTCTAACTGTGGTGGAGACATTAATAATGTTGCAAGTTCTTTAGATTTCAGTGCCTAGATTTTGGGAGGCGCCTTTGTAACACGTCTCAATCTGCAATTTGTTATGTCTCTGATTTGATTTTTTTTTATTCAGGTTTTCCGACCCCTACATAGTGCGGGCTCTGCCTCTGGCATCATGGTGACTTTGCCATCACTTTTCCTCCATGATTTATATTTTTCACTTCTTGCTTTGTTGAGACTCAAGGTTGCCAATCATTGTGCTTTTCAGGAGAGTCTAGGAGATTCAGAAATTGCCTCGAGAACCCCCGAGGTTTTAAATGGAAACCGAGTTCCTAAAGACACGAGCGGCAACAGGTCTTCGAGTTCTGGCATATTTGGGATCTCAGGAATAAATGCCTCCTTTCTCACGAGGACACACAGCTTAACAAGTTCAGTACTTCGGCAAGTGCGCTCAAGTACCCAGCAATCATAACATTTTTTGGGATCAAAAATGAAGAATTCTTCTGCAGTTGCACACCTACCTCATTGAGTGGCCTTCTGAGTCGTGCGAGTGGCCAGAAGCTGTACGACTAAATAGGTTATTCCCACACTAAATTAATCGAAAGATGGACTGGGCACCGAATTTTTGTAGAGATCTGTGGTTGCTAAAATGGTTACTTAGGTCATTTTTGGCGTGTATATTTCTGGCTATAGGTCTCTGTCCAGTTTGAAGTTAGGACGAAAAAGATAATAGTCAAAAATAAAACTGTCCTTGGACTTTGGATTATCTATTACCCCGCTTTTCTGCTACCATCCCTGTGCTTTAAATGTATTTACAGTTCTACAAGTACAAGCAATTGAACATATCCACGGTATATTATGCAAGGACTGGAGAATCGATGCTTTCTATAATACAAAGACATCATGATAAAAAAAGATTATACAGTAATGATTTCATCGATACTCCCCTCCATATTTTGGCTACATTTTTGTCTAATGATGTCTTGAAACTCGCATGATCGTTGGTGCTCGGTGTTCGTTTCGCCTGCTGTACCTTTCGGATTGTATCAAGTCCTATTCCTGTGATAATGCTAAGCAAAATCTAATGTCATAGAAACAGATTCAACTGGCAGACCAACGTGAAATTAGTCAGCAATGGGTTTTTATAAACCCATGGACTTGATCGTGCTGAAATAAAAAATAAAAAAATCTGTTTATTTAGCGGAAAATGAAAAAATTTATAAATAATTTTTTTAAGAATGATTACTTTTTATAACTTAAAATAAATAATCGATAAATATATGTTTAAGTGTTTTCAGTAACGGTGAAATATTTTCATTTATTTTCGTAGATGATATAAATAATTATTTTATAAAAAAATTATTTTTAAAATTATTTAATTTTGGGGGAATCAAACGTACCGTAATGACATTACGCAGGAGAAACTATATTGCAAGCCCAGTACAGCAGCGAACTGCGCATCGTGAAACTCTCCCGCCCTTTTTCTCCGTCTCGGTGCCTTTTCTCCTTTTCCGCACTCGAAAACGCCAAAACACTGTCCTTCCGAGTACCGCTTCGCCTTCCCAATCTCCCCAAGGATCGAGCTCATCAGGCTCGACGATACGGAGAGCCTTCTTTTCCCCTCCAGAACTTCTGCTCCAAAGGTTCTTCCTCGATCTCTCGTCGTCTCCGCAGATTCCCGATCAGAACTGCGGTGTCGCTCGTTTCGTAAGCGGGTAACCGCCGATCGATTCGCTCTCAGTTGGAAAAAAAAACCGAAGCTGATTCCTTCGTCGCCGCCCTCTCTCTCTCTCTCTCTCTCTCTCTCGCTCGTGGAGTCGGAAGCATGAATCGCGACTATTTGACCAGGTATAGACGTCGCTCTCAGCCGTTGCTTCTGCTTGAGTTGGAATTCTCTGGCTATAATCTTCGTATTCCTCTACCTTTGGACTTAACTGTTGATGTCGAGCGCGCACGAGGTCTGAGGCCCCATGCCTAAAACTGGAATTGCTAGGCCTCGTCCATCTGTTTTTCAAACCTAATTCACGACGCCTTTCGCAAGAGCTTGTTCAGAGACTCTGATCTCCCGAAGGAGCTTTGAATCTCGGCAGAGCATTTGAAGAGGTCGCGTTCTCGTGGTGTATGATTTGGTTGCGTCTTTTGCCTGGATGAGTATCCTTTAGTAAGAGGAAAGCATGATCGCAATCTTAAGATGAGGTACTCTCAGTTCGAGATATACATTCTAACACAAGAACATTGCTCGGTTTGATTGAGGCTCTGTGAAGTGACGGGATCTGCGTTTTCTAAGTCGAAGTCGATGAGTAGAATGACATTCGATTCTGCACATGGTGCTGAGATCGGCAATATAGGCATGGCAGTGAAATCTCACGTGCCGTCACCATGGATATGCAGACACATTTTTCTTCCTATAACGTCATAATTAACAGTCAGGCTCATTCGCAGTTGCTCCTATTTTCTCAATATCCAAATGGTATACCACTTATGCTGGGTCAGTTTGATCTTTTATCTTGATATGCAGGAGTATGCATAGGTTAGTGAAAGAGTTATACTTATCGTTAGGGCATACTTCATTTTCTCAGGTACTCTCTTATATCTTATCGCCATCTTTTTCCTGATCTATGGAAATAAGGCTTGTTATGTGATTATTCAATGTTTCACCTCGCATCTTGGATACGTGACATATTTTCCTTCTTGTTACGTCATAAATAACAAACTCCGGAAGGAGTAAGCATGTTCGGTTCATTCACAAATGCTTCTATCTTCTCAATATCCAAATGGTATACAACTTGTGTTGGGCCAGTTTAATCTTTTATATTGATACACAAAATCACGCATAGGTTAGTGAAAGAATTATATTTATCGTTAGTGCATACTTCATTTTCTTGGGTACTTTTTTATATCTTATCGCCATCTTTTCTCTGATCTATGGAAATAAGGCTTGTTATGTGATTAATCGCTTCACATCATGGATTGTGACATATTTTCCTTCCTATTACATCATAAATAACAAACTCCTGGAGGAGCAAGCATGTTCGGTTCGTTCGCAGGTGCTCCTATTTTATGTTCGGTTCATTCGTAGGTGCTCCTATTTTCTCAATATCCAAACGGTGTACAAATAGTGCTGGGTTAGTTTAATTTTTTATATTAATACACAAGAGTATGCATAGGTTAGTGAAAGAGTTATACTTGTCCTTAGTGCATACTTTATTTTCTCAAGTACTTTCTTATATCTTATCGCCATCTTTTCCCTAGTATATGGAAATAAGGCTTGTTATGTGATTAATGAATGTTTCGCCTTGCATCATCGATATGTGACACATTTTCCTTCCTCTTACGTCATAAATAACAAACTCTGGAAGGAGTAAGCATGTTTGTCTCATTCACAAGTGCCCTTATTTTCTCAATATCCAAACGGTATACAACTTGTGCTAGTAAGTTTAATCTTTTATATTGATACACAGGAGCATGTATAGGTTAGTGAAAGAGTTATACTTACCGTTAGTGCATACTTCACTTTCTCAAATACTTTCTTATATCTTATCGCCATCTTTTCCTTGATCTACGGAAATAAGGCTTGTTATGTGATCAATCAATGTTTTAGTGAAAGAGTTATACTTACCGTTAGTGCATACTTCACTTTCTCAAATACTTTCTTATATCTTATCGCCATCTTTTCCTTAATCTACGGAAATAAGGCTTGTTATGTGATCAATCAATGTTTCGCCTCGCATCATGGATATGTGACATATTTTCCTTCTTGTTATGTCATAAATAACAAACTCCGGAAGGAGAAAGCATGTTTGGTTTGTTCGCAAGTGCTCCTATTTTCTCAATAGCCAAACGGTATACAACTTGTGCTGGGTGAGTTTAATCTTTTATATTGATACACAGGAGCATGCATAGATTAGTGAAAGAGTTATACTTACCGTTAGTACATACTTCATTTTCTGAGGTACTTTCTTATATCTTATCGCCATGTTTTCCCTGATCTATGGAAATAGGGCTTGTTATGTGATTAATCAATGTTTCGCCCCGCATCACGGATACGTGACACATTTTCCTTCCTGTTACGTCATAAATAACAAAACTCTGGAAAGAGTAAACATGTCTGGTTCATTCGCAGGTGCTCCTTTTTTCTCAATATCCAAATGGTATACAACTTGTGCTGGTCAGTTTAATCTTTTATATTGATACACAGGAGCATTGATGCATAGGTTAGTGAAAGAGTTATACTTACCATTAGTGCACACTTCATTTTCTCAAGTACATTCTTATATCTTATTGCCATCTTTTACCTGATCTATGAAAATAAGGCTTGTTATGTGATTACTCAATGTTTCACCTCCCATCATGAATACATGACACATTTTCCTTCCTGTTACATCATAAATAATAAACTCTAGAAGGAGTAAGCATGTTCAGTTCATTCGCAGGTGCTCCTATTTTCTCAATATCTAAACGGTGTATGACTTATGCTGGAGAGTTCAATCTTTTATTTTGATACACAGGAGTATGCATAAGTTAAAGAAAGAGTTAAACTTACCGTTGGTGAATATTTCATTTTTTCAGGTACTTTCTGATATCTTATCGCCATCTTTTCCTTGATCTATGAAAATAAGGCTTGTTATGTGATTAATCAATATTTTGCCTCGCATCATGGATACACGACACATTTTCCTTCCTGTTAATATCTAATCTTGGACATCTAATCTTGGCCTCTGTTAATATCTTTTTAAGTCAGGTCTGGATTCTAGATTATGTGCAGGAATTCTATGGCACTACTTGGAAGTTCGGAATGCTTTGCAGAAATATCCTGTCCTAACATATGTCTGCCTACACATGCAAATGCTCAGACCTGTTTCTACTGTTTTAGCCCATAATTTGGATATGCTTAAGTCTCAAATGGGTGCTCCCCTGCACTAGAGCTAAAGTTCTTCTAATCCGTTACGTGTCTGGATAAAGTTGATGTTTGGGCTAATTTGCCTCCGCAAAATCCCTTATATGGTGAACTACTGTCCCTAGCTAGTAGGATTGTCTGCCCTCATGTGGCACAGTGGCAGTAATTCATCTGGAGTTGGTCAATTTGTACCTTTGCCGGTTGCCCACTAATAAAACCAGGCGACATCTGAGTTTGATTTGTCCTGGGAATCCGAATACACTTAGACAAGATTTCAAAATATGGGGCTTGGTCAGGTGAACTCACGGTAATGTAATTTCAATTGTTTCAGGTATCCGGTCCGAAGTTCATTTGTGCTAAATCGTATTGATCAGAAGTCAAGTAGATCTAAATTTCAGTTTTCGAAATTTTCTTTTTAGTGAAGTGTAGTTATTCGGTTACTTCATTATTTTGCGGTACATCATTTAAATGAAAAGTAAAATGAGTCTATTTGTAAGAAATAGTTGTTTATAGTAAATTTTACTTGATCATGGTAAATTATATCATTTTTACTAAACAATTTCAAAAAATAAAGAATTGTCAATAGTAAACCTTTTTTTTTGGCCATCTGGTAGTAAATCTTATTCACGTAAATCATATTTGTTCTTCGTAAACCTTTTAAAAATTATGGAGAGGGAGAGGCGGCTTGATGGTGGCTGTGCCACCGGCGGCCACTGCCCGGCACAGCTAACATTGGGTTCCTCTCACACCTATCGCAGCCTAACCTGTCGTTGGAGAGAGCAGCACGTCTCCCTCTGATCGGCAAGGGTCGTGCAACTTTGACAGATCTAAGACAAGAAAATTCTCACCGGCGATCGGTGAGGGTCGCACTGCCCTCTTCAGGGACATGGGACATGGGTTGGCTTACCCTTGCCGTTGCTCCCCAGGGTCGATGTGGTTGGCTTCCACTACCTAGCCACTTTACTCTTTGTAAAAATGATCTTTTTGTGAATTCTTCTAGAAGAACTTTTTGTTTTGTATGTGATTTATCTTTCTTTTGACTTAGCTTAGTATGTTCATTAACCATTATCTAGTTTGATTAATTTTTGTCATTATTACACTCATGAAAATGGGATATGTTTTAATTCGATGTGTTTAGTTAGTACACCTGAAATATTTACCGTGAATGAGATTCATCTACCTTATACTAAATTTGTTTGCTAAGCATGAGCAGCTTTTTCTAAGAACAATGGGCAACCTGATCAGCGGATTAAAAAATGGACTGGGGAGATTGACTGTAGTGACTGATCTAATTTTATTGGATCACTTGACCATAAAAGCCCCCTTTAGGTTGATGCTTCCGCAGGTCTGAGCTTATCTTTAATGGAGTAGGATGTCAGAAAACATGTGTTCTCTCAGTTATTTTATAGTATATTCTTGTGTGAGTGAGATGGAAGTGACTATTTGACAGCCGAAATGTGACCTTTAATATGGGTTAAAGTGAAGTGAATGAAATTAGGGACACCGCGAATCGTTTACTCGGTGTTCTAGCATTTGAACTCCAACTTTTCCTTTTCTCCTGGGCGGGTAATGTTGCCTGAATTCAGCTTCACTCTGAAATCCGCTAAGTTTGCTTCTTTTCTTGACATATCTGTGGATGTAAGAGGTCCCAATTTGTCTATTGTGCAAGAGCAGGCAATGTTTCCGTCTAAAAACATTCTGTGCATTACCGATTGTTGGAAAGCGTCAATCAATGAAGAATGAGCCATTAGTCGTTCAGCTTCCAAGTAAAGTAGGTTCATGAGTATTTTGTTAACTGTAAGTCGGATAAGAGATGGGCGGAATTAAGAGTGAGGAAATTTTAGTACAGGAAGCTCCTTTGCCTTGCTATAATGACAGGACCACCTCCTAAATTAGCAACCTTTTTTCTTCTTGGTTTAGGCTTATGCAGTTGGATCAGTTGGACTGACAAATGGTTAGTTAAAAAACAGGTGCATTCCAATGATAGCAATTTAGCAAACCATATTTTATGTTCAGCTTCTCTGTCTGTGTTCCTACATACATGAACTGCTACACGAGGGACAAAAGCTGGGGTCTCAGGTAGGTTAGAAGACGAAACGACTTGGTTTCGGGACTGCAACTTCGGGATTAAAACTTGACCATACCTGTCGTTAGCAGATAAAACAGTTGATAATAATGATTTGTACTGGCATAATCTGTAGTCTCTTGGTGCCGCTTCTCAACCATGCCCCCAAAGAGCCACCATAGCGCTTAAGCTGCCCAAGTTGCGTGTCACTGTGACGTTATGTCATGCATTGCGACATTATTCCTCGGGGAAATCAATTTATTATGCTAAAGGTTCATGCTACGGACTATGAGTTCTTTTGCTTTTGCCGTATTTTTATAATGCGTTATCAGAGGAGCACTCCTTAGTCTTGAGCATGAAATCATTATCATGCACATGGGCCTGATTAAAAAGTATGTCGGGATGGTTTCTTTTATGGGTGGCTGTTTAAATAATAATACACGAGAGCATTCGTGTAGCTGTATCATTCGAAATTTTTATAGTAGGTTAAAAGATTGAAGATTCTGTATAGATGCCGGGAATTTCTTGTCTGAGGCTTTTTGGCGGATGTTCTGGGCGACCATATATGCTATTCTTTTTTTTTTTTTTGTCAAATTTGGATTATTTGAGGTTTAATTTTGGAAAGTAGCCAACTTAAAAGGAAACCCCTTTTTAGAGTTCCAAGGATCTTGACAAAGCAGACCCGACTACAGCTTAGCCTAATGCCTATTTTTATATATATAGGATAATTATTAAATCCCTGTTGGGTTTTGTTAGAGTTCTATTATTTAATTAATCTAGCTTAGAGCCCGAGACTCCCATGACCAAGCCAACCCTTTTCCCATCTCATCTTTTGCAGTTCCATAGACCTTTCGAAGTAAACTTTCCCGAGCATTGGACCAGGAAGAAGCCGTTTGACAGGGCACGGTGATGTGCCCTAGAAACCTCCCCATATTAATAATTTTACTGCCAGACAAGAAAGTGCGACTTATTTATGTGAAAGCTTCGAGTTTGGATTTACATGTCTAGGAAATGAACTCCACCCAATACAGTGCAAATTAGATTAACCACACCCAAATTTGGAGGTTTGTCCCGAAATGGACTGTGCCATTATTATAGTAAAGACTAGATTTGAAGGGAAGTTGTTTCAATTTTCAGAACTTCTAAATAAACATGAGCGAGCTGTTTCGCCACAAAAATATGAAAAGTGCGGGAGCATTGATTGATTTACGAGTTGTTTCGCCACAAAAATATGAAAAACCCATAGGTTCGGTACTTGAGCGAAGTTGTGGTTTAATCATATTTTGGCTATTGCCTCTGTGGCACGTAAAATAAGTGCCCCCCAAAATAGGTGCCCCTCTATTCCAGACTAATGAAAAACCAAAATGTTCTTTTCCTCTCATATTCTGAATAGCAAAGAGGTAACAGAAATCAAGGACAGGAAAAGTCTGTCGGGCAAAGAGGCCACGTGGTAGCTCTAGGAAACTATCTCAAAGAATGTAGATAGGATGGTGAGGTCGATCTTATGCCTCGTGAAGTGAAATATTTTTAGGTTTGAAAACTCTTGTCAATTTGTTGCTAATTCAACAATTCTGTAAGAACACTAAGATGGATATATCAAATTGACTTGTAAAGTAATGAAACCAATTAGAAGTGATTATTGAATTTACTAATTGCTTTTAGGCACTCAATGAAAAATGACCAATTTTAGTAAATCAACTTTAGTACTTCTGATGTTATTATATAGATTTTTCTCATGTTTTGTGATAGGAATGAACGGAGATTCAATCATTACAAGGAAGGATAACGAAAGCTCTTAAGAGAGTTGAGTGTCCGAGGCAACCTAGTCATCTACTTTAACAAAAGGAGTTAGTAAGGAGGAAAAACACTATGTTTGTGACATAATTCATTTAATATTAGCTTTGATACGGGTTGTATCGTGCAACTTTAGGGGATATTACATCATTGGTCTCCATTCATATCAATGTTTTTCTCCTTTCCGTAGCATTGACCCGTTTTTTACTACTAATGTTCAGAATTTTGCAGCACACACTATTTGGTAAAATGTCTTATTTCCATGTAACGACGTCAAGACCACGGCATATGCCCGTGCATTTGCCAGTATAGATAATTATTGCATAAAAAAAGAATACACAATTCTCTAGTGAAGACGTGAAAGTGAAGTGACATCCAATTGCTTTTTGGTTGGAGGAGACTGACTTGGTGCTCGAATGCTCAACCCCCCTCCCTCCTCCTACACCTTACCTTACCTAATCGCTATAATTAATAAAAGCCTACTCTATACTGAGATCCATAGCAGTACCTAGGAGTCTGCAAAAGCTATGCCTCGCTGGACCATTACTAAGTTTCCATTTTTGTTAGCTAATGCAATTTGCATCCCTCATGATGATGTCCCAAGATAAGCAATAATGCTTCCTCGGCTTATTTTAATCTGAGAGTACGGGGCTGCACTTCCCTTGCCAGACCTCACAAGTTGAAATTTGAGTTCATTGTAGTTTGAAACGCCCGATCCTCCTCCACATGTGTCTTGACATCTATAACTTAACAATACTTCCAAGAAAAGAATTCATCGAGTCCTTATTCATCTAGCTAGATTTTGCTGGCTCTGTCGTTAACTCTCGTCGTACCACTGTTGCCGTTTCTCTTTCTTGTGGGGTTTGGAATTTATGGCTCCGTCCTTCCGCAATGAAGTTTGAAGCCAAGGCCGCCCCCACCTACACGATGATAAAATCTAAAGAGAAGACAAATCCAAAACGAACAAGTTCGGGAGACGGCCAGCTTAGAAGGCAACCTTTTTGCTTAAGATGGAAAATGATGGTTACGTCTCTGGAAATGATCTTTGGGTTGCTTGTGCTCTTGTAATGAAAGTTGAGAATGAACGTTTCGTGCCCCCATCAATTTGTGGTGGATCGGATGGGGGGCAAAAGGCAAAGATGATGCATACTCCACGACACATCTCCATTATGCTGCTCTTAGTGGCCATGCAATTGCCACTTCTTTGCCCTGTGTGCCTGGAGATTATATTCTGCAATTCTTCTTTCTTTTCCCCCTTTTTGGCGTGACCCCATCAAAAAAGGTTGGAGATATGATTGATGGAGATTTTTTTTCCTTTCATGCTTGATTCAATTTTCACTGTTCATTATACTTTGCCTCTCCCCATAGCCCATGTGTAGTTCAAAGCTACAGCTGATAGATGCTTAAAATGTGAAAAGTGAAGCAAAGTTCCAGTACGAAAAGTTAAGCCATTAAATATGCATTCGATTTTTACTTGGAGGTATGAATAGCGTTTTGACTGAGTGAGACCCATGAAAAGGGAAATGTCGGTTTGCTAGAGAAAATCGATGGTGTTGCTCCATGGGAAAGCTTTCGGGGTGTCGTTTTCTTGACGGATTTTTCGGTGAAAATAAATCAGTGGTGTTGCTCCATGGGAAAGCTTCCGGGGCAACGAACCACAGGTTAATCTTTTGTGGGACACATATTATCAGACAGTCTGTTTCAGACCCACTCCAACTCCTTGAATCCTAAGAGAGTTTGAAACTTCGATGTCCTCCAACACCACATATCCTTAATTACTTTTGCTCCCCACTGGCCAGGCCTTGTCTTGAATCTCGAACACCACACATTCATCACTGCGAGGACTGAGAGTGTGATCATGCCTGAACAAAGAAATGGAATTGACGGAAGGAAGGGTCGTGGGTTGGTTGGTCTCATTTAAGATGGGGTGTCATCCGGCATTTTGGTTAAGGGAAGTATATTTACGAGGAGGGTTTTGTTGATATAGGCGTTCTTGACAAAATTACTGTTATAAAAACAACATTTATATATCGCATCTTTTCTTTGGCCAGTAAAAGTTAAAACATCGATGGTTGATTAGTTTGGTACGGTAGGACAACATTGTATTTATTGTAGAAAGTACTTCGGCCGACAAGGTTGGTCTCTTGGGGAGTTCATTTTATTTTATTTTAATCTTTTTAAGTGAAAAGGTCCAGTTCAAAATTAGAGTCATGAGAAATTGAAAAATATTATCATCAAATAGATTTTTACTATCATCTTCTTCTAATTTTGTTTTTAGACTCTTATTGATTATTAAACTTCTTGAGCTTTTCGAAATACATACGAATGGATATACGAGACTATCTATAATAAACTATATAGTTTGTTAAAACCAGAATATGCTCTGTTTTTTTGTATTCCGGCGAAAAAGTTTGAAAGCACATTTTTTGCTAGAAACGAAAAACCGAAAAATAAGGGGGCCTATAAACATCGGACAGCATATGCTATTCGAGAATGTCCGTCGCAATTGCAAAGGATCAGATGTTTAATAGTGAACACGAGAGAAAAGAGGTTTAACACAAAAGACAAAAGAAAAAAGAAAATGAGAAAAAGAGGTTGTATGTGCATTAGGTGCCGTGCCTTGGTCAATATTATTTATTACCACTTCCCCTCCAGAAAATAAACTCCTCAAGAACCTGACCCTGTCTGTCTACAGGGCTACTGCTAGTGAAAAGTGTACAGCGAGTAGGAATTAAGAAATTCAGGGCAGAGTCCTAAATGGGTTTTGCTTTCCGAGTCGTCAAGACTCGGAGTCGAGGACCGAGGACCGAGGACCTCGCTAGGTTTTAAGTAGAATAATTCGGTGGACTTCATGTTTATTAAGTTGACCGAGATGAATTCTTGGAAATGAGAGAAGTTTTAGATAAATTGAAAATTAAGAAAAGAACAAGACATCGGACAAGCAACAGGGATCTCTCTCTCGATCCCTTATAATGGAGCCAAGCAAGGGAGGAAAAAGACTGAGGAATGTGAAACAACGCAAAAGAACTCCATTGTGAACACTCTCTCCCTCTCTCTCCTCTCTCTCTGTACTTTTGAGAAACAACACAACCCGAAAGAACTCCATTGTTATCTCTCTCTCTCTCCCTCTCTCTGTACTTTTATCTTCCTCTCGAACACAAAACTTGAAAAGTTGAAAGCAACTACACCCTGTCCCTTTCCCTGCCACTCGTTCTCGGGCTTTTGTTGTTTTTTATTTCATCTCTCTCTCTCTCTCTCTCTCTCTCTCTGCGTCTCTGTGTTTGTGTGTGTGTGTGAGCGTCTCTCTCTCTCTCTCTCTTGAATTGTTTTTTCGTACTTCTCTTTCTTCCATGCTTGGGAGGTGAGGCACCCAGCTCAAAAAGGAAGAGGAGGTTCGCAGCCCTCTCTTGTTTCTTGACCCTTTCATTCCGATCTCTTTCTCTCTCTCTCTCTGAGGCTGACACACACTCACACACACTGTCTCACCCAAATTGGGACACATTATCCGTTTCTCTGTTGCGCCTCTCAATAATTTCCACAAAAGAAACCAGTCTCTCTCTCTCTGGTGCCTCATAGTGCAAACCGTTGTTGGGTTTGGAAACATTCATGGCCGTGAAATGAAGGTCATCTTCTTCTTTCACTCATTCTGCACTTATTTTATCGTTCGCGCCCTCATGTGTGTTAGCCTTTAAATTTAATGCTTAATTGGTCCTCAACTCGCTGTCTCTCTGACTTATGAAGTTTTTTCCTTGCAGTTAGACGGGCTGCAGATGACCAAGATTATGTCTTTGCAGTTCTTGGGACGTTGATTCTGGGGATCTTCCAGGTGCCCGTGATTCCACCTTTTCTGGAGCTTTATTTGTTGAGGTCACCTGTCGTTTTTATTTTTCTTTTGCCACATAGCTGTCCTACGATTTTTTCAATTGGGTCGGTACTGCAATTCAACATGTCAGTGCACAATTGGGTATGGCGTGCCTCTCTATGTTTGAATTAAATTTTTTCTTTTGAAGAGAATGCGTGCAGTTACGAGAGTCTGATTGTGAAACTGATCTTGAATTCTGTAGCGGCGCGGTTATTGTCGATATTGGAATTAGTGTGCTGAAAATCATTGTGAATTGTGTAAAGTTTAACCTTTTCCTGGAGCCAGTGATTTTGACATGAGTAGAGAACTGTCCACGCGTAAGATGCCTCCATTGCGTGTATCTTAAATAATCATGTCTTGAGAATCTAGATTTCGTGTTCTACGAAGTGCGAAGTGTAGATTTTTTTAGCAGACCACTATCTGCTTCTGAAACATTTTTCTTTGGTCTAAAATTTCTTGAGCATGGATGCATCTGGTAAAGACTGTTGAAACTTTGAACTCCATAGACTCAACAGTTTTGCCTGCATCTGGCAGAAAACATTATGTATTGTATACACACATAATAGTTTATGAGTAACGAATGTCGTAGTACACATCTGATGTGTGAAAATCAAATTTTAACTTCTTACTTACTGATATGAGGGAAACAGTTTGAGTCTCTTGCCATGTCCCTCTTTCTTATGTGAGCATAATATGGAGCTAGATGTTCACTCTTAAGTAGACTTGTAGCTTTTGGTCTGGTTACTTGGGCTGAAGTACATCTTAATTCATGAATGATAGGATGAGACAGAGCTCAAGTAAGGGGAAGAAAAAAGTAGAAACAGTGAAGGAAATTTTATGGGCTACAACCTCACAGCTCTTTGGAGTTGGGACTAAATTGAAGCCGAGGAAGGGTTTTACCTGATTGGTTCATTTTTAGGGTCGTGCTGCTTGGAGCTACATAACAGAGGGGAGGATTGCCTTGTGGATTTGAAGCTTAGGAGTGGGGGAGTTTGGAGGAGGAATCTCGGGAGAAGCTGGACAATCCTGCAGCTTCTTTGATGGATTCATCATCAAATGGATCATTAAAGCGGGCTCGAGCTCCTGGTTTTGGTAGCCAAGTTGCTTCTTGCTTGGTTGATGGATGTGATTCGGACCTTAGTAAGTGCAGGGACTATCATCGCCGGCACAAAGTGTGTGAGCTACACTCGAAAACCCCTAAGGTTCTCATTAGGGGTCAAGAACAACGGTTCTGCCAGCAGTGCAGCAGGTAAGTATTAATGGGTGTCTAGGCATGCACTCAATTCCTACTTAGCTAATTTACTGCCTTTCTTTTAGCGTTAGCTTGTGAAATGGAAAATTTTCTCCACTTAACTTGCACCGGTCATTCTTTCATTCATCTATATTACTCTTGTTTCCTTCATTATTCAACGTGCTTCATCATACCATGGTATCACATCTTCAGCTTTACTATCAAGTATTCAAGTGGAATGATGATTGACCTAGAAGTCAGACATTGACATGCCTTTTGTTTCGTATTTGAACTGAGCTCAAACTGGTGACCTGTTCAGGATGTACAGATGGTTTGTTGGCCATCAACCATTATATTAGAGAATCAGAATGAGTGATTGATTTTGAGTCTACTTCTTGAAATTATCTTCCAGTGGCTTACGATTTCTGAGCACAAGCTACTTGCCATCAGAAACATCTATAAACGTAAAAGAAATGTCTCCTAGAAAAGTATTCCTTTCCTGTAATACTTGCTTTTTTGGGCTTCCTGTTATGCATCATGCCTGTTTTATTATGAATCAGTGCATGTATCTTTTACTCGAGCCATTTCAGACTTTCCCTTAAAACAGCCATAAATATGTATATGAAGTCTGCAGCACACTAAAAGAACCTCCTATATGTTGAACTCTTTTGGACAGATTTCATTCATTAGCAGAATTCGATGATGTGAAGCGAAGCTGCAGAAAACGTCTTGATGGTCACAACAGGCGTCGGAGGAAGCCTCAGCCCGACCCCTTGTCCCTGACTGCTGGCCGGTTCCTTTCCAGTCACCAAGGTTCAAAGTCGTTAACCATGGTCCACAACTTCTCTTTTATCCCAATTTCAAAAGACGGGATCTTTGTCCATCTTTCTTTCGCATTGCTCGGCTTTATAAACTCTAAATCTAATGCGTGCGCACACCTATTCCAGGTCCCAGATTTTCACCTTTCAGTGGTCCGCAGATGTTTCCAGCTAGTGCTTTAGCAAGCTGCTCTTGGCCTGGAGTTGTCAAAGTAGAGGATGACACCACTTCTTATAACACGCCTCAGCTCATTAACTTCAATGACCGAAATCTCTCCTTCCCAGGATCAACCTCATCTCACTGCAAAGGGCATATACAATTTCCCTTCTTGCAAGGAACCAGTGCCGCACTCCTCGGAGCTTCGATATGTAAGCCTGCCTTCGACCCCAATTCCAATACCGGAACTGGTGGTAATGGTAACAATGCCAGATCCTTTTCCAGTGGCTTAAATAGAGTTGTCAACTCCGAGCGTGCTCTCTCTCTTCTGTCATCACCACCAGCCGAGACTTCCGAGAAGGGTTTAAGCCGCATGATGCAGCTCGTCCCATCCACCTCTGCTCAATCATTGACCACTGACTTGCGCTATAATAGATTAGGACTTGGCAAGCCTGCGAATCCTGGCTTGGATTCTGAGAGCACCGGCAATGGGGAACTCCATTACCATGGGCTATTCCAATCTGAGCATGCTGGATTATCTGCAAATGGACAGCACCATACTCCCTCTTTCTCTTGGGAGTAGTATTTGCCCTTTACTAGAATAATCCGGTGGAGTTTCTTGAAGACGTAATAAATGTAGTACCGTTCCAAGACCTTGAAGTTTTTACTAGGTACTTGTTCTTGTATATAGAACTTGAACCCCCAAAATCTGGGGGTTCTATTCGCTCCCATTGTTATCTGAAAGTATCTCCTTGGACATTGTATTCTCTACTGCTTTCGTGTGTACGAGGCATCATAGTGGACATATCTATGTGCTTGGATTGAGTCACTTTTGGTTCTAGGACCCTGGACAATTTGAGTATGTGCATTCTCGCGTTGCCTTCTGGAAATGGGATTTGGAGAATGTGCTTTAAGGTGTTTGGTTAAACATCAGTTGAAAAGTATCCATGAGGCGCCTTTGATTGCAAACTTACTGCTGTATGCGGTTAGTGGGGGATGGAATTAGTCCACTATGCCCGAGAAGGGACTGGTGCACTTTTCATCCCGGAAATTGCCATGAATGATGAAAGGCACGAAACTATACTCGGTGGAGTGCACGTACAGCCACCATTCGTGTATTCAGTCCAAAACTGGAGTATGCACTCGCACAATGCACACCAGAAACAGTACAGGACACTCTTAATTCTAAGTCTTACCCACTTGCAGGCCACGTTATGCAGCTTCTTGGAGGAAAGAGAAGGGATCAGCTACATTGCTAATCCGGTGTAATAAGTCGATCAGGTTATCAGTACGACATTCATCTAAACTTATTTTTATCGGCATGTGGCGTTGAGATATAAGTCAGAGGCACAAAATGCCTTCTCATAATATGATCAAACAAGAGACACATAGTTTGCATCGGTGGTTTTCAGATGGCCAGACTGAGAGGCTCGAGGATTGCGGAGTAGGAAAGCCAAACTGAAGCGACCGAATCTTACGCTGATGAAAATGCAATCAAAGAAGATTGGCTTGAAGAAATATATGCTACTTTCTGCAGAAGGTCAACGCTAAACTAGGTTCGCTACCTGCTTTCTTCTACGTCAAGCAAAAAAGACCGTTCTCTTTTCTGTTGCCAAACACGAAGTACTTTGAGCACCGGAAGTTGGGTTCCCTATTCATACATATTAAGTGGGTTAGTTGAGAAAATTTTCAAATCAAGACAAACCCACTTGTGCAAATTTTGGCAATTCCGTACTTAACTAAGTAAAACTAAACCCAATACGACAAACCAAATTAAATTAGATGAACTAAATTCAGGCTTTTCATATTAAAATTGATCAGGCGGAGATTTCTATGGCTGAGTAGCTCGAATTATCGGCTTTTCATCATTTTTAAATATCCATAGATTCTTTTTTGTATATATCATCCAATGCTTCTTGGGTGCCTAACCTCAATCAATTGAGCCTAGCTTGTAGCTACTAGACTCTATCAACGGGCGGATTGGATAAGTGAAGCCTAGCGATAAACACGAAGATGTTCATTTAACCCCATCCATAATTTAAAGAAATTAGTTAATTCTATATTAAATTGATCAAACATGGGTGGATCGAGGCAAGTCGGGTTTGAGGAGAGGGAATTGATTGTTCATGCATGCTGATTTTGCTCTTCAGCCATGTCCATGATCACCTCGGTTACCTTCAAACGGAATATAAAATGCTCTTTGACAATCTTCCTCGACAAGAGAAAAGGTAACTCGATCCGAAGGAATTATCCAAGTTGATCAGAGTTTCGATACAAACTACATATAGGCCTAGGCCTGAACATACGAACAATTTTTGGGAATTTGGTGCAGTTACGAAAGAAGTGAAGTTGCCTTTCGCCTTTTGCTTTATAGCCTCTTTCTTTTGTCTGCCTCCTCGTCAGATTCGATGGCTACCAACATTCCGTCTGGCATCTGAACCTTGTTATCCTCCGATTTTGACAGGAGAAGATTTCTTCCGATCATGGGCTCGATTCATTGATCAGAAATAATGAATATTACTTGCATGCAAACTCGAATAAACACAAATGTAGATGAATGTCCATACTTAAAACCCACTGGATGAAACTTGGTATAGAAAAATGCGGCCGGTTTTGTCTTAAATCTTTTTATCCAACATTTATCGCAGGGAGAGATCGCTAGGTTTTAATGCTATGGTGTTGAAGTCCATCTAAAATTGAAACCCCCACCTAAACCCCACCCCAGCTTCAATTTAAAAGAATCTGGCATAACTCCAACGCTATCCACAGTAGACAGCATAGGACCTAGCTACCAAGAAAGAAATCACACGGCATCTCGTCCATAAAAAGTACAATTTGTCAAGAAAAGAAACAACGAAAGTGTTGGCTGTCATTCCTGCTCTTCGTTGACAGGATGACATGGGATTGAAAGGACTTTTATACTTTGATCCTATATCTTATTGATAGTTTAGGTTTAGATTCGTGAATAACTACTGTTTTGTAATCGAATGATGTAATAAATAAATAAATGTAATATGCTAATTATAATGAGAATTTTCAGCTAGACGTAACTCTAGTTTAAGGATGAATCACGATAAAACATTATTTTTCAAATTATCTTTCTCACTTTTTCTGTCTATTTCTTTTGCGATTACGCGGCGAACCTTAAGAAAAAAAAGTATAAAGTTCAATCTCTTGTGACTGCAGAGGGGCAGTAGGTCTTGCTTTGCACGGATTGGGAGAGGATGTCACAAAATTCTATTCTCTGCAGAGTATGAAGTCACGAACGCCCTCGAACATTATCATAAGTCACTTTATATGGAAACATAGAAGAAGGTTCGTATCATTCTTGGCACCTGTCGGAGCATCGATTGCCGAAGTTTTTAAAAAAATTCGTCCTAATCCACTTCCTGATTTAAAACAGTTCCAGAGGCACGAAACGATCTGATGCCAACACATCCAATCACAAAAGGGGAAATTTTTTTAAGGAAAAAAGAAAGAAAATAAATTGCATCTGAAAAGGGGAGGGATTATTTGGCTCAAGATATTGATTGTGGGCCCTTGGGCCAACCTTTGTTCCGATGTCTATCCAATGAAAGTCCGGACTTTTAACCCAAAAGTTATTCATGTTCTAGGTTCCGCACCCTCAAAATACTCGATATTATTGCACTTGGAAAACGTTTTCCTGTTCAAACTATTATTTAGGAGAGTGCAAGCGGGCCAGTTCACTAGGGGACCTGTGTTGAATCGGCTTCATGGGCAGTTCAAGACCGGTTAATACATGGATTGGTCCGGTTCTTGGTTTCATAATCTGGGAACCGGCATTGACCAGGTTCATTCCTAAACTAATCGGTTCTACCTAAAATCCTCAAATATGGATCCATATCAATTGTGAACTGATTTTCCCTTAACACTAAGTAGCTCCCTTTATTATTTCCTTAAAACAAAAACAAAAAAAAGTTATCTATTAAAATTGAATATGCTTGATTATATTATCCTCAAGCAATAAAATAAAACTAAAATAGAAAATAAAAAAACCAATCAGTTCGTCTCCAAGCTGGGTTCGGGGTTAATAAGTCGGTGCCCAGTTCCAAAAATGAAGCATTGGCCTGATAGTGTAGGTTCTAAATTCTAGATTTGAAACAGAATCCATCCGGTAAACCACTTTGTAATTGTTAGCTTTTTAACCGACCGTTTTGCATTCTCTTATGTACCTTTAAGCCTTGGCTTTGCAATGAAATGATATCCACTGCCGGACTCTGGCAATCGGATTAGGTCTGTGTCTCTTGATCCGATCGTAAAAGACAAACATTCTTTTTAGATCACTGTAGTCACCGCCAATTCCTTAATATCCCCCCGGCCTCACTTTTGCCTGGAATATCTAATCCTTCTCGCGTTTTGCTTGAAGTGTACGAATGAAGGAATGATCACAGTAGCCGACCCTCGGTATGAACCCGCGTTTTGATGTCCGATACAGACGAAACTTTAGAGAGATAAATGATAATATGCTCCGTATGGCAAAACCCTTAGATGCTAAATGCCACGCCAACTTAATTATGGTAATGAAAGAATATTCTCTCTCCTTCCTCTAGATTTCCTTCGCATTCCTACTAATTATTTTTATTTTTCTTTCCATTTGATTAAATTAACCACCTTCTTTTTTTCAGTATATATATACGTGAGGAACGTGGCTCTCCATCATAGAGCAGATACAAGCACGACAAGCACCTTCCACTTGTGATATCTCAGCAAAAGATGGAAACCGCAGGCCACAAGAAGAGAGGCTTCATGAAGAACATGCTGGTCAAGCCGTTCTCCCGACTCGCCAATCAGTTCCCGGTGGCTCACGGCGGCGGCAGCAAGGTGAAGCCGAGCCCGCCCACCCCCCGAGACGGCCCTGGTGGATACCACTCCACGGCCTGGAGGAGCATGTCGGGCCTCTCGCCGATACCGCCGGTTCGGGTTGGGTCCACTGTGAAAGCCAATTATGTCCGCGGACCAAGTATTGGGTATTATAGCGACGATGAGAACGTGGACTCGAAGGCTGCGAGCTACATTTACACCGTACGAGAACGGTTCCGATCTTGCGAAAGCGTCGGTCCCGATCAAGCTCGTCATCCAAAAGTGTTATGAAGAGGAGGCGGCGATTCTCTTCACGGCGTTTCGCATTTTAGCATGTTCTAAGTTTTTCTTTTCCTAGTTTGCTCCGAAGAGAGTCTGTAGAAGCTTCTTGATTCCGGCATGATAAGGTCCTCCGACCCCTTTGTTAAGTAATAGAAAATTCCGCCGATGCCTTATTTTCCCAATCGTCTTCTCTTCTCGAATTGCGACAGTCCCGACGCCTTTCGCGACGCTAGTCATTGGACCACAGAAAGATGGATCCCAATTGTTCAAGTATTTCTACGTTACCATTCTGTATAATCGGAATTAAGGCCGACGGAAGCGACCGGGTTACGATCGGAGAATGTTCTTCGTTGATGCGGCGATGTCCGTCGAGTGGTAGATACGTTTCTTCGCACAGAGACCGCATCCTTTCTCACAACCGGTAAGCATCTGGAGTTGAGTGGAGCGTGACTTTAATGTGTAGCAATCGATCGCCAAATACGAAAACGCGGGGGGCTCGTTGGGCGGGCTTGGATGCCAGCATTAGCTCGGCCATTCGGGCGCCGGCAAAGGCTGTGGCCATCACCGGCTAGGGCAGGCCCCCGCCGGTGATCGGGTCTGCCCATGCTCGCCTGCCGGAGAATCGAGGTCTGCCGCTACGAGCATAGTTTTACATGCGGACAAGACGGCTTGCTTTCGGAGGCTCATCCGCCACCTTACGAATAGAGTGTTGCTGATGTACAAAGACAAAAGTGATTTACGTGCATTATTCGAGAGTTTAGCCGAGCCAAAGGTGGTATTCTAGGAATAGTTTTAGTTCTTCATTTAGCAGGTATTTTTGCCATGAGTTTAACCACGAGATTATGACATAAATGGTCTCCAAATTTTGAGTTCAATGTGGTCTATAAATTTTTAATTTGTTCAATATGGATCTTGAACTTTTGGTACATGTTCAATGAATTCTCTAAAATATAAAAAATTCAATATATTTCTTCTATTAATTTAAGATCAAGGACAATATTTGATATTTTCATATAATTCAGTGACTAAATTGAATATGTATTAAAAGTTAAAGGATTACGTTGAACAAATTAAAAGTTCAGAGACCACATTATGTGTCGGGCTAAAGTTTAAAAATCACATTGACAAATTAAAAATTTAGGGATCATATCTGGTCAACGTTCAAAGACCATATACGTCATTTTTCCTTTAATCACGATAGAAGTTTAAAAAGAAAAAAATAGATAAGCATATCAATTTGAACGTATTAAACAAAAGAGTATTCATCACCTCTTTCATTATTCCTTTTTTTGATACGATACGATAGCGAGGTGGATCAAGCGATCCCGTATTGATCATTCTGCTAAGTACACACCATTAATAGATCACCCTATCTAATTAAAGGGCGCCTTTAGCATCCAACCAAAAGGAGAGATTCGCGCGCATCATCTTTGATGAGGACGGCCAATGTTTTAGTAGGCCTCCCTCCCTTTCTCTGTCCCTTAAATATTTGGGAACTCTAATCCCTTCGGCGGGTCGGCCTCGACCATCAGAACGAGCACCGTCCGTCCTATGTCGCACTCCTATTGGCGCCGCATGTAAAAAGAAAAAAGAAAAAAAATCGAACCCGATACAATCCCTCCTGGTCTTCGGGAAATTTCGGGAGAAAAAAAAAAGCCGTTAATTCGTGACGATACGATGCGAATCGGGATGTACTCGAACACGGAATCCCGGTCCCGTCGAGAGCAGTCGATACCGAACAGGGATCTAAAGATTCGTTTATGCTCGCATTAACCGGTCACACCGGTGGATATATAAAAGGATGCTTGATTACGATGATTAGTAAATGACGTTCGGTTGTTTTCTTTTTTCTTTTCTTTTTTCCCTCGAGCTCGTTAAAGCGACAGAGAGAGAGAGAAAGGAATCGAGTTCCCCACACATGGTAGGGTTGGTGTAGTTTATGAAGAGGAGGCCCCGGGTCTAGCTAGGGTCGAAGCCCTTTACTTACAATGAACAAAAAAAAAAAAAAAGGACATAAATATGGGATGTCGAAATTATTAAAAGAACCACTTGACCCCGCCGCCTCGGACATCATTAGCACCCCCGTCGGAGATTTCTGCGGAATTTACTGTTCAGTCCCTCCATTCTTTAATCATTCCACTTTTCGGCCCCGGCAGGTTGGAGGAGTGCTTATTGTCTCCCTCCCCTGCCCTGACATCCCTTTTGTCCCGTAGATACGGTCATATACTTGTGGGGGAAAAAAAATGAAAGAAAGAAAGAAAGAAAAAGGAAAACCAACTACTAGGAAAAGACTGAAAAAAAAAAGACTACTAGGAAAAGATGCATTTTGAAACTTCATGTGAGGTTCCGACCAAAAATAAAAAATAAAAAACCTTGGTGCAAGATTTCGAGTGCTTAACCATCCCGAATTTAGCATCAATTGACGGTGTGGCGAAGTCGAACATCTCGTCTTGAAAGATTTTTTACATCCTTTCTCGGAATCATGTATTCGCCCACTCACGTAGTTGCAACAGGTAAAATGTCAGTAAACTTTTCTTTGTGCTTTTCGAAGAATATTTCAACTACCCGATTCACTAATTTTCATCCTTGTTCTTTTGTTCAAAGTATGCGCTTTGATTGCAATCCAACAAAAATCAACGACTTGTTCAATCAAAATCCAGCGGCTTCATCACTGAATTTGCTGAAACTCGGTGATTGCCAATGAAATTTACTCAAGAAGAAAAGTAAGTTTGAGTGTTATCCGTTGTCTGTTGGTTAGGCGAGCAAATGGTCAACGGGCATTCTCAAGACAAGATCCTGAATTCTAAACCTTAAATCCTAAACTCAAAAACCCTAACTTGAAAATCCAGTGACTTCATCACTGAATTTGCTAAAAATCAATGATCACCGACGAAATTTACTCGAGGAAAAAAATAGTAAGTTTGAGTATTACCTGCTGTCCCTTGGTTGGCCGAGCGAATGGCCAAGGGGCACTCCCAAGACAAGACCGCGAATTCTAAACCTTAAATCCTAAAGTCAGAAACCCTAACTTGGAAATCGTACGAATTTATTAAATGCGGTGCGGCCGACCGCACGTATTCGTCAAACGTGATTAAGAAATGTTCGATTCCTGCTGGCATCGTTCCGCACGTAGCAGGGTACGAGAGAGAGAGAGAGAGAGGGGAGGGCGGGGCCCTCTGTTTGGGCCCTAGAGGCCCAAAACAGATCGAGCCCAAGACCGTCTTCTCCGTCGCTTTCCTTAACGTGGGAAACATAATGGACCGACCAGATGATGATGATCCACCTTCGCGTGCTTAATTTAGCGCCCTGAATCATCGGCCTCTCTCTCGCGCGCTTTCTAACCGGCAAAGCCACGAAAAGTCTTTTACCCGTTTTTGCTCCTTAATTTTACAGCAGATGCATGCTTTACCATTTTTATCTGCGATTAATTACTAGGATATTTTGTCGAGAAGCGGGCGCCAGGGGGAGACTCTACTCATTTCGTGGAATATGAATGATATAGATGAACATTTTCTTCTTAAAAACGACAGGCTTTAGTCGATAAAAAATATATTTGTTATTGATAATTAATTTATGTCTGGACATTTTTGTAAACAATGAAAATATTTTTCATTGATTCATTTTTGTAAAAGACGGGAGGGATCGTTTTTTGTTCATGGAGATACCACTAGGGTTATCTCTCGCATCTCCTGCAAATTACAAATTCAGATGTCATTAGGATTAGTTAAAAACAGGTTTGATCCTCATGTGCTTTATTCGCATGTTCCCAAAAAAAAGGAAAAAAAAAAACTAAGAAAAGGTAGTGAAAGATAAGAAGAATATCGTTGGAAACATGAAGGACGGTTTCTAAAGTTGATATAGGAAGCCATATTGCATTTATTTGATTTCTCTGTCACATATTTTTATCCGGCAAATCAACTTATAAATGATTTCGAGTGATTATAGGATGTCCCGACAATGGGAAGGAAATTTTATACAAGCCGCCTAATATGCTGTTGATTTGAGAGAGAAGGTAGTTATAATTCTTAAATCAATGGTGAATGACATCACACATGTTATATTTTCCTTAAGCTTGTGGTGTCTAGCATAACCGAGCGGTGAATGAGGACATATCCTTGGAAAATGAGACCTTGTACAATCTAGACATTCCATTTAGTGTCTATTCTGTGCTGTTTGTTTGAAACTTTGTGTCGGTGGCAGACTATGTTTTCTGACAAGCAAAACGTAACTTACTTTGGCACGAGGGGACCGTTCTCTCGATCCACTTTCATCGATCGGTTCCAATTTTTTATGCGACAGGTGATATTTCGCCAACTAATGCTACTAACCGGAAGTATTAATTTACCCCCAAAGGGATTTGCCAAACAAAATGGCTTTAGGAAAACCAAAACCACAAGATGTGTTTTAAATAAGTGTGAGCGGTTTCAAGTTCCGTACAAGTTCCATCAATCACAATTTTCAAGGTTGATTTCAAGTCATACCCAAGTTTCACTCATATTATTAATTAAATGGCTGCAATGAATTATCACATTCAACGACTACCATTTACTATTACAATCAACTAATCTCAACTTATATTACACACAAATGATATGGAATATTAACAAAATAAAAGTCTCGATTATAAAATGAAAGTTCAAACTAGTTTTTTCAAATTATATATACTCATCACTGGACATTATAAAATATCATAAAATCTTGCGAAAATATAAATTAAGAAAAATACAAAAATAGGTTTCGGTCATTTAATAGAAAAATACCTAAAACTCATAACCTACCTATTGAACCTAAAATTCACTATGCATATATTAGAACTTGAAACCAAACAAATCCCTATTAGTTCGGTCATTTGGTTCCAAATTTTACCATGGAGCCATACTTATCCCTAATTCAAAATAAATTATGTTCCATAATCTCCATCCATTGCTCTTGATGAAAAGTTGAATTTGGCCACCTCGAAGAGAGACGTGTAAACTTTCACTTGGACCGTAGGAATCAAATCCTAGGTGGGTTTGTTCATACGAAATAAATTGCATGGACCCGATACGGCACGAGAATGCATCAATAATCAACCCCCCTTCCCTCCGTACATCATTTTAAAAAACTAAAAATCGACCGAGCAAAGGGGAATCGCCTCGTGCACGAACCGATCCCCCAAAGAGAAACGCAGAAATCTCAAAGAGAAGATATGTCTCGGACAAAGGGCCAATGAGAAAAGGAAATTGCGGGAGGAGAAGGGGTGGTGGTGGGGAAAGTACATTCGCGATTGGACAAATGGACGTTGAGTGGGCGCGAGTGCAAAAGCCTCCTCTCTCTCTCTCTCTCTCTCTCTCTCTTTCTCTCTCTACGAGGAACGAAAAGACTTCCTTAAAGAGGCGTTTGCCCGAAACGGAAATTGGCCCGCGTGTTATTGCAGGCGATGCTGACGTTGCCTGTCCTAAAACGGCAACTCCCCTCTGACCCTCCACTACATCTACAGCTACTGCTGGTGGGCCCCCCACCCTGCTCCCGGGTTTAAAAAAAAAAACACACACACACACACACACTTCGTCGTCAACCATTGAATGCAGTGCACCATCGTCTCCCCTTCCCTCCCCCCATCCTCGTCACCCACTTCTTTCTGGTCCCCCCCTCCCAACCTAATCAATTCCCTTCCACTACCACCACCAGCATAACCATAATGCTGCTACTTTTCCATCTCTTTTTCCCTTATAATCACATGGGATCCTCTCTGCAGATCTTGGGTTTCTCATAGTCTGCGACGCTCGATCGAATCCGAACTTCAAATAGAAGCACAGCCATAAAGCCGATGCTTCAGCATGGTCGGGTTTTTCTTCTTATTTTTGGCTTCAAAGTAATTTTATCGAACGCGAAAGATGTCCAATTAAATGGACCCGTCGGAGTTCAAATGCATTTTTCCCAATTTTTCTCACATTCACGTCTAGTCTCGAGCTCCTTAATAAAACAGGATCTGAGCGCGCGGGGACTTCCAATTAATTTTGCTGAGCATCCAAGTATTCCAGTCAAGGAGCTCGAAATAGTCAATCGGAACCTACTCGGGCTCACCCTCAGTTCATGGAGGAGCGAGCAATAGCCCAAATCTCCGACGAACAAATAATTGGACACCATCTTTGGAGCAATGGCACGAATCTCTGGTGAATGAACAAATAATTGGGCACCATTCATTTATTTCCCACGTTCGATCCATCCATCCTATCAATAATCTAGCGACATCAGTTTTCCCAAGACACGTAATCCCAGCCATTCTCCCTCCCCCTTTCCATATGTCAAACCACATCCGGAAGACTCTGGTCTCTTTCCGACTTTCCTCCGCCTCCGCCATAATTTTTACTTCCCCATCGGCTTCACTGCACCCGTTTCATAAGGGACACGGATCCGACATTAGTTTCATGCCGTAATTAGACCTCGCCCCCGGTCAATAATTCTACCCGTCCACATCCACCTCCCCCCCCCCACTTGCCAAGTCCCTGTCACTCGCTTTGGACCACACCCATCACGCGCCCCCACGCGCGCTGCTCCGCGACTCGGCTTTTCCCGAGGGAGGGTCCGAGGGCTGGAAGAAGCCCACATGTGTCCATTTTGTCTCGGTGCCCTCTCCGGTCCCCACCGCCCATCGTCGTTAGTCGCTGTTCCTCCCATTGGGAAATCTCGCTCGCTCTTTTCTTTTCTTTTTCTTTTTAAATTTAGCGTACCTCGGAAATTTTCGAGCGAGCAGGAGCCGTCGGATTACGTCCCCTCGGGCGTGCAGCCCTTTTCTGGGGCCCACGTCCGCCAGGTGAGCCAATCGGGGGCCGACGCTTGTCCGCTCGGGGTGCAATTATTCCGAGGGGCCGAACGAAAACGGAAGTGAAATTCGGTCGCCGCGCGGTGCCATGCTGACTCTCGTCGGTCCTCTGCTTACGTCATCGCGTTTCGGACTCGTCCCCCCGGGCTCAACGAAAGCGTGACGTTTCGATTGAAAAATCGACCTCGCCGTCACTCGAACGTCGTGAAGCATTAGGGTGAGGTTGACACCTTAGAGAGCATTTACACGACGAGGTGAATTACAGAGACTATCGTGGATCACGGATCCGACATTTACTGTATCTATTCAGAATTATTAAATTGTACGTTTCGTCGTATCGACTCATGTGAATCCCGTGAAATATGTTGCTTTTGTTTTTCATTCTTAGTCTCTATACACATTTTGATTATTGTTTGTGGTCTTTTAGGAGCAAACGGATAATTTTAAGTTAAAAGCATGCGGCTTATTATATTTGCCAAGAGTTCTCCCAATAATAGATTATCTCAATGATTTTCTTTCTCATAAATTGGCAATGTCTATTTTTTTTTGCCAGTCATATTTTACTTATATTTTAATGCTCAGACTTTTACTTTACCTTCTTGCATGGTGTGGAAGTCGAAATCTACTATTGAAATTAAATTGTCTCCACCCCCAACCCTCCTAAGAATGTAGGGATTTGAACCTCTATGTCCCTCTTTTTATGTAAAAATGATGATCACCGGAGCAAATTTCGGTTAATTAGCAATGTACATTGCATGTTATAGAATGTGGATAGTCTCTTCTAATTAGGGATTTTAGAACTGAACCGGAATTTCTTGTATTTTTTGTTTCAGTTTGGATAACCGAAAAATAACAATTAATTTTTCCGGTTTGGTTCCGTTCAATTAACCGATCCGAATCGAAATTCTCAATAAAAATTCAATCATCAATTCAAAATATTTCTTCTTTTTCACTCATTCTTTAGTTCGGTTCTAATAAGCAAAGTAAAAATAGAAAAATCGAAAAATAGAGCTGAATCGAACCAAACTGGGTTTTTGGTTCAGATCATAATCGCACCTTATTAATTCGGTTTTCCTAAAACCGCAATTTGAACCAAACCATTTACATTTCTACTTCCAACACTCATCACTAGCGTGCGCTTGGGGGCCAGATGCCCCGTCCGACCTATATGGCGGAGCGTTCTCTTTCGCCCACAAGCTGCCTCGATCTGTCCCAGGTCCGGTCCTCACTCGTGCCTCCAGGCTTCCTTGCGATCCGACGAGACGGACTAAAAATGGAAAACGCCATTTTAAACCATCGGCGATCCTACTATCGAGTCGCACCACATCCATGTGCCCGGATATGAAAGAAAAGGACCTATACGTGTCTATGCATTGCTGAACAATGGCAGATGAACTAACTATAATATAACCTCCTGGAAATTCGATGTTGCATCATCGAGATAATCGAGTTTCCCCACGACACTAACAGGCATACGCTTTTCCTCAATATACCCCTCCCGTGCTGAAGACCTGCTTGGAAGCAGGCGGTCCTTTGCCGGCGGAGGAAAGTGGGCGGCACACGAAAACTGCGGAGAGCAAGTCGCTAGGATTCCTTAATATGAAATTGAGAGGTTCTTACCCATCGTGCAATTGCATGTAATTCATTATGGGAAGTACTATTCACTTTGACTCCATCATAAAAGGTTGCATGAAAGGACATTGCTGAAAAATCTTTTGCCTATCTAATCGAAACACACTTTGCCTTTTTTCTTCTTGAGATGGAAGCATTGAATTCTAAATTTTTTAAAAAGTGCAATTAAATAGTTGAATCTTAAAATTTTCCAAAAATACAATTAAATCATAAAAATTATCAAATTAATCAAATCATGTCTTTTATTGATTTTTTTAATGTTGTAAAATTTTATTATATTTTTTTGAAAATCTTTAGACTCAATTACACTTTGATGATAAGTTTTAGGGTTTCATATGCACTTATCATTTGTTTTTTTCTTTTTTCTTCTTATTTTAATCTGATTGGAACACGTGACATGACGAATGGGTTCGTCTTTCTTTGAGTTTTGGTCACGTGATTCACCTCCAACCAGAAAATAATGGCTTCAGCGGGAGGGGGACTCCCTCCACTTCTCCGACACGTGGCACGTGGCTTTGTTCATCTCCCTTCCTTCCTTCTTTTTTAATTTTTATTTTCCCACATTTTCGCTCTCCTTCCTAGATAGATCACCGTCCACACGCATTCGCGCATCCCTCCCGTCTTCTCCACCGTCCGATAAAAAAAGCCACCCTAATGAAGCCAAGAACCCTGGGGCACGTACGGCAGTTGTACGTATAACTTTCTGCATACCTCAACTTACACCCAACGAGAAAGAAAATGAAAATTTGACCGGAACGAGTTAAGGGAATGGATTCTTTTAACCATTTGTACAAGAATTAATTCTTTGCTTAGAAATCGAGTGTTCGATCTTTCATGAGAAAGATTCGAGCACTTAAGATCTCGATCTCTGTTATCAAATTTACATATGAATTCAGAGTGGACCCATTTATTTCAAAAACGTGAATTATTAAAAGTACGAATGTGCATCCACATCTTCGATCATGAGATGTAAACAATTTTATATGTGTGAAAGTATTTCATTCGGACAGAGACTTTTTTGGGTTTAGGGTATGTGTATATAAGCGGGTAGGAGGCGGGGAGAGGTTGGAGAACCAAGAGAGGGTTCCATTTTTAACAAGAGAAGAATCGTGGGGTTGCTTCTTCTTTTGTTCTTCCTTTCTCCCTGTACTTAGAGAGAGAAAGTAGAGAGAGAGAGAGAGAGAGAGAGAGAGAGAGAGATGGGGAGAGGGAGGGTGGAGCTGAAGAGGATCGAGAACAAGATCAACCGGCAAGTGACGTTCGCGAAGAGGAGGAATGGGCTGCTCAAGAAAGCCTACGAGCTCTCCGTGCTTTGCGACGCCGAGGTCGCGCTAATCGTCTTCTCCCATAGAGGAAAGCTGTACGAGTTCTGCAGTAGCTCAAGGTATAAACCCACCCGAAAGGAAAAAAGAAACAAAACAAAGCTCCCACCTTCTTTTTTCTCCTTTTTTTCAATTTTCTTTTTGAACGTGTTTTAATCAAACCAGCGTCACTTTTCTTTCTGGGGGGAAAACCCATCGAAGAAACTAAGGTTGTTTCCGTTGCATTTGGTTTCTGTTCTTCGGTTAAGTGGTTTTGGAGAAGGCAAAAGTTGACCTTTCTTGCTGCTCAGGCCCGAGTCTTGCCGTTTTCGTGAATGTCTTGGCGTTTTTAGCAGGTTGGGGGTTGCTGTATTGTTAGATCTGCAACTGGAAAACGATGAAAAGATGCAAAATACGCACGCACCTTGTTTATCTCTCTTCCTTTTGTTTTTCTGTCTCCGAGTCTTATTTTTTTTTCCCGGTAATTGCTCTCTCGACCTAGAGCTGTTGCCTTCGTTAATTAGCCGTGTTGCTCTATCCTCGTCGGTCGCCAATGTCTGAAACTTCCATGTCTCTCGAGTTTTTCCTGTGTCGACATGGTCCGATCTGAGCAACCAGATGCTGATCGAGCCTAGCCAACTGAAAACCTTGGTTTGCGCTCATGTTTTAGCGTATTGCGATTGTTTTCTCATATACCCTTTTACTCTCTCTCTCTCTCTCTCTCTCTCTCTCTCTCTCTCTCTCTCTCTCTCTCTCTCTCTCTCAAGTACCCCCATTGATGGGTTCTTCACTGATGGTGTTGTGGCTCTTTAGTCTTCTTGTTACGAAGAGAAAGATCTCTCTTTTTTCTTTGGTTCCCTTCATGTTAAGTTTCATTTGACCGTAATCCCTCCATTAGCACTCTCCCTTTCGAGCTCTCAATTTGAGAGCTGTATTTATTTTCCGATGATGAAGCGAGACATCTCAGTGTTCATTTTTGCCTGTAGAACACGGAAATTAAGGAACACCTGTTCTTGTATGTGTAGAAGATGAACTGGGTTACCCAGATCAAAAAAATCCCCCCTCTCTCTCTCTCTCTCTCTCTCTCTCTCTCTCTCTCTCTCTCTCATGTTTTGTTTCTGTGAATCAGGTATGATGAAATTTTTTATTAGGGTTTTATCATCTTCTAAAAGTTGGTGTTAGGTCTAGGGTTTTCTTCAGGCTTCAGATTTCTCCCTCCCTCCCTCTCTCTCCTCTCTCTCTCTCTCTCTCTCAAACAATAAAGAATTCCAGTTCCTCTGAAGTTCAATGGATAATCAGACCAGTTTTTGAAGTACCACTCGATGGGGCGTCGTCTATTAACCTCGAGATTTTATACTTTCCCCCTGCAGATTAGTCAATGCAAATCAAATCACTCAATTTTCAGGGGCATATCATACATATCTCGTACTTTGACCCCTTGAAAAGATGGCTTTCTCTGGTTGAGATAGGAAAAATGGCGCACGATACAAGCGTTATGCCCTGACAAGGATTTGATTTGACAAGCTAAGTTCCGATCGGGACCTTGTTGAAAAATGCGAAATAAAAAGTCACACGCTGCATATCAAATATTGGATTTTTGTTCTCAAAGGGAAACATCCTGATTATTTCTGTTTCAAATTTATTGAACAAGCTCTACTTTTAGTAGGGCAGTACAATAATACAATCTTGTTGATTAAAATATCTCTTTGAAATTTTTTCTATCATAGGATAGTGAAACAAGGATAGATTTAAGTACTAATAAGCTAAGGACGTCCAAGATTTTACGAAAGTACTTGTCCGTAGAAATGACTAATGCATTGCCATGTGCATGTTCCAAGAACTTGCTATCTTCATGTTTATATCCTAATTGTTTGACGTGATAATATGAAATTGGAAAAGAGGTTTTGCTTCCTCTTGACATGACACTTTTGTGAAAAAAGCATCAATCTATTTGCCAAGAAAATAAAGAATGAAAATGTTAGCACAAATGATACAGTTCCTCTTCGGTTGTTAGGATATCTAAATATTTGCATAAATCAACCTGGGCTAAGTATTCATGTTATAACTTAAGTTTTGTTGCCAATCTTTTACGTCGATTTCTTTTATTTGTCTGGCAAGTTTGCTCTTGGGGTTGGGGCATGTGGCTGTTGGAATTTGAAACTGAAAACTCCATAGTCTCGGTAATAAGATTTGGTCTGTAGATTGATTGTGAGTTTACAGTCCTCTCATTGTTTTTTCAGTCTAGGATTGGGGAAAATATTATGTATCTGACAAACTAGAAGATGAACAAAAAGAGGATAGATGAAATGGCTTCTTGATCTTGTGGTAGTCCAGTCTTATGTTACTATGAACATATCTCTTGCAGAATTTCACTTAACAGACCATGGCATTTTGCCTTCTTTCATATACTGTGCATATACAACTTTCACACTAGCACTGCACGCTTTGTCCGCGTGCAAGCATTTCTGCTTTAGGTGTGTAATCGTTTTTTAGTACAAGTTAATTACGGGGTAGGCATGCACATGGTACTGGGGTTTAACACATGATGTAGTATGCGCATGCTCATATATCTTGAAGATAGGGAAGCTAATATAGAGTTTGCCAATAGCTGAAACGGATATCTCTTGTCTTGCGCAATAAGTTTACATCTTGATAAAGAACTCACTGCGAAGCAATCAATTAAGTCCTCGGGCAACCAATTGTTAACTTCTTGTAACTACACATGAAAGCATGGCCTTGCAAGGTAAAATATTTTTCAAATTATTGTTCCATTCTGTGAGGAGGATCTCATGCCATATTAATTTCAAATAGAGGCTTTTGATTGCATGTATGAAATAGAAGTTCTTTACCTCTTTGTAAATTGCACTTTCTGCTCCTCATTCATTGATCTTCATATGAAAAGCAGCATGCTCAAAACCTTAGAGAGGTATCAGAAATGTAACTATGGAGCACCGGAGCCTAGTATCTCTACCCGTGAAGCACAACTGGTAATGACCACCATGATCCCATCTTTAGGATATTGTTTTTCTCGTTCCCGCAATTCTAGGGTATTGTAGACGATTTGTTTTTTCTCAGTAAATTATGTGGAATTATGTACATTTGACTAAGTTTGATCAGTTCCACAAAACATGGGTTCCGAAATGAAGTAGCCAGTAGAATTATCCGATTAATTCGCTGAGCTCCGTCTAATGGTGATAGCAAACAAAATTTTGTAGACCCGTTATATTCCTCCTAATTTGCTAAGCTTTATAGCATCCTTTTCAACTTTTTACCATTGCAATTAGCTATACGTCTGAATATGGAGCCTTGCAAATTTGGCGCTTTAAATTGTCATGCCACATATTGTTTCTGATTGAATACCGTGGAAGCCCAAATTTTATAAAAGCCCCATCTCAACTTCTTTTGTTATCCCTAAGTTCCTGAGACTTTCCAATCTAGCTGAAATACGTATATCCACGTAAAAACCCTCCCTGAGAATGAAAAGGAAAGAGAAAGGAAGTAGCATACGTGAATACGGCATTTACATTAAATTTTGCTGCGTGCCATATCTACTGGCAAAATCTAGTGATGTCGTTTGATATATAAGTGAAAGTGGTGCACCGCATGTGATGGTAAGTTTCGTTTTACTCCTAATTAGTCTTTTGAAAGAGAGATTTATTGCACTCATTTTGCATGTAAAAATCTGAAAGAAACTGCATAAACCTCATGAATGCAACCAAGTACCTTGTTTCAGGCGTTCATGTCGGATTTTTCTCAAACCAGAAATGCATGCTGAATTACTTGAAAGTGTTGTTACGTGCATGACATATTTTTATTTCAATTGAAGCAAACTTGTGCATGAAATATCGTCTTACTAGTGAGGACCGATAATTCCGTGTTGTGCTCGCTTGTATGATTACCTTTCGAGTTATAATCCAAGTTTCTTTGCTTGAAATGCAATTAATTAGGAGTTAAGCAGTCAGCAGGAATATCTGAAACTTAAAGCGCGCTATGAAGCCCTGCAGCGAACTCAAAGGTTTGTTATTGCGAATCATTCTCCAAATTCAATGATGTACTCACTCGAAAACACACATCGAATTTTCTAACCACCGACTGTGCATTGTCTTTTCTATTTTCCCTCTGCTAGGAATCTTCTCGGGGAAGAATTAGGCCCTCTGAGCAGCAAAGAACTGGAATCTCTGGAAAGGCAGCTCGATTCATCCTTGAAGCAGATTCGATCCACCCGTGTATGCATCAAACAGTTTCCCTTATCCTTTCCACGTAGAGCTTTGTGTTTTCTAATCTATGCAAAGATTATTGATTAAGAAGAGTCTGCAATTTATAACAAAGAGTCTAGGCATCTCCAAATAAAAACCAACCATTAATAGAAAGAACTCGAGGCTTTTCAAGTGGATATTCTATCTCTTAAGGTTAAGGCAATTGGGCATGACTCAAAACGCTTGTCCAAGGATGTGTGTGTGCTTCGATCCTGAGCCCATCTATTATGAAGTCTAGTGCTACAATAAAAATTGTGAATGAATACACTTTCTAAGTGAACTTGTCCTTTGGCTTTACCAGACACAGTATATGCTGGACCAGCTCACTGATCTTCAACGCAAGGTATGATTGGCTCTTCTGTGTATTTTTTAGCCATCAGCCATCAGGTAGTTACAATTGGATGTTCATGCATGTACAGGAGCAGCACCTCAACGAAGCAAACCGGACCTTGAAGCAGCGGGTGAGAATGCTTACACCAATTTGATCACACAGAATGATAGACATGCCAAGAATAGTTTGGCATAACTCACTTAGTAGTCCAAAGATTTGACAAGAAAAAAACTCTATATGACCATGATCCTTTGACTAGTATTTAGCTTTTTGTTTTCATCAGTAGTCTCTATCTTTTTCTGTTAAACTGCAATTGCTTGTGTGCCGTATACATTATATATATATAATATCACAAGACCAGTCACATTTACCATGTTTGGACGAGATTCATCTTGAGGAGAGCTCAGTAGTAGTCAAAAGCAACATTCGATTTTAAATGTGGTAGAAAGGAAGAAAATATTGTTAGTGTACGAGTCAGTGATCATGAGCTGATGCATTTGGTTTGTGCAGCTAATGGAAGGGTACCAAGCAACTGCACTGCAAATGAACCCAGGTGCTGCAGAGGAAATGGTTTATGGCGGTCGGCACTTGGCTCCACCACATCATGGACACGATGCCTTCTATCATCCATTAGACTGCGAACCGACCTTGCAAATTGGGTAAGCCTCTCTCTCTCTCTCTCTCTCTCTCTCTCTCTCTCTCTCTCTCTCGTGCCTTTGTATCGGTAGTACCCTCGATGTTAATCTTCTCTTTATGACCTCTCCATCTCGCGTGCCTTTGTATCGGTAGTACCCTCGATGTTAATCTTCTCTTTATGACCTCTCCACTTTACGTAGAATTGACATGGCTCTCTTTACATGTCGCTGCTCAAATATCAAAGTTTCGTTTCCCCCTCTAATTAAGTTGAATTCTGTAGCTGCAGCTACCACAAGATCCTTCTGCATCCGTAGTCACAGCAGGTCCGAGCTCAAGTAGTTACATGCCGGGATGGTTGCCATGACAGACCGTGGAAGCTCGTTTCATTTCGCTTATATATATATATAATCGTCCTCAATTTGTTTTCTGTGACGTCCGATGGAAAAAGAACATGCGACGATAAAGTTGTGCAATTATGGTTGCGAGTTTGGGAATACTCGGAAATAATTAATCTATAGTGTGATTCTGTGTGTGTCCGCGACTTATTATTACCCCTATGAATTCATTTGATCCATAATGCCAGGTTGCGACCGTGACTAATATAGCAGGTTCCTATGAAATTTCGTTTTGAATTGAGGTTCATTTCAAGTGTTGCATCTTTCGCTGTGTGGGGTTATCGTTCACCATGCATCATTGCTGAGAACTGGAACTCGGCTGGGAATCTGACTTGGGCTCCTGTGCATCTCTCTTTTCCATTTGTAGGAAAAGCCGTCGTCTTTACCTTACAAACATCATAGAATTCTTCTACGGCCCAATTCCGATGCCCAAGTGCTGCATTTTTACGACAATGGGCCTGATATTGTGTTTTGCTCATTCTTTTTGGGCCCATGTTATCTCTTCCTAGTTTGCCGGGAGTATTCTCTTTGATTAGTATTTAGCAAATGGCCATTAGCCTCTCAACGTGAGGTGTTCAGTAAGATCCTGTGATCAGATAGGGAGATTAGTGTAGATAAGGTCTGCAAAATGGAAGATTTAGATGACAGGGCATTACCCAATCACATGTTAAATCCGTGATAATCGGTATGCTTTTCTCTTATAAAAGGAAAAGAAAAGATGAAGCTGTTGAGCAAAAGGATTACTTGCGGATCCAAATCGGGTTATTAATCCATCAGTTTTTATTCCAATCACTAGTTGAAGCCATTTGTAGTCATCATTAATTTTAGGTGGTCAATTTCCATAACTTACAAATAAAGGCACGAAAACACACTTATGAAAGACGTACACCTCTCGAGAGATGAATCGCTGCACACTCAATTTTACGCGTCGTGTAGTATGTGCTCGACAATGTTCCGGGCATCGGTCCACGAACGCATCCAACTTTTCCCTGAAGAGAGAGGAAATCATCACGACCAACGCCAAAATGCAATTGGACGATCGGACGGACACGATGGCTTCCCCCGATAAACGACGAGTTCCATCAGATCCGTAGACACGACATGTGCGCCGGACCATCAGATGTGTCGTCGAAGGAATGGGGGAGGATGAGTGGTTTTCTCCATCGAACACTGTGCCACATCTGATGACAATCTCTGTGTGTGTGTGTGTGTGTGATTTTTTTTCTCGTCTTTTTCTGACTATACATTTCGACCCCACGATGTTGTGCGGTGAAAGCGAGCGTGGCCAATCAGTAGCGATCAAGAGAACGGCTTTTGGAGTTTTGATGCATCGTCCAATGTCGTCAGTTTAGCCCTGGACTTTTCGTGCTTATTAAAGGACAGCTTTTACAGAAGGAGGCCTTCTGCTTTCTCCGCCTTATAAGGCACGTGGGATATTCTTACACCGCATTTAAATGGAAATGGGCCGGATAGTTACCTGTGGAAATTTTTATTGAAATTAATATTACCAAAAATCTCAAATTTATATGCTCATGTCATATTTATTATCAATTTAATTTTCACATCTCAAAAATTCTCAAATTAGAATGTCCATATCATATTTATCTTAAACCAATTTAAGTTTCGCATAAATCTTAAATTCTTTAGTAAATATGGCATGTGTGTATTGATTCTAAGTTTTCTATGATGAGAATATTAGTTTGAGATAAATATATTGAAAATATACAGGTTTCCAATTTTTTGTAGTATTAACCTTTTGCTTTTTGGGCCCATTGACCAGAGGGAGATGTATTGGTTGATGGGAAATATTCGGTAGTAAAAACAAAATGATGTGGATATACTTTAATAATGAGGGACTCGCAAAATATATAATTAATAGATATTGTCAAAGTAAATTATCTTTTACCTAATTGTGTGTTTGTATGAGCGAAATTTTTTTTCAGAAATTAGTTTTCTAGATTTTCATCCGTTTGGTTCTTAATGATTAATCAATCAAAAACACTTTCGGGTTAACGAAAATATTTATGCAAAAAATTAGAAAAATGAATTAAAATGGTAGAAAAATACTTTCCGAAATTGTTTTTCTCTCTCCCTAATCAACTTGAAACCGAATTAGTCTCGGTCCGCTCGAATTTTCTTGGGAAAATCATGTTTCTCCTTTTGACAGAAATATTCATCACCGGAACCTCTCGACGACCGAGGCACTGCTCCTAATATGAGCATGGAGACTCAGCGGAGGAGACTGCTAGTTCAAACCGTAGCTCTGCTGCGAATTAGAGCACCTCGACATACTAGAGAAGCTCGAACAACAGAAATTACGATTGGTGCAGGGAAAATGAGGGGCCTACTAATGTGAATTGGTAGTTTAAACATATTTTATGAAATTATTTTCCAAATGAGATCCAAATGAGTTTTTGTCACTCGTTACTGAGTAAAAGAAAACTAACTATTTTCTTGGAAAATGATTTCCCATAAAGCGTTTTCTTTTATCATTGAATTTTTCTCTAGAGAAACACACCCTAAAAGTGAACATACATTCTGTCTTTTTTACAAAAAAATTAAAATTGAAATCTATACAAGATTATTTTCCACGTAATAAATGGAAGGTCAAGTGCTTGAGGATTTACATCTACAAAAGACAATCTTTCACAAAAGTACTTCTTGAGAGATTACGATTGAATATGGTAAATGATAATCGTCACCTCTTCTCACATTGTAACCAAATGTGCAAAGCATAGATTGATCTACCTAGGGTTTTGAAGCCCTATCTTCTCACTCTAGATACAGAGAGGCTATTATATTTGCCTATTCAGTGGTATTTAGAACTGAAATCTTGATGTAATTCCTACCTTCACCAACAAAAATACCTCCCAATTCCCATCATATATTTTTTCTTATTGGATAGAGGGAATTTGAGACATTGCGGAATCTTTCACCCCATGATAGATTTCCCCCCGTTTCTTCTTCCTTGACACGAGCCATATGTGACATAGGACAAAAAACCTTGAGTGTCCTGAACTTGCCCTAGAGAAAGAGAGAAAGCACTTTAAAATTGACCCGAACAAGTTAATATAATTCAAAGGAAGTGACGACCTAGCCGTCACCCCAATGCAGAGCTCTTATAGGGTTGTAAGGATGATTTGACACAGACAAGTCCAATCTCGAAAAGCAAGCATTTCGTACATGAGTACTAGTTGAATCCTTGATCGAAGATTTGGCCTACTTCAAATGATCAAATTATATGTCAAACAGCAGCATGTATCCACGTAGGTACACATACATGTTGGGGCGATGCATATCTTGCCATCGCACGTATAGGTAAACATCCGGCACGCGGGACGATGAAGATTTTTGCGAACATTGCGTGGGGGGCGTGCGTGCCTTTGGACAAAAGTAGAATGCCAGGTTGAACGAAGAGGAGACCTTCCTCGCAGAATAGCGAAAAACCCCCCGCACCGACCAAAAAATAAAAAAATAAAAAAATAAAAAAGAAAAAAGACAGAAAACCCGCGCGTGGGGGAATAGAGAAGACGACAAAAAAGCGTCACTGCTCACTATTAAAGATTAGATAAGATGCGACCCGAGCCACGGGCGAACCACGCCGAGCCGCAACTGGCCCGGGCCGTTTACGGACCGACTCGAATTATTTTTACGCGGTCCCTCCGGCTGGTTTTACATTTATCGGATTAAATCGAAGAACGAGATATATAAATGCGTGGAGGGGGAGAAAGAAGGAGCAAGAACCGTCGGGCCTTCTGACATTTTCCTTGGTTTCTATTTTCTCTTTCTTTTTGTTTTTTTTTGGGGGGGTATTAGCGAGAGGGACGGATTGCGAGTGTTTCGTCTTTTTCCCTGTCGTCTCGCTGGCTCTCTCGCTTCTTCTCGAATCGGCGCCAGGACTTTAGGGCAAAGTTGGGGGGTGGGGGTGGGGGACGGGGAGGCGGGAGAGAGAGAGAGATAGTGAGTGCGTGCGATTCGATTTTTTGGCTCTTTCCCTTTCCTTCCTCCTTACATACATACACTCCATACACTTTCTCTGTGTGTGTCTCTCTCTATCCTCGTTGGGATTCGGTGGCGTGGGAGGAAATGGGGAGGAAGAAGGTGGTGATGAAGCGAATCGAGGACAACAGCAGCCGGCAGGTGACCTTCTCGAAGCGGCGGAGCGGGCTGATCAAGAAGGCGCGGGAGCTCGCCATCCTCTGCGACGTCGAGGTCGCCCTCCTCGTCTTCTCCAGTCGCGGCAAGGAGTACGTGTTCTGCAGCGGCAACAGGTGCGCTCTCTCCCCCTCTCCCTTCTCGAGTAGTAATTTCTAGAAAGTTGGAGATGTTTCTAAGTTTCTTTCCTTCTGTCTTTTTTTTATTTTATGTCGCTGTTCCCTTTCGGCTCCCTTTTCCGCGTATGGGACCGTGTTTTTCCTTTCCTTTTATGGAAAATTTGCTCGCCTGTCTTCGCTTTGGCTTTGGCTTTGGCTTTGGCTCTTCCGTTAATTAATTGGGGCATACTTTTAAGGGATGCGAAGCCGACCGATCTCCTACCACGTTTGACTGCTTTTTTCCTTCCGTTTTACTCGTTGTTGTTTTGGTCCCTCGCGCTGCGGTTTTTTGCGCGATGCGTAGCGTGATTTGCTGGTTCGATTTATTTAATATTTAACATACTCGATTGGACCCTCGCGCGGCTGGTCGTCGTCTTCTTCTTCACGCCGCTGGTCTTCTTCTTCTCCTTCTCCTTCTTCTCCTATGGGCTTTTTCGACGTGGCATCTGGAGGGGGGTTCGATGACGTCAAACGAGTGTAGTTAATCTCATTGAATTGCATGTTTCGTGCGGAACACCTGTCGCTGGCTCGTGCGTCCCCTGTTTCCTTATTCGTTGTCTTTTGCGGTGGGCGTTGCTCGAGTCGTCCTCTCGTCGTTTTCAGTCCGACATTCTGAGTTGCCACATGTCAGCTTTGACCCCTGACATCGATGCGCGGAGTGGATCATCTACGGCGGTGCATGCCTTGTAGATGGTCTCGCATCTTGGAGTTTCCCACTGGACGTTGATGATTGCCGTCCGTCCAGGGCACCTTCGCGCGTTCTAGGTATGGGTCTCTCGGTACTTCAACAACCATCCCTTCGTTCTGAGAAAGTCGCTTTACATTTTGCCAAAGCTTTGAATTGGCAAAAAATTTATATGAAATCATAAATCGCAGGACCCAATTGGACTTTCACTACCTCAAGTATTTAGATCATATGGATACTATGCTATTGCGATACTAATTGATAGCGTTGTTGGTATAAATATTTGAAAGACTAATCCTATAATATTTTAGAGTATGAGGTGTCTCTCTAATATTGTGTCGCACGATAATTTAGAGTATCTATCTTTTTGATAGAGGTCAATTTGTGTTTTTTATTTTTTTTATCATGCATTGGTTTGTGATACCCTAACGTTGAGTCTAATACTTTTCCCACTCGAGTGCTCAAAGAATATACAGCACGGTGTATCGCTTTACAAAAAGGTTTAAAAGCTACACCACCTCAATAGCTTTGTGGAAGCTGCTGTGAAAGTGTTCTACTAGCGAGGGTGCTGCAACTGTGAGATATTTTGCCGAATGGCTTGAAAAGCCAAGACACCTTATTACACGGCTATAGCAGCTGTGGAGAAGCTGTTCTAAGTCTAGTTATTAACTTCTTTTACACTAATTTTCCATGCTTCCCCAAATTTGCTTGACATAGGGGATGTAACACTTTGGACCCCAGTATATCGTAAAATGAGGGTTCTTCCTTCACTAAATGGGTCATCAAGGAGGCTTGCTCCATCCAAATGGTCATTGATATACACGACAATAAAGAGGATCAAGACCAGGCCTCAACCATCTTGATCACAAATTTTATGATTAAGTTCGATCTTAGAAAAAAATTTCACATGTGTATATGCTAAAATCTTAGTAAAAAGGTCTAGATGCCGGAAGAACTTGCATAAATTAACGTGTCCGATCTCCGGAAGATGCTTGTTTCTCCAGTTGGCGACTCAAGTGAAGTTAGCGCGCAAAGTCTATGAATACATATGTGCGTTCAAGTATCCGAGTCTAGAGGGAAATAAAGAAAAATATGAGGTATGTTGCTGAGCAAGAGAACTGCCGTTTTTTTTGGTGAATTCTAGTGCTCTAAGAATGATTGGAGTTGCGGCAACATAAATGGGAATATTGTTGCCAATAAGGTGATCTAAAAAAAATTGTCAACAAGCGGGGCAAAATCTTTCAAGTTTCCGGTCAAATGGAGTGCAGGGGGGGTATTTCCTTCGCGATAGAATTCCCTGAGAGAATTTCAATCTGACGATCGTGGCTACCTTCAATTTCTGTAAATTTCGATTGAGCCAAAGATTCCCCCATAGCCCTTGACGACTCCGTTTATTCTCTTCGTCTGAAGCTCCTGACCACTCTCATTAGTAGCTGCAACACTACTCCATTTTTGACCGTGGATGCATCGACACCAACCCCCACTGCCTTAGAATGTTCCTCAGGGTCAAAATTGGGTTTTAAAAAAAGACGTCTTTGGCTCTAGCTCTCTCACACTCTAAAGTCTTCAGCAAGTAGAGTTGAGAAAATATAGGGGAAGAAAGTGGGGGAATCCATGCACACCCATATATGCAAACTTAACTGACTTAAGAAAGTCATTCACCATGTGTATCCAAGCATTTAATGCCATCTTTTGTTACCTAACTCTCGCACTCTAAAGTCTTCTGTGAGTAGAGTTGAGAAAATATAGGGGAAGGAAGTGGAAGAATCCATGCACACCCATATATGCAAACTTAACATACTTAAGAAAGTCATTCACCATGTGTATCCAAGCATGCCATCTTTTGTTACCTAACTATTTGCTGAGATTATGCCACATTGGTTGCGAAAGTGGCAGATGGTAAGTTTATAAGAATGAGGGAAAGCTTCAACCTTTGAAGTAGTTTTTATCGGAGAAAGGCATGAGACCACTCAATACTAGTATTAGAGCCTAAGTAATCGACAAGTCAAAAGGGGTAATTGTGGCTCAGACTTAAGCCTGAGGGAGAGGCTGTTGAGGTTAATCCAATATCAGTTATGGAAAGGGTTGGTGATCACTTTATAAGTGTGAGGGAATACCCTTTGAGTTAACTTTTGGGATGAGAGAGGCTAAAGATCACCCAAGATCGATATCGCACCTATTTGACGAACAAGCGTAGACCCAATAGTCACCCAACATTGGTATGACAATCCAGGTTGACCAACAAGTCTAGACTCAATAGCCCTCTCCGAAGGGCTATTGTTGCTTCAACCTAAACCCGATGTCTTTGTGAAAGATGCATGTGATTAGTTTATAAGTACAAGAAAAGGCCTCACCTTTGAGCTAACTTTTGGGGTGAGATAGGCTCAACCGATCCCCTTCGTAGGGCTAACTTGTTATTTCATGTAAGCCATCCTAGTATCCTCATCAGAGTTGTGGAGATGAGACTTGCCACCACAGTTGGGAAAATTAGCAAGAAGGTCATGATGATGGGGCATAGAATAAAATGGTCAAAGCAACGTATGTACCCTTTTGAGGTATTTTCTTTCAAGTTGTCAATCTCTTTTTTAAATTGAGCATCAATATATTTGATGTTGAAACATCTCTCACATTCGACAATTTTTTTCATGTGGTATCACAATATTCTTCAATGCTTGTGCTTGAACAAACTACGATTTATGCCTCAAGGTTAAGATGAAGGAGTCTTCCTTTGATTTTAAAGATTAGAGCAGTAGTTTGTACCCTTTTGAGGCATTATTTTTTTCAAGGGGCCTGACAAACAAAGAACTTACGGAATTTTTTTTTTAAATTGAGTATTAATTTTCATATTAAAAAAAATCTTTTTTTGCATGTAGCTACAATTTTTTCAGGTAATGTTATGGTATTTGTCTTTTCTTGTGTTTGAAGAAGCATCAACTTGCGCCTCAAATTAAAGGTGGTCAAGATTCTAGTGTAGTAGTGATGATTTCATAAGCTTCACTACGTCAACCGTTCAGGTGTTAGGAAGCAAAGCATATGGCATCTTGTGGTTGTAGTTACGAGGCAATGGTTAAGTATGCACGGTTTGAGTTGTAGACCGTAGAGATAAGTAAGGATTTTATATAGGTAAAAGAATTGGGAAATTGTTTCGGTAATGCGACTCTTGTGAGAACATAGCTAATGTTACAACCGAGCATGTGACTACTTCTATCATAGTAATTAAGGTGTTAAAGAATATTAGATTATGATAAGTATGAATGTGCTCTTTTGAAGCATATGAGAATTAGATCAACATGCATGACAAACTTAGGGCTTTCAGTGATATACAGGTAGAAAGATTAATGGCAAACATGGAAAGAATTGTGAAGAAATCTCCTAAAATCTTTTGGCAAGGAATCACTAGAGGGGAAAGCTAGGTGGTTCATCTAGGACCTTTATGAACTTTTTATGTTGAATTTAAGGATGGTACGTGCAAGTTGGCGTGGTACACTAATGTTGTGGGCTGAAAGCTTTCTAATCAATGTTGAGCCCATGTGGAGCCTATTGAGCTGAAACATCAAGCCAACCTTGTTGGTTCCCAAGGATGATATGACGAATAGCATTCTCATAGTATACTGTGCCACAATTGATTTAATTTGGCTATCTAGTCTCTTGAGTGAGACATATGAATCTCTTTGTCTTGTGGTGACCATAATGAAAAGAGCAATATTAGCTCTCGACCAATTTGTGCATCAAGCCAATCCAGCCTTTAGAAATCGTCTAGGATGATAATCATCCCATCCTCAGGATCCTAGCACAAAATCTTGACGTCACTCGTGTGAATCATCCCATCCTTGTGCATTGATCAATCTTGACCTTGATATCACAAAACCTTAGTTTTTCGCCCATTTGGGAGAAATCGGACCATGACACTAGGCTAACATATATGTATGTAGCTTTCGTTTAGTGTAGATGGAGATGATTGAACGTCTCATTGACATAACGCTCTTGTCAAGGTGGTGGTGGTGGTATCGTGATGTACCTGGCTAGTCAGAAAATGAAGCACCTTTCCTTTATTGATTCTTAATAGCAAAATGACAAAATTTAATAACCATTACTTATCATACTTGTTATGTTCGAGCTTCCAATTCCTCGAGGAATGTATTTGCATCGTGGATGGGTAAAAAGAGTGGCATCAACTCCCTACCTATTTGGCCACGGGTGGCCAATACACAATCTGAAGATTCCCAAGGAAATTAATCATACAATTCATGGACGTCTAATGCAAAAAACTTTGTATTCGTCCTATTATATCTTTCATTTCATTTGTCACATCTTATCCTAATTACCCATTTCTTCGCCTAAACAACTTGTGGGTTTTGAGACTCACTAACCAATTACCACATTGCTCTCGTCTTTTTGACGTTCCCTTATGTTTTTTAACTTCACTATTGTTCTTTAAGATTTACATGGATGGTCAAATCTTGCGTAGCGAAATTGTCCATTCCACTTCACTTGTAGCCCTGTCCAAACTGAGATTATTACGAGTATCTAGGGACGTGTTTTCCCACCATTTGACTTCTCTAGTTAGCTTCACCAACCAAGCTTTTCATGAAGCTTTAGAGACTTGTGTTTCCCCCCATGAGTGTTTCACCACACAACCTTTGGTTGCCTTCGCCAAACAAAAATTTTCACTTATTTATTGTGATTGTTTTTGTTGATAAGCGAAGCTGCACTAAAGAATGCTGTAGAATACAATATGTCTCCATTGGGTGCCTTCAAACAAAATATTTTACTAATCTTTAGGATTTTTTCCCCCAAAAAGCCACATAAATAACACTTTCTCTTGCTAGTCATACCCTAAGTACTTCTTGGTGCATTCACTCGCAATAGACTGAAGTGGAAACATAGCGATGGATTGTCTCACAGCATTAGCTTAAAATGTCGGGGCAACAATTTGTTTAAGGAACAACTGTCATACCAACTGATCAAGAATTTCTTGGTTGCCACACTAGCCCAAAGTAAACCGAAGTCATTTGTATGTATCTTTGTGAAGGATTGTTTTTTTGCATATATTTGCTCTCAACTTTCCAAAGGAGCCGTAGTTTTAAGTATCCGTCTTCATATACCTTTCAGTTCACTGTAATTAGCGAAGGGACGCATGCAATGGTTATGTCATTAGTCAGTCATGGCATTTAAGTCCTCATGCAATTGTAGTTGTCTATGCTCTCATAATGGAATTGACATAAAATGGGGATTATCCTTAAAAAGAACTTAAAAGCACTTCACATTGTACAATAATTCAGGTAACATATAGAGCTATGTCACGGTTCGGAGGTTTCCCATGCATAAAGGATCATGAGTGATCTAAGAAGGCTAGATGGACCTCTCGTGTTCTTTAGTGTATTCCTAGGGATGGCTATTATTGCAATTGTACATTATTTTGGAGTATTTATGAAATAATTATAGGTAGTTGATAGATGGAGAGATAAAATCTCCACCATTTGATTGAGGAGAAATCTATGATTATAATCTAAGGAGAACTTGTATATATAGGAGCAATAGAAAATCTAGATTCTCTCTCTACGATTCTTGAGAAAAATTCTTGTGAGTGTGTTAGGAAGGCTGACTTGGGAAGAAATTTCAAAGGCTAACTAAGGAAACACCAAGGTCACGCATGGCAAAATTTCTCTCTATTTTTCTATTCTGCAAACAAATTTGGAATTGAAATCCATTTGGTATCGTAAATTTCATTTTTCTATTTTTGGAACAAATTTCCATTTCAAAAATATATTTCGAACATAAATTTGTTACTTCTTTATTTTTGGAAAAAAGTTGAGAAATAAAAACTCTTTCCATCTTTCGCTTTCTTCACCTACCTACTGCCAACCTGCATGCCCCCGCCATTAGTCGTTGCAGCCATTGCCAATCGTTGGTCATCGGTTGTTGCCAGCCGCCCGCCCCTAGTTGCCATCGGCCGCCACAGTCGACTCTCACTGCCACTCCGAAATGAGAAACTTTATATTATTGTCAAACGAATTTCTATTCATATAATATAAATTTATATCATTATCAAATGTCTGTTTTGTCTCAGAAATTCATTTTGAGGAATAAAAATAGAAAAATCAATTTATGGTCGAAAATTAATTTCTAGAACATAAATTGTATCATGCACACCCTACATCAACCCACCCGTTATAGTTGCATAAGCATCCACAGTGAAGGTTTATTCAATATCGCCTTGTAGAGTAGCCTCTCTTCTTTTGCTTTAGATTAACTTAAAAAAAAAATTAGAACAAAAATTGATCAATGAGTCATGTGAGATTGAAAACTCCTATTTACAAGAATTATGATACCTCACCTATGTAATAAAATAATTTTTTCTAAAATCATGGCAATTTATAGGAGTCCAATTTAGTAGATTAGATTATCCTTTCAATTTGAATCGCAATTCTTTTAAGACTCTTCTTTAAGTTAAATTTTGCTAAAACTTTCTAAAAATTTATGCATGTGACTTTGTTCCTTTTTTTGATTACTACGTCAATAAATTGAGGTGCCCATGATTTATCTCTACATTTTGTGGAACTTAGAACTTTGATGAAGAACTTGAATAATCTATTAGTGTTTGGGCAAAACTTCATAAACCATGTTATTACTTTTCATTATTAATGAGATTACAATTATTAGAATAATGAAATATAATACCATGCTTCATTTAATAGGTTAAGTTTTAGAATGGTTAGCAATAGCCTTACAAAATTTTATATGATATCAAATCCTAAGTTTGAATCTTTCTAAGTCTCATTTGTCTCATCAATTAAATTTTTACACTTACAAAAAAAAAAAGACTAGACTAAGTTATCTCAAAACCATGCTTTCGTTTAATAGCTTAAGATTTTAGAATAGTTGGCGTGGTGCTATAAAATTTTACAAAAAAAAAAAAAAAGCTTGCCTATCATTAAAAAGTAAATTGAAATAATTATTACAATGAATATTTTATTATTTTGTGAAGGAATTCAAGCCATGACTACTTTTTTTCTTTCTTGTAACTTTCCTTAAGAATATCCCTAATATTGTCATGAGTATACTAAAATGAGACATGCAAACATCTAACTTCTATATTTCTCTTTTTAGGAAAAAACATCTCATTCATGCTTTTAAGGCTCTGGATGGGTGTCTATGTCTTTGGAGTCGCTCCACTAGCCTCTTCTCATGCTTTTCAATGAAGGATTGCACATATTCTAGTACTTCTCTATGATAAAATTCCAATTAATATAGACACATCTAGGAGGGCATTGGGTAAAGAGTTTCTTGGCCTAGGACAAAGCTGTGCCACATGCAGATTAGCCAAGAACACTGCAATTGCCTTATATAAATAGGTCGTTCCTAAGGACAATATTGTGAATCGCATCCTTATATCCAATTATACGATGTTGAATTTAGCTTGAATCTAGTCCCTTCAAGCAAAATGTATAAATCACTATAACAATTAGTTACGGCCCGCCATTGCCATAACTAGGAGAATATCTTCTCCTCACGAATTAGTACATAGGATCAACCTGCCATTAGAGATCCTTTGAGATGATAATCATCTCATTTTGAATTCCAATCACAAAGACCCTGACTCCACTTTCATGAATCGGAAGTGTCAACCCTTCTGCATCTCTCACACTTCCTTGATGCCACGAAGCCGCATTCTTCAGCTCACATGGATATGAGAAATTTGAATCGTGACACTATCCCCACTCAATTTCTACATAATCTTTGTTGTGGGCTATTCTATGGTTTCTTTACGTTCTTTGATAAGCAACTCCACTCTCTTGGGACTTACACGAATGGCAAATGCTTTCCAGCAAAGCAAGTCACTACTCTATCGATTGCTTCCCTTATCAAAGTTGTTAGCAAATCTTCAATCACTTATGCTTTCCTTGACAAGTGTATCTCCCAAACCTATGGTGCTCCCTCGGTAACACTTCCTCTACTTACTGGGCATATCCTGATAATAGCAAGCCAATGGATGTTTCTCTTCTTGTTGGAAATGTGGCAACATCTCTTCTTGGCTTCAATCCATACAGTATGAGAAGCTTACTCTAATACACTTGTTAGGGTTGAAAATTTCTTGGTCAAGTATGAGGCCATGCGGCACCTAATGAGTCGAAAACATCAGGACCTTCCCTTAATAGTTTGCTCTTGAAGACAATATGGTGAATCGCATGCTCTACCAAATCGTGGCTAATTCAACTCAGGTATCTTGTATCTTGAGCAAGGCATACAGATCACTAAAGCTTAGTAGCTGGTTTCAACCTACCATGGTCATAATCAAGAGTACGGCATTAGCTCCTATGCTTAGCCAACCTTGCCTTGAGAAGTTCTTTAAGATGATAACCATGCCATCCTTGGAATCTTGTGCAAACACCATAATGACTTCCCATGAACCAATTGTGTCAACCCTTTTGCATCTCTCGCTCTTGAGCTACATAGGCATGGTAGAAAACAGATTGGGACAATATGATGAGTGACTTGGAAGATTTTCATATGAGGTGTCTTGCAACCCAATCTATTTGAAGTTTCTAGGATGGCGAATGAAGCAGGAATGAACCAAATAGTGAACTGAACGGGGGGAGAGCAATTCTCAAATATATATGTGAAAATTGGAATCAATTCGTAATCGCCTTATGATGTAATGATAAGCTTCAAAGTAGAGCAAGCCTAGGCTAGAGCACTACTTGGATGGGTGATCTTTTGGGAAAGTGTTTGCCCATATGCCAAAAGATAAAATCGTGAAGCTCAATACAGGACAGGCCAAAGTAGACAATACCTCGAGTAATCTAGGGATATCATAACATGATATCAGGGCCACATCTAATGGATTCAATTAAGACATGTAGGTAAAACATAAGGTGAGAATTAAGACACTTGTCCAAGCTAAAGTAGTGACAAATGACATGGTTTGATTAAAAAGAATTGAAATATTAAGTTAGGTTTGGATAGATATTTTACATTGCAAAAAATAAATAGGGAAATTGATATTCATTTGAAACGCTAGTAAATTAGAAAATTATTTTGAAATCACTAAATTTATTAACAAAACATATAGAACAATAAGGAAATCTTAACTCAATAAGAAATGTAATATTTAAAATTATTTGATACATATTCAGGAATATATTAGTCCCCATTGGCAATCATTATAATAATTATATATATCCAAAATATCATGAACTACAAATTTTTTTCGAATGTATGATTTGGGGATGAACCATTCCAAAGCTAGTGGACTTGTAACGATTTGGTCCAATGAGGACGGGAAGGGGTAGTCGGGGCCAAAGAGAGCTTGAGCAAGGAGTGGCTCCTGGCAAACTTCTAGAATGATGAAGGAAGCATGAATAAGCTGAATTATGCATCGAATGGGAAGAGCGATTTTAAAATATACATCTGAAAACTGGAATAAAATCATGGAAGTGCTTTTTGACCTAATGACGAGCTTTGCTTTGGAACTTTAAAATTGAGTGAGTCTAGACTAGAGTATTGTTAGAATGCGTGACTTTCTGGGAAAGTGTTTGCTCGTACGCTGAACATGAGGCTTAGTATGGCAAGGGCCAAAGCAGATAATAAGTTGAGTGAATTAATCTAGGAATTTCACAGTTTTGGCTTAGGTCAGGAAAAAATTGTGTGGTTTAAGAACTGGTGTTACAAAACATAATGCACGCATCTGCATGTGGTATCTTGATTTGGGCAGGTCAGCGACCTTGTTTTACTGGCCTTAAGCATTTTACTCGATTTTTGTAATCAACTTGGGAGTCCTTACGGGCAACATAAAAAAATGATTATTAGAGATTTGAAATGCAATTTTTATTATTTGTTTAGAGGTTGATACTGTCTTAAATTACTTGAGGAGTGATAAAAAGTTTTGAAATTTAATTGCAGCAATTGAGAGGTTGAAGTTCAAACTCCCTATATGAATTTGGACTTCTGAATACCACTCGTTGGTTAAAGCAATTGAAAAGGTCATGTTTGACTTCCATATAGACTTCTAGGATGCTTCACAAGTTTTCTTGCTCAAATTCCATGAATTCATGATGATATCTCGACAAATCGTTATTCGGGCATGATTGGGCCCATATGGTGGCACTGTCTGATATTCGGCTTAGTGGATCGGGTATGCAAAGCGAGCCTATAGGCTCATGGAGTCTTTCGTCCAAACCTTATTGAAAAGGCTCATGGAGTAATTGCTAGGTAAATGATACCTGGATATCCTTTGCTATTGCTTTCTTCCCAACAATCAATCTCCAGCCTCAAACATCTAAAGTTTACGTATTTATTCAAAATCACATGTAGTCCATGTGAACCCAACGATTATTGACTTTGACACTTTTTGTGCTCCAGTATCCCAAGTTCTTCATGAGTACCTTGATCCGGGTTTGTGCAGAGCACTTGTAATGTAATCTCCTGCTAGAATAGATAATACTTGTAAAGTTATTTAGGGGGTACAACTACTTAAACTCTCTGACATGATAGCCCCTCGATGTATATTGTCAACTAACCTTACCAAGATCTTACGACAGTTTTCATCCTTACTTTCTAACAAACGATCATGCGAATTGTGTGCCATTGTATTGGGATGTTTTGCACTTGAGTCGGCCAGTATACTCCTTGTTGCCCGTGCATGGTCCTTTGATTGGGCCAAAAACACAGACGGCAACAGCAAGAAACAATGGAGAATATAAAGAACATGCCTTGATCTGAAGACATATCCGTTTGATACTTATGATATATATATAGGTACTTTGATTTGAAGACAACTAAGAGTAACAAGATGGTTACATGATGTGCGGTGCATTATCAATCGAGCTTTGCTTATGCCGCTATCATAATTGGGTTGACTAATTATACATGCTTTCAGGTAGTTGGTGGGAAATAAGTTTTTGGTCCATTTTTTTTAACACGTTCGTTAAAAATTTCTATGTGCATAGTTTCTTGAACGTGATATATATATTTATCTTATTGCTTCAACATGTTCAGCATATTTCTTAGAAGTTTGTATGTGTATAATTTCTCGAATATCTTATATATGTTAATGTTATTGCTTGAACATGTTCATCATGCAATAGAATATGCAGTTATGTAATCAAAATACAGGGTATGAGCTTTTATTGAGTGATGCAATCCAACTATAGTACAGAGATAATACATTCACCTATTTCAGTTTTCTAGCATACTTTAATGTTTGAGTAATCGCTGTTGATATTTACAAAATTCTGACATGATTCTCTCTTATAATCAATTTTATTACGATTTTGTCTCTTTGTTTCGTTAGAGGACGAGCAGCACAATTTGTCCAATTATTTCAAAAGGAGCCGACTATGAAATACAAGACCATACAAGACAAGTTGGTCTTGTATGTTAACGTGACTCTTTTTGCAAGAACTGTGCAAGGGGAGGGGAGTGACCGAAGTGCAATGGCAATTTTGACTTGGATGAGACTTATGTAGCTTTGCACTTATAGTGCAAAATCTATTTTTGTCATGATACTGTTATATTGCTTGTGCATTCTAATATTTATTTTGATGGGTAAATAGTCACATATTTTTTGTGAATTTAGAATTATGCTTATTTAGTCTTTAGCCAAACCAACCATGTATTAGGACCTATTTGGTAACGATTCTACTCCCGGGAACAATTTCTAATCATAAATGATTTTTTTTATTCTACTCCCGAAAATAATTTCTAAATATTTAAGGTGTTTGATAAATTATTTAAATTTTTTATTTCGGAAATAGAAATATGTTTGGTAAAAGTTTTTGATTCTTTTAATTTTTATTACTTTTTGTTTATTTTTCTCTTCTCTCCTTCTTCCTCTTGGCCGATGACATTAGTGGTGACCAGCGAGCGGTCGAGTGAGGTCCAGCGAGCTTGTCGGAGCCTCACCAGGCTAGGGCAAGGTCCAGCAAGCTCATGGAAGGCTTACTTGACCACTGGCGAGGCTCGGCCTCACAGATTTGGGCGAGGCCAAGCCTTACCAGTGGCTAGGTGAGGTCGAGCCTCATCAATGGTTTGAGTGATGCTCGCCCAACCACTGGTGAGGTTTGGCCTCGCCGGGCTAGGGCAAAGCTTGAGCCTCTGGCAAGCTTGCCAGACTTCGCCCTAGCCTAATGGGGCTCCAGTGAGCTTGCCGGACCTCGCTCGGCCACTCGGCAACGGTAGCCCAAGGGCGGCGATGGGGCGGTAGTGGGTTGGGAGGAGGAAGAAGAAGAAGAAAGAGAAGGGAAGAGAGAAGAGAGAGAGAGCAAAATTGATTTTTAAAATTGTTTCCGAGAGCAAGAAGCAACTTTTTTTTTATTCTTGATTCTACTCCAATCTATTCCCCAGAATAAATTTGTTCCCAAAAACAAAAAATTTACCAAACGGATTTTTGTTCCAAATCTATTCTTGGAAACAAAAAAACAGAATCAGTTGTTCCCGGGAGTATTACCAAACAGGCCCTTAGTCTACATGGGATTTGTTCAATAACGGTGGCATCAACTACCAAAGGACTTCATGACATCCTGCTCAAGTCAAACTTCAACAGATGACAATTCTAATTCATGGATCTCTTACATCTGGCATTGCTCGGAGTTACCTACTAAAAGCAATTATTCTTTCATGTCTACTATGTGCTATGCTAAAGCAAAATGACTGTTTAAAGCTCTATTGAACTACAGATAACAAGATAACATAATCAGTAGAAAAATTTCCAGTCAAGTAATATGACCATTCATCCATCCGTGAGCCAGAAAAATTCCTAATTTTCCTCTTTATATGGAAAGTCTATCGCCTAGGAAGAAGTCATCACCAAATAGGTAAATCATATGATCCTGTAAAGACATCCAGTCATAGGTCATCTAGGTAAATGCATAATGACAAAATTAGGTTTTTTTTAAGTACCATAAGTTCAGCTTTTTCAATGAGTTTTAATATGGGCTGAGTAAGTCTTGTTCAAGAGAAAGAGATAATCTATGATATAAGAGGATGGAGTGTTGTATGTAGTGTCACAAATAAATAGATGCCAACCAACTTTGAGTTTGAGAGGATGGTAGCAAATACATGTTAGCAATTATCATTGTTATATAATTTAAATCATCTCGATGATCATTAAAGATATTAAGGGTGTGTTTGTTTTGTGGAAAATTATTGATTTTGGAGAACTGTTTAAAAAAAATAATCGCTTGTATCACTTTAAATAAAAATTGAATGAACAAAAAACATTTTGACCATCCATGAAAATTTTTAGATATAAATTGTTGTGAATAATGAGAAGATTTTTGACTAATTATGTCTAGTAGTATAAGTGATTATTTTTAGGAAAATATTTTTCAAATCATTCGTTTTCCGTGAAACAAACGGAGCCTAAGTAAGAAGGATGTGCTCGATAACCAACAAACAATGGATGAGGTGGTGTGATAGAATGGATCGCTTATTTTATATTGGCAGATCATTTGTTATGTTCATAGAGCAAAGTGGATATTGAAATTCTCTCAACGCATATCTTCAAGCTCTCTTTCAATGGTATGAATATGTGGTTTGCCAATATTGATAAAGGCTGTAGTAAATGACATAGTTTTCCCAACTCTTCTTCAATTTAAAATGATGCTGGAAATGTTGAAGTCACATATGCTGACGCTCTGATAAACCACACTCGAGATTAGACAAGGTCGATAGTAAGAGTCATCAATGACTTTGTAAACAGGAAGTCTCCACCATTTTGATATAGGCTTGAATCTATAATAGTACTCTTTCAGAGAAATAATCCTTTTCAAATATTACTTCAGTATTGGTAATTATGAGATGACCTTCATTTATCTATGTATAACTTGATTACCTACGAAATGAATCTTTCTAATTCTTTCAAAAACTGGAAAATCCTAATTCTGATCTTTATAAATGTTAACTGATTTGATGTTTGATATGTCTATGAAGTGGCAATTAATTAAAAATGACTTAACAAGTAGGTTGACATGTCTTCACAAAAGTACACAGATGTGTTGATGGATTGCACCATTCCAATGAATTTCGGTTGGACATGGCATCAAATAACACGAATCTGATGATATTAAGTTGTATATGGCACTGGGAAATAATTCCCTCGATATTTCCTAATTGATGGTCAAATTACTAGTCAGAGCAAATGATTAGCTATAAACCCTGCCTCTTTTCTCTTTTCCTCATCTTAATATTTTTCTCCTTCTTCCTTTTCTGTGTTTTGGTTAAGTGCATTGAGTTAATAGGTTTGAACCTCATCTGATAGTTTAAATGCTGTTGGAGAAAGATAACCTTTTGCAGTTTTCCTTTTTCACTTTCTTTTTGGGTAGGGCTACAATTTCCTTAGAAATCATAACTACGAGTTGTTTGTTATCTTTTGCTAAGTGAGCCTTCTAGATCAATTTGTGAGGTTGAAAATATTGGAACCAATATGTAGACTCCTAGAATGTGTCTTGCCAGTTGCCATGTCACAACTTTCCGCACTCAAATGCAAGAAAGCAACACTTAAACATAAAAATGATATAAAGTTAGGAGTTCAATCATGTCTTTCATTCTATGTGGGAAGGAACATCATTCACATGCATTACTAGTGCTTTCTATGAAGTCCACAACAATATGGTGCTAGACCTTTTGTGAGCCTCACGTTGGTCAAATTATGTTGATATTATATTTTGATTTAAGTATATGCAAAGAACCACTCCCTAATCAGGTTTGTTTGCTACCTAAATCCTTGCATTTGCTTATTTTTTCCGTGAGACGTGTTGAGATTTTTTCTTTGAGATGCCAATGGAAAGTCAATAATAACTCATCTCCAACAATATTAGTAAAAAGCTACTTAAGGCCAATAAGAGTTGGACACTAATTTTTGTAAGAGTACAAGGTGTTCAGGTCTTTGACCTCAACTAATCTATCACAGAAACATGCAAATTGTCCAATCCACATAAACTAGGTAAGGATCCATCCATGGGGTGGTGTACGTGAATCTCAAGGTTCATTTGTGTGGGAGACGTTATTTTTGGAACATGTATGTGGATTTATCCAAATTAAGTGATCGGTCCTTTGGTTAGACATCGATTAGTACTAGGAACGTATGACTATGCTTGCCAATAAATGAAAGACCGAACCTGTTAGTCCGCTTGACCAGTTAACTGAAAACCACTTTAAGATTCTATATTATTGATAAGATGAATTAGGCATAGCCAAAATCCATTTTGAAGCGTCATTACTTAGGTTGAATTGATATAAGCATGTCGTTTGGGTCTACTTCAATTCATGTCAGATTGAGTAAGGCTATTCCTTTATTATGCAACCTGGAACCCAACCTTGAGAAATGGAAGATGAAGCTTTCATCAGTATCTCTTGTCTGCTCTCCGGTTTTCTCCTTCTAATGTAGTTTGCATGCCCATCTCTTCTTTCATTTGTAAGATTGCATGGTTGGAGGATTGGGTAGAGCTACTATTATACAAAAACTGCCAATGGAGTTTCCTAATGGCCTTAATTTTGGGTAGGCAGTTGCCTGGTAGACGGTTGTGTATCTGCCTTTGTTTCTTTTTTACCTTAATGATGCATAGCAATTGAAAGAAGCCCAGTTGACATATATCAGAATTGGTTCCTTTCGACTTTTGAAAATGTTGTCTCTTGATGCTTTGTGATGATTATTTGGTAATGGGCATCATCTTCATGCTGTTTGGCAGTGGGTAAAAGGGCTTTTTCTCTCTGTTTCGTTTTAGCTGGTCATTTGTCATATAGTCAGATTCAGTGGTTCAGCTTCGAAGTGTTTGTGAAGTCAAAAGGCAATCTTTTTTGGGAGTTACTGAGGATTATGGTCAAAACATTACCCTGGCAAATGATTTAGAGTTACCGGTGCTGATCCTGTTGTTATAATTCTAAGCTCAATCAAAAGGTCGTGAAAAGCTGGATCTTTTGTTTCAGATCAGGTTTTGGGGTTTTATTTTTTCCCAGAAGTATCTTATCATTTGCCTTGAAGACAAATGTCTGGAGTACGATGTAAGAATTTAGAGGGTTGTGCATTCTTTAAATCTTCTTTGGGAAATCAATGGCCAGACAGGACGACACTTATTTAGGAAATTAACTAGTTAGACCAAGGAGAGACAGGTTTCTTGTGTGTTTAACTCAACCAACCATTTACTGAATCACAAGCTACTGCCATGGGAATGCTTGCTTCATATAATATACAAGGTAGATATCATTTTTAAAAAATGTGTATTGGTTTTTATTTGCATATGAACTTTTTGCAGGCTCTTGAACAGGCAAAACATTTTTGGTTAGAGAATGTAGAGCGATCTTGTTTATAAGAAGAACATGTGACATCAGCTTTGCTGCAACCTTGACACCAGAACAAATTGTTTGCTTTCGAACATTAAAACTTACTTTGTATAACAATGGTCGAACTTTCTGGGCAACTCCGAGACTCTGGCAAGAATATTCTGATGTGACATCTATATGTGGGGGATCTATCTCATTGAGTTTTACAGTCTTGTCGATACTGATTTTGTTGAATTTTTGGCTGGAAGAAGGGCTTGGGTTGAGTAAATATTGGTTGTAGTGGGAGTCTGATGCTTCTGTGATGATATTCATAATCTACAAGAATATCACTGCCATATGAATGTAATCTACTATGATTTGGAATGGTTGACTCAACCTGCCACACCTGAGCATTCAACATAAGTCTAGTCAAGTTTCTATACTCTCTGTAGATAGATGTCTGAGGATCCAGAAGCACCTTCAGAGGTGAATAGGGCATATCCTTCTACTTTTGTTCTTGTATACTGTTGGCTATGGATGGTTTCGTGAAGTATCTCCCTTGCTGGTCCTGGAGTAACATGTTGGAGCTATTTACCTGTTTTTCTGTAACATTTCTTCATGCCTATATTTAGCTTTTCCTGCATTTGGATGTTGCCTATCTATTCCTGCCAGCAGATACACTGGTTACTATGTCATTAGCATCATTTATGCTGTTCCTTCCTTTTCTGACCTTTGAGACTGTGTCATAGATTGGGGCAGCCTCACTTCTCGCTCTAATCTAGCGATCTACAGTCTTGATACTTATAGTACTAAATGCACTGAGTCCTTGGTTCAGCTTGGCTGAGATCCTTGCGCGTTACCGGAATCATTCTGAAGAAGCAGAGGGCTCCAAAGATGCTAACAAGGTATATACTAATTCTGTACCGAGAGCTTGATATTGAAGCATTACTTCATTGGCATCTAATGAAAAAGCAAATAGAGCTGTCCCCAAATAGTCAGATTTAATCCCATTGAAGGAAACCTTAAAAGAAGGTCCTAATCCAAATTCTACATGTCTTTAATATTTTTCTTGGACTTAGATGCTAAATCACGATCTGAGTCCCATCTGTCTAGATTGGATCATGTCAGTAGCCTGACTCACAAAATGGTCGGGCAGGTGTTGCCTGCTCTGTTCAAGACTTAATTGATTGATTCTTTGGAAGGACTCAATGTTTAATATGTAATGGTGCAGTGGACCATCCATATCAGATTATACATGCCGTTAAATCAGTTGCAATTGTCTGTAGTCACGATGCTTGTTGACCAATGTTGTGTAGCCTTGCATACATGACTTTATCCTGCACTTGCACTTAAGCCATCTTCTTGGGCATAACTACTATTATAGCTGCAAAATCCACTCCTTAATGATCGTTTTTGCTTAGGGATGCCCATCTGGAGAATCAAGCCTGCAATCACCCTCACAGCTGCTGCAGTTAGTTCAAAGGCAATATACTTTGGCTTCTCCAACTTCAGTTCATCTGGCATAGGATTAAAAGCTTGTTTACCATCCTTTCCTCCTCTATTTGTTGCAGATATGTGGAAGGGCCAGATGATGACAATGTCAGTGTGACTGATCTTGTACAATTGGAAGAAGAACTCGATGCTGCTATCATGCAGACTCGACACAGAAAGGTGTCGTCTTTGATTTTCCTCAACAAGTGAAAGTTTAATCCCTCTTCTCTGAGGCGCAATTTCTTTGAATTCTATGAAATTGCAATATAATGCCAGTGCTGTTGAGATTATCCTGGGGCCCATAAATCTCTGCTTTCTGCACTGACTAATCTATCTAATTATTGGCAGTTGCAGTTTGTCTGATTAAGGTTGTGGGTGGATGCTAACTGCAGTCGTTATGGGATTTTTCTCTCCTGAATTTTTTTCCATGATGCTGTATCACCGGATCACTCAGGATCAGCTTTATGTACTTTAATCTATCGCTTCTTTAAGATGAACCTAATTCTTCCCAGTTTATAATTCTTGTCACTGCATATTCTTAAGAAGTATCTTCATTGACATTCGCTTATATCCTCCCCGAATGGTCACATTTCGTTAGCAACATTGGACCCAGTCCCATGTCAAGTATGTTAGTCTACTGTTGCAGTCACTTTGTGCAACATTTCCAGGGTAGATCACCAGATATTTACACGGTTCTCTTAAATTGTAAATTGTAATGGAGGTCTGTAGTAAAATGGCACTAACACGTGGAGAAATACAGTCACGTGTTCTCAAGTTGCACGATTGGGATTAATAAACCTCTTATGATCTTATTGACCATAGACTTATATTTTTGCACCATTGTAGCTCAGCACCAATCCATAATCCCCAAAGAATTCCGAGAATTTTTCTAGTATGCTTATCCCAACCCTCAATTCTGTTCTAGATTTGATTCAATGGGACGCTGTGGTTCCACCTTTTGAAGGCACTGTGCTGTATCACCAGATCTCGATTTTTCCAATGTATCTCCTTTGTAAGGGATTTCTCCACAATTGCCGTGAACAGTGGCTGCTTGAGTGGCCAAATAAGGCACAGTTAGCTTGTCGAGTGGCAGAATAAGGCTTGGCTGGTCTTATGCAATAGACTTTTAGCTATATTCAGTTGTTTGTGCGACTTATGCACAATTCTTGCATAAAATGACTTGTTTCTGATCAGTAATTCTTTCTGCAGACTCAGCTGATGACGGAGTCTGTCATGACTCTCCATGATCAGGTATGCAATTTCAACTCTTTCTTCCATCCTTTCAATTATCTCCTCCTGTATTAACTGAATTTCTGGAGCATAACTATTTGATTCTTCAAAATGCCACTCGAAAGTTTCTATAGCGATGGGTATAGCTTCTGCAAGTGTTGAGCCATTCTATCTCACCATAGGGACTAAGGGGAGGACTTAGGTGGCCATGAGTGCACTTCACCACCATGTGAATTTAACCTGTAAAGACGACCACTAGGGCTGCCACTTCCACCACTATCTCTTTTCCCCCTCACTTTCATAGATCTGTCTGTTTACCTCTCTCCCTCTCTTTTCTTGTCTTTCATGGGGGAGGGCTGCCGCTGGGAATTGGGTGGGGTGGCTACCAGCTATGTTGGAGACGGAGTGACCTTTGCAGAATTGGCCAATGACAGCATCGAGGGAGCGGTAATTGGGCTTGTGGGTTATTGAGAGTTGGGCTGAACCATCTGACAAGAGAGAGGACAAAGAATGAGAAGTAGTGTATTTACCGTGCAAGAAATAGCTCCTTACATGTGCTGGTTTAGATCCATGACCCGCCAATCACAACCGCAGAAAATGTCTTAATATGCAGACCAAAAGGAAAAGGTTTTCTTCTTTATCCTGTGAAGTTGAGGATAAAACTTTCCCTCTTTAGTGCATCCTAAGGAAGTTTGACCGGATCATCTGCTCTGTTTCTAGTCGAGTCCTATCATCACTGCTCTTAAGAGAAGTTTACATGTCCTTATGGGTTTTCCACTTTCCATAGAACACACTAAACTCCATTAGTGGGAGTTTTTCCTGTTCTGACAAAGAGTTTGAAATATGTTAGGTCATTCTCCTCTTGCCCAGATTGCCACCATTTCAACCCTATATTGGATAATCCACTTTCAGAATGCCGCTAAACATCAACTGCCTATTGCAGTAGAAAACAACTTGTGTCTCTGCCAAGGGAAAAAATTTGACAATCTAATTGATTTAACTTCATAGTTGAAGTTACATTGGGGAGTCACACCCCTTGGGGGTTTTTACCCCTGTTTCTTCTCCCTTTAGCCTTTTAAGGACCTGCTCAGGTCCACACTCTCATGTGGGATATGTTGCTTGGTTAGTACATATATCACATCCAGCTAACAAGTCTGCCCAGTAACAGAGAAATATATACATAAGAAGTCAAGAGCACACCCCTCGAAAAGAAAACAGAAAAGTCAAGTGGACAGAGCATCATTAATATGGAGGTATAAATCCTGTGGAAAATATAAACTATTTGGAAATGTGATCATTGGCCTCCAAAAGGTAAACAAAACAACTTATAAAGGAACGACAGTATTAATGTGTCAAGTAGTTCTGTGCGATATTTCAATCGTCACCTGAGGTCTGCCAGTGCACAGCTTTGAAGGAAAGTGAGATTCTGACTCTGCAAACAGTATAGACAGAAAAAGTGCTGCTGTTAATAACACTTGACAATAATTTAAAACCGGTGCAACTTTTCATACGGTAGAGAAGAATACATCAAAATGTAGAGACTCCAAATATATCGAGTTTGATGCATTCATGTTCTCTACAGGAAAGGTTGCTGAGAGAAGAGAACGAACTACTGGAGAGGGAGGTGTGATTTTTAACTTTCATTCAAGTTACCATCTGGCAAATTGTAGAGGTGTTATTGATAGTATATATGCAATATGATGTGCAGATAGCATCCCTGAAGGCGAATGATGAACCCTCGAATGAGGCTACAATAAGATATCATGGGCTACAAGACAACCAGTCCGTTGACCAATCTCAACAGGCTACACTTGCTTTATTCCGATAATACCGGAGTAGATGAGCTGGTCACACTTGCAGCAAATTTCATGGTTTGACCAAGTGAAACTCTGCTGACAACCTCGCCAATGCAGAATGCGCAATACCTGCCATTTTATTTTCTATGTTGTTGTATCTTAAGATGCGAGAGGATTTGCTACTCGTAAGTTCAATTACGATCTGCAGAGTGGTGGCGATGAGTGATTCTCTTCAAAACCACCCAGTTCCATGGCCATGGCCGCATCGTCATTTCTATCCTCTCTTCTGATCCGGAGAGGTTGTATTGATAATTGCCGGATGTACCAAACCTGGGGTTGTACGTCTGATAAAAGTCAACTTTTGTGTGCTATTCTCCTAGAATGTTGTCATCGCTTCTCACTCGAGTTAACAAGCCGACGTTGTTTTCTACTCCCTGGAGAGAGTTGGGTTTTTCTTTTTATTTTTCAAAAAAAGCAGAGTCCAAATTGACTCCTTGGAGAATATCAGATGAGTAAAAACATTCTCTAGTTCGCCCTTGCCTTTATACACAGCTTACAAGAGAGATCTAAGGAATAAAACCGGGGAGCCCCATAGTCAGTAATGCAATTATTTTTGTTTAATTGTTTGATTCTTGCAGAAGCGCTTCTGTATTCGACCATTTCAAAACTATGGGTTTGCAAGGTTTCTTCGTTGATTTAGATATACTATCGTCTTCCAGGGACTCGAGAAGTAGGGGCGGGTGGCAAAGAGGAAGGCTAATCGTGAATAATAGGCCCAATAAGCTCCTCCATCCGAAGACTCGGCTTGCCGTTGGTTGGCAAACCGCAGGCGGGCACGAACTGCCCAAAAAAACAAGAAGAAATGCTTAAAACGGGATATACTGGAGCTGGATAAGTGCAATTTTCGTTTAACGGTCCTCTCTTTTCCACACTTTTCTTCCCCTTAGGTGGGTGGGCAATCGTTGATCCTATAAGACCAGCTGTCATTATTTCCTGTATGCCGTGCTACCAATCTTTGGACGATGGTTTACTGGTTATTAATGGCATTTTTTTGGGTTCGAGGGACTGCTAATGTAACACCGAGAAGAAGCGCATCGCATGGCAACATCAAACCAATTCGTTTTTGGCCGCAGAATGAGTAGTAAAATTAGTAGTCGCGCGCCTAGTGTTCAAGGTGTTATAACAGTTTTATCTTATGAAATAATCCACCGACTCTGCCAATTTTTTCCACGAACCTCAGGTGGACAGTTGTGCCTATGAAGAAGAAGAAGATACGTATCGGTTAAACACAAAGCACGATGGTCGATACGCCAACGCTGTAAACGTGATGGCGTATCAAATCTTTTCTCTGTCGCTTATGTTTCGACGCGGGACGTTCGAGCATATACGAAGAACTTCATTGACGGACCAGGTAATCAATGCTGAGCCGCGTGAGTGATTTCTATGTATTTCTCTTATCCTAGTTTACACTGAATGCGGGTTGCGAGCATAACAGATTATCTGCAAAATGATTGTAAGGGGAATCTAACGATTGCTCGCACAAAAACAACCGTGACGATGCAAAAAAAAAAAAAAAAACAACAACAACAACAAAAGCAAAAAGAAATGGCGACAAAAGCAGGGATCGTGCAACTGAGACAATGAAGGGAAGGCTCGTACGAACACAGGGAATCGAATGCCGTACCTCTCGGATCCGGTAGACCAAAACTGCGTTCGAAGAACACGATCGCACTTTTAGACGACGCACCCTCTGCACGACAGGCCAGAAACCATCAACCAACGTAATATTCCCAAGCTTCTGATCAGACAGACAGACAGAGAATATAAGACACCGAGAGAGAGATCGAACTCATCCCAAACGAAAATACAACTCTCGACTCACTCGATCGTTACAATGATCTTCATCGCGAATTCTGCTTCGGAGCGCAATTCTCCAGGAGTGAGGGAGGGAAGGAAGGGAAGGAGAGGCGGAAGATGCGCTAGGAGAGAAGGTTTTCTCTCCATTTATATTTTGGATTGGAGATTTTTGGGGGCGGGGGAATGAATAGAATCCGCCTTACGCTAGGACCCGTCGTACGTTGCCCGGTGGCTCTTCGAAGTGCAAATTACTATGCGCTCTTGTCTTTCCAACGAATAAAATGATGTGATGATGGGATGGATTTTATCTAACAAAAGAAGTGATAGACTTTTGACCTCCCTCCCGAGGGATTCCCTCCTATTGGGGAATTCTCCACTTGAAAACGGGGCTTCAACAACATCATTCGATAAAAAATTTATTAAAAAAAAAAAAAAAGAGCTGGCAATTTCCATCCGATAAAGTTCTCGCCCATGCAGACCTTCTGACAAAAGTGCAATGCGCCGGACCCTAATGAATTAACCTCGAGAATTGCGAGACGAGATTATAACCCGCTTTTCACTGGCTCGGGGCTCGAGTTTTCCAGTGTCGGGGCTTCTTTTCACCTAGACCTATCGCAATCTCACACGCATGTTCTGAGTCTACTACTTTTGAAGATGGTGCAACGAGCCCAACCGAAGGAGGATTCACTTCCACTGATTCAGTTTGTTCGTACTTAGCCTAAATGAGCTTTTTCACCAAAACCGCTAGGTAAGTTGGAATCGAATTGGTGAAATGATACGATGAGATTTCCAGTCGGTGCATGTATATATATTCATACCTCTTCGATGAACTTGTTGAAAACTCCTAATTTTAATGTTAATAAATCATTTTATATAAGTATTTATATATGTTTTTTAGTCTGCCAGTGATAGAAGGAAAACATAAAGTGTTTTTCGGCTGGCAAAAATGCACCGGACGGAAGATTTGAAGAAGCACGGTTTACGAAATCGCCGTCCCAGGACGGAAATCTTGAACAGACTCAGAATGAAACTTTAGGAACTGATCACCAGTCAAGTATTCCACTTACCTTGTTTACATTGATTCTGTTATATTAATTTGATTGCAAAATCAATTAAAGGACAACTTTCAAAGAAGAATGGAGTATTTATGGAAGCCCGGATTCTGATTGTATGGGCGAGTAGAATCCAAAGGGATCTGATCTACTTCCAATGGTCAAAAAGATTTACCTTATAAAGTCTGTCCAGGAAAGGGAAGAGCCAATAGTTGAGTGTGGCTTGGAGAGTATATAAGGATAGGATGAGACCTAGGAGAAAAATAAGATAAACATATTCCAAAGTGCAATTATGTTCTTCAGTTGTCTAAAGTGCAAATTTGAGTGGTCATAGTGAATTACTAGAAGGAGTGACTCAGTGAGATTCATTATTACCAAGTGCTAACACTCAAGAGTGTGTAATCATCTTTGATCTCATAGTGAAATCCAATCTATTGGCCAATCGCCTGAAGAGTGGACGTAAGCTTGTCTAAAACTGCTGAACTACTATAAAGTATGTTAGCAATCCTCTCTACTCTCTATTTAATTTCAGTTTATAGATTGCAAAAGTTTTGTTTAAATCGTGCGTAAAATTCCTCTACATCTATTCACCCCCCTCTAGGTGTTAATACTAATTTTAACAGAACCCATCGTGATAAATAGATAGGTGGCATTTCGAAATAGCGTAATTGCATTTACATCCATCCAACTGAGTGAATAGGACACACCTCAAAACGAAACCATTTCATGAGTCAAGAACATCTAATATGTCCTTTTGGAGGGTGCGCGAATGATCTGATTGCTAATTCTGTTATACGATTGCCGCCCCGCAGTGAATCGGACTTTATTCTAAGGATAAGCCTCGTTTGGAGTACACACTCCTTTAAATTATATATCTATTATATCAATGCATTCTTGCTTTTGCTTATTTGGGGAGTTTACATTTCCTCTGGTCAATACCCAAAAGATCTTTCTGGACTTTAGGAATTTTGACATCCAAACTATGCATACGGTTTTCTCCGAAATTGCTACAAATTGAACTGTCGCTTTTTTCACAATTTTAATTTCGGAAGAAAAAATTAATTAACCCAAAAAAAATTATCTTCAAAATTTCGATAAACATGCATGTATTCATATCTTCCGAACGAGAAAAATAGACGTCAAATTCATTGGTCAAGAACAAAATCCCATTTAAGTTCTTTTTTTTTTGGGGTGGGGTTTAATAAATTGATTTTGTTTGTTGTTGTTTGGAGTATTCATATTCTTACAATATAATCTCGCTTTTGCTTTTTTAGAGTATATTTTTTATTTGGTAAGGAATACCTATAATCTTTCGGAACTTATGAATATTGACATATAGACTCGATAATTTTTTAATTTCTAACACTTTAACATATGTGCTTGTGTTTTTAATTTCTAAAAGAAATATTGATTCTCGAGTAAAAAGAAAAAAATTATTTTTCAAATATTTTGCAAAAAAGGCAATTCTATTGATTATTGCCTACAAGATTGAAACTCTATTTATGGCTTCTTAATTATATTTTCTTTGATCAATTCTATCGTAACTCTCGGATTTTTGTCTTATTTTTTTTATAGTATGAAAGTCGAATCTCATACTTGCAACTAAACGTTCTACAAAGGTGGAAAATCAATCGCTCCATTTCTCTTGGCTGACACCGGATCGGCGGACGCGAGGGCCAATTGAATTCTCGCTAATGATTCTCAATGATCGATCCACACATGGACTCTGCCCAACTTCTCCACGATCACGGACACCTTCGCGATCCATGCACGGGAACGATTCCCTCGTCCAGCAGTTCACATCGAACCGCGCGGAGAGAGAATAAAGACTATATTTTTGCCAAGCGAGGATCGTAAGAGGAGCCTCTAATTATTGGTCGCGCAGAACAGCCGCGGGAGCGGCAACAGAAACAGCAGATCATGGGGACCGAGAGACGATCGAAAGAGGAAAGATAAATCTGTGTGTTCGGTCGTGCGAACATGGGGAGCCGAATGTCGTAACTCCCCATCATGCGCTCATGCACGTCTCCTCTGGACTTAGGCTCACACGAGCATCAGATCCAAATCATTGAATCGAAACGCGGGACTCACTCAGCTCGAACTACGGTACATTGAGTCCGACCGATATGTTGGAACAGGTGGGTCTCCCTTCTACTGATTCAGTTTATGCACGCTGGAAGGTTTCTTCACGAAACTACTGACAACTTGGGATCGGATTTACTAATTGATGTGAGAAAATCTTCAATTGATGCATATGCACTAGGACAGAGTAGTTGCATCTATACCCATTCGACGGAGCGAATCGATCACCTCAAAACATATAAGAAAAATAGATGGAGGTGCCATTTGAATTCATTGGTCAAGAACACCATTTAAATTTCTTCTTGGAGGGTGTTCAAATGAAATCATTTTTTCTGTGGTTGTTTGGAATATGCATATTTTTACAATATAAGTTCATTTTTGCTTTTTTAGAGTTTATTTTTGATTTGGTAAGGAATACCTAATTTTTTTTAAAACTTATTGATATTGACATTTCGATTCTATATACGACAATTTTCAACATTTCTAACGCTCGGCACATATATCATGACTTTTAATTTCTTAAAAAGATGATTCTCAAGTAAAACAGAAAAAAAAGTTTATTATCAAAAAAGGTAGTTCTAATAATCACTGCCTACAGAAATCAAACTCTGTATATGGCTTATTAATTATACTAAATAAGAAATATCTTGTTTTGAATATGAATATAGTATCATGCGAAACACGAGATGGTGACTATATTTATTTTTGCAAAAGATTTCTAATTAAATGAATTCGATAAATACTGACACGCGTCGACCAGATTCTCTCATTTAAACGGCGGATGGAGCTTCTTGGGCACCGGCTGCTCGTTTTCCAGGTGTTAGCGGTTCTCCTATTCTTAACCTTTTATATTGCCACGTGTCAGTCAAGCATTCATTTTCTACTCCAGAAAATGAAAAATAAAAAAATAAAAAGAAAAGAGAACGTCTGACTGCGTTGCCCTTTCTCCTCTCCGACGCCCAATCTGGGAGTGGGGCCGATCCGAGTCCTCGCCAGTCGCCCTATCTGGTAGGTAGGGGTGTCAGTAACCGAACCGGAAACCGGAAACCGAACCGAACCGAACCGAACCGAACCGAACCGAAATTTCGTGTGTTTTCGGTTCGGTTCGGTTGGGTTGATTAACCGAAAACATCAAAATATTTTCCCGATTCCAATTCGGTTAAGCGAACCAATCGGTTAACCGAATTGAACCGGTCTTCTAGCCGAGAAGTTCTAGGGCACAAAACAAAATTGCCAAAAAAAATCGAAAATCGAATCTCTCTCTTCCGTCTCTCTCTTACTCTTGCTCTTGCTCGGTCCGTCTCACTTCCGTCTCGGCACAATCCACCTCGTCACGATCCACCTCCGCCTTCGACTCGATCGCCTCGCCTCCGCCTCCGGGTTGTTTCTTCTTCTTCCGTCTCCGGAGGTGGGTTCTTGGGCGACTTCGGCGGCGGCCCGTCCTTGGATCCGTTCAACATCGCCAGCACCAAGAACGCTCCGATCGATCGCCTCAGGCGCTAGCGGGTACGGTGCTCCCTCTCTCTGTATTCCGTGCGTGTGTTTATGAGGTTGAGTTTGGGGAATTTGGGTGCTTGGCTGCTTTGTTCTTGTTTTCGTTTCTGCGATTGGAGTTTCAAGTCTGCGATTGGAGTTTCTCTGCTTTCTCTTGTGCGAATGAATTAGTTTATTTTGCGATTGGAGCTTTGTATATATAAGTGATGAGGATGAAGGAGATCGTGCACAAAGCGGGGGAAGTGGGTACCCCCCGCTTCCGGTTTGCTTGAAGTATGGGTTCTAAAGTTTGGGAGAATGAGATCGTTCATGGGGTTTGCTTGAAGTATGGGTTCTCTTCGGGCGCGTATGTGGTGAGCGGGCTTGTGGAGAATTATGCCGGCGGTGGCGAGGTTGGGGCTGCGGAAAAGTGTTTTGAGGAGTGCGAGGGAGTGGATAATGTGGTTTGGGTCGCTATGGTTAGTGGGTATGTGTGGAATGGGGAGTTTGAGAGTGCGAAGGAGTTGTTTGTGGAAATGCGCCGGTTGGGATTGGAGGTGAATGCGTATAGCATGACCGCTGTTCTCGGTGCTTTGCTTGATGGTAGGGAAGGAGGACAGGTTCATGGGTTTGGTTTGAAGATAGGTTTGTTGTCTGGATGTTCGTTGCATCTGAGTAATTCGATTATGCATATGTATTTGCGGTGTGGAAGCCGAGCGAATCTTTGTCAAGGTGTTTGATGAAATTTCGAGCCGGACATTGTTTCGTGGTCGGAAAGGATTTTTGCTTGTGATGGCGTTGAGGCTGTTGAATTGTTTAAATTGCTCCGCTCTGAAGGTGTGGTGATTAATGAATTCACGGTGATCAACTTACTGTTGCAAATTGGAGATGTCAAGTTTTTTAATCTAGGGAAGCAAATCCATGCTCTTTCTTTCAAAAGGGGACATATGCAACCGGTTTCAGTTGGTAATGCATTCATCTCCTTGTATGGAAAGTGGGGGCGGATTGTCGATGTAATGCTCGTATTTGATGAAATGCATTTCCCGGATCCTATTTCGTGGAACTCCCTCATTGCTTTGCATATTCGAGAACAGTCAATATATAACTTTTATTCTCAATTTGGGGCTAATGATTTTTCTGAGTTAGTTGACTTCACGAAGGCTCGAAACTTCTACCTTTCTCTTTTTATTTATGTTGTCTGCTGCTACTTATTGATATGTCATAGACTCAGAAACCTTGCTGTCTGATCGTGGACAGCTTACATAGATCTTTCCTTCCCTTGTCTAAGATTTGATGGGGTATAGGCTTCTGTGGATTAAATAGTCATTGCAATATGAGATTTTAGCTTTTGTCCGGACTGGAGCATGTGTCCAATATACTAGATGCCTAGGATAAGGACACTACCACGAAACTGTGATCATCTCCATGTACACTTTGGGAGTAAGTAGAGAAATTATACGTAGATATAAACTGATATGATTGTTTTGTCTCTAAATTGGAGTATCAGGGATGTTAAGTAGCTTAGGTCATTAACACGCCATGAAATGGAAGCTGTTGTCCAAAATTGTAAATAGCTAGCAGGATTGTGCACTTTGTCAATGTTTGGAACTTCTGACAGTCAACCTTCAATGATGTCTGAAGTTGATTTTACATGCAGATGCTTGTTCTGATTATTTCTCCAATGAGCATACTATATAGTTCCACCTCCTGTAATAGAAGCAGCTGTAGCTACTTATGTTTTTGAGCAGAAGCATCCAGCTTCAATTTGCTTCCGCCTGGAAAGCCTTTCTTTCTCTTTTAGTATTTTCCTCTGGTTTTTTCTTGTCGAGTACTAAGCTCATTGAGGTGGATTCTTGGGTTCTATAAAGCGGGGTCACTTATTGACCTTGTACTTTTAGCTATCATGCTTTCAAATATGTGCATATATAATGACTCCAATGCCATTGAAGTAATCTCGAACTTATGGCTTTTAACACATATTTTTGTAACTTGTTATGTTAAAAGCTGTTACCATCAGTAAGATTAAAGCTTGTATCTCTCTGTCCACTCCAGTTTTGAACAGCTTAAAGCGGAATTAGAGGCTCCAGGAGCTCTTGATTTTGGGATGGCTTCGAAGCGGATTAACAAGGAGTTGAAGGACCTGCAAAAGGACCCTCCTATTTCTTGCAGTGCTGGTTTATATTTTGAAGCTGCTAAGTACTTTTCTTTGATTTCGGATGTAATGATTGATTGAAGCTTAAATATGGACATGTAAAGAGCGGATTTTGTTATTGATGTGAAATTCCTGTAATTAATGAGGACAAATAGAGAAAAGAGGGGTTCCCATAATTGATATTTAAAAAAAAAAAAAAAAAGAAAAACCGAAAAAATCCGAGATCGAACAACCGAACCGAAATTTCGGTTCGGTTCGGTTGATTTCGGTTCGGTTCATTGCACATCCTTGCTCGGTTCGGTTCGGTTCGGTTTTACTCGGCAACCGAACCGAACCGAACCATTGACACCCCTACTGGTAGGCCTTCGCCTAGGCCATCCAAGGACTCTGCGGTTGAGACAGCTCTCGCCTCGTCTGAGTAAGGGCTTTGGGGCCGGTGGGGGATTACCTGCGACTGGCATAATTAAAAAAAATTAAAGAATTTTAAAATCCATATTTTAAAATATTATATAAATCATCTATATCAGTACCGATCATGTTATATAAGAAGGTTAATATCTACTTTGACGATTTCCAACTAAAATTAATTAGAAGGATTTGATTGATAAATTATCAAAAAAATTCGAATTGAATTGACATAGATACAAAGCTCCTTTAATAATTTCTCATTGATTTACGTGCTATCCGTAGACGAATGAATTGGACGCTTGACCTAACATATTCCATAATGGGCTTATCTTAGCTAATTATTTAATTTATCTGGTGGGCCCACTTCATTCAATAATTGCTCCTTCGCACTTCTATCTGGTTCGCAGTTTGTCCTCTGTAAACCCGATACGTGTGAACTCATTAAAAATAAAAAACACGTGATACATGTGAGATTCTAATGTGTGGAAATGATGTACTCAAATTTCCAAAGTCTCCCCTTTTGTCGGCCAATTGAGTTTTCTTTCCTTTTTTCGATTCCTATGATATCTTGGCCCTTTTAATGCCTAATTTAATCTCATCAAAAAAAATATGTTAATTAATATTCTAAAAATGCTCAAAGCTCAAATCACTTTTAAATTTGTCAATCCAATGATTAGAGGTGGGTTTGTGAAGGCATTGGAAGAGGGAGAGAGTCCGAAAAGTGCCATGCGAAAAAAAAACTAAGGACATCGTTTTATGTAATTTCAATTACAACATGCTTACACATGAGATGATTGGTGATTACTGCACAATCACATCAGATAAATCGTGCTCATATATATAAGATGACGAAGTATTGCGTCATATGAATCATGCGTAGCGTGCCATTTCTCTAATCTCGCTGAGGAGGGACGTCTGACCCCGGCGAATCGATGACGTGTGTCAGAGAAACGCGCGAAGCTTTCGTTGATTGATTGCTTGCTTTCTCTCTGCTTTACACATACGGACACGGGTAACGGAGGCGCTAAATTCCTCTCCTCTGTCCCCTCCTCCTGCTCCTCCTGCTCCTCCTCCTCCTGGTGCATCCATCAGTCCTGTTCAAAACTCCCGACTGCTCTCTCCTTTCCTTTTCCACCATCTCTCTCTCGATCGACGAGTCGTGGAAATCGGAAGTGATGAACAGCTCGAAGCCATCGTGAAGCTCTCTTCTTCTCTCTGATCAGATTCCCTCCGGTCGGCGAGAATTCCGTTCCTACTCCATTCGCCTCCGCCATAGCAGCTATGATGAGGAGGCAGCGTCCGGACCAGCTCTCCAGCGTCCTCCACGAGCTCTCCGCCCTGGCTCTCAGCCTCCTCCGCTCGCCCCCGCACCCGCCCCCTTCTCCGACGACCCCCACCGCCGCCGGTTCCGGCCCCTCCCCGTCTCCGTCGGCGGTGGCGGCGGGGCGGGGAGGCCCGCGGCGGCGCAGATGACGCCTGCGGGGTTCGCGTCGCTGATGCTGGGGCTCTCGCTCGCCCTGATGCTGTGCGGATCGGTGACGTTCTTCATAGGGTTCGTGTTGATGCCCTGGGTGCTCGGGCTGGTGATGGTCTTGTACGTGGCCGGGATCGTGTCCACTCTCTCCGTCTTGGGGCGGTCCGTCCTTTGTTACGCCACGGCTTCGCCGACCTGGCGAAAGGACGTAACTTGTAAGTGCTTGATTCCACTGCCTACTGTTTGTTGTTCCTGATCAAGTTCTCGAGCCACGAATTAGAGCGTGTTGTTATGAGATACGTTATTTGCTGATTCGCTTTGCTCAAGTTTGTTCTATTCGTTCTTTTGCTTCTGTGCTGTGCTTGGTATTCTCTGTATTGGTATTAGTACTGTGGAGCAGGTGAAGAAGAGAACTTTTTGCTGAACTTTGGTGCTTGCTAATTGCGGATTTACAACGATATCCTGTGTATTCGCTTTATTGCTTCTTAAGAGATATCCAGAAGTAGTTTGGTCATCATGGTTCTATAAATGCTCGATTGTTCTTCAAATGTATATATCTGTGGTCCGCCTTAAATTAGGCGTAATCATTCTGTTCGAATTCGTGCCTATAGAACTGAATGTCTCATGTTCAGCATGAAGTACCCTGGAGCATATAGAACTGCATCTTTTCCTCGGATCCTCTCATTTTATATTAGAATTGGAAGTAGACAAAAAAACAGAGAGAATTAGGTGTCTAATGTGGAGCCTTGTGTTGGACGAATATCCTGATGCAAAATGTCTGCTGATAGGGAAAAAAAAACAGAAGCCCAAGTTTTTGAGTTTGGAACCTGATGTAATGACATTTCCAGAACAAAGGTTTAATTGGGCTGTAGTTAATTGTGTTGTTGATGTTTGCAAATGCCCTAATTGCAATTGGTGGAAGCAGCTTTAGGTGCACGTTCTTTCAGAGGAAGGATCATTTAGATGTACTCTACAATTATTGGTAGATCAATCTAGCCTGAGTCTGCAATATGGAGCCAATTTCTGAGCAAAGTTTGGATGGGTTTGCTGTTTGTCTTTAAATAGTATTTGTTAAAACAAATTATAAATGCTCAAGAGTTAAGAGGTATGATACGCTGTTATCTCTTCCACATATGTTGCGAAATTGTAGTTGATTAGTTTTCTTTTTGTCCATATATTATTTGATTTCATTGCTATGTTATTCTCAACAAAACAAATACGAGTGTTGCACGAATGATGACCTTAGCAAGGCATCACAGTGTTCTGCTTTTGGCTTTTGTTGGAGTGATTGATCACTTGCTCCATCCTCATCATGTTTTATTTAACCGCAGCTTGCATCTTCTAATGAATACTCACCTTTTTCTTTTGAAAGATTGTTAATTAAGATATCTTTCCCCGAAATGTCTGTTGGTGCAGCATGGAAGCTGCTGTGAAAAGGATACCAATATCATAAAGAAGAGAGGACCAGTAAGTTATGGTCACCGAAGACAACTAGCACCACGTGATTATATTTGACGGTGCTGCTGCTGCTGCTGAAACAACAATTGGGAAGTATCAAAAAGTTTATTCTTAAAAGTCCCAAAGTTGGAAGGATGGGAAGTGGTGACAGACGATATGTTGATATAGTTTGTTATGTCGGCTGTAAACTGAAACGGTATCTTACTGAATTAACTTGAAGATAGTTTATCAATATGAGAAATCCCGCTCTCAGAATACCCTTTCTGAGTTTCCTCAATTACATCATCATCATTGTTACTCCTCTGCTTCTGTTCTCTTCGTTATGAGTCTAGCCCTTAGAAATTTACTGGACTGGCTGGAATTTGTCGGTTGTAAAAGGGCGGTGGTTCTTTGAAAGATACCATGAGAAACCTTATCTGTTCATGGTACAGTCCTTCCATTGTTGCTCACATGTGGAGGGGGATCAATGGTTGCTGTCAAAGCTTCTTTTAGCGAAACGTTGACACAACTCAGAGGAAAGGGAGGTTGTTGTGGGAAATGAATAATTGATGTAGCAATCTATATCTTAATATTGATGTATGGGGATGGGTATGTGTGTGGGAAGATAAAGATGATGGCGTGTACTTATCATTTTGCGTGTCCCACTTGGGTCTGGACCTGCCCGGTGGTTTCCATGGTTTCTTTCCTGAATCTACGGGGAAAGATCCATGCCCCCAGTCGTACCTTTGGGCAAAGTGGGGATTGCAACCTCTGGACTTTGCCAGTTTTATTTGTATATATGTGTAGGCTCGTGTGTACGCCCGTTGAGAGCTAAAAGGATGCCATCGACATGTGGTGGCGTCAATCAATTCGAGGTTGACATAGTCCGGTTTATAGCGGGAGACAACCGCCGCATGATTGCTAAATCTGTTCGCGTCACTAATAATGGAGAGTTTAGGGAACGGTCTTTGAAATCAAAGTCCAAGTTAAGTTTGATTGAGCAAGTTGGCACGCTTATACATCCGAAAAGGACGTAGTCCCACATGGAGACGTTTTATTTGATGGTATCGATAAAGAAAGGAAAGAAAGAAGGGTTCAATTTCAACGAAGTTTATGAAAGGGATCGTCTCCAGATCGAGGAGTGTCCACATAAATCGTTGAGGCGTTCACGCGGGTATAAAAGTATTGTTTTGTTGCGTGTTTTGTATTCAGTTTCAACTATGGACTGGAAAGAAGTAGTGGGACAAAGAGTGAGCCAGAAGCTTCGCTTCCCATTTCTTGCCGACTTCTCTTAGGTGTCGTGTCCTCTTGAAGGGATTCTTTTCGATCTTGATAGAGTTCACTGGACTTGATATTCTATTGAAAAGAGCTGGCTTGCGACAAACGACATGATGTTGATGTGATCATCGGTTGTGGAAAAGGCTCTGGAGCATAGAGCCCTTGCTTCGAAGTTTTTACACGAAACAGGGCATCAAATCATCTGTTCTCATTATCATTAGCAATGCGGTCTAAGAACCCAAAAGACAGAAACTTGGATTGATTTCCTAGAACACTGAAGCTATCGGCCGATGAACTGTGCACACGGTCCAAGTACACTTGAAGACCAGATGTGCGGCGTTTGGTGCGATGTTACAGATCTAGAGATTCTGAAAAGAAAAAAATTACATTGAACAAAACTCAAGCTGTGTCCTGGAGATTCGTATTATTTTTGCACCGAACTCCTTGATTATAAGAAATCGCGATTCACTTGATACAAAGAGTTACAGTACGAAATTTGGATCAGGCGATCGGTCATGAATTGGCGTGAATGAGCAATTTCTGTACAGTATTTCACAAGAGCATACTGAAGGTACTATATCAGCGTAATATTGAGATTGTCTGTTCGATGATAAGCATATCCAGTTCCGTCTCCCCAGACGGAACTGAGCTAATATACACATACATACTGCGTTGTATCAGCAAAGAACAGGAATAAACAGAGTCCGTAGAACCCATCAAACCGCTAGCATCGGAAATCATCAAATCAAAAAGAAATGTGAATTGACCAGCATCAAATGGCTATCCGGTGTAGATGTGGACACCGATAGTGATGAGGAAGATGGTGATGAGAGCGAAAAAGATGACTGTGTGCACAAGTATGGACAACCAGCTTGTTTGCATGTTCCCGAATTCGATGATGCGGTGTCTCCCCGGTAGCTGGAACAGCATGCCCGGGGTTAGCAGAATGAACAGCACCACCGCTATCACCACCGGTCCCCAATCCGCCATTTCTTTGCTCCTCCCGCCCCTGCTTCTTGGTTAACACAGTGCTATGCTCTAGGTCTCTCTCTTGTACATATATAAGGGAAGGATTATGCAGCCAGCAAAGCAGCGCCATTGCGTATAAATATAGAGAATCCAGGAGCAGTAAGAAAGGAATATCATTTGATGAGGGGGAATTTAATCTCCTGGCCGGCGTTTTGTTTCGTTTATTTATTCATTTGTGCTGCATACTGTTTAATACGTGGTGGGAGGTCATTGGACCTCCGGGAACACTGACTTGCCTTTTGAATTGTGGATGAATATTTACGTTGTTAAGCACGGAATATGAAACACCAACTTCTGACGAGTCGCTTCTTGTCGGTTCTGATCGTGTCAACTTGCGCGTCGATCTGTCGTTTGATGGATCGATGCTCCAGGCTGATCTGCCGATGGGGCTTTTTGGTTTGACGGTGCGCACGGTGATCAGCTTCGCACGCCATGTCCAAAGTTTGAATGGCTTAGGTTGCTTAAATTGTCGACAATGCTTGATCCAACGAGCAAGATTGCGGTCGCAATCACAATCATATGAGGTTAGATGGACAAGTGTCCAGAAATTCCGTTTACATGTCATGATAAATCCTGAAATGATGGATGTAAAATTGTGCCTCTTGTTGGTATATTCACATACTTTGAAAAGTAGGTTAGGTACTTGCGACCGTAAATGTTTCTAGTAACTTACCAATTATATTATATCTTTTGCCACTCGAAGCTAAATCATAGCAGTAAGTATTGAGTTATAATTAGATTCGCAATAGTTAAGATGTCATCTCATTAGTACTGTACAAACATAAAAGCACCAGATTTTCAAATCAGAAAAACACGTGGTAATCTATTGTTGGGTTTTCTCGCAGCAATTTACGCGGGCATTGGTTGCTTTGTCATATTTGGTTTGGAGTTCAATTCACACCGGGAGATGACGCTTCCTAAGTAAGTAGGAGCGTTCATTTCTTAAAGTCGAATCAGAGTCAAACTTTTAGTGTTTCTTTCCGTGAAGCAAAAGAGGGCTAGGAAAACGTAGATATTTTGAGAAGCACAAACAATTGCAGAGCTTTTATAATGTAATCAAATTTCAACCGCTCTTGCTGGAAAATCTCAGCAGAGAGCAAGACAGCACAAGGCCCCAAAAGGTCACAGACTTGAATAAAGCAAAACCCAAAATAGGATCCCTCAAGACAGCCAAAAGCAAATCACTAGGGTCACCCGACGCAACTCCCTAAGGCAAACTTACATCAATCGGGCATGATCCGAATCGACTCAACCCAGGTACAGGTGAATTTTGATGGCGAGCAAGAAGACGCAGATGAGGCTGAAGTACAGGAGGGAATGAACCATGATCGACGCGCCGCTCGTGTGGAAGTTGCCGAACTCCACACACCTATGCTGTCCGGGGACCTGGAACAGCAAACCTGGAGTCAAGAGCACGAATAGCAGCACTGACACCAAAATGGGGCCCCAATTCTCCATCTCGCTAGCGATCACTTCTGATCGATCAACCACTTCTCTAGATTACTCGATGGTTCGGAAGCTGAATTTGTTTCTTTCTTCTGCGCAGGTTATCTTGGAAGCTCAATGCACTTATATAGAAAGAGCTGGCCATTCAAGAAAAGAGGAGAATAACTTGGGCACGTGAAGAGAATAACTTGGGGTGTAATGCTTGCTAAGTGGAGTATTACACGAAGGCTGATTGCTGCTGCAGATTCTTAAGCTTCATGTTCCCACAGAATATGTGAAGTCCAAGCAAAATTAAAGAAGGCCATTTGCTTCAGTTTCAGCTGATCAGGAAGCCTCCGTTGAAGGGTTCTTGTCCTGACATTGCGATTCCAACGCAGCTCGACTTTGGTCCCCTGTCGCTTCACAGCGCAACCCTTGAATTAAGAACTTGCCACGAAAAGGAGAACTGGATCGCTAGACGTAACACGATCATCTACCCAGCTCAAAAAACAGCATGACCCCTCTTTCTTTTGTGTTTGTTTGCGGAACCATTTCTAACCATCCATGTATTTGTGTCAGATATTCTCATGTCTGCATTGAACGTTTTCTTTCCAAGATTTCAAGTTAGATTCATAAATTTGCCCTATAAGTATAAAAATTACGGATTTTGCCTCCTCTTAATTTGAAATTCCGTTTTCATCTGATACAAGAAGTACACATCTCATGGCGTAAAGCTCCACTCATAACTCAAGGTGATGGCCTCTGATTGAGTCTACTGTCGTCTTTCCTCTATTAGTATTTGCTCGACCAATCTTCACGGATACACACAAACCATCCAGTCCGGATGCAGAAGGTAAAGTTTCGCCTACAAGATGGCCACAAGGCTTTCGGAGTTTTCGAGGGAGAAATACTAGGCAAGGGATACTGGATCTTCTGCATCCAAACCAAACATTTTGACCAGTCAAATGGATTAGTTCTTCACTTTTACACATTACTTTCTCTTATCTTTCGGAGTTCGGGATTTCTTTTACTTAAAGATTGGTTTACCGCAAAATTTTCTTGAAAAGACATTAAGTTCATCATAAGGTCGAATTCTTTTAGAGTGAAAATAATTACGGGAATATGGCATCGTGGATGCCATACCTTTTCTAATTGTTCAATATTGTTTCCATTTATTTTTGCGCCAATATAGTCCCTTGACTTTATATTCTTTTGTTCGAATCAGTCATTACATTAAATAAATAAATGAAAATGCTGACTTGACTTTTAAGTTTCCTACTTAGTATGACGCATCATCCTATGTGATTGTAATTTTTTGTAAGAAAAATATAAAATGAAACAAATGGATCTAAAGAAAGGTAGAAATAAGAAATCAAAAGAAATCATAACTTAAAAAATAAAAGATTAAGACTTCATTCATTTTGCAGAAAATGTGATATTTTCGGAAAAATATTTTTAGGAAATTATTTTCTAGAAAAATATAATTTTTTTCGATATTTGGAAGAAACCTGATAATGAAGTGGTAACTTTTCTGCTGTTCGGTAGGAAAATACTTTCCTTTATACACTCTTTTTCAATTATTTTATCATCATTATTTTATTTTTTAAAATTCAATTTTTAATTTTTTAAAATTTTTTAAAATCGATTATTAAATTGTTTTTTTCCTCCTCTTTGTTTCTTTTTTTTTCTTTATTTCATCTTCTTCAACTTGCCAAAGGTAGGCGGCGCTTAGGCTCGCTACTTGCTAGATCAACGAGTGGCGAGTGCAAGCCTTGAGCTTGCTAGACTAGCAAGCTGGAGGCTCTAGTTTGTTGATTTAGTGAGCGTGAGAGCCAATCAAGCAAGCTTGAGGCTCACGCTCACCGATCTAGTGAGCCTCAACTAGCCCACCTCTAGTTAGCTGAGGCTCGTGACCGGCCAAGGAAGAAGATGAAACAAAAAAAAAAGTAAAAAAATTCAAATTTTTTAGAAAATTAAAAAAATTAAAAAAATAAAGAAGTGGGGACTAGAAGGGGATGTGAGATAAGATAGAGTGAGTGTGGAAAATATTTTCCCCAGCTTAAAAATGAAAAACATTTTCCCCATTTTAGAAGATTTTTTTTCTTCATAGAAAATGTTTTCCTAATAAATTTATTTCCGTGAAACGAACGCCTGGAAATTCAAAAAAGGTTTTCCTGAAAGTTATTTTTCATTAAACAAACTGAGCCTAAATTGAAAAGGGACACACTGACAGTCAGGGGTGGATAGTGCACAATGCCCTAACCCCCAAGAGTGGCGGGTGTTTGCCCGATTCAATTATTATGATTTAGTATAGATTTGTAATAAGATCGTAATGCCATAAGCAAGTGAAGAAAGGTCTGCTCGTTTCACTTAGCAACATGTACAAAACACAAGAGAGAATGGACTTTTCCGAGATAGAGAGGTTGAGCAGTTGCATCTCCCAAAGAGCCTTATGGACAATTTTCCCTCCCGAGACAGCGAAACATTAAGGTAGCTTGACTTGATAACACAGCATGAGGATATTTTGAATTAACCTACGCACTCCACCTAAATTCGACCATATCACGTTCTAGACAGGGTTGGCCTGAGTGCCCCAATTTTAGATGGGTTTTGTCTCTATCTTTCAGGTGTGTCGTTGATCGGAGGAGGTGGCGGCCTTGTCCCCATCAGCCGGAGGCCAACAACCACTCATTAGCCCTCTCCTCGCTATCATTATTGGGAAAACTACCAAAACAATATTAAATCTATTGCAATTTTTACAATTTAGTCGTAAATCTTTCTCTTTTTTTGTTAATTCAATCAATCCAGTCAAAATTGATCAATGGACGCTGACATGATAATTTTTCAATAATATTTTATTTTTTTTGATTTTTTTTTTCTTCTTCCGGCTGGTAGGGTACGGCCATGGCCATGGCGAACCTCACCATCATGGCCCTGAAGTGAGCCTCGCCCTCGCCATCGTTGGGCGAGGTCAAGCTTGCCCAGCCATAACAAGCCTCACCATTGCGACCCTAGGCAAGCCTCGCCCAAATCTGGTGAGTGCGAGCCTTGCCATCGTGAAGCTAGGTGAGCTCACCCTCACCCTCCCCCAATCTAGACCACCCACCCTCCGCAGCTTTAGCTCCTCAAAGCAACTCCTTTCTTAACCCGCTGCTTACCACCACCCAACATCCTCATCATTTTCTAGCTCCTCGAGGGCTTCAAGGAAATCAAAGTCATCCAAGGGCAGCATCGCGACAGTGAGGTCGACTGGGCGAGCTCGACCTCACCTAGCAATGGCAAGGGCAAAGCTCGACTAAGGCTAGGATAGTGAGGCTTGCCCTTGCCAGCCATACCTTCTAGCAAGTCCAACAACCAGCCAAAAGAAGAACAAAAAATAAATTTAAAAAGGGCAAAAAGGAAATATAAAAAAAATTCAAATAAAATAAATATTATCAAAAAATTATCATCTCAAAGTTAATCAACCAATTGTGGCTGGATAAACTAAATTGACACAATTGTAAAAGATTTATGACTGAATTAGAAAAATTATAATAAATTTGAGACTATTTTGGTAATTTTTCATTTTTCCTTCTCTCTCTTATGGTTTGTGATTTTGTTTTCATTTTTTTATGATTTTCATTCCGACCAGCAAAAATTTCTATCTCGCCTTTAGTTTATCTAGTCGGCATTAATACAGTGCTTATATGACAATACGCGTTTGACTAAATTGAATAAATAAAATATGCCAAAGGATCATATTGACAAAAAAAATAAAAAAATAGAAAAAAGGAAAATGGATAATATTGAACAAACTGAAATGATTGATATAAACGTCCCTTCATCATCACCCTAGAAACTTTTTAATCCGGACGGAAAAGAGAGAATTGACAGGCTACAAGAAAGTCCAAAATGACGAAAAAGAACAAAATGCCACCCCATCGAAATTAGCTTTCAAAACGACCCCACGCGTCACCTCATCAATATACACAGATGCCTCCTCGGCTACGCTGGGATTCTCCAGACTGATCGAGGCGAGGACTGCAGAAGCCGAGAGGGAATATCGTTGTCCACCATCAGAGTCGACACATGGAGACGAACCCGAACCCGAACCCTGATCTCGACCTGATTCACGTCGCCATCCAGCGACTCCTTGAGGATAACAAGAAGATGAAGGAGGAGGAGCAACAAAAGAGGATGCGACAACCTCAAGCCTGCGGCGATTTAGTCTTTTCCGAACACGAGGTCGACGGCGACGGCGACGACGGCGACCACCTCCTCCTGTCTAAATTGCTCTCTCAGGTAAATATCGATCCTAGCTCGACGTATATCCGGGTCGTCTCTTTTGCATTTAAGATAACCGAGACCCAAGTGACATTTCATTTGCTTCCCTGGGCAAATGCGTTATAGGTGTGCTTGTTTATACTGAACTTGTGTTTAAACTTTGAGTTCTCTATTAAAATCTAAGAAGCTTGGGATTCATGAAGTGAACTATATCGTCTTCCATTTCGAACGCCGCCTTGTCGTTCGAGCAGGTGGAATCATTGAAAGCAAGTCGCGCGGTCAAGAAACCTGAGTCGTCGGCCGATACAGGGGCTGCAGTTGATGACGTCGTCGAGGCGAAGAGCTATGCCACGATTGAGGCAGTTGAACTCGAAGCCAAGGAGGGACACGGAGGCGGCGAAACAGAGGCTACGTCGGAGGAGATAGTGAGAGAGCTGAAGAAGGTGAAGAGGCAGAACACTGTGACGCACTGGCTTCTCTCGGCCATGATCGCGCTCACCGTCGTCTGGCAACTCTCAGAGGTGTCCCTCGTTTTGAAGGTGAGAGATGGCCTGAGCCATCCATTCAGGTACTTTGGGGGCGCGATGACGGAGTTCTTCAAAGGCCCAGCCACGAAAGGCCGAGATGACGCAGACAAGGACGCCGACCAAAGGCAGAGCGAGACGATTGGAATCCCTCCTCTCAAGATGCCGGAGCTTCCGCATTTCGAAGTGCCCAATCTGATTCCAAACGGTGGGAATCAATCCCCTGGAAGTGGATGAAATATTGGGTTGGGCTATCTGGAAAATGTTCAGCTTTTTGGGAAGGCACTCCCCTCCCTTGATGTTTCTCATTTGAGTTTGCTGTGCTTCAAGTCAGTTTGGGTTGTATGCCTCTCTCTCTCTCTCTCTCTCTCTCTCTCTCTCTCTCTCTCTCTCTCTCTGATTTGTTGCTTCCTCGTACCCATGATCAGCGTCATGGTAGGTAAGCCAGCTACCTGCTTGAACTTTTAACCAACAGAAAAATTAAGGGGACCATCTGCATTTGACTTAAAGGGAGAACAACCCAGGAAAGAAATCATGCCTGAACACTCGGCCGTTGCAGGTTTGCTCGCAGCAATTGAAATGTTGGAGATACAATCAGGCAAAACACTACAACATGCTGCGACTGTATCTGTTTCAATGTGTCGTACACAACCAAGCCACTCTGTACATGAGAAAACCGATGGACCATCCGCCAGCATTAAACCGTCGAGAGAACAAACTTGCAAGGCTGGCAAATTTTATAGTTGGATAATTTTGCAACACGTATCTCAAAATTTCAAAGCTCGACCCGACCAAACTTTTGGCCAAAAGAAAAAAAGGTAAAAAGAATTTATCAAACCCGTAAAACAACAGGAATAAACAGAGGAGCGATTCTCACTTAAACCAATCACCATGAACATATCCATATTCTTCAAGAGACAGAGAACACTGGATGGTAAACGCTTAAAAAACCCCGTGGATTTAAAATTCAAGCACCAGAAGATAGCAAGCATATGGGACATACAATATTGACATCCAAGCAACGAATACTTCTTGTGGACATGAAGACCATCCCATGTTCATGCATAGTTCAATCGGAAGATATCATTCAGCACATAAAAGCTTCCTTGGGGCGTCGGCATCAAATGGAACATCTGAAAATAAAAGAAACATAGAGAATGAGGTCAAGATACAGTTGACTGCAAGGAACAAGGACTGATATTACTAAAACCAACAGCACTCATAATGGCGAGAAATATGGATGATACCACAATAGCAACTGAAAAACTTGCAACAACTACAGTAAATCACCCACCATCCACATCCAACAGTAATTTCAATTCCATCAAAATACTTGCAGACACCAGGAAATGAAGGCCAGACTCTTAAATATCACATATACTCATATGAATGGTCGGATGCTGAATACAACACCGGAATCTCAACTAACTGCCAATGAGCAAGCAGAATCCCCAAGCAAGCAGGAACAATCTACAAACCAGGAAATGAAGGCCAGACTCTTAAATATCACATATACTCATGAATGGTCAGATGCTGAATACAACACTGGAATCTCAACTAACTGCCAATGAGCAAGCAAAATCCCCAAGCAAGCAGGAACAATCTACAAACCAATGCAGGGTCTCCCTTTGAGTCTAAGAGTGTGGTGGTTCATAGTGGTTTGACTCCAGTCTCTTGAATAAATGTTGATCTATTAAAGTATCATATAAGCCTTTTGTGGCATTAAATTTATTGGACCTAACCGTTTTTTCCCCCTCAAAATAGCTGGTCATCAACAACTGTTTATTACCATGTGGTTGAATAATTTACATAGATGTCTATGCCTGTTGTCATGGAGAAGCAGGCGTACATTCCATAAATTAGCAGAACGTTCCAAGAGAGAACCTACACAGGGTCTTCATTCTTCCTCGAATACAATGATTCCAACACCAACTCAACAAATTGACAATGTATCACAGCTATGTTATCAGCACGCATAATCTAAGAGTCAAGCAGCAAAATAGGGATGGCGATAAAATATTGCCAAAGCTGCAGCCCCTGACATTGCACTCAGACATGGAGAAGAAAATATTTGGGGTTGGGGCCATAAAGCACAGTAGCATCCAGCAATCAACATAACGTCCACCTAGTCTTTAATCAAGTACTTAAAGAGAAAACGGGTTTCGCTGGACATTGTATGACCTCACATTTTCCCAAGTTGTTGACTTTCGTATCATGGACATCAATCAAGCCCAAGAGCCTTATTCAGTCAAAAAAAAACAATTCGTGAAATGAAACAAGCGGCAACAAAGTAGCTTCGTTCAGAAGCAGCTAACCGCCCAACCCCGCAACAGTTATAGAGAAAGATGATAGGGAAAAATAGTCCTAATGGATAATGAGCAAATCCGAGAAATCTATCACTATTTCCCCAAGACATGTTTAGGACATTTTTCGCCACAGAATCATAGGAAGAGCAAAGAGGCAACTCATCAAGCAATCATAACCGAGCACATGCGATGATCTGCATCTAGCAGTTATCCTATCGAAAGACCCAAGACGAGGAATTGCCCTCCAAGCAGATCCGCTGATATGAACTCCACTCCAGCAGGCGGGAGTCACCACCCGCAACAAAACCTACACCGATCGATCATGCTATGCCATGATATCCGCATAAACAGACAGACAAAACAGGTTTAGCCATAACCACAGCACATCGATCATCAAAGGACAACCTTCCAGACAAGCTCTAACTCCGAATTAACCCTAACAATACCAGAAACGAGAAACTCAAAAAGAAAGCAGGCGGGGTTCGCGAAGGCAAAATAGAGGGAGAGAAACGGAGAGGGGCTCGCCTGGCTGAACTTGAGGGCGTGCTGCTCGCCGGAGAGCTGGAGGTTTCCGCTGACGAAGACCAGCATGCCGCCGGCGGGGCCGGAGGGCTGGCAGTCGACGGTGGTGATGCTGTGCTTGCACTGCTGGAAAGGGAGGGAGGTGAGCTTGGCGACGATGCTCTGCGACCCTTGGATCTTCTGGCCCTCGAAGGTCAGCATCGACCCTTCCTGGTACAGATTCGCCAGCCCCCCACGATTCGCATCGAACGTCGAGTAGTAGTGCTCCACGAACGCCTTCGCCACCGCATCTGGATCCATCGCTCTCCACCCGATCCCGCTGCCCCCCCCTCTGGAAAATCCCTCCTTTTTCTCTTCTTTCTTCTGGGCCTGTTCAGCCCAACCCCACCACGCTGATGCAGAGAGCGCAAAAGGAAAACGAGGGCCGGAAATTTGAATGGAGGAGAGATGTGAGAGAGTGCGTGTGGGGGTGGTCTTTTTATTCGCGAGCGAGCGTCGATCTTACGCACCGATTCGTAGTCGTGGGGTTCGTCCAAAGTTCTGCTCGAATCCCGGTTTCCTAGGCCGTCGTAAATTCCCTTCCCATGTCTGCAAATTTCGAAAACTTACCGTTCGCTGAAGCAGAAGGAACGTAATGAGAAAGTTGTCTAAGGAGCGTTTCTATGTTCGAGCGTGACTAGTGAACAAGTATATACCGTCGGCACGCAAGCATCGGTGATTAATCAACCGGTGAGATGGAGAGCCGACCAAGCATCGGTGATTAATCAACCGGTGAGATGGAGCGCCACTCGGCTCGATACTTTCCATCTGAGAAGGCGCTCGCCTTCCCGTCCTGCCTGCATTTTCATGTTCGAGCAAAAAACGAGATGGAAGGCGACGATGGAAACGGAGGAAACAGAAGGAACTACCCCTTTACGCATTCAACAGCTTAAGCCCTGCCTTTCCATCCTTACTCGAATGCTAGAGAATCGGAAAAAATTTACTTGATTCTGCCTCTGATTTATGTGTACAGTGTACTTTGCTCACACAAAGCAATCCGATTACATCAAATTTGGTTCCCATGACTTGCTAAAAGGACAAAAAGAATGTCGACGAACAGAGACGTTGTACACTATACATCAGTTATGGCCTCGACCCTTACCTTTACATGCTTCAAACAAAATTGATTGGGGTAAACGTGAATGCGAATACCGACGTTCTTTATTCGAGTAATATACATGGAATGCTCTGTCTCTAAGGGAATGCAGTCTAACCAAACCTTCTGGCTACAATCTCTAAAGCTAAATGCATGTACACACTGTGAGGGTCTAGTCTACAGATATACATCTATGTCAGAGAAATTCTTGCACCATTTCCGAAGCAGCCATGGATCCGGAGTTCAATTGGCGAACTTCAGATTGCCTAATTACCAACCGTGATCTTGCAGACAGTTTAGATCAGCTGTACAGAAAATAATTGAAGTGGTTTTTGAGCCAATATGCCACTCGTAGGGAAATCAATGAAAACTCAACTCCAGCGGGTGACCTTAGCTTCTTTATATACACGCTCCCGTAACAAGACACACCTGAGAGAAATCCAAAAATGCGCAAGATATCAACAGAAGGTGTCTGAAGAAAATTCATGGGGTTTCGCATGAAATATATCAGCAAATTTCAATTGCATCTGTCAATAGGAAATCCAACTTCTTTAAAAGCAAGAAGAATCATGAAATGTGTAGCTAAGGAAGGGCTAGAGAAAACTCACTCTTGTGAAAGAATTTCGAAGTTCGCCAGAAGAATGCCAAAGTGCCTAAGCAACCAAGACTTCAGCTCGCCAAAACAATTAGCCTTCTATGGTGGCGTCTCTACAAGTTTTGATTCAATGATGACTGGGAAAAAAGCGCGAAACTTCTCTAAAAAGTTGTTCCGCTTCAAATGGCTTTGAAACATATCCGTCCATTCCATTATTTGTGCATTCTGCATGAGTAGCGTGAATCACATCTGCAGTCATGGCCAAGATTGGTAGGTGGAAATTTGAGATATTTTCGCGTGGCTCTGGCGGTGACTCTCCCGGTAGGAATTCCTCGCTCAGAGTTCGTTCCATCTGTCGAATTCTCCTTGTAGCTTCAAACCTGAACAAAGGAATTATAGAACCATTAGATGCACTTATCCATTATCACCACCTAGTTGACATAGAAAAGGGTATCTGAATCGAATACTCCAGACACATACAAATCTCTGAATCGATGAGTACATACATTTTCTTTATAACATTTGATGAAAAAAAATAAGCACTTGAGCAGGAAATTGCCATACCCATCCATTCCTGGCATCTGGATATCCATGAAGCAGGCATCAAAATCATGCGGTGGTCTAAGCAAATCAATAGCTTTTTCCCCGCTGTCTATACAAACCACATCAGCTCCATATTTCTTCAAAGCTCCCTCAGCCACTCTGAGGTTTACTTTGTTGTCATCCACAATTAGGATTTTTCTGCCACGGAGAAGGTTGCGGAGAAACAGACTTGGGGACTCCCCATTAGAGCAACTTATCCGGTTTCCGACTCCCATGACTCGCTGTAAAGAAGCAGCCAGCATGCTGGCCCTTAGAGGCTTCATGATCACGAATGGACCAGTAGCATCTGAAGTTGCACCACTCATCCTACTAGAGCCGATAGAATTAGATAGAAGAAACAGCCGTGGAGATACCCGTGGCTTCATGTCCCTCAATTTATCCAAAAATGTAGCCGACAGACCAGAGTCCTTGCTCCAAATTTCCCATTCCAAGAGCACAATATCTATTTTGGCATTCCCACTTTGTATGGCATGGAGGCACTGGTTCAAGTCTGCCAGTACTTCAACATGGATACCAAGCCTCTGGATATGATACTTTGATACATTGGCACGGACAGGTCTTGTGTCAACTACCAGTGCTTTCATACCATGAAATTCTGAGGTGCCAGAGTCACCTTGTCCTTTCACTTGCTGGCTCTTGCACTCTTTTGAGATAGAACAGCCATCATCGAAAACTGCAGTAAAGGTAAAAGTGGATCCCACCTGGGGTATGCTTACAAATCCAATCTCCCCATTCATGAGGGTAACCAGACATTTGCTTATGCTTAGCCCAATACCCGTGCCTCCATGTGTTCGAGAAATCGATGGGCGCACTTGCATGAAAGGAGTGAAAACGCGGGATTGAGCCTCTGGAGGAATACCTATCCCTGTATCCTCCACTGAAATAATGAGATCAATTGGATTAGAGAAGGGTGCTTGCACTGAAGATGCAGGCTTGATTGGATTAGAGACGGGTGCTGGCACTGAAGACGCAGGCCCTTCCTGGCTGAATGTCTTAAATTTTGCCCAGCTGAGTCGCCTGTCTGGTACTGGGTAACCACTCAATGTACTCCTTGTTGTTGATTCCATCTCAGCATCAGTTGAGTTCATCACCTCATCAACAAGATGGACTGTGACCAAGATATGTCCTTTCTCTGTGAACTAAGGTGAACATATACAGTCTGTTAGTCATGTTTTTCAATAAGCAAGAAAGGGGAACATGCATATAGTCTGGTAGCCACATTTCAATTAGCAAGGAAAGCAATAGTCATAGGGCTACCCAACAAAACATCTAAAAAAATCAACATTTTGAAGAGAAACACAATTTCCATGAATCGTTAAAGGAACAAGTTGATCAAACTTTGAAGTACAAATTATTATTCGTTTTTGACTTCTGTCTTTGCTTGCCATTTGAGAACAACGTCTGGAAAAAGGGTCTTTTAAATGAGTTTCTAAGGGCACTATGAACCAATTATTAACTCAAAGTTTATATTTACAAGAAACTGAAGATGAATAGAGAGCAATAATTTCACACTTCATGGGAAATTTAAACATGACAAACTCCCTTTTTAAAAATGCAAAGCACATTTGTTGCAGCCTGACAAAATTATACCCTTGATACAAAAAAGCTGTAGCTTAGCAAAATCCTCAAAAAGAAACCCTTGCCATGGTCCCCTGCAGATTTGATACATGCCGCAGAGGAGAAAAGCCTAGACAACCAAACGTTGGTTTGTGTGACTGGATTTACCAATCTTCCATTCAAAAGGCATATTTCTTCTTGAAAATGCTTCCTCGATTTGTTGAAGATTTCAAGAGTAGCGAACATTCTAATTTCTACTTTAGCATCAGTCACAGGAAAATTTGATACTACTCATGAATTATAATCACGACTGAGATTCAAAAACCAAGTTCTCAGAAAATGTGAGAACCACACTTAAACAATTGCTTACTTTAATTGAGTTCCCCATAAGATTTGTGATGATCTGCCGAAATCTCCCTGGATCACCAATCAACGTCTCTGGAACATTTTCAGAAATGTAAACTGCTAGCTGCAGATTTGAAGGGGTGGAAATTATTAGATAATGACTCAGGTGAATAAGCAGCACCATGTAACAAAGGCAGTCAATACCTCCACTCCTTTTTCTTGAGATTTCCCCGTGAAGAGGGACAAGACATCATCCAATATGGCCCTTAGATCAAACTGCACAGCCTCAATGTCAATCTTACCAGATTCAATCTTCGCTTGGTCCAAGACCTCATTTATAAGTGAAACCAAAGCTTTTCCACTTTCCTGGGCAGTTCTAACATAATCTTGTTGAGTTTCATCTAGATCTGTGTCCATCAACATATGCAACATTCCTGCAACACAAGTATTGTCATGTCATGATGGGATGTGAAGGTCTTTGCTTATTATATATATTCCTACATGTGCCAAGCAAAATTTAAACGAACAGTTTGTCCACACACTCACCTAGAACTCCATTCATGGGGGTTCTGATCTCATGCGAAACAGTAGCAAGAAACTATAAAAGGCAAAACAAAATCTGTTACTGCATCGCTCAGTATGTTTTAAATCAAAACATAATTGAAAAAAACATGAATCACCTGTGACTTTGCCACATCAGCTGCCTCTGCCCGCTTCTTAAGTTCCATCATCTCATGATAGTCATCTTCAACTTTGGCAATTCGATTCACTGTTGCTTGGAAAATATGCCCAACAAGCAAGGCAATCACAAGAATGCCAATTGATGTAGTTATTGCAAGCCATGGCCATGGTGCTTTATGTTTGAATCTGTTTGCATCACAAAGTCAGTTGTGCAAGTTTCGATAAATCACAGGGATCAATCATTCCCACAAATAATATAGGTAACCTCTTGCAGAATTTAGAACATCACAACTATTGTGGCTATCACAGATCCCATGATAAACACCGAAACTTCCATCTTAGTGAATCACAGAATTTTCACTGATTTCCAGTACATGACATTGTTCATGAACGGGACAATAAGGGCCTAGCCAACTAAGCCAATGTCCAACAGTCCAAGTGATGCATGGACCACTCATCAGTAAAAGGGGTTAGGCCAACCATGAGAAGACTTAAAGCACCATGTGCTCATCTAATACATTGCCCATATGGCTTCTTCTTACTTCTTAGACGAAATAGTCAAAAAGAGCACTGCACAAGTTAGATGAACACCATAAGCATCTGCGAAGAAAGGAAACAATTACCTGCAGCGCATCTCATGTTTCCTGAACGGATCCCCAAAATTGAGAGTACTGACATGCTCTAGATAATCTTCTGATACATCTGAACCATACATGCTGATTGGATGTGACCAATTGGATGTGTCATATACATTCACAACAATGGTCTGCTTGCTTGCGAGCTGTTGAAGCAACTTCTCTACTAGCGATTCAATATGGAAGACCCCACCAAGGTACCTGCTTTAGAGCACTGTAAATGTTAGGAACCCACAGTATCTGCCTGATAAACCTCATCACTTCTATTTATGCATGCCTGCATAGCAAGAGAACCAGCCGAGATGGAGAACATTACCCGTCAGTTGCCTCTATTCTCTCCTCAGGAAGGGCATTTGGTGGTAGATCCTTGTTGTATACAGCAAAGGTCAATATAACTCCAAGGCTATTTGTTTTAATTAATCTAAATGGAGCAGTCAGGACCCCTTTTCCAGAAGCTCTTGCACGTAAAACATTCTCACGGTCTTCCTAGTTGATGGATACGAGGAAATATCGAAGCCCGTGAGCAAAATGTTATCAAACAAAAGGTAGAGGAGAAATTGTAGAATGCTAGATTAAAGATCACAACAACCCAATTATGACAATGCATAAGAAAAAAAATGTATGGGGCACACGGCATAAGCAGGTTTCAGAGTAGGTTGCCACTAAGGCTAGAATCTGCCGATGTACAATTGAAAGGAAATTCACCTTTCCAGACAGCATATCAAGAGAAACGACATGGGCAATGGTATCTTGTGCAAAGATGACCGGCGCATATTCTTCCTGTACTGGGGATGGTTCTGGTCCTTCAAGTTGAGGATCATCCTTGTGAACTGGGGTTTTTTCAACGGTATCCATCCTCTTAATTTTCCAACCTTGTGCCTTCTCAAACTCTTCTCTGTCAGAATGAAGCACCCTAACCGCATATGCGACGAAACTTGTCAGAGGCCTCTCGAAAGCAGTTCTTTCCGTGTACCTTGCGAAGGTCCTCTGCCAGTCACAAACAATTAGCTTTCGCTGCCGATCACTAATTAAGAAAACTAGAATCGGCTAGTATATCAAGATCATATTCATTGAGACAGAAATTAAATTTTTATTGGCACCACTAGCTTTCCATGTAGAATTCAAAAAAGTGAAATGCCCTGAATATGACAACCTTTCAAGTCAGTTAAATTTCACAAATATCAGTGTAAACCAAGCATCTATATGAAACTAGCCCTCTTATATGCCAACAGTATTTAATATCGGATGGCCCTCCGATCAGGGAAGCTATCTGACTTAGGCAAGTAGAAAACAAAATGGGATAAACCTAAATGACTTGACTCGATTCGCTTGAAGCACCCGGAAAGCAAGATTTACCTGATCAATAGCAGAAGGCTGCTTGCCATGGTGGAAAGTGGAGATCAGAATGGACATGGCTTGCACATGGTTCATGCTGACATTAAACTGGTCCTGCAACATCCTAGCTCTCTCATCGCACATGCTCCCGAGGGTCTCCTTCCTCTTCTCTGCGGCCTGCGAGCTCATGTACCACAAGATCCACAGAGAAATGATGACCCAACTGATGATCCATGTGAACAAGAGCATCCTCCACCAAATATTCCTGAATCTCTTAGACACAGTTTGCTGGCTGTTGTGGGTGGGGTGGATCTGGTAAACATCCCCCAGTACCTTCTTCAACCAATTCAGTGACATTTTGCCCCCATCGCCAAGAAAACCAGCCTTGGTCATCTCACCACCGAAAACCAACCAATTCTTGGAAATTAAGGATACGACCCAGCAGCACAGCACCCATAGTAGATGCCCCACCTTCAGACCGAAACCGAGTACATGGAGCAAACTCATCCACAACAGGGACTCGACCCAGCTCAGCAACAAGTACTTAAAAGGGCGAAATCAGAACAGTGACAAGATTTGTAAGAAAAAAGAAAAGAGGGAAGGTGGGGGGTTGGGGGGACGCCCTTACCTCTACCCAAAAACCCACCCGCAACTCAAGAAATGCCAAGATGAAGCACCGAACCCAAAAGAAAGAAAGGCCACTACTAAATCACCAACCCTGAAGGAGGAACGAATCAGGAGAAGGACCCTGAAGAATTCTTGATTTCCAAGTCCAGCAGAGTGTGACTTCGTCCCCGTCAGATGCCAACCAAAAAACCCCCAGAGCGAGAGATGGGGGCTGCTGTTGTTAAATTGGCAACAAGAATAACTAATAATCCAGTTATTTTAACCAGAAAGAAACCCGAAATAACCCCCCCCCCACAACACCCTCGAGGAATCTTTCCCGGAAATCTAGTCGGGGGAGCAGAGAGCTTTTTAGCACCCGAAAATCAAGCGGGGGAGCAAATCCACCATGCGGATATCTCGACTCTCTCTCTCTCTGAAATTTTTTACTGAACAGAACCAAACAGTCAAGGACTCCAAAACGCAATATAGCCAAAGAAAATACACTGTAGAGATTATCGGGAAGCCAAGAAAGGAGAGCGCCGAGGGACGACGTGGATGCGGAGCAGCAGGGGGCGGTGGTAAGAAAGAAAGAAAGAAGGGAAAGGAAGGAAGGAAATTATAATAAGAAGAAGAAGAATCTGCCCGAAAGCAAGAATAGAAGAATATGATGTTCGCTGGTTAGCACGCAGGCCATTATCTCTTCCCCGTACTCTCTCCATCCCAAGAACCCAAAAATTATTACGTTTTTTTTATAAAAAAAAATTCCCGGTAAATTCAATTATCTCTGTATTTTTTTCGTAAGTGAGAATTTTGCCTAAATGACAAAACAAAAATTAGAAACTATAGAGAGAATTTAGGGATGTGCTGTAAAAAAAAATTCACCTTTTAATCATAATTCTCGATATTCTTATCCTTTCTACACTAGATCGGATAATTCTTTTCAATGAAACGCCAGTAGCTCAGGCATTACCAAAAAAACATTTAATCAATTTAATAAATTGATTTCACGAAGTGACCCTTGCGAATTTATTTTAATGGATCCAAATTTATATCACGAGTGACGAAATCGGTACTGTGCATTTTAGGGCTTGGGGGGAAAGAAAATTAAAAAGAAAGAAAAAAAAAGAAAGAGAAATTAAATGAGGAAGCTTTTTTTGGCTGTGCTGTTTGACATCCCTATCTATCCACAAGGAGAACGCACAGGTTCTACACGCTAGCTCGTCCCCATTCGCAATTTTTTTTTTTTTTGGCACCCCCCCGCCCTCTCCCTCTTCGAGTTTGTGTGGTGCGGCTGTACTTCTCGTGGACAAAAGTGCCCCTCGCCGTGGGCCCAGAAATTCCCGGGACTGGTCACGTGCCGGCCCGGCCAGATGGCATCAGATGCCCCGCACCCCCCGCTACTTCCCCCAAATTGCAATTCGAGGACAGAAGGGAGGGAGCTCGTGGCAAAATAACAAAAACGGAATAAAATAATCGAATCAGATTGAACTGAATCGATAAAATAAAACGAATGAATAGATAAATCGAGCGGTGTAATTAATTGAAATTTTAAAAAATAAAAAGGGAAGGGAAGGGTGGGGCGGGGACACGATAGGAACCTCTCGAGGTGTTATTATGTTTCTAGCTGTTGTGGGAATCTAAAGCACTGTGCTCAAACAGGGGGTGGGAAAAGCGGATTAAAGTATAAATATTTGATTTAATTTTGGATTTTACGTGGTTTGCAATAATTAAGGAGAATTAATTTCGGGCGCCGGAAATTGTTGATTGACGGCGCTTCTTTTGGACGCGTGCCTCCCTCGAGCTAACTAGCCCTTTCTCTGAGTTCTAGCCCCCCCTGGATGGACATTTAGGGAAAAGAAAAAAAAAGTTCATCTAGATGGATTTTGTTGAACACATTAATTGAGGAATAATTCATTTTCCTTGAAAATGCAGTTATGCATCGCATTAGGCTATTGGTGTGTTACAAATGTTTAGATTTCTTTAATTTAATTTAGTAAGATCGACGGTTCTTGACACGATTCGCAGCTAAATAAATTTGCACTTTGGTGTAAAAGAGTTTGTGCCATAAACACTAGAGGCACGTGATAAACATTGTGCGGTTCATGGATTGTCCCACTTAGCCTTTAAGATATAGTTTGCATAGTCCAATCATTGATCCCGAAAATTTCTACAATGGTAACACCACAAATCTCCCCAAGAGGCACATGATAAACATTGTGCAGTTCATAGAGTTCAATTCCCGTTCTCAACTCATAACCAATATGAGCTCGAAGTTTCCTTCGTAACTCCCGGAACTTCTTCGTAGTGGCTTCGTTGAATCAACACGTTTAAATTAATGCCACCGTTTTTTCTATTGTGACTTGCTTTAATGCATTTCAACGTATTTAATATTTAAAATCTAGTGTTTTCTTTAATCTTTAGTAGCTTTCAAAAATAGCGCCCATCCCAAAAGAAGTCGATGCCAAAATAAAATTGTACTTGAAATTCACATTTGACATGCTAGAAAGAAATAAACCTCTCGGTAATTTTGAGAAAAATAAAAGAAGATTTGTCTTATGCCTTGTCTCTAAACATGGTAATATTATTACACGCAATCCCAATCAACGTCGAATCGAAGGTGTTCAATCTTGATCTAATCGAATTCATCGTCAACTTATCAAATCAAGTCGAAATGGTCATGACATATTCATGGTGCCAAAAGCCCACCGAATTTCCCAAAATTAGAGCGATCGATACACCCGAGGGATGGGGGGGCCAGTGGCAAGGAGGCGTAAATAAGCGGGAGCAACAGTGGCAGAAGTTGCAAGTGGGGAATTTTCTTTTTTTTTTTTTTTTTTTTTTTTTTTTTTAGGGGGCGGGGGTGTGGAAGCGATTAGGCCAATCGGGGGAGAGATTCAGTGCGAGCCTCCCTACTTTTGTCATGTTGCGACAGCTACGTCCGACGTCAGCGCACCGGTTCTCGCCCCTCCGCCCAATGAAGGGCGCCCTTTTAGTTCTGCTTACGTGTCGCTCTGGGAGCTGGTCTCCACTCCACTACCTCTCCCCCCGTCGCCAAAAGCCACCCCCCACCTTTCTATTCCCACTCCCTTCCAACCTCCCCCGGTTATTTTCGATCCGTCACGATAAAATCAATTATTCGTATCCAATGAAAACTTCAACTTTTAAATGACGGCGTAATTTCTCATTTAAATATTTTAATTTAAATTAATATATAAAAGTGTGATTTATTATTTAAATATTATAATATTTTATTTCACACTTAGTTTGATTTTTCATTGAGATAAGATATGCTTGGTAAGATTTAAACTTAGACTTTCGACTGTGATATCAATATTTTTTTGAAATCACTGTCAAATGTTTGAAATGCATAGTCTGTCAAATGAAAGATGAATCATTATATTATCCATTTCAATCTTAAAAACTTAATTTAGTCTATTTATTCAAATCGAGTTGCTTCTGAGTTTGTGAAATATTTTGAAACACTAAGAATGGGACGTGTTTAATTTTTACAGTCCCAAATGTTAAATGTGGTCAAACAAAAATAAAAATAAAAACATTGAATATGGGCAACCATCAATAGGGGGAAATGTATTTCTTGTGGATTTAGGAGACACTGAATAAATACATAATCACGTCCGCTCAAATTGGGTACAAGTCGAACCTACGATAGCCTGTGAAGTTCGATTCGTTTGCATGTTTAGTATCACCAATGCGCATTTAATTAAATATGCGATAAAGTATGTTTCTATTTTACTCAATCAAACAAATCACGTGAGGGTTCTCCCTCGATCCAATGACGCATGAGGTATGGGTAGCCCTCATTCGGCATGAATGACATTAAACAAGACATCTTCTTTCTTTACTATAGGCTACCTTATATAAGTTGAAATTTGGCATGCTTGTTCAAGCCAAAAAATAATGCTGAAGCCAGGCGTTTCCCAATAAAAAGAAATATAAGAGAAAAAGAAAAGAATTTCAAAATATTGTGATATCAAATGGCAATTATGGCCATGCCAGCATATTAAGTCACCGCAACTTATTTTAAAAAGTTAATTTTGACTTTCATGCCGTTTAGTAAATAAATAGTGAATAGCTAAGCTAAAGCAATCTGACATTTAACTAGTTTTGAATACTTGGTGTGATCCATTGACAATTTTTTTTATCCAAGGAAAATTATATATGAGAAGTGCATAAATTTTTTTTACAAATCAAAGTAGAGTAAAACCCAAAACACTACAACAAAATCAAATCTAGAAAACAAGGATCATTTGATGAGAGAAAGAGAGAGAGAGAATCAATAGAGCACTAAGAGGGTTGAGTATAAACTCATTCTACGAGGGAGTTTGTTAATCAAAAAATTGGGGGTTGATTAATGGATCTTGTATTATTGTTAGTAATGAGCATACGGCTAGTAAGGTACGGTACTAACAGTTCGAATTTGAGTTCGACTTCTTCTACACTACCGTTGTACAGAGATAACCAAACAAGCTGAACAATCATATATTTAACATTTAAAAGAGCAAATGTTCGTAATCCAGCAATACGTGAAAGCTCCTATGATCACTATTGAAACTAGTGATGGAAGACCCCACACGAACTAAGCATAGGGGTATTAAATTCTTGAAAACATAATTATTAAATTGTCGGATTTAGATAGGAAGAGGATAACTTCTAGATCTAATACTCAATTGGGAGAATTGAACTTGCATTTAGAATCAAACAAAGTAAAAAGAGCTCTAAGATCTAGATCCGGAAAAAGAGAAAATAAATAAAAGAACAAAAAACTCAAATAATATAAAAAGGGGAGTGAGGGGAGGGTGAGAGTAGCTCTAACCCTCCCCCAATTGCAAGTTAAAGAAGACGATAGAAAGAGAGGAGTCATTGATACTTGTTTCATATTCGCAATTATCATTAGAAAGTTGTGCTGAATATAATATAAGACATAAGTCAATTGCCATTACGTAATGAAGCGAAAGATTCAATTATTAGCATTCATCGTCGCGTGCCAAAGATTGAATTTAAGAATGTTAAACTTACTTATCAAAGCACGCTAACTAGAAAAATAGAAAGTAAAACTGATAATGATCGAACCTTGAATTGATATGAAAAGGTTAAAGGGAAACTAGAAAAGGTCGACATGCTTAATTAATTTTCTCATGATATTTATTAAACACCCGGACAAAGAAAATTCATAAAGTTCAATGCACTAAAACTCTCCGTGCGCATGCTAAACCGATGGAATCCCAAAATAGAACTAAATCGGGTCGGCATACTTAACAAGCCAAACTCCGATGGAATCCCAAAATAGAAGGAGGATTTAGAATTTTAATCTAGTTGGTATGATCTGTCCTCGTGCTCTTCCATTGGCCAGCAGCTCGTAAAGTCAAAATTCTCGACAAATGTCCAATTCGCGACAACGCAATTCGAGAACGAAACTCTCCCACCCCCATTAATCAATGATTAAGAGGCTCGTGGGGGGATTAAAGTGGTTGTAGTTAGGTTGGCTTTGAGCCAATGTTATTGCCCAGATAGTGGCGTTTTTCCACGACACGTACGACCCAAAAATATAAATAAGGCTTTGGAGAGAGAAACCCACTTTTCCCCCAACTTTATTTTAAAAAAAAAGAAAAGGAAAGAAAAGAAAAAAACAAGAGGGGGGGACATCATTTATATCTTATTAAAATGAAGGAATTTATTATTCGAATATGACCGAAGCCTGTTGAATACAAATTCCTTCGCACCACTTAGGAAAAAAAAAACTATGTGACCAAGGCACTACCGGGTATGAATCCCATAGTCCTATGGTTTTGTCTCGTGTGCGAGTAATGAGCAATGTGCGCTGTAATGACAGCGACAACGCCATGGCACCGTACCAGACTGCACTAATACTTAGGTGTCCTTAGTCTTCTGAAATAAAAGGAAACCGGAAATCTTTGAATTCGCCCCAAAAATCAACTATATGGGCCAGTGCAACCGGAGTTCGATACTTTTAACTGTGGAGACAGCTAGGAGGGAGCACAAGTACATACCTATCAACGTATCCATGCGCTCACCTCTACTCAAGAACTCAAGTCGATGAGTTTTGGACCTTTTAAGATATATCGATTACTTCATACCATATCAATTTTCCAACATGTAGTTTTTCTACTCGACACGATGGTCAACTACCGTCTCGAGCTGGCTAAAATTATTAGGATATACGTGTAAGTTATGTTAGAAAAGTCTTACGTTGAAGAATTAATATGGTATAATAATTGGCCCATTACTCATTAATTTAAACTTTTCGAGTAAATATGAATCCAATAAATAATATCTCTTTTGGCATATATCGGATTTTTACTATGTCCACCCAACAAATAGTGGTTGATTGATGACCCGCTCCCGATGTCTATCTTAATAGAAGCCTTTATTACCCACATGATGAAACCGCTCGTACTTTTTTTCTTTTTATAATGCCTAAACTGTAAATTGTTAGCCTTGCTCCAACTAATCTTCAACCAAAAAGGAGAAAGAAAGAGAGAAAATCGGACACGGACTCGAAATTTATTTATTTGCTTTTTTAAAATGAAGAACGCATTGTAAACAAGCATCGGAGATAAATTAAATATCCCCCTTAATCACGGCCAAACAGGAAAAGGGAAGGAGGGCTGACGAAGGGGGGGTGGGAATAAAGCTTTAAAGCGTTCGGGGCAGCAGCAGCAGCATCTCATCATTCTCCCCCCTCAGCTGGGCCTTCCTTTTCTCTTTAATTATCTTCCCCCTCCCCACGCCCACTAAATTAACGTTTAAAATTAAAAAAGTCTCGTGCTTTGTTTAATCGCCGTGAATACGATGGCGTTATATGTCGGGATACTTTGCTAATTCGGTAGTGGACAGATACTCTTGTCCATATGGACGATTGCGATATTCACATGTTATAGACGGGGTGATGAATAAATTGAATATATATACATATATGAAACATCGATTTATGAAATGATCTAATAACCTAACAAGTTATTATTAGATTACAAAGGAGCCTCTTTAATATCAGGAAAATTACCAAAGAAATTCTAAATCTATTGTTCAGCCAATATAGTTTGTTCAAAACATTTTGATAATTTGCCAATATAGTTTGTTCAGCCAATTTTTATCAGAAATTACCAATATGAACATCGATCGTCTCATGTGGCATGATCAACGTTAATGTAAATAATTTTTGCAATTTTTTACAAATTTTTTTGTTTTATTGTATTTTCCTTCTTGTTCTGCAAGTTGCAGACATCTTCAGTGGCCAAAGATCGAGTACAGGCAAGGCTCGACCTTGCAAGGATCTGGTGAGGCCAACTTTGCCTATTGAGCAAGGCTCACCCTTGTAGGGGCAAGATCAAGCCTCGCTTGAAGCTAGCAAGGCTTGGGCTCATCGGGGAGAGGTCGCTTGAGGCTAGCGAGGGGCAACCTCCATTGAGTCTTGCCTAGAGGTGGGTGGGCCTTGCACAAGATCGGCATGGTCAATGCTCTCCAATATTGATGAGATTACCTCACTAGCCATGGGCGACCTTGCTGACCCTCGTTTGTGGTTGGTTGCTAACCATCATGGAGGCTAACGACTGGTAGAGGAAGAAGGAAAAGAAAAAGAAAGACAAAAAGAAAAAATAACCAAAAAAACTTAAAAATTGCAAAAAGTGTTAACGCCAATGCCGACTATGTCATGTAAAATGGCCGTTATCCACGTTAATGACTTCTAGCAAAAATTAGCCAATAGGAATTGCCAAATTGTCAAAATATTTTAGAGTAAATTGATAAATTAAAATGTTTATAACTAAATTGATATAAATGCAATAAATTTAGGACTTATTCAATGATAATCCCCTTTAAGATCTTGCTTTTAGCACTATGCATTTTGCCGAAGGCAGAGTTACACGGTGAATATGATGGCATTGGATAAATAATTCTTCGCAGAGCAAGTGAGGAGCAAATTTTCAATAAATTATGTTCTTAAGATAAATTGGTGATGTGCGAAAAAATTCACGGACTTGCTATGCCGTTATCCAAAAGAAACACGGATCACTTTCCTTCTTAATTTCTCTGTTCCGGCCACAAGATGAAACCAAACAGCGGTGTAATCTTTTCTCAGTTACCTGTTGACCTTCACCTAAATACAATTATGCAAAAAGAACTGCGGTAATCATGTCAGGAAACAAGAGTGAGACTGGCATGTACAATCGAGGAAGAAAGTTGACAAGGCCTCGCTCTAAATTTATTTCTTTTTTCTTTCTTATCTCTGAGTTACCGTCATTAGGGAGGAGGAATGGGGGAATGGACGTGACGATGGATGGCCGAGCGTGCTCATTTAGTGCCATCCGTACTATCCCGTGAAGGCGTGAACCCGAGCATCGGTTGCCTTTGCTTCGTAGATTCCATGGCTGTCTTTTTGAGTTCGAGAATTTTCCCTCCTCGTTGGTGGTCCACGACGGCCCCCTTCCCTTTCTTGTTTCCTTTTTGGCTTTGCTGAAGTCGTCATGATGAGGCCATCATCGAGAAATCGTGTCGTCCCGGGGGCATATTAACTCTTTCCGTGCGCCCGCCTCGCTTGCGTTCATTTCTCGACGGCCGATGGAGCCATCGACGCGCCGTGTATCTATAGTATGTGCGCGGCCGCTGGTTGGAATGATCGGGTCGCTTGTTCTAGGCTACGGCATTGTTGTCACGACGTTCCGACGGATTGAGCCGAGCTTGTTCAACGAGGCTTGGAATCCTTAAAAGCCCTCCTATCACGTCGCGTTTCCTGCACCATAGGTGATTTCATCCTCCACCTCGTGAACGAGACTATTTAATATTTTCCGGTATTGTCTAACCATAATCAATCAAGTCGAACCCGCCCGTAAACATCTCCATTACGCAGATAATTTTTAATAAAAAATTATGACAAAGGGAATTTGAAATGTTCTTACGTGACGTCGCAAGAAACATCTCCGTTGAAGTATCAAAATGCTTTTACGTGATGCCGCAGCGCGGTCCAACTCGTCCGTGAATATCTAAAATAATAATAAAGTTCGTATTATCATATGGAAGATGGGGAGAGAGAGGGGAGGGGGAGAGGGAGAGGGAGAGAGATTGATGGGGGCTGACCTGAGGGGCAACGACGACGAACCCGTGAGATGAAACGTGCTGGATGAGTTGCGAATATAAGGTGTTGTAGAGGAGATAGCTTGTGTGGGTGTGTTTGAGTTGAAGCCTTTAATGTGTTTGGGTCGGAACATTAATTTCATTTGACCATAATTGTTACCCAAACAATCAATAATAAATCTTCATTTGTGTTTATAATCGTTACCCAAACAATATCAAGACCAAACATTTCGATCATGTTCGGGTTATGTTCAAGTTGGGTTGGATGGATTTTTTGACACCCCTACCTCCTATTCCTACACCATAGGTGATTTCATCCGCCACCTCGTGAACGAGACTATTTAATATTTTTCAGTATTGTCTAACCATAATCAATCGAGTTGAGTCCCAGGGAAAAGTGCCAGAAAAGTTCATAAATATATTATTGTATTGGTACCGATTCAATAATAAATCTTTCGATTGGACTAATCCGATCATATATCTTTTAACATTGATATCAATTCAGTCCATCTGGACAATTTATGCTGAAAATTGTTGATATGGAATCAAAATAAACAAAATGAAGAGAAAAAAGAAAGAATGAAAAATAAAAATATATATAAGAAAAGAAAATTATTAAAAAATAAAAAATATTATTTAAAAATATCCATGTCACCGTTAGCCATACCATGTAGGATAATCAACATCCATATAAGTGATTTCTAGCATCTAGATGGACTGAATTAGTACTAATGTAAATAGATTAAAGACTTTTCTTGTACTCTTCCCTTAAGCCCAAGACCGTTTGTGTTATTTTTACTTAAATATAAACCATATGTCCTCAAACTCGAATTAATGGAAGATTAGCATTAAATATTTTCATATAATTCACTAAGCTTATCATATGGATGGGTTGGGTGAGTTCATAAATAGTCCAATCTAAATTGACCCATTTATCGTATTACAAATTTCTCAACCCATACCTAACCTAGCCCATTTAATCAAATCTAGAAAAGCTTGTTTCTTTTTTTTTTTATTTGAAAAAAATGATATTACTAAAACACCTTAATGTAATACAAATCAGTGAACAAATTTTATAATTTTATATTTTTTTTAGAAAATTGAGGCTCCATTTTTTTATAAATATTTTCTAAGAAGTCACTTTCTAAGAAAATAACAATAATTTTGGTGTTTGTTTGAAACTTGAAAATAAATTAAAAAATATTTTCTGCCATCTTGTATAGAAAATCTGATTTGATTTTCTTTCGTGCACTCCTTTTAATATTTTTTATTTTTTTAAAATAGAATTTTTAATTATTTTTCTTTTTTCTTCTTCTTTGGTCGATTGTTGGCCATTATGCCAGTTGGTGACCAGTCATAAGCAAGCCAATGCCAGGCTTAAACAAGCTCGAGCTTCGCCAATGTCCAATGAGCTTGTCTCTCACTCGGCCGGTTGCCATGGTCGGCCACTGGCAATGAAAATGGAGAAGGACGAAGAAAGGGAAAAAAGGAAAAAAAAGAAAGAAAATAATAATTATGATTTTTTGAAAAGGGAGAGAGAGTGTAGGTGAGTCTAGTGGGATGGAAATGAATTTGAAGGTTAGCCCATTTAGACCTATTTGTTATGGTCTTTAAATTTGCAACCCATTTAAGGTAAGTCCTTCGAAATTGAAGTGACCATTAGAGAAAATATTTAGTGGTTAGTGAATGCCACATTATTAGCTGGCATGGTATGCATTAATGTGAGTTGGTTCAATTAAAAATTGACACGTGTCTTGATTAGAAAAAACTGAAAATACAGATTTTCCAATCTCCTCATCTCCATCATAGCCACCATCTCTTCGGTCACTTGAGAACCCATCACCTAGCTTCGGCCGTGCCCACTGCCCAAGGCACCAAAAACTCTATAGCAAGTCCCTTCCTCCACCTCGAATGGTCATGGAGTCTCTCTTTGGTGTCCCCTTCCTCATCCTCCCTTCGAGTTTCCTCTTGCGAGCTCCCTTTGTGAAGTGCAGCTACGACAGATCTAGAGCCATGGCTGCTTGAGCTCTACCTTGGCCATGAGCTTCAAGCTCGAGAAGCTATGGCCATGATAGATTTGGAACATGACTGAGCGTTTGAGTTAGATCTAGAGGCACCGGCCGTGGACGAGCAAGGACGATGAAGAATTTCCAAATTTGGCAAAGACCCTTGATGAAGGCAAGCACAAAGAATGTGAACTTTCAAATGAGAGCTTGTCCATGGCCACAAGCCTTGAAGGCAAGGTCCATGGCGACTTAATCAATAGCAACAATGGCAAGAGGTGCCAAATTTGGACGAGCAATATTGGAGCTGATTCTGAGCGATGACAGAGGTGTAACTTAGGCTTATCACAAGTGACACTTGAAGTGGTGGAGATGGTGGCTGGAGGGGTGGTGCTTTGTGATGGAGGTGGATGGACTACAAGCAACACTGGAAGGGATGGAGATGGTGGCTGAAGAGGTGGTGCTTTATGATAGAGGAAGAAGAAGATAAAATTCAAAATTTTAATTTTTTTATTCCAACTCAACAAACACATGTCAACCTATTATTGGACAAAGGTAACAAATTCACGCCACATCATCAATTGATGTGGTGCTTGTAAATACTAAATAGTTTCTCTTAAGTTTATAATTTATCGACTAAGTTGAACATATACAAAAAGTTCATAAATTATATTGAATAAATTGAAAATTTAAGAATTTTATTATACATTAAATTAAATTTCATGGAACATTACATAATCACTCAAAATTTCAGGAGATGTTGATGTAATTTTCCCGAATTCATCGTTCAAACCTCAGGACGAAGAGATCCCGTTCTCACGACACGTGTTAGGGCCACACATCAGACCCAATTTTCGCGTTTTGTCCTCTTTCGTTCTCCGAGCAATTCGTGTAGAGTCCCCGGCTACTGCGTAGGATAAGAAGGAACCCCCCAGCCTCCGAAGATGAAAAGCACGAGCAAAAGGGGAAAAAGGGTCCACGCGGATGGTCGCAATCTGGAGGCCACCAGCAAATCGGTTTTTGCTTTCAATCATTGTTGCTTCAATTGAAAGAAGTGGGAACTCGATACCCCCATGCATCCACCCCTTTTAAATACCAGAGTCGAGAATAAAGCCTTATAGACATATTAATATAATCTCCACAGAAGAGGCCATAAACCGCTCGACAGGAGACACTTTCTTCAAAAGAATGGTTTGCAAACCAGACCTCCGACTTTTTTTCCCGCACTAACTAGTTCGAGTAATAAGGGAGGGAGGAGCGTCGAGTTTTAGTTTAACCTCGAAGAGCCTTGGATTTATCATTTCGTGCGGACCCATTTGCCTAGTTATATGATTATACATAGGCTCTAGTTTTCTTCCTGAAACCGGTATCGTTCCCGTGAGCTATTTTAGCGAATCATAAGTTCACGAAACCACCCGGAAAGTAGAAAGAAGACAAAACCAGTTCGGGTCTCCCGATCCTGAGAATCGCTGGGTATGTTCGGAAACCCCGTCGCCGTTTTTCCAAAATTTCCTGCAGGGACAAACCGATGGAAAAGCAACGAGTTATCTTTTCAGCACGACCTCAATCATTGGGCGAAAAAACCAGTTCCATCTCCACTCGAAAAGGCCACGGACGGCCCCGAAAAAAGCGCAGCTAAAACGCCCTTTTCTTTTTTTCTTTTTGGGGTGCAGCCCATCTCCTTCCCCGTAAGAGAGAGTTTACTTTTAAGGAGGGGGATCGCTGCGTTTTTCTCCACCGCTGTTGCTGTCCGGAAATAATTCCGCTCTGGTTTTGCATGATTTGTGGGGACGAGGGCGCTCGCAAATAATTGAAGGAAGGGCCACCCCGAGAGGGGGGGTGGTTCTCTCGGGCAATCGGATGTGGACACGAACACGATCAGCTGCGCTTTCCCTGACTTCGGCTCCAGCTGTTTACATGAAGTCCCCCTCCCCGACCTTTTTCTCCACAGCAAAGCTTTGGGGGTGGGGTTGGGGTTATCATCGGCAATAACAACAACCCGTGTAGGCCCCGAAGCATGCCATCAGGAATGATTGTGACACGAAGGAGATGAAGCTCTCTCTCTCTCTCTCTCTCTCTCTCTCTCTCTCTCTCTCTCTCTAAATCACGTGCGCACGATTGGAGAAAGAAATGAGGAAGAAGGGTAAGAATTCGCTTTCGCATTGCTCTGAGACTTGCCAGTACAAGGGCCATTACTCCTCCCGTTTGACATTGGAGTCACATAATAGCCGGCCATGTCCAGAATTCACGTATCGTGCCGAAGCATCACGTGGGAAACAGTTGGAATGTGGAGGAGGGGTTTGTGTTAGAAACGGGTGCCGGGCGAAAATGAATCACATGACGCGATCTCGAAGTGAGTCGAGTTAGGTGTCTATGTGGCGTGGTGAGGGGTTTTCCTCTTGGTACTTATGTGTTGGTTTCATGGTTTCCAAGTGTCTTTCTTGACATACTTGCAATTACCGACCAATCACGGGGACCAAAATGTACGTGCAAATTGCTTCCGAGACTGATCATACTGAAATGAGAGTCGGTTCATAGAAAGGGCTCTTGATTTTAGTTTTGTGCTGAAATGTAATAAGCACCCATACATATATACAGACAAATATATGTAAATATATTGTCCTTTTGTTTTTTGAATTTTGGGTTGTTCGGGTTGAGTGTTGATGGTGTTAGCTGGCTTCGGGCATGACTTGGAGCCCATTCAAGGGTCAAAGCCCGACCCGGCCCGAGCTCGGACAGCCCATCAACTACTTCCGATGCAACGGTGCATCAATCTACATAAATTTTTGCATTTGCCCCTCGGTTCATTTTATGATGGCCTTTCATGTCTCATCACTTCAACTTCAGCGTACCATCAGACGGCGAAAGCACCTTTTTTATTCCGAGAATGTAATCATACTGATATTAATGCACTAACGACCAATATTGGGTGACTTATAAGAAAATGTCCATTGATGATGAGATGACAAGGTAGACTTTTGATTTCATTTTATCCATACTTACGATTATTTCAACACATCGTCCCACCATCATTTAGCAGATCAACTAATATATGTCAATGTCACTAGTTTACGTGTAACCCAAATTATTTAAATTATACTCATCATGAACATGAATTCTCTAATTTAATTTTTTTAGTGACGTAAAACATCTAAAATATATGTCAATGCGACTAGTTTACGTGTAACCCAAATTAAGACAGCCTATCTATTAACTCTCTCATGATTGCCGAAGGTCGAGTTGGGCAATAAATTGGGGTTCCTCCAGTTTTGGAATTTTCCAGATGTTGCCATTTAGGAAGAGATTAAAAAGGGCAAAAAAACGTGCACTCTCTATTCCAGCTGGCCGACCTTGCCATTTACGCCCGCGTTACCAGTCACCACGCTCCACGTGTCCCCGTCGCCCAATCCATTCATAACGCATTAAGGCGCTAAACGAGCACGGGGCGGATTCCAGAGGCTTCGCTCGAGCTATTTAGAGCGCGGAAAACAAACGATTTCCAGTAGACGATTTCTAAACGAATAAGCGGATAAGATCGATCTCGCTGGGAAGATCTTCTTCGCCTTCCCTTCAGTTCGTCGATCTTCTCTGCAATCATGGTATATCAGCATCTGTTTTTCGTTTTTTGTTTTTTCAGTGGTTTCTGTGATCGTTCTGGTTTCGATCTGCTAATGCATGCGAGTTCGAAGGTTTTCTTTCGGGGGGCGCAATTGGGGAATCAGGTGCTCTGCTGATGTACTGTGGTTTTGCTCTCGTGATCGATCGACGCCTCCTTAGATTTGACGTCTTATGGGCTGATTAGATAGGTTCGATGCTCTGCTGTATCTGTTCCGTTGGGTAGTGGGCGACGGTGCCTGTAGGGCGACGAGGGAAATCGGTTGTGTTCGGGTTTGATTTGTTATATTCGACGGTGAACGATGTGCATCTGGCTCATTCGGATTCTTTAATTGGTTAGAAATTACGGTCGATAACTCCTGATAGATCCATGAAAAGAAGGGTGCGCGTTCATTGGGTCGCCGTTCTCTTTGCGGGTGATGAAATTTGAATTTGCGTGGATTGATATGCTTTGTGCAGACGACGTCGAGGCGTTTTGCGGATAGGAAGGTGGATAGGTTTGAGAAGAACATCACGAAGAGAGGAGCTGTACCTGAGACGACCGCCAAGAAGGGAAAGGACTACCCTGTGGGACCTATCTTGCTTGGGTTCTTCATATTTGTAGTGATTGGCTCATGTGAGTTCTCATTCAATGTTCTGTTCATGAATGCATGCATAGGTATGATCATCTGCATGTTTTCGCTTCTATACATCTAGGTTGGGTCTCATCCATTAATGCAACCTACATCTAGGTCAGAGGTGCTCGTTCTGATTTTTTTACTGCAACAGGTTTAGATTTCCTCTTTTAAAGTTGGACTCTTGGTAAGCAATGCGGTTTTAGGCATATTAATGACTTTCTACGTTGGCATGAATGCTTTCGTTTGTTGTTTAGGTAGTAACACTGGTCAACTAGTTTTGACGGGCTGAGCTGATGATGTTTGAGGAAAATGGATTGAACCGCTCGTCTTCACTTGTGAATGATTTGTGTTTCTTGGTTATTGCTCGCTCCGTCTAAACAAAGTCAAGCCTTTTGCATGCACTGGTTGCAGTTCATGATTAATTATTAGGTCTTGATGTTGATTCATTTGTTGTGGAACAGCTCTATTCCAAATTATCCGGACAGCAGCAACTGGGGGCATGGCATAGGACGAGCAACCTATAAGGATGGCTGATGGATGACTTCTTGTCGTGTTGTGTTGTGTCTCCTGTGTTCTCTCGTAGTTTGTAGGGAAGTGATTTTGCATGTACTTGACCAGTTGCTTTGGGAAACCCATAAGCTGAATAATACATATCCAGCTGTCTCGTTGGTTCTCTCTGTCTCAGCTCTAACTATGATAGATCTTTGATAAGTAGGACTTCTATGAGGGCAATCAGCTGTAGCTCTCTCGGATCAAAGGTTCTCATGGAAGGCTTCGAGTTTACTACTTGGAATGTTGTAAGTTGAAGATTGAAACGATTGAGGAATGATTGAGGACATAACAATCTAGGCAAAAACCTGAATTATTGTGAAGCACCAGTGAAGATTGAAGATAGATAGCGATAACATACGTGCAGAAGAGACTTTTCGATCAGAGTAGACTGGACGTGTTTAGGAGTAATTTATATAGCTGTGGAGAGTCCTTTTTGTTTTTTCGGGCCAAAAGATTAGTGTGGATGCAAGTTTTCTTGAATGTATTCTCTCCTTCTTTCTAAAGGATAAGTTCTTGGGAGGAACTTTGCATCAATCCTTCTCTGCACAGTCCAATAAACTAAATCGTTGTCATTGAGTGAAATCTGTCCGGAAGCTTGACTAGCTGTCTTTGGGCATAAATTGTACTCACCTCTTGCATTGTCATGACATGAGAATAGACATGATAATGTAGGTGTCCATCATATTCTGCGGATGAGGTGCACTAGCAAAAGCTTTAGAAACTAGTAGGAGGTTGCAAACCAAGGACACAGTTTGGTTCAACGAGGAGCAGTAGTGGCTGTGCTGAAATGATGTTCTTGTGCGAGTGAAACTCATCATGACACAAAATAATATGCCATTCTTCTCCATTACCATTTTATTTTGTTCTTTTTAGTCTCTCTTAAAGTAGCTGACTCAATGGCCCTTCATTCACATTCGAGGTGAAGTTGGGAAGAACAAACAAAATTTTCTTTTTAGCCCCTGTTCTCATTTTTCCTTCCGCGGAAAACACGCACATGCCATTCTTGAAACTTATCCCACAACTACAAGCATGATTCAGCGGAAGCTGGAAAGTTATCTGAGTCGGTACTGAATTTAGGATGTCGGTCAGGTAAAGTGTAGGAACCGCTCGGTTGAAACCCACTGCTCCCCCGTGAGCGAACAACTTCGTACCAACAAATGCGTCATGCGAAACTCGTCTGATCTTGCGTTTCTCCTTCCCTTTAAATAACTCAGCTCGCTACTCCTTTCCCCATGGGCACATCCGCCATGGGCACTAACATTGAGAGCGCGGCACGTGTCGAAGAGCACATCTTCAGGAGCCGGTACCCTGCAGTCCCCATCCCGAGCTCCACCCTTCCGGATTTCGTTCTCCAGGGTGCCGAACAATATGCTGACAGGGTGGCGTTTGTGGACTCCGTATCGGGGAGATCGTACACTTACGCTGAGGTGGTTAGGGACACCAGGAGGTTCGCCAGAGCTTTGAGGTCGCTTGGATTGAGGAAGGGGAGGGTAGTGATCGTGGTGCTGCCCAATGTTGCTGAGTATGGAATCGTTGCTCTCGGCATAATGGCGGCCGGTGCTGTGTTCTCGGGTGCTAACCCGACCATGCACGCATCGGAAATTAAGAAGCAGGTGGAGGCTGCCGATGCCAAGCTAATCGTGACGGACGGACTGAATTATGAAAAGGTAAACTTTTCTGACTGAACGCCAATACACTTTCAAGGACAACGACATACTCTCAACACATTGATCAAGCAAACATCTGTAAAATGTGCTGCTCTATCTTGTATCTTCTCCAATTTTGCAGTAAATGCATCATTGTTCTTGCCGGGTTGACATGAACTCGCTGAATTTCATATCCATCGCATGCAAAAGATCCATTCGGTCTTTTCCGTGGATTTCTAGCCTATACAGAATAATTCGTGTTAGTGTTTTTGTACACATCCTTCATAGATAGCAGGATATGTACTTCGTCTAGACTCCATTCACTCTGACCCAACAGGTAAAAAGCTTTGGCCTTCCCGTCGTCCTGCTGGGCGGCGAGCAAATAGATACGGCCACAAACTGGGACGATTTGCTCAAAGCAGGGGACCGTGCAAGCATCGGTGCAGTTGAAGAAGATGTCGACCCCAACGATCTGTGCGCCCTCCCTTTCTCTTCGGGCACCACGGGGATCTCAAAGGGCGTGATGCTGACTCACAGGAACTTGGTGGCTAACCTGTGCTCCACGCTCTTCAGCATCCCACCCGAAATGGTGGGTCGCATCACTATACTCGGCTTGATTCCGTTCTTTCACATATATGGTATCGCCGGAATCTGCTGTGCCAGCCTCAAGAATAAGGGGAAGGTCGTGGTCATGAATCGGTTTGATCTCAGGAGCTTTCTCAATGCTCTCATCACGCACGAAGTCAATTTCGCGCCGATCGTGCCTCCGATCATATTGTCTCTGGTAAAGGACCCGATAGTAGATGACTTTGACCTCAGCAAGCTCAAGCTCAGCGCCATAATGACTGCAGCGGCCCCTCTAGCACCGGAAATTCTCTCTGCCTTCGAGAATAAGTTCCCAGGAGTCCAGGTTCAAGAGGTGAGTACTGACTACAAAGTTGAAGACTTGATCAGTTTGTGTGGCTATTCTCTTTAAGCTGATATAGAATTAAGGTCCGCAATGACATTCTGTGGTCTGTTTTTCTTTGCAAGCAGTGTCATTAAGAAATGTCTACTTATGTGCTAATCTGCTGCTTTCCTTCTCGTTCATACTGCTCGTGAGTTACTTCTTTTTTCCCTTCCAGGCATATGGGTTAACCGAGCACAGCTGCATAACGCTCACCCATGGAGACCCAAGAAAAGATCATGGCATCGCGAAGAAAAATTCAGTTGGGTTTGTCCTCCCGAATTTGGAGATCAAGTTCATCGATCCAGAGAATGGCCGATCTTTGCCCAAGAACATGCCCGGGGAATTATGTGTCAGAAGCCAATGCGTGATGCAAGGTGCGATTCGATTAATTTTCCTAGGACATGCCAGCACATTAGGTTGACATTTATGCCAGGCATCTGAGCATTTTGTTCTCAGGCTACTACAAGAACGAGGAAGAGACATCGAGGACCATAGACAAGGATGGGTGGCTCCACACGGGCGATGTAGGGTACATAGACGACGATGGAGATGTTTTCATCGTCGATCGCATCAAGGAGCTGATCAAGTATAAGGGTTTCCAAGTAAGACTACGGTTCGACCTGGCTTTCATAAATGAATGTCTATGCATATGAATGTGTTCATCCTGCCGACATTAAGTCCAAGCAGAAGATCACAACTTCCGTTAGTTTCCTAACTGATGCCGTGTGTACAGGTCGCTCCGGCTGAGCTAGAGGCGATCCTCCTAACTCATTCCTCTGTCGACGATGCAGCAGTAGTCCCGTAAGTACAGGACTGTCGGCATCGGTTCTCATTCATGTCTGAAACTCTGTAAAAAAACATCCGTCCTCGTGTGATGTCCAGGATCCCCGACGAGGAGGCAGGAGAGATCCCGGCGGCGTGCGTCGTGCTGAACCCAGGTGCCAAGGAAAGCGAGGACGACATAATCGACTACGTCGCCTCCAACGTCGCGGGCTACAAGAGGGTGCGGGCGGTGCAGTTCGTGGACAGCATCCCGAAATCTCCGTCGGGGAAGATCCTGAGGAGGCTCCTGAGGGACAAGATGATGCAGTATATGCAGACGAAGATCAAGACGAGGGCGGCAACATCGCCCTGAAAAAACGGCAGCAAATGCCGTGTCGTGTCGTCGATCTCCCCGCATACGATACGACATCACATCAATGATTAAAACTACAAAAGCCATAAGAGCCTCGTCCAAGAATCTCTCGCGCTTTTACCTTTTTCCAATTAAGGCATACCAAAGCGAATTCCTTTTTGAGGAGCCGGCCGTCCGACCGTCCGGCCCGAATCATTAATACTATCTTTTACTTCCTCCGACTTTAGCAAAGGGAGCTGAATGCTCATTTTTTTCAAGTACAAAGCGAAAGCCTTAATCGGCCCCCCTTTCCCTCGGCACGCCCCCCACGTGGACCTGCCTGATACGTCTCGACCCGGCGACACGCCATCGCTTGCCTGCCCGCCCGCCTCGCCCATTCATCGAAAGGGTGGTGGACGTCTCTATCCTACGTTAATCTAAAGATTAATGCCAACCTCATTCCACATAGGACGCGCCAATTTAATATTGTGAGCATGTTGGGGGTCGATTTCCCCCAAACTTTAAATAAAAATTAGTCCAAATTGACAATTTCTTTAATAAAGAAGCAGCGGAGGGGGATCCCCTCCCCCTCCTCCGACCCCTTTAAAGTAGTGATTACTGAGTTGCTCATGTCTCGATCGCATCCCCCACCACTAACTTCCCCTTTTATTTTATTATTTTATTATTTATTTTATTTATTTATTTTTATAATCCCTGCTACGAAAGAGTCCCCAAGTTGCTCCTGAGGTGACTTCGCCCCAAGGGATCTCCTTTTGCAAAGGCAGCAAACATATTATTATTATATAGCTCCTTTGCAGCAGTGCCAAAATGCTAATTTTGACACGATCCTACGATCCTTTTCCTTCCCCACGAAGCCCGTGTGGGTTCTATCCCGATCGGATTAATTGTCCTCACGCTTCGGAGTTCATGATTCCCCCCTCAGGTTCGAGAACTGTACGAGGAAAAGGGATGCGATGGTCGCTGCTGTCTCGAGAATTCGATGGAGCTCGCGAGACGTTCTTCCCTTTGCGCTTTCTCCTCTTCCAAGTTTAGCGGCCCAATCGGATTCGAAAGTGCCCGGCTCGACATAGATATGATGATTAAATTCGGAATGTCTCCTAACTCCGGCTTTCTTTTTCCGGGGAGAAAGAAATTTAAAGGCGAGACGCATAAAGAACAGTGAAAAGGAGTTCGAACCGCCCCTGAATGCATGAATCTAGAATTTCCTTTCGAGGTGAAAACATTCAACGATGGAAACGAAAATGTTGTCATGTCGAGGTAATTGAATAGAAAGGCATAAAATAAGGTGCAAAATTAGGTCATTGACCTTAAAAAAACAAAGAGAGAGATAAGATGCTTTGCCAGTTGTTCAAATTGAGGATTGGTTTTTATCCTTGGCCAGTTGAGGATTTTAAGATTATAAAAGGTCGGTCCATAACAAGATCTCAACGGGGCATTGAAGGATTCAGGGGTTGGGAAAACCCGACATGGCTCTTACGTGGGAATATGACGAGCGAATTTGCAAGATTTTATCAAAGTAAGGATCCCTCCAATTTAATCCCGCAGGATCCCAGAATCGGGAACAGCATGTTCCTGTATTCGTCCCGAAGAAGGGAGAGTCAACTTCGGCCCCAAAGTCGTCGCGAGAAGAGAAGAGAGAGAACAAGAAAAAGGAGCGATGGTGGACGCGAGTCGACTCGGTCTGAGTCGTCGCGAGTAAAAAAAAAGAAAAAAGAAAAAGAAGAAGAAATGGGAGTGGGGGAATAAAGAAAATAATGTGTGGGGGAGGGGAAGAAGACAAAGTGTCCAAAAAACTGCAAGGCTGTATCCAGTGCGAGGTGTTGTGCGCGAGCAAGTGGTGGAGGGAAGAGAGTAAACGCTTAACACCACCAGCTGCTGCTGCTGCTGCTCCTCCTGCTCCTCCTCCTCCTCCTGCTGCGTCCCTCCCTCCGTTCCCCCCTCCAAACCTTTTATTTTTTATTTTTTAATATATATTATTTTTTTATTTAAATGGTATAGAGATATAAAAAAAAAATATGGGGTTGGTGCGTGCGAGGGTGTGTGTGGGAGAACAGTGATGAGGGGTTGAAGTGCCATGATTTTTTCATTCCCTCTGCTTTCGCAGTCCTAAAAGCTGAGCCCCCCTTCCTCCTCCGCTCCCTCCCTCTCTCTCTCTCTCTCTCTTTCACTGAGTCAGTCTTTCCTCTCTCAGTCGTTCAGGCTTTTTCCTCCATTTGGCGAAGCACCCGGCGGCTGACCCCGAAGGCTTCCGCCGCCCTCCTCCTCCTCCTCATCCTCCGGTAAGATCCCTTCTTTTTTGGTACTCCCCCATGGAAAGCCCCTTCCCCCGATCTGTTCCTCTCCTCGGGATTGAGGAGAGACGGACCGAGAAGGGGAAGCGAGGGGAAGGGAAGGGAAGAGAAAAAAAAGGCCGAACTGGCGAGTCGCCGCGATTTCTCTGTCTCCTCCTTCGATTTCTCCTTCCCCTTTCACCCCCTTTCTGTTAAGGATAAAAATAAAATCTTACGGAGAGAGAGAGAGTAATGACGACTTGACGGGCGCGGTTGCTAAATCTGGCGAAGCGTCCGACTTAGACGGAAGCGAGCGAGGATTTGGTATGCAGAGGAGTGGAGAAAGTCGCTGTTTGCCTTTTTAACCTTTTCGTTTTCCTTCCATCTTATCATTTCTGTTCTCCATCTTTTCTCTTTTTTTTTTTTTTTTTTTTTTTTTAATTTTTTTGGTTGCGGCTTCTTCTTCTTCTTCTTCTTCTTCTTCTATTTTTTTTTTTGGCCGCGCGAGAAATTTCTGAGCTGCGGAAACGGCAGCGTTCGCTCGGGGCGAAAGATTCTCTGTCGGAATCTGCAAAAAGAGAGTGAGAAAGAAAGCGCAGAGAAAAGGACCGCTCTGCTTATCTTCTCCTTCTTTGTTTTTTTTTTCTTTTCCCTTGTGTGTGTATTCGTTGTTTGATCAAAATCGGCGCGGGTAGTAGAGTCGCGTCGCGCTAGTGATGTTTATGAGAGCATGGACGAGTACAAGGATCTGTTCGCGGTCCGGTTCCGTGGGTCTGTTCGAGTTAATCTCGTGCGGTGTTTTCTGGTGCGATGCCGGATGGATAGAAAACGGTAGGTGAAATGAACGAGGGGAGTTGTGTTTCGGTTTTCGCCGAGGAATCGATCGATTGCTGTTTTATCAGCTGGAGAGAGTGATGGGATTGCTCTTTTGTTGTTTATGGTCATGGGCTGTTGACCATCTCTTTTGCTTTCTTTCTATTTTCCCCGACTGATTGAGAAATTCTGGGATGACCCGTTCGTAGTGTTCTTTTTCATCAGATCTCTGTGGTGATCGTCGACGTTTCTCCGACCAAGACTTTGATTCTTTATAGTCTTGTGTCGTTAGCAGCGACTGCAATTCTCAATCGGGTTAAATAATAAACCTCTGATAGGGGTTATGGAAACCAAAATGGACTCTGATGTTTTGAACCATCTCCTTCGGTGCTTCCCGAGTGTTTGACCCCTTTTTGTTTTAGTACCTTTGATATGCTATTTTTCCTGCAATTATACATGGACATTTGCTTGTTTTCTGGTAATTTTCTTCACGAAAAGGACGGCTAATCATGTGTGGGCTAATGGATGCAGATCTGGTGCTCATTGCTATTCTGTCCGTCAATAGGAGGCTGTGCTGAAGCAAGTTGATGAGTGCAATTTCACTGATGGAGTGGAATACGAAACCTCCTTTGCAGTGGGAATGGGATAATCTGGTGATGTTCAGTTCCAAAGCTACCGAAACCACTAAGCCACTGCGAGCGACTGATTGGGGAATTGAGGCGGAGGAACTGATTGACCCTGGGTCCTTGTTTCTGTATGAGAATGGCGGCGGCGGTAGCAGCAGTTGTACCAGCATTGATCCGGGTTACACTTCAATGTCTAAGAGCTCGAAATCAGCTTCTGTCAATTCTTCGTCTACAGATGAATTGAAAATCTCGAAATTCTCTGTGGAGGCCCATGAAGGTTTTTCTCTGCAAAGTAGCAAGAAAGATTTGGCAATGAATGAGTTTACTGGAATGTCACCAGCTCTCGAGTCTTCAGTCTGCTCTGGTGAGCCACTGCTCAGTCTAAAGCTTGGCAAAAGAATATATTTTGAAAATACTATTGACAAGGACCATGTGAAGACCCCAGACCTCCCTTCGGTCATGAAATCACCTGATACTCCGGCAAAGAGAAACAAATCCAACTGTCAGGGTACGTCTGCCCCACGCTGCCAAGTTGAAGGCTGTGACCTTGACCTCTCTTCAGCTAAAGATTACCACCGCAAGCATAGAGTTTGTGAGAGTCACTCTAAATGCCCTAAGGTCATTGTCCATGGTGTAGAGCGTCGGTTTTGTCAGCAATGCAGCAGGTAAAGCTTCCTATGCTCTTTGGATAGTGAGTTAAAAGACAAAATTGCCTGATTTCTTTTTCCTCTTATGCCTTTGTAGCCGATCACTTGTATTTAGTCCTACCTGCAGAAGCAGCTATAGCATGATGTATGGATGTTGTCCACTCTATCAATAACAAGAAGAAAGTAGCAATTGAGTTTCGAATGGTTTGAGCTTAACTTACAACTTCATTTCTAATGTCAAGGTTTCATGGGCTCTCTGAATTTGATGAAAAGAAGCGTAGTTGTCGCAAGCGCTTATCTGATCACAATGCAAGACGTCGCAAGCCCCAGCCAGATGTGGCCCAGTTGAATCCAGCTAGACTGTCTGCACTGTTTTATGGTACTGTAATGTACTCTTTTGGTGTTTCTGTTGCATTGTCATTTGGACCCATCTCCTATGATTGGAATCTGATTATCCTTCAGATAATGTTACTGTCCAAATGGTTCATACATTGTTTTGACTCTGTTGTATGACCAGTGACCGTGTTCAAATTCTTTCATGTTTTAAGGGCGTGTCTTTTTCAGGAAAGCTTTCTAAGCCGTCATTAGTACTGCTCTTATTTATTTCAACATAAAATAGAACCTGCATTCATATTGAAGCTTTTGACTCTGTCGTATGATATGTGACTTTGTTTCAGATTTTTTCCCCTCTGCCTTCTGCCTGACAGCCTTTATTTTTTAGGAAAATTTCTGAACCATCACTTCTACTACTTTTTAATTTCTTAAGTATATGCCAGAGTCTGTTTTGATATTGGTTTGGAGTATATGATCAAGTTAATTGACTTTGATGAGCTTACTGAGTGCAGCATAAGCTACCCTGAAAATATTGCTGCAATGTTTTCCTTATCCTTTATATAATAATATGTACTACTTCGTCTGGACATGCCCTGCATCCCTGTAACGGATAAGTTTAATCCTGCTTGAAATTGAGTTTGGATGGTCTAAGTGAATATTTGCTCTCCTAAAATCCTTTTGTCATTGATTGGCCCCAGATGTGGGACTTCAGATCAATAGTTTAAAGTGCAACTTCCAATCTAATAGGATAGAAGTTTATGAACTTTTAAATTCAACGAATTTTGATGAAGTTATCAAACTGAACCTGCCTTGCAATATCTGTTGATTTTGGCGCTGATTTCATGGATATGCTGTGCGGAAGGACCCAGTGTATCTTTTCATCTTCTCTAGTCCGTACGATCTTTATTTGATTGGGCTTGCATCAATAAGTTGGCAAGTGCTAGATAAATTGGGTATAGTCAAACGCATCCAAGAACCTTTGTCATCAATGCCACATGTCGTGCATGAGGTTACACTGGTTTGTTCCTTGCGTAAAATGACATGCTATCTGTACATGGTTATCCAGGTGGGCTGCAGCAGTTGAATCCAGTCTTGAGCAGAGCTCCAGCTGTCCACACCAGGTCTGCTGCTAGTTTGAAATGGGCAGATACACAGGATACTAAGCTCATACAGAAAGGTCCGAAGCTTCCAATGGTCGGAGGTGTTGGTGAGGGTATCCCTATTCCAAGCAATGGGATACCAGACACCCTCAAGTCCACTGGATTGGGTAAAGGTTATAACGAACTTCTATTATCAAAAGGCATGCCAATCAAAACTATTGGTGGAGGTATGACCTGCAATATTTTTGTGCTTTACAACTACCCTATGTGGCTTTTATTTTGTAAATTATACATGATCTTGCTGATTACATTGTCAAGCGATTTACAAAACTATGTTCCTTAATTGACATCAATGTGGTCTATTGATGGAAAAAGATCAAAGATCACTATTCCTCGGATCATTTGGATTTGCTCTACAGATGCACTTAAACCTTACACATTCTCAGTGGATCGTATTTATTATTTTTGATTTGACAGAACTTGCATGCTTGCTCTGGCAATTTTACCCAAAGCTTTTGTGTATCATTTTTTTATTAGAGTTCTGTAAATTTTCGGAAAGCTTTTCTAAATTTTTGGTAATTGTAGATGATTGAGGCGCTTCATATTGCACTGTTTGATATGGGACTGTACAGATTAATGCGTGCATGATTTCAAAGTATTGTGACACGTCAACTGGTCTAGACGGAAAGCCCAGAGTGCTACTTAGATATGGTTTTGAATCTGATGGTCATACTAAAATTGTTTGAGCAGTTGTGTTTCCACCCCCATAGCTATGACTGGACTCTCCTCATTTGGACAGGTTTAGGGGAATCTCTGGCATTGCCCAATTTGGATGCATCGCAAAATATTCAACGTGCTCTCTCTCTTCTGTCAACTGATTCTCGTGACCCAATCAGACAAAAATCCACGTCACATGAGCATTCTGTTCATACGAATAACAATTGCATGAGCACGGATCAGCCAGCGATGTATGCTTTTGGCCAAAGCTCAAGGCTGGCTTCATCAGGATACTGGCATGCTGAACAGCGGCCGAAGCAATCCCAAACACACATCTTGAATCCTCACAATGAGAGCAGCATCATCAGCTTTGGCGGCAACAGTGTGCAAGAATGCCTATTCTCGGAGGCGAGGCATGAGTTTAGCTTTGACTCCGTCCAGCTGAACTGACTACATGTGGGCATTTGAAACTGCATTTTCAGGTGAGCCCACAACTTAGTGAACCTCTCGCATTGCATATATGCAAATGCAGTCACGTGCAGATTTACCCCCTGTTGACAACGCAGGGCCATTGCTAATCCAAAGCAACGCTCCCTTATATTTGCAGGTAATTGTAGCATGTCGTTATCTTTCTTGTTCCGGCGCTGTCAATCCAGCTCCATTTTCTCAGGTCAGACTTGGTGATGGGGGTGTATACATACTTTGGAAGCTCCTGCGGCCATCAAGTGGCCTAAATGCACGGATTCCATGAAAACTTAACGTAAAAAATGGAAAAAACGTTGCTAAGTTAACATCCCGTACTCTCGTTGTTTGCAAATGTTGGAACTGGCTTCGCTCTTTTTACTTGGAAAAGACTGCTCGAATTTAAAACTTGTCATGTTTGTGTTTCCGCATGGTGTAAAGTCTAAATTTTATACTTTGTCTAAGATGGTGCGGCATGGATGGAAGAATGAAAGCGCAATGGATGATGCCCGACTGCTATACATGACAGAAACCACGCCTGCCAACCTACTTAGGCAATATTGGCGCCTCTGTGGGCTATATAACTGCTCGAGAGAGACCTCAGCTAACTCGCAAGCAAATCTTGTCTTAAATCATATCTAATAGCTGGCTTTTACATCATGTGAATAATCTTCCGTGTTATTTTCTTAGCCTTTTATTGTGGGTATGATGAGCGAGCGTTCCGGAAGAGGCACGATAGAAATGCTTCTTTAGCACACGCCTGTCGAGTGCCCTTTTGCGGTTTCATTCTTCCTATATTCTAAAAACCAGGTCTTTCTTTCAAAGTGATCTTGCAAAAGGTTTTCAGAGTGCCTCCACTGTTCTGACGACAAGTGGGATCCCAAGCCTCCGGTGTGGACTATTGTTCCAGGGTTGGAAATGGGGATACCGATGGAATCAGTCGAGAAAATGACCCAGTCACGATTTTCCTCGGCCGTTCCATGCTCTAGTCAAATGAACTCAATTATTTCTTTTTAGGAAATCATTTTGCATTCATTTTCATTTAGAGGAATACCTGCGCCAACAATAGCACCCGGGACAGCTGTTTTTGCCAAGATGCAACTTCTCATAGGCACTGCCTCGTTAGAACTAAATCACGGTTCAAGACTCCCAAATTACTTAATACTGAGGTTTGTTACTAGACCAACACGACCAACACGACCAAATTTAAAAGAACCACATCCTAATGCTTAATCGATATTTCAAATTCTAGTTTATATACACGACCAACACGTGCTTAGCATCACTGTCTAAGAGCCACATCCTAATGCTTAATCGATCATATAAATCTTACAAGAACGGAATTTAAAAGCTTTGATCAAAATAAACTAGCAAGCGTCTAAAGTTAAAACTGGGCTGTCAATGAAAAGAGTAGAAATGACCTTGGTGGAACAGCAACGATGCACTAGTATGGCAACCCCCAAACCAAGTCCATTTCAAGTTCCCGCTGAAATTTTACAAAAAGAAATTAAGGTAACTTTTTCTTTTTTGGTCGGTTCTACTCTACTCCTAATTTAACTCTTAACTCTCAGACTTTGGCCTTACTTTCTTGCAAGGCATGGGAATCAAAATCCCCAACTGAAACTTAAAAACGTGTTATTTATTTATATGCTTCCAGAGATCATATGCTAGATCATAAGTAAAAAAATTTCAGTTCTCCAAACACTAAAAAAAAGTCAAGCTAAAAGACAGATTAAAGGATGCTTCACCTTCTCTTACAACCACTGGCCTCAATTACAGATGAGTGATCGCAATCCATCAAGCTAAAAGCTATGGTAGAGAGCTAAAAGCTTAAGCAGGAAAATCTAAAATTGCACGCAAGTCAAACATGAACGGTTAGTTCACACATGCATGCAAGTCAGGCACCTGATTTGGAAGAAACCAAACCAAAAGCACTGCTAAAAGCCATAATGAGAAAATTGCAGAAAGTCATACATCCATAGCTGTCATAGAAGATTTCAATATGGATGACACCTTCTGTTGTTTTTGGCCAAAAAAAAAAAAAAAACCAAAGAAAAGGAATTCAAACTTTGTAGCAAGAATAGTGTTCGGCACCCCTCTCCACACATCAACCATACAAGAAAGAAAACAAGTTGAAACTGAAGCAACACGAAAGTGACAGCACCACTATACCCAGGGGATAGCCCTAAACTCCAAGACCCCTTGCAGCACATGTAACTATCCTCACAAAAGCAATAAATCTTTTACACATTTAAAACAGGAATTATACCACTAGCAGTTGGCCCCAATCAAGTCTATTATTTCACGATTAAACCTTGCAAACATCATGAAAGCCTAGTATTGACACATGGATGCAGCACAAACCACTTCCATATTATCAATAATCTGCACTGCCGAAGAGGCGACTTCAATGTCATAATAGCTAGAGACAAATGACTTCACCATAATTCAAAACTCACAAATTCCAGGCTTTCGACAATAAAAATACTTCACCACAAAAATAATAACTAAACCAAGGAAAAGAAGTAACACCCTACCCCTATCTTAACCAGCGACGAAGACTTGAGTTTACATTGGCATTATTGCCCCAAGTGAAAGTCAGAACTTAGTTGCAAGAGCATAATGACCTACGACAACTGGAACCAACCTCAATAATAAGTCCAATGCTAACTTGCTGGCACCTTATTCATCAAACGGATCCACATAGACAAAACATACCATTACAATGACCTGCATACTTCATGGGAAGGTTGAGTAACTTGAAAACAACTGCAACACGAGGACAACAAGACTGACTTTGAGACAACCATACTGGGCAATGCTGGACGACGACTCTGGACCTTCTCAACCCTCATGTATGTCCTAGTACTCACTGGAAAAGTAGATAACTGCTTATCAATAAGTGCACAAAAGAATTGCTCCATTCAATAAAAGAAAAAAAGAAGAAGATAAGAAAGTGGGCTGATGCAGAGGCACCAGGACAAGGTTGGCAATTAGCCCTCCAAAGAATTCACCAACACGATATGGAATTGGGAGTAGGAAACAAAAGGAATTATAGTCTGCATTCTTTAAGTATGTACATAAAAAAGTGGATGACAAAAATAACAATGATTTCAAACAACAATGCACACATATCAAGTGTACATAACAAACCTGTTCATTTTCATCCTTGTCCTGGGAAGGCGACTTTTCAGGCTCAGCAGGCTTTTCAGCCCCACAGTTTTGTCTATTACATTTTGTTCTGAATGGATAATTTATGTTTCCACATTGCTCACACTTCCAGCTTCCGTCTGGCATTTTTTGTTCTGGTGCACGTTATGCATTAGTACCAAAAAAGAAATGGTAACGAGCACATACATTTGCTAAATAAAATGACTTACTTGAACTTTTATCAGACTTTGAAACCTGCAATATGGGTAGGAAAGAAATTAACACATTGTAAACAAATCATGAGTATAACATATTGAATTTTATCCATATAGAATCAAAAGAGAATTCATATGAGACAAGCAGTAGTAAACTCAACATGACAAATTTAAAATCAGCTATTTTACAACTTGATAATAAAAAAATGTAGACCTGGGATCCAGGCTTTGGAGTATTGCACTTCCTCATGTTGCAAACTGGTCTAAAGGAAAAGTTGACATTTCCACATTTGGGGCAAGTCCAATCATCATCTCGCATTGCATCTACAATGATTTAAGCCGATATTATCTTTTGTCAGATACGAATGCCAGAAACCCCTTTGTATTTGATCTGATGAAAAGTTTCAAATGACAAACATCCACCTTTTCTATGAGATTTATCATCTGGATACAACCCCGGCCTTGGTCCCTGTGTGAAAAAATAAATATAAAGTTCTATCGTATAAATAAAACGGTCAAGTTTAACACCCGTGGTGGGATGCAAATAAACTGCAATATAACTAGTCATCCAGTATCAGGCGAAATTTCATACATACCATACCACTAGGTGCCATGGGCAACCGAAACCCATACCGATCCATCATAGGGGGCATACCATACATCCCTAAGGAAAGCAAAAACTTCCAAATATAAGAGGGGGGAATAAAAGTGTTAACATTTTCAATTATCCAACCAGACATAAAAGGTGCACACGACAAACTGCAATAGGCAAGAATCATTTATGCTTCCAGGTGTCTTTAGGCAACTGTACTCTTATATAACACAGAACTCTCCAAACTCAATAAATTCAACTAATAATAAAGAATTATATATTAACTATTAATTGAGAAATGCTTTGTAAAATGTAAGACAAAAAAAATGTAGAATCACAAAAACACAAAAGGCATACTCATGATTCAATTTCACATTGTCAAGTAGGAACCGCACTGAAACAGAACATACCATTTCCCATCATGGGTCCACTTGAATATGGTGCCGGTCCAGATAGGTGTAGTGATCTGTAAGGGCTGCCAGGAGAAAGACGACTGCCATAATTGTAAGGATATGCAGAGCCCCCAGGAAAAGGGACCTCATATGGAGAAATGGAGGGACCATGGAAAATAGAAGAACCATAAGGTGGCACACCCATAAACATAGACGAAGGAGACCCAGGACCCATGTATGGTGATGTGGAGGAAAAACCCTGGGGTGTTTGCATGGGCTTCATGGCAGATTTCTGCATGAATAAACAGACATTACAATTTGAAAAGCAAAACCAACACCAAGGACACAACAAGTAATATAGAAGTGTAACAAACGATGAACCTATAGTAACTAGGGAAAAACACACAGGAGCAAAAAGCTTTCTAGAGCAACTTCTTGAAAAATTTGCTTTTACTAACTTTTGTTTATTAACTATTGTACATTGCTCAAGGAAGATAGTGCAGAAAGGAGGATACTTCATGTCAGAATATTAAGCCTCACAATTTGCATTTTAATTTGGTTTCTGCAGTTTGATAAAGCTTTTGGAATATTGTAATGCACTAAGCAAGAGTAATAGAGTTTGCTAAGCGTACATTATTCCTTTGATATAAAATATAACTTGCTCGAGACAGCTTCTTGTGATGATGATACTCTCAAATTCTAAATAAACACAATTAGAAATGGCTGAGTTCTGTAGATATATGCTGGGATTTCTTTTAATTAAATAATATATACCAACATATCATTAGTTATCACATAACTAATTGTCAATAAATTTCCTAGAGTTTGCTACAAGTACATTGGAGCAAGAAATTAAAACCTTTTAAGTCAAAATAGAACAAAGTATGAAGAGTTTAGGACTCCACTCGCCTAGGCATTTTATGTATTCTTCACAAGTAATGTCAAACTCGAGCAAGACATTGCAATTCCTTTAACAGCAGGCAAGGCATGGGTAGACCTATTTTAATACTTATCTATAGAACTAATTTCTAACACACCAAAGCTCATGCATCCATGGACAAGAACATTATTGTATGTCCAACTGCAAATGATGAAGCAAAAGGTAGCATCAAACCTGTCAACAGCACATTTCACCTTCTTGTGAGAAAACTTCCTTATTTCAAAGGCTTCCATATTTTGTGGTGCCAAAGGTTTTCAAAAAACTTCGAACCTAAGCAGCTATCCGTTCACATACTTAACCATACACATTTCTGAGCTCTCTAGGTCTATTGCTATTACCCCCCCTGCTTTCTTGAAACATTCATACATGAACTCCAGCATGTCATAATAGAGGGGTACTCATATGAACCCAGATCAAACCATAGGACATGTGGAACCTAACAAAAGTCGGAAAAAGAACACATCTCTTGTTCTCAACTGTCTGATAACAATAGAAGGAGAACTACAATTAGGCAAACTGACAGGATAATAGTGTTGCAACTCATGAAAAGTGCTATAGCACTAACTTTATTTGCAAATAATAGTCAAACTATCACTAGACATAAGCATACAAGTGACTAAACAATCAATATTAACAAGCTATTTCAACCTACCATATGTCTATTGATGACAATCGGCGCTAATATATATGGCACGACAAAACAAAGTGATATTCAGATAGCAGCAGAATAAATGCAAACCACAACAGTTGCATACCTAAATGAGTACCAACTGAAAACAAGATGCCTTTAGCAAACACAGTCGCATGGTTATCAGGAAGAACTGTAAAGTTTCTCACCGAATTATGCTCTGCTGGCCTTGGTTGGGTGCAATTCCGCATGTTGCACGTTGTTCTGAACGAAAAGTTAACATTTCCACAACTAGGGCAAGTCCAATCATCTTCCCTGCGGCTACCTAAAAACAGAAAATGCTTATTTTCATGTACGTATATCAACAACTTCCAGTTAGCTGGCAGAAATCCATTACAAAATATTGAGCAAAGAAAAATTATGTTGATATGAATCAGAAAGAACCAACTTCAAGAAGACAACACTAACCCTAAACGACAGCCCCTTTGTGCACTGAATACTAGATTGCTAAGACTATAACTAGGAGAATGTGATCAAGACAAGCAGGGGCTTCGGTCAGTAGAATTTGAAGCACAACAATTATCCTAAGAAACACCCGCTGCTAATTCACCAACGCTAGTTGAACACGAAACGCTAATTTCCGCCCTCGTTCCACGAGCCCTGCACAGTACCCAACACGGGCGACGAAACAAGGAACGAGACAGCACCATTACGAATTCAAACTACATCGAAACATCTCCCCCCGAATAGCAAAACCAACAGCAGCAGCAACAAAAAAACCAACGCGAGACAATCAACAACAACAACGTTCGCCGAGAGAGGAAATCAGGTACCGTCGGTCCTAGCGCGCTTGACGGCTGAAGAATTCCGGTTGTCCACCTGCGCGACATCAAGAAATTCCCCCGTCCACAGAATCAGTCGAGAACCTGCCGTCGGAATCGAAGCGAAAGGAAGCCCGCGAGAATCGAACGAGCGACGCAGCGGGTTCGATCGTCGGATGGGATTCCACGACGTGGGGCCCCAACAGGATGGGAGGAGAAACATACCTGAGACATGGCGATTGCCGGATGGATACGGAGAATTGGAGATGACTCTGCCCTGCTCTGCTCGAGATTCCGAATTCCGATGTGCGCGCGCGCGAGAAAGAGAGAGAAGCAGAAGGAGAGAGAGAGAGAGAGAGAGAGAGAGAGAGTTGCCGGTGCTGTCGCTCTTTTGCTTTGTTGTTGTTGTTGCCCTAGCAGAGAGTTGGAAAGCGCGCAAAGACAACCGCGTCGTGAGGATATGCGATTTTTGCTCCCAGTGAAATCCTATTTTTCTTTTTTCTTTTTCTGGCCAGGATTGCTCGGAGTTAATAATTGATATAATTCTTGTACTCAACAGGGAAAAAAAGGGGCGCGGGGGATACGATAACAGGAAAATTCTTTTTTCCCATTTTTGGGTGTCTATAAAAAAGATAAAAAATCACAAAAAAAAATCTTTAATTATGTCGAGGGTGACATTAGATGATTTCTCGGCTAAAACAGTATTGTCTTTATTTTATTTGAGACACGTCAAGCCATGTCAATAATTTTGTTTTCTAGCGTTCAAATAAACAACTTTTTAACACTTTTGTTGATAGCATTTTAATAGAATGTAAATATATAGATATAAGTTTGAGGTTTTTTATATCACAAAAAAAAATTAAAATACATGTGTCATAGTTAGTTTAAGATTTTGGTGATTTTTGCCAAAAAAAAAAATAAAGGTACGAGGACCAATTTTGTTAAACAAAAAAAGGAATGATTGAACTTGGAGCCGATTGGATGGTCATGGCTCATAGCAAGCCAAAGTTCATGTTGAACTTGTCAGGCCTACCTTTATTCTCAAGTGGCTTCCCACCTAAGAGGGTTGTTTGCAATAGTCACCCAATGGGGCACCCAACTAGACTGCACACCTAATTTTAACATCCCGAAACTTGAATGCCTCACATCTCTTGTTAGTTGGAGAATTTTGTCTTCACCTCCAACTAGGGAATACGGGAGGCAAGCAATGTCTCCCACATGAGGACAGATGTCTGGCATGTTATTTCTTTGAGTTATTTAAGAATTTACTTAGGTCCAAAAGACATAGTAATACACGGACCCATTTTTATATCCCTCCTCAATTATTGATTTGTTTATTCACGTCACAGCCAAGTACCATTTTGTAATTTGACCCGTTTCTCCGGTTCCGAATCATGTTTTCCGATTGAAACATGAAGATTAGTCTTGAACTTCGAATGAATATTAGTTTGGCGATCAAAGCTGTCCTGATAAATTACAAGTATCAAAATTGAAAAAATAGGTATAATAAGAGTGTGTTTGATAACAATTATATTCTCAATAACAATATCCGGTCCGAAATAGTTTTTCCCAATTTTGATTCCGTTTCTTTGACAAATTTCTAAACAAAAGAACGTGTTTAACAACCGCACAAAATTTATATTCCTAAAATAGAAAAGAAAAGGAATGCAGTTGATAAGATCCTTAAACTTTTTTACATTTAATTTTTAATTTTTTTTTAATAATTTTAAAATTTTCTTTTCTTTTATCCTTCTTCTCTTCTTCTTTCTGTAGCCGATCACTAGGCATGGCTGGCCATAGATGGACCACTTTTTGTAATTTCCTCTCAAAATGTTGCGAGATAAATGACCCCCTTTTTTTTCCCGGGGAGTAGAATGTAAACCACCCAAAATAATTTCGCGTATTTAACTCGAATTTGACAAATTATTTTGATTCCCCAATCATTTTGGTGGCTATTTTTAACCAAACTTAAGCCCATATTAGCATTAGGTGCCGGAGAGGAATTGCCAACAAGCTCATAAAGGAAAAGCATGTTAAAAACCAAGCACAAAGTAACGAGGAGATATTGTCCTAACTAAGCAGAAGAGCTAGGGCAAGGAATCCCAAACTTCAATACTATTATAACGAGGCCGCCGCCATTGATGAGCCTTCACCACCTTGCCGGACGGCTCAGATCTCAAGCCAACGGGGAAACGAGGCGAAAAGGATGGTGGCGAGAACAATCGCTGTGGCGCTAGTGGATCTGTGCACGTTCCCACTCGAGCTGTCGCTGGCTTTCTCAGGCGACGACATTGTTCCTGTTCCTGCAGTCGCCGGAGCGGCTGTCGACGGCGAGGAAGCGTTGGTGAATATAGCGGCGTCCGGAGACGACGGAGGTATGCCCAGAAGCTCTGCAGATGTGGAGATGAAAATTCCAGAGTTAAAAGCACGTATTGAGCATATCAAAACATACCGAATGTTTCTCGATAAAACGACAGCGCTTGGACAAACTTCTATTATCTTATCTCACTATACAAATACCGATCCGCACGTTCACGTACAATTTCCTTGTTTTCACGAGAACTAAATTCTTTTCTTTTCGCTCTCAAATTTTAGAGGAAAAGTCATAAGTGGAAAGAAATACAGAAAGTAACCCTTTTTTCGGCTCCCCAGCCGACATCGGACATTAAGGTGATGCAATCATTTTGTGCATGAATATTGCCTAATTAAAAGCGACGCAATAAGCACCATCGGTCGAACCAACACCTAACTCGAGCAGATGTTACCGGTCTTGGAAGATCGATAATCATTTATACTCGATAAGCTTCCATCCTGTCGAGCAGTAATTCCTTAAGAGAGCAGGTGCATGCAATTAATAAGGCAAGAGTACCTACAAAAAATGACTCGACAGATCTCATGTGCACCTATGGAACCGAATCCGGACTATTGAAAACGGTGGATCCCATGCATTTCAGCATCTGCTATTACGTCCAGTCGCAAGATCATGGAATTTCGAGGACGAACGAAAAATCACCACGAATCCAGGCACGAGAGAGAGAGAGAGAGAGAGAGAGAGAGAGAGAGAGAGAGAATGAATTACTGGGGCAGTCGCTGATGCTGGAGTTCTTGAGGTTGCAGGCGGAGGGGAGCTGGAGGAGGCGGGACTCCTGGATGTTCATGCTCTTGATCATCGGGCTGCTCCCGTTGTGGATCTGCTCGATGAAGAAGCAGAGACACGCCGGGTCGCTCTCCCTTATCTCCCCCACCGACCCGCAGCACTGCTTCGGCGGCGTCGCCTCCTTCCCCTGCACGAAGTCCAGGCACGACGTCACCTTGTCGAAGTCCCCCACGCAGTGCTGCGCCACCGGCGTCGTCGCCGCCGCCGCCACGGCGCCTCCTCCTCGCATCGCGAGCGAGGCCGAGCACGCGAGCGCGGCGCCGATCAGCAGGAAGAAACCGGGTCTCATGGCGAGCCGTGCGGGAAGGAGATGCGGATTTGGAAGATGGCGAGGGTGAGAGTGCATGCGAGAGTGATAAGGGACGCCTGAAAAGAGTGCAGGGGGGGGAGGGGAGGGGCATTAATGAGAGTTTGTTGAAGCTGGGAATCGAACCGAGGCCGCCCGATCGCCGTGTGGGGCCCCTGCGATGATCCGACGGCTGTGGATGATAGTAGAGAGAGATGGTAAGGCACAACTCACTCATATGTACATTGTCGTCTCCTCTGTTTCGTAGCGACATTTTCACATGCAGAGAAAGTGGTTCGTCGGTCTGCATTCTGCATGTAAATCTTGTGGAGGAGTTCCGATCGAGCAAGCTTTGGCTAAGTGCGGTTTCTTGACGCTGTGCTGGGTAACTCCAATAGAATGTTTTCGGATAGCAATGTGTGACATCTATTTATGGTAACATCAATTAGATTACGTGCGACATTTGACGAGCGTCATGTATCAATATGTGCCATATACAACACGAGTTAAATCTCACCTAATCCTCATGGTCCACAGGTTGTAAAACTGTTGTTGTTCAATATGCACCAGAAGATAACGTGCGAAACTTATGGGCATATTCCGATTAAATTTGTGAATAATGCCAAATGGATGACCTCTCCTCGGTCGACGCGATGATAACGCGTTCGACATCCCGCCTCAGAGAGAGAGAGAGAGAGCCGAATTTGATCGCCATTTTTGCGGGTTCGTCGCGACCATTCCTAGAGGTTTCAAACTTAGGCGAGTGCATAATCGAACTTAGCGCGGTTTGAACGTGCCGACGGCGGAATGGTTGTTGATGTCTTGTTCTTTGGGCGCAGATGGGTTGATAATTCAAATCCGACTATTCCAATATGACTAATAGGTGGTCTCTAATTATGAGACGGGAAGGGCATTGAATGAAGCCTTTAAGTGGGGCGGTTGGGCCGCTGGTAAGTGTGCCAATGAAGTTCGGTCGTTCGGCGTGCGTCGGTCGTGCTTTTGCAGGCTGCCGGGAGGGAGGAGAGAGTAAATGGAAGGGCAGCGGAGCTTTTAAACAAGGGTTGACCCTGCCCAGTCTTCTGCCCACCTGTACGAGCCTGGAGCCCTCAAAACGTGTGTAAGCAATCGAACGGCGAACGCGTTGCAAACTCTAGCGTCCTGATTTAATGGAACGTCTTCCCATTCGATTTCGTCGAATTTATTCTTCGAATTTGGTTTTTTTTTTTTTTTTAATGCCCGACGAAGAATTTTCTCTTGTCGAGCTGTGGTACCGAGAGGAATTAAGCGTCCAGCGGCCCTCATTCATTCATTCATATTCTCTCCCTTGGCGAATTTGCGAAGAGCGAGCTTGGACTAGCTGGACCACCCCACCCGTCCATGACGACGGAGACCAAGTATCGCAAACTGCAATAAAAGCTTTGCTTCGGGATTCCCGACTCGGGAATCCCCACCAAAGTTACCGGTACAGCTGGGGATGAAAAACTTAATAGCGACGGTTCTTCTGAGCCCAACGGGCACGACCCATTCATGTACCTCGCTCGTCTCGATGGAAGCCCATCTCCTGCTGATGGAAATCGTGTCCTGATCTTCAAACAAGACCACGGTGACTTCTATGCGTTTTCTGACACTCGAGCGCTGCTACGTATAGAAATCTCGCGCGACAAAAGCGCAATTTGTAATCCATCGGTGATTCGCACTTGTGGATTTTGCTCGGGTCGGGTGGAAGCTGCTCTGCATGTCCTCCGGGATTGCAGGAACGCAAAAGCAATTTTGGGTTGAGATTTATGCCGCCTGAAGTCTATGCAAACTTCTGAATCAGGTCTTTCTGTTCGGATCGTGAGTTTAATTATTTTTGGACGGTGGTTTGGTTTCATCTTTTATAATTTAACCCGAGTTGATCCAGCCAGTTACCCTCGAAAAGAAGGACAAGCCTTCCCGTTCCCTATTCATGAAACTCAACGTATGCCTTGTGTATCGTATTTGCCGTGATAGAACACCACCATTTGACCTCAATCTATAAGTAGATGACTATTCAAGACATATGACTTATCTCGCACTAGCAGTTCGAAACAGATTTTGCAGAACTTTCAAACACGAGGACGATAATCCACGACCCAAATGTGTTGATGAGAAGTGCATTCGCAGAAGAGATCTTTAGACAAGAACGTCGAGGCCGACCGTTGCATCAAGACATACGAAATTCAGTAAAATCTGTGTCTTGTCCGTCCATTTGTTGGAGCAGCATCGGTGAAATCTCGTACAAGGCCCGCGCCAAGAAGAAGGTAAAACCAGGCCCATGGGCTGGGTTGGCCTATTTTAGTGGTACAGTGATTTGGCGGAAGAAAATAAGTCCCACATCGAACAAAAGCTGACAAGTTGAACAGTTATTAAGGAGCGAGGAAGCGACACCTGGTCACGACCTTACTTGAACAGGATCTGTTCTATAGGCTCGTACCTCTGTGTCCTTGAGACCTAAGGAGACAGGAACCAAAGTCTGGTGGATGAATCGTGGCCGCGTGATCAGAGCGTGATTAACGGTTCCCGGGGTTTCTTTGGATCCCCCTGGTGCTGTAGAGGATCGTTCCCAGGCAACGCAAACTTGCCTGAGATGGTCACGCGGCTGTCTGACAGACTCCTAACCTTTTTTTTTTTTTTTTTTTTTTCCTTGTTTTGTTTTTTGATTGTCCTTTTCTATTCCACATAATTTGGTTTTTTGATTGTTACGTTATTTCCTATCTAAATCTATTCATTTTTTCTTTTGCTACTTTATTCAAGGGGTTGAAGTATCTTTTAAATACTCTTTTAAATACGCATTTGACTCTGAGCTATATGAAATAAATAAAGTAGGCAGAATATTTGAAACAAGAAATGATATCTTATTTATATAAGCTAAAACTTATTTGTTTTTGTTTATTCTATCACAACAAGACAAACTTTACCTAAGACCAAGAATTATTAAATCTTCAATGAATAATTTCTTTGACCCATTTTTCTCAATAACATGTTATTAACAACTTTTTTCCATCTCCTTTTCATTGTAAATAAAAGAAAAATGGATAGGACAGTTTATATTTATAACTTCTCTCAAATATCAAATAACAAGAAAATCTTTATGAAATTGAAAATCGACATACAAAATAAACACATGCTTCATTACAATATTGATTTTTGAAATTTATATTTTTTGTTGTAATATCGTCCAACAAATTGATTAGGGTCCGACTTAATGACTGAGAGAAGGGGCGAATTTACTTCATTAATAATGCATCACATACAAAAATATTAAAATGAAGTTCTTCGGGCATTTATAGAAGTTGTTTTTGGCAAAAAAAAAAAAAAAAAAAAAAAAAGACAGTATGATGATCCCTCATTTACTTTCACAGCTCCGCCCCATCCCCTCTTTCACCTGCAGTCAAATTCACAGGGAAGTCTCGAACGATCTCTTCCTCACGAGCAGGCACGTGATCCTCGACGGCTGCACGTGCACGCTCTCGAGCGTGCACACCACGAAGTCCGGCCGGTGGAGCGCGAGCGCCAGGTGGTGGTCGTCGTCGAACGCCATCGCCGACGCGTCCAGCAGCACGTGCCACGAGTTCCGGTGGGCCTCCGATATCCAGTGCATGGAGGACCTCGTCCCGTCCACCGCCGCCGGGTACGCGAACAGCCCCTTCGGCACGTGCTTGCACTTCTTCCTGAAGTACTGACTCAGCTGCGACCCCCTGATCCGGAGGTCCAGCCACGTCGCCGGCGCCGGCACCGCCTTCGCCTCCTTCGCCGCCGCGAACTCCCTGATCCGGTCGTCCTTCTCCCCGACGATCGTCAGGTAGTAGCTCCCTCGGGCGAAGGGATAGCTCTCCCCGATCATCGCCATCGCGTCCCTGTAGCTCGGCGCGAAGAGGACGAGGTAATCGTCCTCCGTCAGTCCACAGTGCTTCAGCGCCCTGTTCCGAGCTTGGATCTCGGGGATGGAGATAAAATTCGCTTGCGGCGACGATTTCTTCGTTAGAATGTCGAGGAGTCTGGACGGTTCGAGCTGAGTCCGGTCGAGATCGGACAAGCTGCGACTGAAGAAGGGTGAAGCAGAGGAGGCGGAGAGGGAATCCCTTCTCGGCGACTTGCGCCTGTCGTCGGAGTCGTCGGCGACGGAGAGACTGTCCACGTCGAGGGCGTCAGGCTCGACGAGGCCGTTTGAGTACTGGGGATATTTGGTGAGGATGTACTGTTCGACGTATTGCATTTCGCTTGGCGTGATGGGGCCCGACCATCTCAGGTCGAGCCCGCGCAGCGTGGATATCGCTTCGGCGACCAGGTGAGCTGGAATCACACTTTTCGCTTTCTTTTTATTTTTGGGAAGATCGCCATGAAAATGGAAAACAAGTTAGGATGCAGAGATTGGTTGAAGTCCAGATGGCGAAGGAACGGATTAAGAAAAGCTTGCCTTAATGACCATGCTGGTTGGTCTGCTATTGCTGCTTTGACTTGACGGCCTCGTCGGCGATGCCTCAAGCTCACCATCTACAATTACCTGATGATCAAGATCGCTAGAAAGTTTTATTAAATCCCTTCTCGAGTATGTTCAAGAAACAATCAAGAAATCTGCCAAAAAGACGAAAGACAGGATTTTTGATTATTAGGGAGACAGAGGGAGAGTGCCAGAGAGATGGGTTACCTTCAAATCTCCATTAAGGACAACGCTTTCTGCACTGTTTCTTCCCATGATTCTCCTAGCTTTGTTGAGGGAAAAGAAAACGAAAAAGGAGAGACTTTGCGATTTATTTTCCGTGCTAATAAGAATTTAGCGTGGAAAATGAGGAGGAGCAGAAGAAGAAGAAGAAGAAATAAAGAAGAGAGAGGGGCGCGGAAAAGGAAAGATGCGAAAGTCTGAATGAGCCAAAGATGGTATGACCGAGAAAGTTGAACGTGGTAATGGAAAGTGATTACTGCAATTTGGTGATGCGATTATAAAATCATAAACAAGAGAACTGACAAGGAGATAAGCGCCGACGGTGACGAAAGTTGTGTCCCACATCAATGAAGACGATTGAACAGTACCATGACCATCTGATTGTACGTCAATTTCCCATTATTCAATGCCCCTTCTCTCCATATGCTTATTTTCCCGCACAGCTCGGAGATTTAAACTTCCCAAATGACTAAGATAATGACAGCGTAATCGTTCCGGTTCAAGGTAAAAGAGTCTTGGCAGTGAATCCGACGCTAAAGCTTTGCTTCGGGGGCGTTTCTACTTTTCTGCGTCTGCTGTTCTACTTCCGCTCGGTTCTACATCGTCGTGAAGTGCACGATCCATGGGAGTTTTGTTGGTCCAAAGTCAGCAGCTATATATTAGGACGATTTGATATTAAATTGCGTTCGATTAAAGAATGCATGGGGTCGTCCTAAAGAAACTGACGGCGACTGCTCAAACGATCGAGGACGTCGAGAAATGTTTGGAGGGCCCGCTTGCGAGGCACTCGTTCTACATTAGAAAAATGGAATCTTTTTGGACTCGAGAAGGACCAATCACGGGGACGATCCGTGACCAGTTGGACCGTATAGTATGCTATATTAATCGGAGAGCTTATTGTTAAAATTCACGTCTTGATCACCTATCAGAGAAAATCATATTCTAATGCGGGCAAGGACAGGTGCTCGCGGAAGACGTAATCTCTACTGCTTTGGAGCCAAGCCAACAGCTATTTCAACTCTGTTCCGTAGCCCGATGGGATTTGACAGTGAGGAACGATTGGTCAAGCAGTAAAACTCCACTTGTTCGGACAGCAAGAAGTCTAATTTTGAAGAAAAGTGGTTTGCTGAAATACGAGCCTTTTCTTGCTCAGCTTCAATACCACCAGATGGTTGACTGACAAAACCCACAACTGGAATCGAATTACTCCTATGATGTTAAATATGAGGTCGAAGCTGCAAGAATCTCTGACTTAACAAACCATTGACAAAATAGAGCAGCCAAACAACCGAGATATCAGAGAAAACCATTCTAAAGTTGGCCTCAGGTACGTAGTTCATGTAAGTTTTGCTCTCGATTTCATAGCCTGTCGGCACCAAGATGTACACCAACCCCGCACGCCCGACATCCACCTAAAATAAGCAGGGAGTCTTATCTTTGGCTTCCTCGACGGTGAACAGGGAAGAGGCCGGGAGCAGCCTTCTGCATATTGGGATAACAAAATTCAATGTCGTGGCATGAATTATAGCAGGCTCACGATTTGTGTTAAAATTTTAAAATCGAGACTCGAGAGCGTGCTTAAGCGTAAAGCCCGAGAGTGGGGTGTGCGGGTGGTGGAGGCAAATCCAGGACGTTAGCCGTCCCAGTCAGAGCCCGCGGAGGGGAAGGTGGTTGGGCTGCGTCACCGATGAGTACATCAAGACTGGTTTTGGCAAAATTCGGTCAAAGGTGCCGACGATTAACAACGACGGATATGGCTTCTTAATATTTGGACCTTTATTGCGAAGGCATCTATGCAGAATTTTTCCATATTTAAATTTGAACTCTCATGGCAAATGGCAATAAATTTTCTTTGTTTCGATCGAGAAAACAGAAGCAGCATGCTCCCGTTCTCTCTTTCTGGTTTGACTGGCCGTTTCCCCATCAAGCCCTGTCAAATAACTAAGCTCATTTTCCCCTCCCACAACCTTGGTTTTACAGTGAAGCAAGCAGTAACCTCGTTCCTTCGGGTCTCTAGAAGGTTTTGACGAGGGGTAACCCATGCTATGAACCTCACAGCATGCAAAGTGACCCAAACCTTCCTTTTATTGAGAAGGAGGAAGGGGACTATCAGGGTTAGGACTTCTCACCAACCTCGATTTCATTCAGAACTTGATTTCACCATGCCAGACTAAGACCCGGCCACATGCTAACAATGTCAGCATAACTTGGAGATTAGGAGGTATCAACGAAAACGAATTCAGATAGCTAAATATAAACTCGATCATGACCTGCTCAACCCTACTTCCTGCGAAAGTGCTACTTCGCATTCCATCATCACAGTGCACAGAAACAAAAACCTGCCCCATTTTTATGCAGGGCAATAATTTATCCAGTCGATGATGTCATCTGAATGGTTGCACGGGTAAATTTTGGAAATTCTCTCACAAACCGCATTCTTTCTTTAGATCCTTCTAGGGTCAACGTTACCCAACCATTCATGCCGAAATTAGTAAACTCAAATTCACATCATTAGTAATTCCAAACCGAAATCACCCACCCATGATTCTGCGATAACAGCAACAAAGAAGCAGAAAAACAAATGGGAGAAGCTGACAACGGTCCCTCCAATGGTATGCAGTCATGTAAGGGACGAAATAGTCTTTCCAAATAAACTGAGGTTACATGCAATTGGCATAGTCTGAATAAATCTGAAATATCATTACAGGATGATAGATCAAAAATGGATCAATTAAATAGACTGGGTATGAAAATCAAGGATTAAAAATCTACACTCAGCCTAAAAGCATAAAAGGACTATAATTACAAAAAGTACTTCATCCGCTCATCTCTTCTCATTGCATTATATACTGCTTGAACCTGTGAAGCCATCAAAACTTCATGTTCAATCATTGTGTCACTTGCATTCAATCGCTAAATATTATACTAGACTAAACCCAGCATTCTCCAAACACCAAATAAATAGAAGGTCTCTTCTAGTCTAAGGCAAGGCAATCATTTAAGCCTTGGCAAAGTTGGGACTGACTATAATGCTCTAAAGATTAAGCTTCATCTAAATGTGTAAAAGCCCTCAAATTTGCTGAGGTTACAATTACCAATGGTGATCACATCTTCTCGAAGACACTCTGCCATTCAACCTGAATAGAATGCTTGTTACATATGCATGACTCGGCCACTTAAATAATGGACCTCTTTTCTAATCCATATAATTGCAATGTGGATTCTCTGTTCTTGACACACTAAACTTAATAACAGCCACAGTATGATAGCGGTATAATGCTGCCTGGTTTGCATAATTGTGGCTGTGCACCTTGTCTGGGCTCCTACTCAAACATCCATGCCTAATCTCATTTCACTCGGAAAAAGTTTCATATGAGAGAGAGAGAGAGAGAGACCTGCTCACTTGAAACAACATGAATTGGTCCTATATTTACAGACACATATTTGCCCCTTGATGAAGACTTTTGCCTCACACGGCCCTGTTGCAGAGCACAATTAGAGAAGATTCAGTTTATTATGTTGAGTTATCATTTTTTGGGAAGATAAAATACATAATGCTTGAAATAAACCATCAATCAGTCACCAAATGAAGTTCAAAGCTACATTAATAATGCCATCCCAACCTACTTAAGGCCTGGATTAAAAAGGGCAATATTAAAATCAGAAAATTCTGAACATCGTGACTTTACATAGACTCAGGTCAACAAAATACTATTTGAACTCATGGAGTCCAAAACAACAGATGGAACCAGAGATGAATGAAGGGGGCCCCGAGGGACCCTGGGCCCCTCAAACATCAGCCGTTTTGACAATGAAGTTTGTCATAAGCCAAAAGACTTTGGCCTCCAAAGATAGTCAATGACCTTCAAGTGTAGTACGAGTTTCATCTTCGAGCCTAATTAATAAATCATGAAGATGGCAACAGAGCTTTCCACCTCAGGTTTTAGCATCCCTCTCCGTCTCTCTCTCTCTCTCTCTATTTTTCGAAATGTCTTATTCACAAATTCAACCTTACTTACTCTCTTCTTATACAATTATGACCACATCAATTAGGATTAGATTTTCTACATTTCTAACTTTTACTCTAAAATATCTGCATATTGCAATATTTGTGCACACATAATACTCACACTTGTAAAAAGACTCTACTTTAGTTTTAACATACTTAATCGTGGAAGAACAAGTGCTTAAAACCGGTTATCTTATTATGGTAGGAAAATATATTTTTTCTTATCATTAGCCAGTATCAGTTTCCACCTCCAAACCACACCCCCAAAAAAAAAAAAAAAAATAATAATAATAATAATATATAATATATAATAATATGGATCCATCTCCTGTCTAAAGATGGCTGATCTTCCATGCAAACTAGCCACCGTATGATATTTTGTGTATCATTGATATTATCAATAATTTCATCAAGATTCTATTTCATGGTAAATTGTTCACCTAGCAATAAAGCTCTTGGAGCTGTTGCAACAGACATATATTACATGCAGGAGCCATGGCTCCTTAAGCTATTGATGATGCCAGATGATTACCAGGTATCAGCAGACACGTGATTTTTTAAGGTATGTTCATTGAATACTTAGCAAGAATAGAAGATATGTTTAATAATTGTTGATCACTCTTAAGGACCATTCAGTATCATGGCAGCAGGCCCTACAACATTTGCAAGACAGAATTCTTTTCATAACCCAAAATCATCACAGCAGAATAGCTTGGGCATATCTGCACTACACCAGATTATCCTGAATGAAGCTATGCCTAGTCTTCGTTTGCACTGCATCATAATCACTCTTACTGGTGCATTCACAGATCCATTCCAAATATCTTTTCAATGTCAAGTAAGTTTTACTATGACGTTCACAATCCACCTCATATTGAGACAGATTGCTGAAATATCTCTAAATGACCAGTAAAATGTATTGTAAAACAACTACCAAGCAACACAATCCTGTCACTCTCTTCCTTAAGCTAGACTATCCCTAGAACTAAATAAAGGTTGAACCCATATTGGCGTCCAAATAAGTACCAAGTTATGAATCCATCTTACAGAGATACAACTGAGAGAGGAATTACATAAGATGAACGTTTACATTGCCAAAGAGTTAATACTTGTGCGAAATCATATCAAGCTCGCTCATCATCATTAGTATATATGAGCATTTTTGTTTTATGGGACTATTCTAATACACCAAACAAGATTTTTCCGTGTCAGTTTTTTTATTTTAGGGATAATTTCATTTTTTGGTCCTATAACTTGTGCCAATTGTGCAATTAAGTGCTTCAACTTTTTTCTTCAACCGAGTCCTTTCATTTGTATGATCTGTGTTATCGAACCTTTTCATTATAAACAATACTTAATCATGTTGACATGGCAGATAAAACGGCTAGTGTAAATATCTAAAAAAAGAGAAAATGAAGGAAAAAGTTTAATAATTAAAATAAAATTCAGAAAAGATGAGATAAAAAAAAAATCTGAAAGAGAAAGAGGTGGCAGCCAACACTAGTGACGGTCCGCACCACCAACCCAGCTCAGCCCTGGTAAGCCCTCACCAAGGTCACACAACTCAAGTGAGGGTTTCGCACAGCCAAATCTCACCTCAGACAAGCTGAGGCAGAGAGAGGGGGCATGGGTAGTAATCAAATTCAGGACCCTCACTTACTCCATCGAAACTCGTGATTTGAGTCTCAAATTAGTTAATCTCTCTGGCATATTCACTTTTTCACTACATTCGTATTTGCTCAATGGCCTCTTCAGGTATAAAGTCCAGGTGACTTTTATAATCTCATTGCAGCCAAGAATCTCAAAAACTTGAAAGACAATTTGTTTTATGAGAGAGGGTCTCATGAGATTTGGCCATGTGATACCCTTGCTTGGGTTGTGTGACCTCCGAAAGGGGTTGCTGTGGTCGAGGAGGGGTGGTGGTGGCTGCCCTGGCCACCTCCTTTCCTCCCTCAATCTCTTTCTCTCTCAGATTTTTTTTCCTCGAATTTTCTGAATTTTATTTTGATTTTTAAGCTTCTCAGTTCATTTTCTCTTTCTTTAAATGTCTAGACATGCCATGTTAGCCGCCACATGAGCATGGTCAAGTATGTTAATAGTGGAAAGACTTGATTGCACAAATCATGCAATTCAAAGTACTCGATTGACCAAATTACAAATTGATTGACTTGATTGCACAATTGGCATAAGTTATAGGACCAATATCCCATTATAATTAACTTAAACTTGGTCTGAGTGTTAGAAAGAAAGATGCTCCCAAAAAATTACAGGACACATATAATCCCATACAATATGTTAAAAACTTCCCCAGTTCCAAACTACATAAAACAATAACTTTACTGAAAACTAAAAGACTTCTTCACATGCGATGTGCCAAAATCCAATGATTGTGTCAGCTTTATCTCATCAATATCGTTATATCATTGTAAAATCCAATTCTTGGAAAATAAGGGTACCTTGGGAATTGGTTGTTGGATGACAGATTCGACGGCAACAACCATAGCTTGCACAAAATCATCACCACCAGTTCCAATGGCAGTGAACCCTCTAACTGTTGGGTAAGTGTTGACCTGTTAAGCAGGACGCTGCTGCTATTAGCTTCGTATCTGAATAAATGCTCTTATAGAATCGTACTTTTTCTTATGGTTAGGTATTTGCAGTTATAGATGCAGTGCCCCAATTGTTGTCAAGAATAAATCTTTGCTCTATAGAAACTATGGATACAAAGAGCACCATCCTTACTCAATTGCCTCTAATGTCCTATGTGTGTGATCAGAAAAATACTTCAAACTGGTTCACAATCTGCAAACATTAATAGTTCAATATTCACACACGATAATCTATAATTCACCGGAATAGATTAATTCCGACGCAGCAATATAGACTGCTCTGTAACACTAGAGATGCCGAAAAGGCCATAGCTATCTGCATTCGACAGTTAAATTGGTGGAAATGAAGGTCATTACCTTCTTATCTAAAGCAAGCCATTCGTTGGTTGAATCATCGCTTACTGTACCACCAATAACCACATTTGTCGTTTGCCCTACTCTCCCTTCTGCCTTTGAAACCTCTGTAAGTAAATGCTGCGACTATTAGAAAATTCTATGATCACGCAGAAAAACTTCAGATTACCAACATAGTTATAATAAGAACACCAACTCAACATCTTAAAATGACTTCTTCTTCTTTTTAAATCTTACAATGACTTTAAGTAGTAGAAAAGTGTAGACATCTGAATTTTCATGATAGCATATTAAACAAGCATGCCGCCCATCGTCCAATTTTCATTCTCCATTTAACATATAGCATAGTCACACGTAACTATGTCTTTCTAATCTGAAAACCCGACAATGAGAATGCAAATGTTGACTGGTGAGCAGAAAACACTGACGATCAACGCCAGCACCACTCCTAAATTCCTATCCTTCTACAACGACAGAGAATCTGGAAGCGGCTGAGATTAATTCCTACAAATTACATCAACACCGAGCTCTCCCACGAAAATCGGAATCGGGAGCTAAACCGTAACTCCCTACGCAATCTGCAACCTCACCATCCCCCAAACCCTAACGGCGCACCTGAAATGGCCTTGAGAACGGCTTCCTGAGGCGGGCCTTGCTCTTGATCGTCCTCCCAGTTCTCGGATGAGGAAGGGGAATCGTTGCCACCGGCGGAGCAATTCCGCACCTGGCCTCGCCTCGCGGGGTGGGAATCCGGAGCCCAGGGAGGCCGGTAACTGCAGCCCAGCTTGCGCGGCGGAGGAGGAGACGACGAAGGAGCGCCGGCGGCGAGGGAGAGAGGGAGCGAGGCGGGAGCCGCGAGCGACGGCTTCCACGGCTCGGTCAGGAAGACGCAACGCAGCACGGTCCTGCAAGCCATCATTCCGCGCCGATTTTCGCCTGCGGGCTTCCGGATTCTTTCCGGTTGCTTCCTTTGGGGTGTCGTTCGCGGGGGTAAGGGCAGGATTCTTGGCCTGAAACGTTTCGGAAGGAGGAGGAGGAGGAGGAGATTTTTCTCTCTGCTTCGGCTTTTCGGTCAGGGACGCCTCGACCCCCGGAGCTCCGGCCTCCCGCTCGCGAAATTTACGCGGACGATTATGCCCTTTGACTAACCGCCTAGGTTTTTTTTTTTTTTTCCTTTCTTTCTTTTTTCACCCTCTTTTTTTCTTACTAATTAACGAATTGGAATTAGACAGGTCTTTCAGAGGCCTATAGGGAAATGGAGGGAAGGACTCTCCAGGGAACAAATCAACTGATTGCTGCTGGCTTCTTTTTGGAGTGTCCCTCGACGTAAAATTAAGGAGGTAGAGGCAGCTCCTATGTCTTGATAAATATAGTAACTGTGGTACACCCTGTAAAATGATGAACCCGAGTAGGTTCTTAAAAGGTTCAAGGGAAAAAAATAGGTGAGAGATTCATCTTGGAATAAGAGACCCCGTAATGTCATATCCTATATTTTCTCCTAAGTGAGGAAGAAAAAGATCCAACAAAGGGCAAGGGCTTTCGGTGATGAAGATAGACACCACACCGGTATTTAGTACTGGTTATCACCGAGTAAGGAAGTATAGTAACTTCCCACACCTAAGTTTTTTTTTTATTGGTTTTATTGTATATCTACTATAACTCTCGCTCTTAGATTTTTGTCCTCCTTCATTGTAAGTGTGTGAGTTAAAATTTACACCTGAAATTAAATCGTCTTCACTTCAACTTCTCACCTCCTTTCTATGTGGAAAATGTGGCCATTGGGGCAAACTCCGGTGGTTCCCGCCCTTGAGGTGAGAAAGTGGAACTCTCAAAAGTTTATACTAGACCAACTTATACTTCACGCATTTTTAGTTCTTACTAATTAATGAATTAGCTTTGTTCAAAGAATAGGTCTAGTGAAAAGCGTGCCAATTAAAATAAACACTCGTGTTCTGTTTTCAACATACAGAAAACAAAATTTAATGTTTAATTTCTAAATAGTTACTTTAGAATTAAAATCCTTACAATTTTGACAATTGGGTTGGAATAAATTTAAATGAATTGAGCTAAATAAATACACATTTGGAGGAGTATAAGTTTCGGCTATCCTATAGCCAAGAGAGGTAATAAATTTCACATCTCTTCTTTAAGTTATCTAAGTTTTTAGTTTTGTGAATTACATAACTAGAGTAACTTATATCAATCTAAATATCATGTGTCGAGCATCAAATACACACGTGCAATTACTTTTCTTCATTTATAATCCTTGCAAATCAAAGTTCAACAAAATGAGTTTTCTAACTTGCAATATCAATAATTTTCAGTCTTACAGGAAAGGAGCAACCTCGGATTTGGACATGGCTTCTTCTTCTTTTTTATGTTTTCATTTTCCCGCAATTGGACATGCTTGGTTTATGGGTGCGTTTGGTTTAGTATTTTGAAAGCACGTACACCTAAAATTAAACCATCCCCACTTCAACTCTCCACTTTCTTCTTTCCATATTAAAAATGTGGCCATTGAAGCAAACCTAGTAGTTTTCACACTTGAGGTGAGAAAGTGGGACTTTCAAAAGTTTCTACTAAGTCGACTTGTGCTTTGCACATTGTCTTTTTAGTTCTCACTAATTAAGGAATTAGCTTTGTTCGAAGAATAGGTCCAGTGAAAAGCATGCCAATTAAAATAAACACTCGTGTTTTATTTTCAACATAGTGAATACAAATTTTTATGTTTAATTTCTAAATAGTTACTTTAGAATGTTTCTAATAAAATCCTCACGATTTGGACGATTGGGTTGGAATAAATTGAAATGAATCGAGCTAAATAAATACACATTTTGAGGAGTACAAGTTTCGGCTATCCTATGGCCAAGAGAAGTAATAAATTTCAAATGTTTTCTTTATGTCATCTAAGCTTTTAGTTATGTGAATTACATAACCAGAGTAACTTAGATCAATCTAAATATCACGTGTCGAGCATCAAATATGCACATGTAATTACTTTTCTTCATTTATAATCCTTGCAAATCAAGGCTCAACAAAATGAGTTTTCTAAATTGCAGTATCAATAATTTTTAGTCTTACGGAATAGGAGCAACCTTGAATTTGGACACGGTTTTTTTTTTTTTTTTGATTTTCTTGCGATTGGACATGTTTGGTTAATTGGTGCGTTTGATTTAGTATTTTAAAAATCCATTGAGAAAATAAAAAGTAGTTTAGCCTAAAGGGTTTTGGGCAAATGCAAATATTGTTTGGTAAATAATGCTTTAAGAAGTAACTTTAAAACAAATGGTGTTTGGTAGAAAACACATTTGAAAAGTCTTTTGAGTGATTAATATTAGTTTTTTAATTTTTATTTGTTTAAAATTGACAAAAAAAGTATGCAACTTAAATAATGGTAGGAAAAATCGAATTTATTTACTTAAAATAATAGTGGGAAAAATCAAATATATACTTTAAAAAACAGAGATAAAAAAAACCAAACCCTTTGCCCATGAAAGGTTACAGCCGTTAGCAAGGCATATCTAGCGCCATCAGATCAAACACACCCCATATGGTGCTCTAGCATTTATCGCTGCATTGGCTTAAGAACGTTGGTACTAATATTTAATTTTTTTAGTAGTGATCGATACTAATATGAATAGATGTATCGGATAAAAAATGAAAAATAAAAGAGCGCCCTAATGCATGCTGTGGTTTTGTCTCATGAGGCCTAATTTTGTAAGGAAAAAGAGAAATAAATAAATAAACTGTGGAGAGTGGGATTTGAACCCACGCCCTTTCGGACCAGAACCTTAATCTGGCGCCTTAGACCAACTCGGCCATCCCCACATTCGTGCACCTTATGTCACCAAATTTTATTTTTATCGTTAATTAGTCAACTTCCGTGATGCCCTAGAACTCTATCTTCGCAACGCGTCCACGGTACTGAGACGGCTCGGAATAGGATCGTTTATGAGGTTTGTCTTCAAGTTCTTACATCGTATTCAGTCTATTGTGCTATGGTTTCTATTTCATTCTTATGTCTCCTCCTTAGAGTAATTAATTTCCTTTGAGAAGTCCTGAATTTTGACGCAATTAATCCCTATGATCTTTGACTCAATTAATCCATATGGTTGACCAGAAAAAGATTGGATCCATGGAGTATTCGACATAACTTTTACAATTCTTCCGGATGAGAGACTGTGCAATTCAAAGAGAGGTTTGCTATGTATTATAACTTAATAAAGTAACTAATTAACAAATTATGTCTTTAGAGAATCAAATTACTGATTAATAGCCGAGTTCATGAAGTTCAAGTGGGACTATCATTTTTGCAATGAGGACTCCTCATCAATCTTTTGGTATTAACAAACTTTTATTGCTGAGATAATTTTAACACGATCCTTCAAATGTGTGAAAAAGAGGTGCACTATTATCTATCACGGCAATAAATTCAACATGAACTTTTTAACATAGACAAAAAAATACAAAGTGCTAGACCGTGTGACAAAAAAAGAAGAAATTACATCATCTCATATTTCATTCTTGCTGCTATATTCGCGGGCCAGCCCACCTTCTTCTAATTGCATGAACGGCTAGTAACGACGAGGACCAACATGTTCTCAACTCAGAAAGACAGTCCACTTTCATCTTAACGTTGATTCCACAATCTCTCCTCAACGCCTAAATTAGTTTGACCAAGCACCGCGAAATTATCACTTGACCTAAACACAAGTTCCTCAAATTGAAGCAAATCCTTAAACTATTTGGACTTGAGTAAGCTCTTCAATTATTTCTTCTGAATTATGGGATGTAAAATACATAATATTCCCACCTAGGTAAGAAAGAAAAACATTAACTTACAAACTTAGGGGACTTTGGGTTGGGAAGGTAGATTTTACGTCTATGATGTTACTGCCTAATGGGTTGGTACAAGAGCCGTTTGTGCCCAGGACGACAATGTAGAACTAGCAAGAGTTTCTGCAAAGTCAACATGGGCTTCACATAGTGTCTCGTAATCAACTTATCTTATCGGTTCATCCTAGTTACAAGATACCTTATCTTTTTCCTTCCATAGTACTAATAGGGCCCTCCAGGTTGAAGGTCTGGCCCATTCGTTCGCGGACGGAAAACCAACGATGTCATTTTTGGCACGCGGATCGAAAGTTGTACGTTTTTCGGTAAGCTTGAAACATCGTGTTTAAATTGCCAGAGTGGTGAAAAATTCGTGCGCTTTATTATTATACGTGTGCAAGGCCGTGCTGGATTTATCGAGCTGATACGACGCTGTGTTTTTGTTTGTGTCTTTTTTTCTTTTCTTTTTTTGGGTGCGCGGCCCACATAAAACCTGAAAAGTCACGGGCGCAGGAATACCTTGCAAAATATCTACAAATTTCTACTCTGCATGCAGGTCATTCGTGGCTGGTTGTCTAGGACCATCATGTCTCGGGCTTTCATTTGGACCACAACGGCCTCCAAATCCTTTTACCTCTTCCGATGCTTCATTAAAAATCAATATTTTCAAAAATGATTTTTTTATTTAGAAAATAAAAATCATTGATAATAAATACGTTTTTAATTAACTAATTATTTCAAAAATACAAATGATATGAAAATAATTTTCAAATTATCTATTTTCTGCAAAATAAATTTAGTCTAAATTTAATCACCTTATCCGTCCGAAACTCATCTGCAAGACAACGGGGAATGTTTTGATTTTTCCTCTTGCCCCCGAAATAAAGACGCGGCAGTCATGGGCAAAGATCGAGACAATTTATCTCCCAGACCCAAAAAAAAGAAAAAGAAAAATTCAGGCCGAAAGGAACTTACCCCAACCCCCACGCGTTCTTCCATCCGGACCGTCCGTCGGCGATCCTCGTGACGCGATCCTGGCCGTCAGATGAGCCGTCCCCTTTGACCACTCGTTTTACCCCCGACCTCACCGGCCTCTGTGGCCCATACGAAAATACACGGAAACCGTTATAAATTCCAAAGCAGAATCTCCAGAGAGATCCGGCACTTGCAAGCAAAGGCCCAATCATCGCCCACTCCCCCACAAAAAAACAAAAAAAAAAACATTTTCGTTTCAAAACAAAAAAAACACGCGAATAATAGGAAAACAAATACACTTTCACGGCAAGCCACCAGACGCTTTCGCACCTACGTGTGTGATCTCGCAACCACTTTTTATTTTCTTCTCTGCCCCCCTCGCCCCCGATAAATTATAAAAATAAACCAGGAAAATTTTATTGTATTCATTCGTGCCACCCGAAAAGGAAAAAATAAAGAAAAAAAAATCTGTGCTTACCTCTTCTCTTCTAGTTCCACACCTCTCCCTCCGTCTCTCCCTCCCTCTCGCCGGTTCTCGCCAAGACCTCCATCCGGGAGAAATTCCGTTGGGGAGATGGGTCCGATCGTGCTGACTCAGCTGGCGACGGGCCTCAGCGTGCTGGCCGGGGCGGCCCTGGTCAAGTCGGTCATGGACCAGAAGCCCATGGCGGGCCCCTTCCCGCGGTGCCCGAGCTGCAACGGCACGGGCCGGGTCGCCTGCATGTGCTCGCGGTGGTCGGACGGCGACGTCGGGTGCCGGACCTGCGCCGGGTCGGGCCGGATGGGGTGCAGCAGCTGCGGGGGGACGGGCACGGGCCGGCCCCTGCCGGTCCAGCTCTCGGTGAGGCGTTCCAACCCTCCTCCTCCGTATTGACCGAAGCAGCCGGCGGCGGCTTCTGTTGTAACTTTTTATCTCTCTCTCTCTCGCTTTCCTTCCGGGGAATTGAGCTATGTAATATAAATTGGGGAAGATACTTGGATGGAGGAGATGGCAGCATATGCTATTAGGATGTAATGGAATGAGGATACTGCAAAATTCAGATTCTTATATGACCATGATGGTGATGATGATATAATCTTGTTAACTTAGCTAGGATTTTGTTAGAAAGTTTTCCTCACGGTTTCAGATAAGTTTTGTCGATATCGTGTGGCTCTCTCTACCTTTGAATGAATGCTTCTCTTTGCCGATTTAATCTAGCTTCAGCGCTTGAAGGACGAAAGGGCGAAATTTACATGCGCGGAAGCTCTTCCTGCGATTCGAATTGACGGTGCGTGTGGAATTAATTAGTAAGAAAGGAAGAATAGAAAAATTCACGGTGCGGCCTGATGTAGTAGAACGAGATGTTCTGTCCAATTTGTCGACTTTTCCCAGTCCCAGCGGAGGCTGAATGGATGCTGCATTGCTAGAGCAGGTCTTGCTCCTGGCGGGTTCTAGCATGCATCTGTCCTAACATGTACATACACGCCTGATTCGGGGATTCATGTGCATATTCAGATGCCCATAGATCGGACCTTGTGACAACGCATCACGCGAGCGTGAGGCAGTGCTGGTTTGGGGCCTCTAGCAGCAGCCGTGGAATGAAGGGTCATAGCGTGAGCGAGTGCTGTGGATGAATGTTACAGTTGGCGAATGGCGGGAGGACGATGGGTTCATGGTTGTGGCGGCAACCGTGGCCGCGGCAGACTAGTGAATTTATGTTTTGGGTTATCGCATTGGAAAGTTAAGCGCTATCAAAACGGGAGCCTCGTGCAGGGGCAGTACCTTTTCTTTGAAGAAAGCCATTCACATTGCTTATGAACAGATATATGATAGTTTTAGGCCATCCAGCCTGTAGTGGGCTCGAGAGAGAGAGAGTTCTGAACATGGAAAGTGGGAACGAAGAGTTTCTTGGGTAGCCCAATGTTTGAGGAGAGACGACAGCAATTCACTGGATACTTAAATCTGTATAGGATCGATATTTTCCCAAAACTCAATAAACTAAAATCAAATCAACCTCAGCAGCAACCGGTTACTATATTGCATTATTATCAATCCAATATCAATTTATGTAGTGCTAAAAATTAAAGACAAAATTTGACGAGTCAAAAAGCTTCCACCAATCACCAAGATTAGCAGGATGCATCATAGTTCATCTCTAGTCATGCCTCTAGAGGTTTGACAAATTACCAATACAGCAATATCTCATTACCACAGAGGTAAATTAACAAATAGGAGCAAGAAAATGCTGACTACTGCAGAAGAAGTTGAGAGAAAATTTAGAGAATGATTTCAACAAATAAGACCGATCAACTTGTATATCGTGATTCAGCCAATTCCAACAATGTTCCACCTTGAATCCAGATTGCCTCTCCTCCTTTGAACTGTCGCTCAATGCTCTCTCTTTTTTTTTTTTTCTTTTTGTGCGAACGCTCTTCGTTCGCCCTCTCTTTTCTCTCCTTTATTTTACTTTTCTTCTTCTTTTTGTAAAGATGTGCTGAGCCCACGAGGCATACCTAACTCTTCAAATATGATACGAAAAATGATTAACCATCTTCCCGAAAAAGACCGTGCTTACTCACATGTGACGATGGCCCTTGCCATGGGGGTTGTCGGAACAAGTTTTCGGCCAACTTTACAGATTCTGTATTGGTGCTCATATGAAAATGGACCTATAGGAATTATAGATGCACATTACTAACTGAGGTGCTTCTATATGTAGATTTTTCTTCCAAAGGGTCAGAACCATTCAATCCTTTGGCACACAAGAAGTATATGTTTGGAAAAGTCCAAATGAATTTAGCAAAGGTTTATGATTATCAATGATTTTATTCAACCATCAGTTAGCAATCTCCATCTCGTGCAGCTAACAGCAGCACCATCTTTGAATGCATTTGTAGCAGTGGCTGGTACCATGAGTTAAGTCTTTTCAAGTTAAGCCATTATAATAAGAATATGCAAAGATTTAACTTCATTAAATCTTTGAGATATTGCAGACAGAGTCCATTTAATCTTTTAACAGACATCTGTATCATGTCTATAGAGAAAAGTGCGCCACCATGCATAAGGAGTTTTTGCTGCCATCCAAGCATCAATGTCAAGGCCTAAATTCATCAAAGAGGTATTTGTACATTGCACAGCCCTTCTATAGACTAGAGAAGGAGAGCTAATACAAGTTCTCTTTTCCAGTTACAGTCTTCCTTTAAATAATCACACCTCTCTCATCCTCTCATTCCTTTGCAAATGGATTTCCAAATTCATCCTCCCAATTCGATCTCAAATCGTTCTCCCTTGAATTCTTCCTCACTTGGGTGTGAAAGCCTGCAATAACCCACCAAAAGTAAATGTCAAAACAAGTAGGTGCTTATGAAACGAGTAGTCTAAGTATAGATGTGGGTGCAGCTGAGCTTACAGCAAAAACTGTAGCATGACCCGGATCAGCGAGGTGAGCGAAGAGGTTATCGATTGGGCCAGTGCCAGTGTAGATGTGTTGAAACCAAGCGCCCATGACAGCCAACATGGCCAGCCTTCCGTTCTTGATCTCCTTGGTCCTCAACTCCTTGATCTTCTCGGGCGAGCCAGACCCCCAACCGAGTGGGTCGAACCAGAGCCCGCCAGGGTACCCGACGTCGGTGCCTGTGAGCTTGTTGTTGGGGAAGATGGGGTCGGTGTTGACGCACCCGGGCTTGATGATGTCGGCCCATCTCCTGCCCTCAGCCCAGCCGATGAAAATCAGCTCGATGACGAAGAGGGTGGTGGTGTCGGTGAAGTACTCTTGCTCCCCGGCGGTGTACCATGAAGGAGTGTTCAGGATGCCGATCTTCGTGAGGAACTCAGGGATGAAAATGCCGGCAGCTCCGAGCATTGCCCATCTGCAGTGGACGAGCTCCGCTTGTTGGTTCCATCTCAAGCTCTCAGGATCAGACGCTGTCATCATCAGATCCATTTAGACATGAATTTTCTTGGTTAGAAATGGAAAATTGTCACGAGGTCCTACTGAAGTTCCTATAATTGCTCGAGCTGTATAGTTTCTTTAAGGATCTTTCTACATGCAGCGCCAATGCAAAAACTTCGTTTCACAGTAATCTAGTCAATCAGATCCATACTTGAATGCATGCCTTTAGATTGACACCGTCCTGTGACTTACCGAGGCCAAGAGGATCGAAGCCGAAGTCTCCCGGGAGGCTGCACAGCGAGTGATTCAAGGCAGCAAATCAGACTTCTTGTTCGAAAGCAGGTCGTGAACACAAAGCATTATAAATTTAAAAGAGAAGAGGCATAGAAAATGGCTACAAATTAGGCCCAACTAAGGATCGAACCTGCCATCGAGCCACGGAGGAGGAGTGCTTCCTGGGAACCAGAGGGGTCTATCAGGATCAGCCACTGCGCAGACGGTGGCCAATCTTCCCGCGGTTACAGCCGGTGCAGTGTGCTTGCTCACGCGCAACCTTTTGCCGGTCAGGAACGAAGATCCATTCTTTTGGCCACTGAATTACGTGCAACGATCACTATTAGAAACTCCAAGATAAAAAAACTAAGATTTTCAGCATTTCAAGCTCTCCAAACAATCGTCTAGACATGTCTACGATGTCAGCTGGAGTTTCCATGAACCTAAGACTAGGCGCACCAAGCACATCGCTCTATCTTCAAGATCTAAATCAATCCCATCTGGTCTCTTCTACGATGTTCATGGCCTTACGATTATACACGCATGCAGATCATAACGAAAATATATCACACAGGATCTGACGAGAGCTCGAGCTAAGTGAAGAAGAGCTTGCCTCGGAGAGGAGATGGCCACAGCAGCAATGGCTGAGGAAGCGCACACCGAAGCCATTCTCTTCTGATTAACTCGCGAGAGGTGGAGAGGGAATACAGCGCATGTGAAAATCCAAGGACATATAGAAACCGAGTTAATGTATGATGCATGGGCTTATCTTAAGGGATAGGAGGGGCGGCCTCTGATTGGCTGCTTCATTGCCACGTGGCCCGCAGAATCTACTAGGATCCCCTCCACCTGCCACGTGGAGACTGCCGAGTGATTCCTCCGCTGGATATCTGGAGTTTGTGGCTCACGTTGGCGGATCGTGCGGCCAATTAGGATTGTCCCCTGGCCCTGGTCGGATATATCGGCGAGTTGATGAGTTGGCAGTGAAATAATATGAGAAACAAAAGAAAAAGAAGAAAGGAAAAACTTATGATGCAAACTGCTCGTAGCTTGGCTGGAAGTACATGGAAAAATTCCTCTAGAATGCTATAAAGACGGATATATTACTAGTTTTTATTAATTTCAGTTAGGAACGCCGTGTCACAATTTTGATGGGACAAATTAAGAGATCATGCTCAACATTAAAATAATGAGATAACTTTACTAGATATAGGATTTGAAAAAAGATGCAAAGATAGCGAAGATAAAGATTGAGTTCACAATAGTTTCCCATAGGTTTCTATTGATATCTAGGGTAAACAATGCTTACATATTGGATGATCTTTACAATGCAGGTATTCCAATTTTTCATTATCATCTCGGTCATCACTATATGCATGGCCATAGTCAAAAGTCGGTAACAAAGATCGATCAATAACTTTCTAATTAAGTGTTTAAAGTAGTGGCTTCTCAAACCTCAGTAAACATTTAGGACTTTATTTTTTTTTTTTTTTGTTGCAATGAAGATACTTTCATTAAACTAAATTCGAAGGTGGATAACAAGTTCCAAATTCTAAATATAAGATTGACAATAGGGATTGTGGTGGGCTAGTAACCCATTTAGATGGAAGTGTTCTTGAATGGTGGGCTTTAACAACCCAGTCGGCTTCCTAGTTTAGTTCTCTCGGTTGAGAAAAGAGTCGAGTCCTCTCAAGTTGGGTTAGCAAGTTCCGGCGGTCCATTGTGATGGAGTTGGAAGCCCATTGTACGCCTGCTTGGCCCAGAATACTGTTGACCACTTCCAAGTTGTCACAGATCAAATCTACCGCTGGATCTGCGGATCGTATCCCTTCCTCTGCTTTCACGTGTTTTAGGACTGACTGACTAATTTTTCGACAACGAGGGGACGAGACACGACGGCTGTCGCCCAATGAGATTGGTAGGACGCTTCGAGAGAGACGTTGGACATTGGGCTACTTCTTGACTTCACCTCAGGCCCATATTCATTAAACTAGCCCAGAGTATTGTTGGGCCTATTTTAAACAGGGTTGGGGACTCGGACAACTTCTTCTTGGCCCATCGGACTCCAAGGTCCACAATGCTCACACTATTGGGGGTGGAATTTGCTTTCCCCAGCTACAAAGCATACGAAAAGTAACTATTTTTCTTAAACATGAATTTCATTTGTCGAAGTCTTCGGTAAAACAAATGCATCCCGAGTCATACATTTCCTGGCAGAAACAGCAATTTTTCTGTTGAGACTCAAACCGGGAGTTTCAGTCAAAAAATCATTAAAAAAAAGAGAAGACCGGCGATGTTTCGAAGAATTTACTGTGGCTTGCAAAAAGCATAGAGAAAGGAGGAATCGTCCAAGTTACGGAGTGATATTTGGATTATTGAGCGCATGTTGTGTACTTAATTCACACGCAACGCGTTCGTTCATTTATCACAAAGTCAAAATCTATTGACGAGTAATTATTTATAAAAAGTCCGTGGGTTGCACCGACAATAATAGAACAAAATCTCGTTCAAAACAAGGTTGAACTTTCACCTTGTCCTCTTTGACAGTCTCTAAATTTTACTGAGTGCTTGGTCCAGCCGTACAACAAATAATTCCCACCGCGGCATCCTTATCTTCATGCAAAAGGGTCCAAGGAAATCATCACCGGGCGAGAAGCCATTGCTTTCCAGTGGATAAAGACATGACCCACCACCACCATCTCTCCCTTTCTTTCGACCTAACGAGCAATCTAGACATTGTATAATAGATCCTTTTACCAGGTGTAGTAGCCAGGAGAGTCGATCATTGCTCCCTCCCTCGTTCACTTTTGCCAAAGCACCCATCGATCCGAGATTGAGTTTGGCAAGTTTGCATTGCTGTCTGGCTTTACCTTGAATCTAAAGCCCGAGTGTTCCCTCTTGGACTCTCACAGCATCAGGCCCCTACCTAAACTCCAACGCGGATCTTTTTGAGCTGATGGCGAAGTTCCTGATTAGCGCTGTGCGCTTGATGCGATGATTAGTATAGTTTCTTTACCCAAACCGCAATGATCGACATAGTTGTCAGCAGCAGTGTAGCGACAACACTTTCCTAAGGCGAATTTATAGAAGATAAGAGCGACGACTTTCTCCATGAAGGGTGATTTTTTTAATGCCCTTTCATTATCATGCGATGGAAAGAGAGATAAGATTTATAGTTCGATGGTACTTCCGGTAATTTCCTTTTTCTGCCCGAGATCAAGCTCGAAGTATAAAAGTATATGAACAATTTTTTGAGCCCATCCGACCGACATCTATCGAGTATCAGGCTTTCGAGACGGGTCAAAACTACGTTTGTGCTCACGGCGGGCGGAATCATACGTACCAGCAACTGAAATACTGTCGAAAACCTAACGTAAGATTAGCATCGGAGGTGCTACGGATGGGAGGAAATGATTGCGAATCGCAATGATGCTGCTGCACATTTACAACCCCCTTTTTCCAAAATGCTTCCCCCCATTTTTTCAACCCCTAGTCCTAGTCCTTTCTTTGCTTGGTCAACAAGTGAAGACCAAGAATCGATCATCATTGCCTAGTGCTCGGCCTGCTTTTTTTGGGTCAAAAGCAGAAAACAAGCGCACGCAGCCGAGCCATGTGAACATCTCCTGCTGAATCTGAAAAGGACCATCCATAATTCCGCATTACTTAGCTTTGCGTCTGTAGATTACCTAGATCGCAAGCTTTTACTCGCGAAACATAACCGAGCACGATGATCGCACCTGTCGTCGCTAATCACTGTGCAGTGCTTTGTGTCCCTTGCGTGTTAGCCAAAAGGGGTTCCGTTCGCATGAACATGTCGGAATGGATCTTAGTGGTCGATGGAATCTTAAACGATGACTGTGTTCAGGAGTCCTGAAGGTGGAAGCAGGAAAAGGGACTTTGTTCTTTCGACTTTTGAGGACGGAGGCTGTCGGTCGGGCAATTCGTCTCTTCTAGTCCTAGGACATCACAATGACCTTATCCTGACGATTGCAGCATTATAGAGAAAACGAGAAGAGAGACCATCAGGCCCAGGACCAGCCCGGGCCTGAGCGAAACATGTTACTATGGTACAAGGATGGGACCAGATGCTTAACCTGGATATCAATCTTGCGCAGCAGTGAATGTTAGAGTAATTTCTCTTTATGTACCATAGTAACATGCACTAATATGTCATATAAAAAGATTTTGAACTCAACCATCTATTATAGTTCATGGTTTAGAAAGTTCTATATAAAAACAAAGGAAAATATCTTATATAACGATGATATCACATGTCCCATTAACATGATATCATTCAACTAATTACATGTCTCGAAATTTTAAATTTTAAAATATTAGTGGTTGTCAAGTCAGCAAGATGAGACGGTCCGATTGGCAGAGTGATGTTAAATTAGCAAGACAAGTGGTATTACCATTACGTTAGGTTAGCAAGACAAGTGGCATTACCATTACGTAAGTTACTTGCCCCCAAAAAACAACCCTAAAGGGTTATTTTATGATGAGTCATGGAGGCCGCATAATTTTTTATTTATTTTTAAGTCGTAGAGGCTGAATGATTGAACTTCAATTTTTGCATTTTGCTTGATTCAAATAGTTAAAATGTGAGATATCTCCGATTTTGATATCAAATGCAAGTGTGATTGATCACCGCTGGATGTACTTTTTATCCCTTTTCCATACATATGTTGTTGTATCGACGGAGCTTAAATCAATTCTTTACATAAGCCACAAAAGTTTTATGCTCACTCATCAATCATCCATGAGTGGATGTCGCCTCGCTATTTGCATTCTTGGGTTCATTCCCACGCTCATGTCTCATAAAGTTTCAAGAGAGATAATTACCCCAACCTCCTTTTTACTAAGTGTAGAAAGCGTGAGCCAATGCCCTAACTTGACTTGTAAGCTATAATTATCAACACAACACATGGGTAATGCTCCAAAATCCAGAGCCCCCACATGTCTTCAAAACTTCCAGCTCTGTGTAAAAGTCCAAAACACGATCGGATGCCGCCTTGACGCTAAAACATAGTTTTCTTCAAACCATGTGATGGTGGTGATGATGACGATGACGATGATTGATGTCCATTGCTTTGCTAACTGCCCACTGCCTAAGGCAAATCTCGACTCTTTCAACTGCTCCAAATTGCAGGACGAATCGGCATGTCAGTCGTTTTCGAAGCGAGGCCCCCTCGTCATCATTGCATGCTTGTCTGCATCTTTCTAATCCCGTCCTTCTCACCTTCCCGCATCATTACGAATCATCGTTATCCACATCAAAACCCTTTGCTCACATCTGGATACGAATGACGCTGTGCAAGGGACGATCGGCTTCTCTTTCCAGAGGAAAAGTTAAAAATAAAAATAAAAATGTGATGGCGGGCTGGGGGCGCACGAGATATTCCGTCGGTCAACGCCAACGAAACGAGGGGAGGAGGAAGCAAATGTTGACCGAGGCACGCGCAAAAAGGTAGATGAAACGGAGCTCTCAATCGCATGACGCACTTGTAGGAAAATGGGTTGTTGATTCACCCAAGGCTTGTTGCCTGAGAATACGATCGGTGCGTTGATACGTGCATGATTCAACTTGCTCCACATGTAACACATGTACACACACGCAGCCCATGCGTCTTTACCTGTGTCTTCAACTTTAATATTCTTTGCTTATTGTTTGTATGTGACATAGGGTGTGCTTATGTTGCCGGATGGAATATTACCCGATCGGTCCTAAAGACTTTTTAATTTCCCCAATTGAATCTTAAGTTTTGCATGAAATTTCTATTTTGATCTTCCGATTGATTTTTAATGAGAATCGCTGATATGACAATCTAGTTATCATCGATTGTCTTATGTGGCATGTCACCACATTGGCGATTTCAAATGAAAATTGATTGAAAAGATCACAATGAAATTTGAAACAAAAATTTAAGACTCAATTAATAAAATTAAAAAATTTAGAATTGAATAAAAATTCGTAAAATGAATTCAAGAATAATTACACAATTTCCCATTTTGGGAGGATGTCGACATAGGGAGATGTGACGCTGCTTCTTGTGCAATCCTAACTTGAACAAAAGAGCCGTCAACTTTGAAGGCTAATTATCTTTCTTGTAAAGTCTTCTCTCATTGAATCATGTCATCCTTGACACTTCTCAACAATAATCATCTAGACAATAATTAATCATCATAAACAAACATCCCGTGGTCATTCCTATCTCTGCTTCGGATAATCTCAAATGAATTTTGCCGGATTGGTTAGTTCACGAGGATTTGGATCTTCTAGAGATTTGGAGAGATAAAATCGGGTATGATGATCCAAATTCAATTTGGAATATGCAATTCGTCCATGCACTAACATTGTCTAACTTACTTCATTCTAGAACAATGTGGGGCCCTAACAAAATTTATCCTAATTCACTTATCTTTCCATTCAAGAACTTTCGCATCTCTAACTTGACATTTCAAAGTGAAGCAAAAGGTCCAAGAGACTCAATTTGCATTTGCTTCAACACGTAGGTAAATCCAAAACTCTTGGGTAATGATAATGATCAATTCATAAGGTAGAAAGGTTTGATTACAAGACTAAGGATCTCGCACGTGATCGTTTACCTGTTAAATGTCCTGGAATAGGCTAACTCGGTCTGCAAATTTCATCGAGACGCCTACTATTATTATCTCTTACGTAAGTTTGATCGGGACAAACAAAGCAATATGCGGCGCTTTAACCCGTGCCGTGCTATGAGAGAAGCGAGACCCGTGGCGAGACGCAAAAAAGTGCTTCCTAAACGTGGACAGTATGAACGGTGTTTTTCTCTCTCTACAGTATTTGGTGGCCGTGTCTAGAGGTTGAGAGTGCTTATAGATAAACTCGAAGAGCAGTACCTTCGATGAAGTCGCAAAAGACGTTGGTTAAACTTCACTTACCATGCACGTAAAGGCTGTCCCAAGACCGCCGGGCAAGAAGCAACCCTAAACCCAATCCCTTATTTGCCTAGCTTCTCACGTCATGACCGAGCGAATGGACCATTTTTATCCTTTTATTTATTCTTTTTTGGGGTACCAACTGGATCTTTTTAAGTTCCGATGTTGGATAACTACGATTTGGTGCGAGGGTTGACGTCTCCAGCTCTATCCCGTAAGTCACGCCACTTCGTTAGACGACACAGGCATGAAAGAAACTTCGAAGGAGAAAAATTATCGATGGGACCCTTTTGTCTTGCGTTTTAATGTTTGGTCTTTGCCTGACATCTGTTGCACAGTGCACACACGTAAAAATCCAAATGAATGGAACCCCGCAAGCGGAGCGGAGGATGTCGACAAGTCAAAAGTCCCAGCGAGGATAAACTTCGAACCACAATTCATTTTCATTGATAGGGTTCATAGCACAAGTTCGTCTGCGAGCACGGCAGCAGGATAATGATTGGGAATCGGGACAGGTGAAGATGGTTACTGTCAATTAAAAGTTAAGTCTCGGTTGATTAATTACCGTCGGTGGAGCATAAAATCATGAAATTATTGTTATGAGATACCCATTTTAAAGATGATCGATGTGAGTTATGCAACCAGCAGATATCCGTACGACACTGTATTCAAAGTTGAAAGATCGAACCAGCAGAACGAGAAAATCACCGGAAGATCTTGGTGGAACTTTGGATATGAATAAGGAGCAACCCAAACCCTAAACTTGGTTCAACCTTTTGACCGAAGGCTGACTTCGGTCCACGGATTGGGCGGGGGGAAGTTTGAAACGTGTTCCGTTCTCACGAGCGCGACAAAGCGCCCCGCACGTCATATCTACAAGTCCCGTAGTTTTATCATTCCAAACGATCCACCCGTAAAAAGAAGAAAAAGGAAGAGAGAGAGAGAGAGAGCAGCTGGTCTCGTAGAACTAAGAACGCGACGTGTCTTGGCGATCACTCAAAGCATGGGGGTTCCACGCCTTTCCTCTCACTGAGATTTCGCACGACGCCCGAAGAGAACTATAATAAATCTAAGTGGGGGAGACGGAATTGGACGTGTCTTTAGCACGATAAGCAACAAGCAGCAATCCTTACTTCCCTCACCTATGAAATTTTAATTGCCAGCTTAAGCCCTCGCAAATCCCAATTGCGTATATGCTTCGAGAAGACGACTGAGGAATGAGAATCGATGGATTCCTACCCCAATGTCTTGCTTTAGCTGCTGCCATTTAAGTAGCCGCACGTAATCAAAATACCTTGACAAATCACAATTCAGCCCTTGGTTTCGAGACTTCTAATTGGTGCACCGACGGTCACAACCTATGATTCTGCGACTATTTGACTAAACTATGTTTTTCGCTGATTTTGACAGGACATAATTACTAGTGAACGAAGATTTTCCAATCTTGGTTTCCATTCTATCCGGGCATTGGCAGTCAATTTTCTATGAAGACAATAGCTAGGTTACTCGATTAGCAAAACGGGGGATCTCATCGAGTGTTAATTTGTGGTGCCAATCAGAAAGGATAGGACTTCCAGTTCGAAGCAGGATCTTCTCATCTACTAAATTAAAATGGCGAATCAATGACATGAAGGGAACAGAAAAGCACGAAGAACGAGACAAGAGTTGTTAGGGAAGATGCCACGTCGTGTTGTGGGCGAACACGGTTTTTGATATAGCACGAAGCTGTCTTTTTATTGAAATCCCGTGATCTTTAGTTGGAGCTATTCGCTGACCACGCACTCAAACATGACATGCATGCAATTGGCCGGTGTCACATACGTTAAGCCCTCGTCGGTGATGATTGTTGTAGAAATACCTCACGAAGGTTGTCGTATTCAAGATGCTAGGAACGGTGGGATCGGACGCAGCAAAGAGTCCGATTCATGTCGATGTCTTCGATTAAAACTTTCCTTCCTTGAGATCTCTGCATCAGTCTTACACTACAAGCGACGGGCCGGTTCAAGTAACAACACATCTCTAGGAAGCACTGGAACTCGTTTCAGCCAGTGTAGAGAGAAATCGGTTTTATCAAAGACGTAGCGCCGGGAAAAACAATGCCCGAGCACGCAAAAGCAAAGCCAAGAAAGAAGTTTTTTTGCTGGCTTGCTTCTCACTCAACTCGTGCATGTCACGAGGGCCGATGATCCAAAAAGACGTGGCGAATGCTGTGTTAAGCAATATCTTCTAAGTTAAAATTCTCTAGTCAGATCAATCACAATGTACCATGAAGTTCATGTGGATCTCTCTTCTTGCGTGCGCAAGTATAAAATGAAGAATGAGAATGAAGACTAGTTCATTTAATGTATCTGTCCCTCTAGCTCCGGGACAAGGTTATCGCAACCACACGTTATAAACTCATTAAGTTATCAGAACCTATAGCTAGTAAATTGCCATTTAAGGCATGCAAATTATGTCACTGGCTCTCTTCGGAATTAGAAAATCGTAGTACTTTTACGCTTTCGAAACATCGGCATGTGAATCAAGAGATAGGAGTTGTACATGCCACGTTGCCTCTTGTACTTTCCAGACCTTTTACGTGAGCGTCGGTGCGGCTTTTGCTTTTAACCTTTTCTTTAAGTTTTCGAGTTCGAGTTAGACCATTCTTTATAAATATGCGTGTAACATAATTTTAACTTTTTGAAGAGGGTTTTGTGGGATGTCTTGAATCCAACCCAACATAGCTTCTCCTCAGTGTGACTATCCGAATGTTCTTGAAGGCATTCCCCGTCCATTTCTAATGAAAATTCCACACATTTTTTCATTAACGGGCTGTATTTCATTCATGGTTGAAAGAAATTTTCTCCAATCAGAAATGGAAGAAAGCAATGGAAATGTTTAGTCCAAATTCTGCATATATTTTCATCATTACTACCAACACTAAAAAATGTGAATTTAGCATACGGTGCTTATAAGTTGTCACGTATTTGGAAACTATTCGGTATATGGTCACATAATTATCATGTGGTAATAAATATACAAATACACGACATGCCTTCGGTGAAATAAAAAATTGTCATAAATGTCTTGTCGCTTAAAAAAAAAATTCCCTAAAGAACGTAAAATGCTCCATCCGTTACTTCTTTACTTGCCATGGCCGTCCATCTAAACCCTAGCAGCGAGGCCGAGTTAAGCTCTCTCGAACTCTCCACGAGCATGCGAAAAACCGGAAATTCCTCCGGCGATCGGCGCGGACGAGATGGAAATCTTCTTTCGGAAGAGAATCGAGGCCGCCACAAACGCCAAAGAGCCGAACCGACGGACTCGTACGGAGCGCCGTGGCGTGCGTGGTGCGCAAACTCAGATAGGGAAGGAGACAAGCGCATGGCAACAAGTTCGTGCGTCAACGGCCGATCGCAAAATTCCACGGCTTCTTGCGCGCTCGACATGTTGCTGTTTCTATTCACTTCCATTCACGTCGTGGGTCGGATGGAAGGTAGCGCGAGCGGCGAGAAAAAACGCGACACCCTCCCCACCTAATTCCGGAAAAGCAGGAAATTACGCCGCTTTTGTCTTGTTTCCTCGGAAACTGACGGGAGAGGCTGGGCAGTTTGCGTTTTTCTAGTTCTATGTTTAGTGGCGAAATGAAATGTACGCTCGGTCTCTTGCGTACATTGGGGGTATGGACTTGGATTATTGGATTTGCATGGCACGCCATGTGAACAGGGATTAGCTGCTGCTGCCTGTGGGGCGAAACCCTAAGGCGGTGCGAAAGAGACTGGCGGGACTCTTTGGCGAGGAATAGGTTGGTGGCCAATCAGTGACGGTGGACGGTTTTAGGAGTGGAATAATGATAAAAAAATGGTCAATGAATTTTGGTCGAGTGTGCAATGTGATATCTGAACTTTTAATTTATTCAATAAAATCCTAAACTTTTATCGCGTGTTCAATGTAGTTGTTAAATTGTATGAAAATGTTCAATATGGTATTTTCATTAATTCAAGATCAATGACAACATTAAGCGTTTTCATATAATTCAATAACTAAATTAGACATGTATTAAAATGTTAAGAATTACTTTGAACGAACTAAAAGTTTAAGGATCATATTGCATGTTAAACTAAAGTTTAGAGATCGCGTCAAACAAATTAAAAATTCGGGAAACATCATTCGTATCATTTTCCCTTTTGGATAATAAGGTTTAGTGGCATTCATGTGCTTAAATAAGTTGGGTGTTCTTGTTGCGAAGGAGCCATTTACCATAACCTGTCGGAGATACAATGTTCATGGACGGCGTGCTTAATCACCAGCCTGGACGAAATGTTGGGATCGCATGTGCATGGCTAGCGTGGCTCAGCGCAATCCTCATGTCGTGTCAGTCTGATCATGCTGAGGAGCGATTTAGGGCGCTCTTTAGAAATACCCCATCTCGGTAATCAGAAACACATCCTCTCCATGGCTCGGTCCTTATCAAACTCCATGGTCGTTTGCGCATCTCTTTCAGCGCAACTGTGAACGAGAATCTTTCTCTTCCTCCTCCTCTCTATAATTGCAAAGAACATGGGCACGAAGCTGCGCACATACCCATCTCTCTTCGTCACCGAATCGGTAGTTGAGTCTACACCGCATGTGACTCGATCGCCATCACGCCACTCACGCCAACAGTTACTCCTTTTTCCGGCCGTGCGATCGGGGCTCAGCACCACGTTCGCGTCAAATCTCCATCGGAAGGCTAAAAGTCCATCGCCCAATTCTCAAAATTGGGTTTTTGTTCCTTTTATATTCGCTGGAGCTGATATTCTTATTGGTTTCTTGTCTTGGAAAATATCTTTGATGTACGAGGGTTTTTATCATAGTTTATTGCCTTTTAAAAGGGGGGGCAAACCTAACCAAAGACGAGCGGCCAATCCCGACAGAACTTAGGTCGCTCCCCCGTAAGGAAATAATTTTATGCGCGAGAATCGCTTTGGTTCAATCATTAAGTCCCATGCGCGCTTTGTTTTGGTGTACGTCCTGTGTTGCTATAGTTTTCAGGATCGAGATGGAGATGATTGATTGGATCCTACTCGCTACCTACCATCATGACCGTTTTCTGTTCATCGCCAGGATCTTTCGCTCGGCCAAAGCAAGTGGATGTCGAATCTTCTCTGCGATCATCCTCATGATACGAAGAATTCGTGACGCCCATAGCTCCGCCGAAACATGGCCAGTTAGCCTTCTGTTTGTCAATTCGACACCTTGTGACCAGGAAGTAATATCCTTCGTTTCGAATCCATGCGAGAATTAGATGTTCTCGTATTGATTGCCAACTAGGAACTTGTGCGGATCATGTTCTTGTAAATCTAAAACCGGCCACTGAGAAACTTCTAAATCATTGGAGTCCAGAGAGGAACCGCGCACATGGGATATCTTCTGTTCTTACGTAGAATATGTTGGGATGGTGGGAAGCTATTCAGAATCTTCGAATCGAGTCCAAAACGGACCATATCCAAGAGAGGGACCGAGGTTGAAAAACTAAACCAAAGAATGGAACATAAAAGGCAAAGGATTGTTGCCATTATGATGTTATCCTGCACGGAATTTTCCTCTCTTCTTTTTTTCTTTACGACTACGACATTTACTATCCATCGACTAGAAAAAAATTAAACTAGAAAATATTCTTTCTAGAAATTTTCAAAAGGAAGAAAAGGTCCACTAGAATGAATGAAACGGAAGATGGAATCGGCGGTAGTACGTTTTTGACTGGCATTCTCGATGGACCCCGGACTTGCTTCGACCTTGAAGCTATTTAGGGTTTCAGTTTTCCTCCCTCTTGTCCTAACCACGGGACACCGCTGCCTAATTCGTGGAATTTATAAGTCAAGTTCGCCACCCAACTTTGTCAACCTCATGAAAGAATAGATGTTGAATTAGTCAGTAGTCAGCTCCTAAATTTCTATGAATTAAAGTAGAAGCCGATCGAACCGTTGAGTACTTGCCCTACCGAGCACTGAACCATGTTGAGAGCTACCATTTCCAATACGTGCTATAGACCAAGTATTGGTGTCTGAACAGGGGCACAATATCCCATCGCTACCAAGCCCTAATTCTTGGACTTCTCGATTCAAAAAATAAAAATAAGAGGATTGAATCATTTCTTTTCGATCCTTTTTCGAATTTGGTATTGGCTCGAGTTTATTGCAATCGATTGATTTAGTCAATGGAAAAATGTTGAATAATTATCGTAATTCGGTATTATTCTTGCTTCAATTTCAAGCTACGCAAAAAGAAACAAAAGAGATAGGCTCCCATTTTTTAAGAAATTCTCCTCCTCCTCCTCCTCCTTCCTTTTTTTTCTGGAAATTAATAAAATAATGTTATCATACAAGGCATGTGGAGTTTGTCCAATGGGATCATTGACTTGCCAACACGAACCAATAAAATAAAAGGACAAAGGACAATTAAATTATTCTTTTCAAGTGAAGATAGTTGTTGCCATGATTGCATCAAAGACGGAGAAGTTGGATACTAACTCCTCCAAGAAGAATCATTTTGCCCCCAAATGATTCATGCACGCCCCCATTCATGGCTCCTTCTAATCTCATGACACCAGGGGCAAACAAAAAACCCTCGAAGCATTCAAATTAGAAATTTTTTTTAAAAAAAGGCTACTTTTAAGAAATGACCAAACCCAAAATTTTAGTAAATGAAAAAAAAACAAATAAAGTAAAAGGATCGCATTGAAAATAAATAATATATCAAAATTAAAAGTGGAAAAAAAGTAAAGGGCAAGAGGACGCATTTGTTTGGTAAAAAATAAACGATCTTTAGAATTATTATTATTTTAAATGATTATTTACAAAAATAGCAAATTAAAAATATTTTTATCATTCACGAAACTATTTAAATATAAACGGTTGTCAATAATGAAAATATTTTTTATTAATTAATTATTCTAAATGATTAATTTAAAAAATATTATTCGAATTATTCATTTTTCAGTAACTAGGCTGATGTTTATTGTGGAGTTACACGCAAATTAAATTTTCGAAAGTATATTGAAAAAGAGAAAATAGAAGAAATCCGGAAAGGCTATCGGATGATTGAGGAGGGGCCAACGTGTCGGCATGTAAGGCACGGTCTCCGAGATGGGCCCCAACGGCTATTGAGCGGTGAGGATGCAGCCCATGGAGGAAGAGAGAGAGAGAGAGAGAGAGAGATGTGGCGTCCTCGTCTTTGCTTTTCCCACAAGAACAAAGCTGGCTGGCGGGACACGTGGGGCCCCCGCTGGGATATGACATGTGTGGTCGAACATCGGTTCTCGCGGACCACGTCATCCAAACTTATCCAACCCTCCCCTTTCCGAATTTTGGCTTTAGCGCCTCTCGCCCTCCTAAGCTGATGCTGCAATCTGCAAAGCGTAGATTTTTCCCTACTTATTTATAACGATCAATATCGTAAATTTGTATATTTATGATAGTTTTTTTCAGATTTTTTTTCATGATTGAAAAACTCTAAATCAATATATTTATGATAAATTAATCTTAAATTATTTTTTATCATAAAACCTTTCAAATGATACGTTTGTAACAAATTCATTATCTTTTATTTTCATTAAATTGAATTAATATCACAAAAATCATACGTTACACACGAAAGGTTAAACTTTAAACTCTCACACTCATAAAAAAATTACTATGTGCCATCTAATTTAGTAATTTAATGACAAAATTTCATAAAAACTAAAAATAATAAATTTGTCGTATTGTAGTGAAAAAATTAGTTTTTTGTAATTTATCACAAATGTACGTATTATTCCTATCTAGAAAATATTACATTTTTTTAAGGATAACTATCGTTGTGTCAAGCATAATAAATGGATGGAGATCATGGATGCTTGAAAGACGTTTGTTAATACATATATTATTTAAAATGATTAAACTTTCAATGAACTGATTGTACATCACTCTTTCTCAATATTTTTTGTTAAGTAATTTTCAATTGAATATATTTAACAAATATCCGAGGACGCTCTTTCACAAAACAATTCAATAAAACAAAGTAGATGGGAATTTTCTTGACAATTTTCATTCTCGATAATTGCGATTGACTTTTTAAATAGTGAATAGTGGTTCCTCCAGCTGTCCATCCACGAAGAAAATCGATTGCGATTTAGAGGTTAGTGCCCCTAAAACCCATCCGGACAATAAACCCTTTTATTAAAAGGCGATCTTTTTTATGCGTAGCATGTATAAACTTATTAAATATTCAAATATCAGTTGTGTGTATCCCGATTACAATTAAAGTCAACATGAACACAATTAACTCCGCATCGGCCGAACGTCTTGTCGAAAATTTGTACGCAAACAGATCGAAAATTGTCAATTCGACGCGCGCGTGTCGCAAAAGAGAAGTTCTTTTAAGACATGACCAATCAAGAAGAGCAAAAAGTTACAGGGAGAGGAGTCTAAATCTCTCTGCACTCCACATTTCCTTCCTTGTGTCCAACGTAATATTTTAGAAGAAACATTTTAGGAATTACAAATCTGCATTGTAGAATGCCCTATCTATTTTGGGTGCTAGTTTTGGAAATTGAATCTCTGCCATTAATTGAAAATGAAATCTAAGACATTGTTATTGAGGGATCCATTTATAACGTTGCATGCTTAGAAAAAACAATCACGACGACGACGATTAAGACTTCTCTTATGAAAACCGATTTCTTTCAAGTATTGCCTAATAACTTTGAATTTATACACAGCATCTTCTTTTTCATGTAACCTTTTATCGGTGTATTGTTTATGTGGGTCAACACCATTTCTCATTAATTTTTTGTATTTATTGTCGAACTCGGGATGCTTGCCATTTTTCTCCATCGCAAGTAGATCCAAAAGATTTCATGCATCATTCTTCATTTGCTTGTTGAGTATGTGCATTCTTTTTACTATATTTATATAATGTTACCTCAATTTAAACGATTAAGATTCGTATACCCCACCAATCCCATATATACAAAAACATCATGTTTTCTTTTAACCTTTTAGGAATCATATATTCATATCTTAGAATGCTTTATCTATTTCGGATACTTAGTTATAAATGGAGGTTGTGCCATTGAGTCAAAATGAAATCCAGACATTATCGTCAAAGGATGTGTATATGACGATGCATGCTTAGAAAAGACGATCACAACAATGATAGTTAAGACTTTTCTTATAGAAACCGATTTCTTTCTAGTATTGCCTAAAAACTTTGAATAAGTCTTTTCTTTTTCACACGACTTAAATTAATGCATCATTTTATGACCAAAAAAAAAAAATTAATGCATCATTTATGCGAGTCAATACCATTTTTCACTAATTTTCCCGATTAATTATCGAACGAATAATAACTACTTTTTTTCTCCATTGCAAGTGAAATCCAAAAGATCTTATGTGTCATTCTACATTTGCTTGTTGAGTATATGCATGTTTTTGCTATATTTATATAATGCTATCTTGATTTAGATCGTAATGATTTGCATCTCCCACCAACCCCATAAATACAAGGATGTTGTTTTACATGTAATGCATGGTATTGGACTTATAATTTTTCCATTTTAGTTGGATTGACGATGCATAATATTTAGAGGTACCTCATATAATCGAATTGTTTCACATGTCGACTATCTGACGACAGGAGTGCAACTTTTTTCTCAAATTAGTAATGGATCTATACATAACCCTAATCGACAAAGAACTCACATGCGACACACGCTCCGCATAAGACCAAGTTCAAACCGTAGATCCATTTAACTCGTTCGCAACTTTCAATTAATTCACAAGCACGAGGAGGGCAGCAATAGAGACGGAGAGAAGAAAAGATCGAAAACAGAGGATATCATCGGGTTGTTTGAATTGTATAATGGCGAGATGCTTACACGTCCGATGAGATAACAATCTACATATGCGTACAATTTATGGGTTTTCTCCTAAAAAAGTTATTCCGGGGTGTCTGTTTTCAACTCATTCGCACGTAACAACGTTATTGTTGGGTAAGGAAATCATTATCTTGGCCGTTTTCTTTTTAATCTAGGGATGCGAATGAAGATGTTCAGTTATTTGGAGGTTCATAAAACAAACCACGATTCCCACGAACAGATTCAATCCAAGTATTTGGTCAAGGACCCATGCCGCTGTTCAGAGTAATTCACATGTTAGGCATAGAATTCACGCACGAGCTCTAATTTCTGAGCTAAAAATCCATTCGCTTCTCAACTAATCGGGTCAAATCAAACTCCACTCGATAAACTTAGCAAAATCGTTTTTTCAATTTGTTTAATTTAAGCAAGGTAACTTAATTCGTTCGTACTGACCCAAAAGAAAAAACTTAAATTCGTTAGCGAGAAGGGAAAATCGGCGATAATCACTACTTCAACCAACGACGCGGACGGAAGGGGTTAAACCTAAACGACGGCGAGCCGGGCAAAACGATAATGGAGATCTGGGTCAATCCCCGTTTGACCAGAGAGAGAGAGAGAGAGAGCGCAAAACAGCGAGCGGAGGGGAGCTCCGTCAATATCGAGAAAAAACCCATTATTTTGCGTTTTGACGCGTGGCAATCTCGTAAATTAAGCACGACTAGGATTGTTTTAAAAGAAAAGAAAAGAAAAGAAAAAAAGGGCAAAACGGCAAATTAGCAACGCCATTTGATTTTCTTGGGGGTGGGGTTGGTACTTTACTGGCCTCTCCATGGATATATATAAGTCCCGTCTCCCTTCTTTTCAGTCCCTCGTCGGCTCCTTCCCCCTAGAGAAAATAACGCAAACTCGGAAACAGAATCGCAGAGCGAGAGAAAGAGAGAGAGAGAGAGATAGAGAGAGACAGAGAGAGGCATGAGAACGAGAAGAGGAGCTTGGTATTCCCCACCCGATGCATGTTCAGAGGACGCCGCAACGGCGGCGGCGACGGCGATGCCGATCAAGAGGGCGCGGGACGTCGCCGGAGACGAGGCGGGATGCGGCCGGAGAAGACAGAGATTGTCCAGCGGAGGCTGCGACTCCTTCGACGCGTTGCCCGACGACCTCCTGATTTGTATACTCTCCAGAGTCAGCGCGTCCGCTTCGTCCCCCTCGGATCTCATCAACGCCTCGCTAACGTAAGAGCCCGAAGCCCAATCTCGTTTCTCTCCGTCGACGCCTTCGTTTTCTTTTTCTTTTTCTTTTTCTTGAAAAGCACCGCTTCGCTCGCCGGAGGAATAACGTCATTTTTTAAATCCTGATCGGGAGCAGGTGTAGGAGGTTCAATTCTTTGGCCACCCATTCGCTTGTTTTGTCGAAAGCTTCGTCGAAGTGCCTCGCCGTCGGGGCTGCAAACTGGTGCGACTCGGCTCACCGCTTTTTGAAGCTATGCGCCGATGCCGGAAACATGGAGGCCTGTTACATTCTCGGAATGGTAAGCAAATCTCAAAGCCTCCCAAAATAAGGAAAAAGATAAAAGATGATTTAATTCAGGATTTTTTTTTAATACGTTTTATCTAAAGTAAAATTCGGAAACGAGCATTACGAGGGAATGGTAATCTGAGCTTTTCTTGTTTCTCTTTTCAAACAGATTCGGTTCTACTGTTTACGGAACCGAGGGAGCGGAGCTTCTCTCATGGCAAAGGCCGCGATTAACTGCCACGCGCCGGCGCTCTACTCTCTCGCCGTAATCCAGTTCAACGGTAGCGGCGGCTCCAAGAACGACAAGGACCTCCGGGCTGGCGTCGCCCTCTGCGCGCGCGCCGCCTTCGTGGGCCACGTCGACGCGCTCCGCGAGCTCGGGCACTGCCTCCAGGACGGCTACGGCGTCCGCCAGAACGTCGCCGAGGGGCGCCGGTTCCTCGTCCAGGCGAACGCGCGCGAGCTGGCCGCCGTGCTCTCCTCGGCCTCCGCGGCTCTTCCCACGCGCTCATCCTTGCTCGCGTGGAACCACGCCCGCCACGACGCCGACGCGGCCCGCGCCGCAGGCTGCCCATTGCTGAGCGACTTCGGGTGCAACGTGCCGGCTCCGGAGGTGCACCCGGCGAACCGGTTCCTGTCGGAGTGGTTCGCGGCTCGCGGCGTCGCCGGCGGCGGCTCCGACGGAGATGGCGGTCTGAGGCTCTGCTCGCACGCCGGGTGCGGGCGGGCGGAGACGAGGAGGCACGAGTTCCGGAGGTGCTCGGTGTGCGGGGTGGTGAACTACTGCTCGCGCGCGTGCCAAGCACTGGACTGGAAGCTGCGCCACAAATCCGAGTGCGCCCCGCAGGAGCGCTGGATGAACGACGGCGACGGAGAAAATGACGGAGTTGGTGCGGGTAACGATGATGTCATGGCCGTGAGTTGACGGCCGATCGTGAACGGCGGGTTTGCTGCTACTCTTTTTTTTTTTTCCTCCGTTTTTCACCCCTGAACTTCGCCCTTTTTCGGGATTATAGGGTTTAGAATTTTAGCCTTTCCTTTTCTTTTTCCGGTAACGGAAAAATGAGAAAATGAGGGCAATTTTAGTGGGACCAAAAAAAAAGAAAAAAAGAGGGATGAATTTTTGTTACGGCGGTTGCGAGGAACGAGCAACTTTTTCAGTCTACTCCTTGTATAGCATATACTTCGGTGGCATCAAAAGGGTACCCGGTTCTTTTTCTTCCCCCGATATTTTTCTCTTTTCTTTTTATATTATAGAGAAATTTCTGGGCTCGTATTTCACCTAATTGTTTATAATTTGGTTATGTTTTAAATAGTCAAACGTGCGAAGAAATGCTGGAGTGAAAGGGGAAAAAAATATGTGAGTCGTGGGATGGTGGTGGTGGTGGTGGTCTGCAGCAGGCAGTGTGTTCTGCATCTGGCACCGCGACCCATTTCTTTTTCCTTTCTTTAAAATATCTTTTGACTAAATCCGTCGATTGTGCAGTTTTGTACGTTATAATGTGGGTGGGAGCGGAGTAGGTTAAAGCGGGGTAGTAGCAACATGGGCGTGAACGACATGAGTGGCCGAAACCGAAACCAAAACCCAAGCCCATCATTCTCTCTCTTTCTCTCTCTCTCTGTCACTGTCTCATATTCGTTGATTGCTGAGAATGTGTCGTCGCGTGGTAACTCTGGGGCGGGGGGATTGAAAAGGGGTCGAGTCGAGAGAGGAGAGGGGCTTTTTCTCCTTCTTTTGGGCAAAAGAAGTAAAAAGTAAAAGATGGGGCAGTGTATCTTCTGTTCCTTGCAGAGAAAGGAGGACCGATGGCTAACGCGTCGTGTCGGATTTCTTTGGAAAAAGGGGAGAGAAGAAAAGACGGGGGAAGGGGGGAGGGTGTTTGGGCAGAACGAGAATCCTAGGCGGAATACAATAATGGCATGAGCATCATGTGCCCCCCAACCCTGCCCTACCCGCGAGAGTGTTTCCCCCTGCTTTATGGCTTTGCCTGCCCCTTTCGGGGCGCTTTTTTGGATGTGGTCCGAGGCGTGTGCGCAGGGGAGGGGCGCAGCCAGGATGGGGGAGGAGTTATTTCACTGTTTCTGGTTTGACCCTTTAGAGAAGGCAAGGAGGAATCCAGGAATTTTTGCCCGTTTTCCCGTCTGGCCCTCTTGTTCAGTTCTTGCTAACTTTGCCAATCAAAACAGATGAAAAAAGATCAATTCATTTTGGCGAAATTTGTTTTGGCAAGTGGATTGATCTGTAGAAGATTTCAATAGCGGAAGAAGTGAACTCGTTGCGTTATTTTTTTGGTCTATAGATGATGGAAGAATCTATATCGGTCGTGGATGAAATAGGAGTTAGATGGTGGGGAGGAGATTGGCGTTGGCATGTGTTGCAAGTGGGGGAGGGGAAAGTATCTTTAAGTAAATGGTCAAAGACAGACGACACGTTTTGGAGTGGAAAAAGGTGGGGCATCACTTATGGGTGTGGCCGCCATCGGCACTGCACCCTCTTTGCTCTTTTATCACCGTTTGTTCACTTTTCTCCCCCTTTTTTTTCCCCTTTCTCGCCTTTTCTATCCCGTAGGCACATTTCGTTTCTTTGTTTTTTAGGTGGGAGCTTTATCTTTCGGCTAGCAGCCTGCCGAGTGGGAGCGATTAGGGATGAACCGGCCCATGTCAAAGCCCGAACCCCATCTTTAATCTCGACTAGGCGATCGAGAAGCTCGTTAAAAGACTAGAACAGGCATCTTCTTCCCCTTAAATATTACGGATCTCTCGAACAAAATTTATATGATGGCATTGATTATGGTTTGATTCGGTCGCATAGGCTCTAATGGCCAATTATGGAACGAGGGTCTATGCTGGATTCGCGGCCACCTTGTGACTCTAAGACCTTATAGGGGGTAATTACCCATGTTCTTAATCGCTCCGAATTTCCCTTTTTTCTTTTTTTCAAGTGACTCGACTTTTATTATCTAAATGGAACTGTACGCCATCGCGGAGTTTCACTTTCGAGTCAAAACTCGAACAGCGTAATCAATTGTCAGTACAGTCCAAAAGGGAAGGGTACAAAACTTGCAGGACGTGGTGCAGACTGCAAAGGACTCTGGTACGACAGAGGAGGAGGTTTCCTTTTCTTTCGGTACCATCAAGAAACCAACCCCATTGTCCAACCGCAAAAGACACCCTCTTTTTTTTTTTGGGTCGAATTTTTTTAAAAGGCATTGGACGTCCCGAGACGAAACGAGAGGCCCCGAAAAAAATTGAAAAAAAATAAAAAATGAGGAGGGGCACGTTATCACGACTGGGCACCGAATCGATCGAGAGGAGGAATCCGCGGGTCCGATTGATTAATTTTCTTCTGCTTGGGAGGGTCGATGAGGACATAAACGTTACCCACCCACCACGAGCTCCTCCTACTCCCCCGTTTAAACGCACAATAATCACACGACTGGCTCCTTCTTAAAAAAAGGGCTTTAAAGATTTCTTGTTCTAGTATCTTAGGTCTGTCCTACACGTACAAGGATCGCAAGAACAACATATCATATTCTCACGTCAAACGCATACTTCGAAATTTGGAATATCGGGACCTGTCCACCCCAACTTGGAATTCCAACCAATCTTCAGCTTGAAATAAAAAAAAAGAAAGTTGTGAGACGCAATCGAGAAATTAGAAGGCCAAGATTTCCCTTGGGAATCTCGATTTCGAGAAGGAGAAAGAAGGTTAACAATGTTTGGTTTGGTGGGAACTGCGAGATGGGGGGGAGCGGTGCAGTGTTTGAGAAAGGGGCCAGCAGGTTTGAAAAGAATGCGAGATCGGCTTCGGTTCGGTTTTGGTACGTTCGGCGATAAGGAACGTAAACCATATTTGGTGGCTGCATTTATTGGAAGCTGTTCGTTGCCCCCTCCCCACCTAAGGCAAAGAAAATTGTCTTCGGTTCGTTCTATCTCTTCACATATTAAATGCCAGAGGCGTGGATGTGTCGGAAGAAAGTTCTTCTCGATCTCCGTTTTGAGTACAAGTTTGGACCAGAGTCTCGACCGTATCGTTGGATTCAAATTATCTCTGGTCTGCATCAAAAGGGCTCCCACCTTGACCTGTGCACATGAAAATCATTTACATATTCGCATTTTCTGTCGGTCATGTTATCATTAAGTTTTAGAAGTTACTTCCAACACGAAGTTAGCCGATCACAAACCTTAAAATCGGTGGATGGAAAGTTATTTCTATGTAAGTACGATTATCGTTAACGAGATCATTTTCGTTATTTTTGGGGTTCACGTATTTGGGACATCTAGGGCCAGTCAAGCGAGTTCCCTGCTTCTCGACCAGGGAACTGATGGGCTCAGGCCCGAGTGGAAAGCCCAAGCCGTGCCTTTCCTCCTACTTTGGGCTCAGGCCCGAATAGAAAGTCCCCAACTCGTGTTCTCTTCAAAAAAGAGGAACGGCTTTCAAATTTTTGGTGTTCCCTTACTTGGGCCGATGAATGGCATGATCTAGAGGTAAATTAAGCGAGTTCTCTGCTTCTCGACCGGCGAACTAATGGGCTCGGGCCGTGTATAAACTTAATTCGTCTCAGGCCTAATTAGAAAGCCCAAGCTGTGTCTTTCCTTCTAATTTGGGCTCAGGCCCAAGTAGAAAGCCACTATCTCGCGCTCCTCATAAAGAGGACAACAGCCTTCGGTTTGCTGAGGAGGGCGAAAATTACAGCGGTTGGCGTCGTCGGACTGAGTTTCAATCCTCTCGAGCTGCCGGTAAGCTCTCTTCCGGTGAGCTCTGCTATCGAATGTCTGTAATTATTCCGTACGATCGATTTCGATTCCGATTTGCGCCTGTTCTGTGAAACGCCTAGGCTAGGGTTCTTCGTTTTTGTTAACAAATTAGAATTTACTTCGACCAATTTAGATTACATTTCGAGATGAACAAGTAGAAAGAGTAGACGAGCCGAATCTTGTTTCGGAAATGTAATTGCCAATTCGATCAGCACGTTGCCCGATCCTGGACGTTGATACTCGTTCGATTGTGGTCTCAATTGGTCACTCACTCGTGTTCAACGAGTCAATCCAGTGCCTTAGTCACGCAGACTTCTCTGATTGAATTCGGTGGCACTTGAAGATTGGTTAATTGATTTTTATTGGTTTAAATTCCTGTGGTCAGAGAAGGGAGAATGAAGTTCATTATGGAGTTCGCGGAGAACTTAATTCTGAGGATGATGGAAGACCCGAAGGAGAGAGACAAGAAGTTCAGAGATCACGTGTATGCGGTGAAAGACAGGTGCAGCAAGACCAAGGAGATGTGGAGCTATCCGCTTCGTCCTTATGGGTTTTGGACGTTCGAGCGGCACAATGTGCAGCTTGGTTGGGATGCTCAGATCAGCCAGGTGCCGGGGCGTAGGGATCCGTATGACGATCTTCTCCAGCAGAACTATGAGCCACCCAAGTGAATCGCAGGTTTGCTTTTCAGAGTACTATATAATTGATTGTGTAGTTTTGTCGCTTTTTGAAGGTCCTGGAGTGTGGTAAAGTTAAATACAGCTTGTTGCTTTGTGCTATTTTGGAGTATGTTTTTAGTCTGCACTGGTTGTTGTTGTGACAGCAGTCAGCCCTTGCTAAATGGGAAATTTTCATGTGCACCGCAGTTTTAAGATGGCATTTTGTCTAGAGATCCAGCTAGTGGACATTGGCTCTAATCATGAAATGAAACTTTATGTCTATCGAAGTTAGGACATTTTATGTTATGCATGACATTCTATGTCAGAAGCAATGCTGACCCCCACCCTGCACTTGCAAGGTTCTTGGTACAGTTTTTAATAACTGCATGAGGTTCTATGTGAAGTTTCTTTGTTTCGTCCCCAAACTAAACATTTGGAATATCGTCCACCTTCTCTCTCTTAATCTAAAAGTTCTGCTTTAACCACTTAGAAAATGAAATGAAGTAACAAATGATAAAGAATGGTAGTTTTTGTTCCAGATAAACATCACGGGGCTCATTTTTTCATGAGTTGTATGATGAATTATGCCTTCCACAATTCTTTGTTAGCTAGTACAATACTAAATTACTAATGCCAGGCTCTGCCTAAAGCTTATTGTTGTCCCAAGCTCTTTTGATAGTGCCAATCTGCATTTATGGCGATAAAGTATTCTCAATGTTCCTTCTTGACTGTTAAGTTCCACTTTTACCAGATTCCACACATATTTTATGAGCTTAGGCATAGTTTCACGAGTCTTTCTCAAGCAAAGTTTGCATTTTTGAAGCCATACTTCTTGCATTTAGCATTATTCCCCTGAATTCATATAGGAGATTAAGTAGTTCACATAGAGGCCAGGAGAAAAGTATTGAGTGGTGATAGTTGCACCTTTTGACATTTTTTTTTCCATTGAATATCGCTGACATAGTTTTACTGGTGCAGGCGACTGATAACTTGTCGGCTGAATGGTTCAGAGTCTCCCTATTGAGAAGAGTATGAAGCATGCTCGCACTTTACTTGTCTGGCTTTGTGTGATATACATGTAGACACTTGTACTTATCAGAGGTTTTGGATGGTTTCAAATAAGTGTCATCAAGATTGGACCTCATGGACCAACCTCTGGCTCTTCTTTCGGATGTTCGTACATTTTGGCTTATGTGAGCCATGATTATCTCACTGTTATTCCTTTTTAAGGATCTGAACTTAATGTTTGTTGCCTTTTTTCAATCAAGTACCTCAGCTTTCATATTTGTGTGCTGGCATTTGGTACATTGATGCATGCTTGTCATCAACACTTACCAATATTACTTTCGCGTACAAGAATTCAAACATGCTGAAAATAATGTTGGGGATGCTTTTTACTTGCCCTTGCTATGAGCAAACCCTTGTTTTTGGCCAATATGAAGTACCTATTCAATGGCGCTTTTCTCTCTTTTCTTTTTCTCCCCTAAGGCTTTTGAGTGTGTTTCTGCATCTATGTGACTGCACATAGCCACTACCTACTTCTGACCTTGGCCAATGTCATCTCTTTGCTATGCCTGGTTGGCCATCCATACCTTAGCTTTGTGGTGTACCAAAACATACGTCATTGCAAATGTTTGCTGTTTATACTCTGGACCTCTAATTGTCATGTAGTTGAAAAGACATGCATAGACTTATTGAATGACTATGCACATGTGAGTGTGCTTTAATATACAATTTGCACATGTGAGTGTGCTTTAATATACACATTTGCACATGTGAGCGTGCTTTCATGTACACATTTTGATAGCTGTTGGCCTAGTATCACCAGTTGGCATGCGTTCTGATGAAGCTTAGAAATGGAAATACCCTCTCTTCTGGTGAGTATTATCAGTGAAGCACTTCAGAGAATTCTCCCTGTTTGGTCTAGTTGATAATGTTCTCGATGATGTGAATACTGGTTGAGAGTTCGGCGTATTCCTTACTGTTTATATTTTGTTAGCTGTGCACTAATTTTACGAGGTTAATTGAAGTCCTTAATAGCCACTAGATCTTCACTATGTTCCTGGATCTGTTGCTGTCATTCTGTATTTCAACAGTTTTTTAAACAAGAAGCATCGATCCTGCAATATGTTGAGGCTAGTATTTAGACAGTCAGCTTTTAGGATCTACTCAAACAGTAAAGGAGTAAGCATCTAAGCCTATGCAGATCTTTAGAACCGCTCCATACTGAAAATATAACCTTTTTTTTTTTTTTTTTTTTTTGCTCTGCTACTAAAAATATATCTTGCACATGCCACTGGCATGATGCCAGTCTGCTGTAGAAGATTAATAATTGTCAATTTCATATCTAACGAAGATTTCACCTTCTTGCACATGCCAATGTGCCATGGAAGAATAATATTGTCAATTCCATTATCAAAGATTTCACCTTCAATTTATGCCGACAGGCTGAATGCAGGTTTTTTTTTTTTTTTTGGGACAATAAAAATGTCTGAGTCCAGAATCTGCGAAATCTAATGGGCAAGAGCGAACAAGGTAATCGAGTGGAGAGTTCCAGACAATAGCATCACAATGACAAGGTCCTCAGAGGGCTTGTGACTTCTGGCGCTTTGAGTACTGAAGGATCGGGTCCTTAACCTGCAAAAGGCAAAAATGAATTGCCTTTAGAAGGAGGAAAATACCATGTTTACGATTTAGAAGCATCAAGAGAACCGCCTCATTTGAATATAAATGGGTCATGAATTCAAACTGTGCTCGTTTTTCTTGATTGCTTATCCTGAGTGGATCCATTGTAGGCAACAGTCTCCATGTCGTCAGCATTTGTTGTAGTTCCGTTTGTTCTGCTGTTTTGATTTCCTGGAATAAAGCTCTCCCGAGATGCCACCGACTGGCTCAGAGAGAGAGAATCATATATGTTAGCATTATCATCGTTACTAACCTTACTGTTATGTGTACAAACATTTAATAGTTGATTGTGAGAAACAAACAGAAAGGAAAAGAATGATGGCCACTCACCTTGGCCCTGCTTGTGGGGGTGTTCTCGTTCCCCTTCATCCCAGAAATAGTCTGCTCACTCTGGATGGAAACGTCCAAATTCAAGTTAGATCTGACCTTCATGCGCGTGAGATCTGATCCAATGGAGTGTAGGATGCCACAGGTGGACATGTCCGGGTGGTGGTTCCCTGATGAATCAAGACCTTGCTTTGTGAAGCGAAAGAAAAAGAAAGTATCATTGAAGGCCAAATTACTCTTCCGTGAGGATAGTGTATTACCCTTAGTCATGAATTCTTGAGGGTGGGGGCTACTGAACTGCTCACGAGTGTCCACATCCTGTTGAAGTGAAAGAGCTTGAGAAGAGTAGAGCAATATCATGCAAGCATGCGAAAGATGGAAGGCACAGCAAAACTAAGGACAGTCTTGCCATTGCGTCATTCTCCAGGGCTTTCTTGGCTTCATTTAGCTTCTTCTCAGTCAGATCAGAATGGATAACACGCTTGCCTATGTCAACGGAGGATCGTGGGTTGATAAGATCAAAAACTTCGCCGAGAAAAATAAGACAGAGAACATAAAATTAGCATAATGCAGCAGACCTAGCCTGCGACTGCCTTTGGCTTCAATCATGCCCTCACGGACCATCCTATCAATGAGTTTCCGGATGGTAGCCTGGTTAACTTCTCCATTGAGCTTATCCTGAAGCTTCGTAACTGTTACGTACTTCATTGGGAGAGCGTGACACAGAGCCTGGAATTATGACATTCAAGTTGGCACATAACTCATGTGCTCAGTGATCTCTCATAGAATTATTGAACAAGCCTAGAAAAAGAGAAATCATTGGGCATTTGACAATCAACAATGTGCAGACATCACTGAAGTTCAAGTTATAGCATCAAATTTTCTCTCTTGAAAACCTACTTTAGGTATAAGTTTTGAGGGACGGGTACATATTTTGAAGGAACGGAAATAGTTCAGGTTCCACGAATTTTGTCACAATGCGACCCAAGAAGCTCATTATCTAGTTTCCTAGAGGAAAACAAAATGAATATGCAGATTCTCATGTAAGGGTAACTAGTATAATCTACATGATCATTTTACGCGTCTACACACAGAAAGGAAGTTTTAAAATTTGAGCAATAATGTCATGATCTCAGCTCTGTCTAGTGTAATTTCCCCAGTGCATGAAACCACATCCATCTTGTGGTTGGAGATTCATCTATCAAGTCATCCTTCGAATGAAGCATGGAAGGAAGGAGAACCAAATCAGAAAGATGAAAAAGGTATGGAAGCCAAATAGAGCACGTAACATTGGACTAAAAAATAAATAAATAAAAAATAGACCACACAACAGCGCTCACATTTTTCAACAGCTTTGCTCAAAGAAATAAAGCGAAGGATAAGCACAAGAACCTTCATGTACATGTGCTCATCTACCAAGGGAGCTCTGTCACCTGCTGGAACCACCTGACCATCCCCTTCCAGCTTCACCTCAGGAAAATCGAAGTCAGATGTCTGAAGAGTTAACCCACATGGAAAAGAGTTTTAGCCAAAAATGAAAGAAGCACAAAGGATGATATATTTAAAAGAAGTTGATGACCTACAACACATATAGTTGAGGATGGGAAAAAGAAGCAAAGGTAATTGAAGGGAAATTTAGCGAACTAAGACATTCATCTTACAACCTTATGCTTGTTTACAGTGTAGGTGTCCTTTGCAGTTTTTGATATAACACCTTCCTTATCAAGTTTGTCCATAATCTCTGAATATATTCAAGATGGACGAATCCATAAATCAGAAAAATCATATGGATCTCTCTTAAACTTTTATGGGGATGAAAGCCTCCATTACCTTCAATCAGGACCTGCATTATCAATAATATACATAAATGTTATCCAGGCTTAGATGTAACCCGAAAAATTAGGACTCTCGTTGATAAATCTCTCCTGCAGCTGTAGAAAAACATCAAGAATAGCAAAAGTCCTTACCAATGAGATGTCTGGGAAACTTGAAAGGATATCTGTTAGTCTGAGAGTGCTCAGGTGATGAGAATTAATCCAGTCCTTGACCCTGGCCAATTGCTGTTCATCTTCCACAGGATCCTGAGTGTCATCTGCACATTATATAATGCAACATTAATTAGTTATCCGTGGTCTTTTAAATGTCCATAACTTCCTATAGCTGAACAAGCGTTAGATCCCCCTATGCAGTCAATTTCAATGGACTCTATTAATAATAGTCTGTTTTACTGAAAAAGAAGAAGAATTCTCGTGCATCAGGGAAATAAAGCGTTATTTGCTTTGTCAAGATGGTACCTTCATCGACAAAGCCATTATCATCAACTTGCCGTTTCTCTGTAAAGTCCAACTAATTGTCACTTTCAAAGAGACAGATGGTCGAAACATAGAAGGGTAGTCTATAAAGGGCTTCCAATAGCATGAAGGGGAAGTTTGTGCAAGTACCAATTGGTGCAACAATGTAATGGTCTGCTGAATGGTTAACCTGAAAAAACATAAAATAAATGTGAGCATTGCTGCAGTGCTAGAATACTTTGAAAGCTTTAAATGCAGGGAAACAGAGGTTTTGGTAAAGTGCGGCCTCTTCACCTCACTGTCAGATTCAGAATAATCATCCCTTTGCATAGAATCACCTTCCAAGCTCACTTCATCATCCTGACTGTCACCATTTTCATCCCCACAAGGATCAAGCACACTCTTTACCTGAAATATCATGGTTGCGAACTGTTCATCGAGCATACAGTGAGAATGATCATAAGCATTCAGGTTCTGGTAGTCTCGATTTCTTACCTTAAGAGCCAGTATGAGATGCTTGCTATTCACATGACCAACCTCCATTTTCAGAGGATTCTTCATCCATTGATTATGGGCTTCTTCTTCACTACAGCATCGAAAGAATGGAGGCTCGTAATCTGCAGGCTGCAAAGTGATATCATGCTATCATAATTTTCTTGTTTCCAATAATAGTCTGACTAATCACAACCATGAAACACCAGAGTAAAGTTTCAAGTGAGTCTATGCATACATTCACATGCAGAGACATTAGACTGAAAAGGGCAGAAGCTGCTCATTAACACTGCAGTATCAGTTTGAGCACACAGCCTCTAACAGACACCTTATTTGTGTTCCACCTTTTAATACTGTTGAAATCAAAGATAAGCTTTGAGCAAGATAGAAGCACTAAGCATTCTTGGCTACTAAAAGAGGGACTCAAAACTTGAAAGCAGCAAAAGAGGCATACCGTTACATCATCATAGTAGAGGAGCTTCATCAATATGGTACGCTGAAATACAACATTTTTTCCATTAGTCATTTGTAGTTCTAAGAAGAGACGAGCAAAATGGGGTCATGGTTTACCTCTTCAGGCATCCTGTCCAGAGTTCTCATTAACTGAACAAGAGTACGGACCATCTTACAAGCAGAACTCCTATAAATTAAAGCACGCCATTGCAAATTAAGCCTTCTATTTGTTAAATGCCATGGAGTTTCACAAATGTTACATGACTTCCGAACAAGTTACCTCATCTGATTGGGAGTAATCTCTGCCCCCGACTTGAAAGTACTTCTCTTTTTGTTCCCCGTGCGACTGATATTCATTGAGACCTCTTGGCTATCTGAACTGGAATAGCTGAATGAAACTGCAAGACAAAACACCCTAGGGCCTCAAATAAAGACTCTGGACTTGTCCTCACAACTCGATGCAAAATATGACTTGTTTCCACATAAAACAGTACACTCTGGTTCTGCACTTTAAAGTGTATCGTCCAAGGAATCAAAGCAGAGTAATTGAGATTTTATAAATCTAATATCTCGAAAACAAACAATGGATCATTTGGAAGATTACATGCATATTGCTCTATCATAGGCCCTTCAACTGATTCACAGACGCAAAAAGAAGTGTCTTCAGATACTTCTTTTGCAGTGCATCGTATACACCTATGGTAGAATCATCACAAAAAATAATAAGAGTTAGAAAAGAAAACGAAGAGAGGTCAAAACTTCAAGTCAGAACCTCCTGTACTAATTGAGGAAGGAACAGAATTAGATACCTTTTTCCATCCAATCAATCATTCTGCGGGACTCGGCATCCATTGGCATTAGCTTCTTAATCTTCATCTCTGTAAAACAGGCCGACTATTGACAAGACAAGCCAGCAGGAATTCCTAACTATGACAAAATCAGGCCCAAACAAACTCACCTAAGGCCGGAACAGACTTATCGCTGAAATACTTCTCAGGAAAAAGGCCTCTGATGTAGCTGATATTAAAGATAGCAATGCGGAGCAGGTTCCTCGTCTATTTCATGACCAGAGATGGCAACAGTTACTATACAGGATGAGTACATACTAGATTTACACTAACTTATTCTCCAAACTTCCGAAAATAAAAAAAGCAGTGTTCTAAATCCTTTTTCTCCTTCCGAAACTAAGATATATGAAGCCATAACAATCATGAAAGCGAGGATTGAAATGCATACAACAATTCAGAGAAAATAGTGCATAAACCGTAAAATAATTACTAAATAGGGAGAATATCGTCATCTGGATACAGAACTGGTATAGGGAAAACAGAGAAAGAGTGAACGATACATTAACCATACAATGTTGAGGAAAGTGAGAATATCGTCATTTCGGATTCTTACATGATGTTCCTGTAGTTCAACTAAAACAATTCCACCAGCTCGTTACGAAGAATACACACTCAACTACGATCTCTATAACATTCAACTAAACAGCGGCGACATCCACATAGTTCATCTTCACAGCCACATGATCCAGACTTAAAATGAAGATCTAAAGCTAAGAACTAGAGAGGACAAAGAGGTTGAAATCGAGGAGGAGCTAGTAAAAAACAATATTATTTCTCAATCGCGACCATCGGAAATGATGCACGACAGCTCTGATTGCGATTCAAGTCGAAGTGCTAGAGCTAGTTACCAGCAGAAGCGAGTCCTGCTCGGTGATCTCCGTCTCTTTCAGCTTCTGTGCGACAACCTACGAAGAAACGGTCGAGCAGGAAAAGGTGAGGATCGAGCTCGCGGCGAGTGAAGAACCACTGAAAATGCTAGACAAAATCGTTGATCAGATTCGGAGTTTTGAACTCACCATGGCTCTCGAGCTTCGAGAGAGGAATGGAGAACTCGAGCGATGTAGAGAGGACGACGCGAGAGACGATGGTTTTTGAAAGACTTCGGAGCAGAAAAGGGCGAGTGGCGGGAGAGGAAGGCGTTTGCACAGGACTTATGTACGCGACGGGAGGGATGCTTAACCGTGGTCAGCTCAGGTTTACCATGGTTAATTGAGTGAAAGTGAAACGGGGACTGCATGAGCCATGCATGCAACAGATGGATAAAAAATATTCAAATGGAAGCGATCGCGATTCGCTGGGGTTTGTTGGCTGATTACGAATTTACCCCGTAACTGTCCTCGGATCAATTGTTCGAAGAAGCTTCTCGATTGTTTTCTCTCTCCTCGGGCTTCTTTCTTCTTTCGATTGAAATTGGAACATCTCTTTAAATCTGATCATTTCAACACGAAGTTTGAGGGAGATGTGAAAATCATTTCGAACGTGGTTATTTTGTCATAATTGGCTATAACAAATAGTTCTAAACTCATACATTGATGATGTCCGAATTATTTGCACATATTGATTCTTCGACGATAAATAGTCGGAATTTACATATTATTGCAATCCGTTATATATAAAACACGATTAAATGTGTAGTCTACGCTTTCTTCGATGTCCTTGGAAGGAGTGCTTTGTGTCAATTTTTCATTGTAATTACTTAGGTCGGCGACCCCACTAACAAACTTCAACACACGGTGATCTACATGAACATCAATGAGTTGGATAATTATTGTCCTATATTACTTCGTAAATCATATCGAATCAGATGTGGGCCTGTTCGTCGGCCCAATTGATTTTCCTGGAATTGGGCCTTTTCAACTGGCCCCAACGAATCGGTCGATCGATCATCGTACGGGCATAAACTCCCATTTTCCCGCAAAATTGACCTGCGTGTACAGCGAGTCGTCGCCACCGACCTTAGCCATTAATCATCGATCACCACCCTCGGAGAGCTTAGTTAAATTGCGATCCGTTCCATAGAATCGATTCACTCTCTCGCCATCGATTCGCCTAGCCAGTCATCCGTAAGGGCTTTGATGCGGGAGCATCACTGGTGACGCTCGAGCTTTGCTTCCGCAGCTCTCCGGAATTCTTGTTCCGAATGTGAGTTTCTCGATCGGTAGCTTCGACGAGCTCTCGATCTGTCATTGCTGATGCTCCTTTTGACGGTTTTGGTGCGCAACAGGGGAGGTTCCGTCGATCATGCTCCGACGCCAGAACCAGAGGACGGTGGTGATCATCTGCCGACGCTTCCGGAAACCATCAACACCAAGGTCTTTTCTCTCTACTGGTTTCGATTTTAGCGAAGTCTTTGAGTTTTTCGTTTGTCCCGGTTCGGTGAAGATCAGGGATTATGTTATTATGGTGGAGAGTGTGCATGTGCAGCTGATTGAGAGTGGCGAGAAGGAGCGACTGAAGGAGCTCTTGAGGGAGAGGCTTGTTGAATGTGGCTGGATAGATGAGATGAGAGGCCTTTGCAGGTAGCATTGGCATCCGGAGTACATCCTCTTTGATTGATCGCTGTTGATTGACTATTTCTTTTTGATACGAGGACTGATGTTCGAGTTCTTTTAGGGGTTCGGATTAGATAACATATTTGCTAGGAAATATCTCAACACTTCAAAGCAATTAAATACTATCCACCAAGCATTTTGGGTCTTGAAAACTCCAGCATCCGGTCTAGTCCCTCATATGGCTTTGTCATAACTACCATCACCAGGAATTGCACAATCGGCTACCTTTTGTTGGGAGCATCTGTTTTTGCTGATGTTATGGCACAATTCGACTTGTGCCATCTATTGGATTGATCATCTTCTTTTCATCTGTTCATTCAAAATAGAGGTTTTTCTTCTACCTTAATGTGTGCTATATGCTTCTATTCGTTCAAGTTGATTTTTTTCATTTGCAAGTGTTCACATGATTGGTGAATAATGTTTTTGTCCCTTATCGTCTCTGAAAACACTGGAATTATTTTGAAAAGCGTTGAATCCTGTAGGGAGTGAAGTACTATGAAGCTTTCATAGTACTTACTCTATGAGTTGCAGTTGTCTCTTAAAATTATGTGCAATCCTACTGGGGTTAGACTTTTGTAGCTTTCCAAATTACAAATATAGTCTTTTTTACATTCATACAGGGAGGTTACAAGGAAACGAGGAAGGACTAATGTCACTGTGGATGATCTTGTACATGTCATTACTCAAAAGGGCAGGGGTGACTCATTTTTTCCCTTGTTCAGTTTTATTACTCTTAGTTTTTCTACAGTGATTATTTTTTCCCTTGTTTACTGTTAGTTTTTCTAAGTGCTGTGTTTCAGAAGGGTGACTCATGTTTTTCATTTGCAATTTCTTTTGTAACTTGATGCAAATTCACTGGTGGCTTATAGATTTCTGTCTGAGATCGTGGTATATCATTAGAAAAGTTGTGGGTTCTTTCATCTGGAAAACTGAAAACTGATTTACTTTAATCCCTGACAATTTGGTTAGAGGAGAAAATCTGGAAAAGATTTCTGTTGAGAAGAAGCAAGAGCTACATCTTAACATGGTCACAAAACAAAGGAAGTTGCTGAATTGTTGGTGATGCATTCATTGGTTTGTGTGAAGTGCATAAAGTTGGTTCTTAACTTCATTGAGCCACAGTTTAAAAGTTTCCATCTTGGTTTGCTTCCGTGCATCTTATTTCTAATTGCTGAGTACATCCAGTTGAGATTATTATGTTGCACTTTAAGAGCATTGAGACTTGTTCTCATCTTCAAATTCGTCAGCCCTGCGAGTTTAAAAGCAGTGCATTCTTGTGTCTTTATGCAGCTTCTGTTCCATATTCGGTCAAGGCCGAGCTGTTGCAGCACATCAAATCTTTTCTCGAATCAACTTCTCGCTGATTCATCAGCCAGTCCTGCAGTTTGCTCTTGTGCCTTTGTTCAGCTTCTGTTCCTGATTCAGTGAAGGCTGAGCCGTTGCCATGTTCATATCTTTTCTCGCTTGAACTTCTCTCTGATTTTAGCACTTTGTAATGTACAACTCGATGATGTAAATGTGCACGCACATTGTTACCGCATGCAGTAGTTCTCTATTTTAGCATTGAGCCAAGTCCGACTCACCAAGCAAGCCCCTCTATGGTGGAGAGTTGGGGGCAGTAGTTCTCTGTTTTAGCATTGAGCCAAGCCGACTCACTGAGCAAGCCCTTTTATGGTGGAGAATTGGGGGCACGAAAATGTACTCCGCAGATCCCAAGCAGCAATTTCTCGCTGCACTTGGATTAGGATATGGAAATCGAATAGGCACATCATCCGCAGAACTGAGGCTCAATATCTGGTTTTGCCCTTGCACTCGTGTGTTGGACTGTCTCTCTCTCTCTCTCTCTCTCTCTCTCGTTAAGGTGCTGATGTTATGCTGTCACGTCTGTGAGAGCAAGTTCAGGATGAATATGATATCATTCATCTTACCTAAACTAAAACATTCCATTATTGGTAATCTTTGTCAAAGAAACAGTTGATTCTCTTAGTAAATGTTTCTACAAGTCAAAAGTTTGTAGACCTAAGTAGTGACCAAACAAAGGGAAACTGCTTACAAGATGGCATTGAACATCGATTTTGTTGAGAAAGGAAAGAGTAAAAACAGCTAAAACAGTGGAAACTCTAGAGGAGGCAATTTGCTAAAGACAAGACATATCAATTCAATTTGAAAAAAGAAAAGAAACAAATCAGCCTCATTAGTATTCGGACATACCAGATGCTTAATTTAATAATAGCATGTGAGAGAATATTACAAATTTTAATTTTAGATCTAATGACATCAATTGATATCAAACTGAAAATCTCCTATCTTCATTTGGAAGTTCAAATTTTTTTTGTTTGATTTTTGTTTTGATATATAATTTGTCCCAAACAAAGCAATTACGTTTAATTGGATCAAACTGAATTGCGGGGCCCAAAAGACAAAAAGCCCAACCAAGGGTGATTTGTATTTTCCCACGCTGTGGAGGGCTCTTGTCAATGAACGTGAAACCGGGAACGAGGGAAACCGAAACCCAATTGAGCATTTCCCGCCACTTTTAACACCCTTCTCTCTCTTTCTCTCTCTTAATCTCTGTCGCCTTCCACATTTCGAGCTCGACAATGGCTGAAGAAGACACGACTTCAACGATCCAGCCTGATTTGCCGACCGGCCGCGTCAAGAAGATCATGAAGCTCGACAGGGACATCAACAAGGTGAACTCGGAAGCGCTGCTTCTGGTCACCTGCTCCACGCAACTCTTCCTGGAGTTCCTCGCCGAGAGATCTGCGCGGGTCGCGGCCGAGAAGAAGCGGAAGACCGTGAAGCTGGACCAGATGAGGATCGCCGTCAAGCGGCACCGACCGACCAGCGATTTCTTGCTCGACTCGCTTCCTGCGCCGGCCCAGTCGGTTGATGGCCAACCGGCCGATAAGGTCCGGTCTCGGCCTGTCGCTGAGAAGCCGGTTCCGGCTGGCACGCGGAGGATCGATGATTTCTTTGGCAAGCCTGTGAGTGAAGCTTCTTGATTAGGCTAATTTGTTCTTGAAGCCCTGCGCCGATTTGATGATTCTGGATGTAACCATGGCTAAATTGGGGGAAATAGATTTTGTTGATTGTTCTTGCTCCTCCTATAGGAAAGTTAATTTTTCCAGTTCAGATTGTCATTAATCAAACGAGTACGTTACATGTGTATATTGGATATTCTGTTTCGTTTCATTATGTCAAGCGACCATGGCCCTGAATTTTTGAGGCTTTCTAGGGTTGATTTTTGGCCATGCCGACGATTCCCTTATTTGAGGGACTGTTTTCCTTTTTGCTGAATCTCTTGATCTGTGGTGCGAGACTTCAAAAGACGGAGTGGCATTTATCATCGAGATCGATTTGTTATTTAGGTTTGAAGAGTTGCTTTTCCGGTTCCACACGTGAAGATAAGCTTGTGGAGAACTCATATGAATCACAGATGCGCATGCCTAAATCTGTTTCCAGATTGTTGCTGTGACTTTGAGTTTCATCGAGTCTAACCCTCCTCGATCGTCTTGAATTGGTTCAAAATGGTTAAACATGGATGCTCCTCATTTCTGAAGCTATATTCCATTGCCTCTTTGTTGGGTGCTTGTTGCAGTAGGCATCACAGGGTCAGAGATGCCACGTGCAATTCTTTTATCCACTTGTCTCTCGGTGACATATATTGTTTATGCCTTTCAGTTTCTTAGGCCCTTGAAGCTGAAGGTGGACTAGAGTTAAGTACACCTTGAACATTGTGTCTGTTGTTCTTGTAGAGTTAAATTGAGTAATTTTTGTGCATGCTATAAGGGGGAAAAAGAGAGAGAAGGATGACATCTATTGAAACTTTGGGTAAAGCCATACAAGGAGTGCATGCAATTAAATACACAGATATCTCAAACAGACACTAAGGACACCCCCCCCTTTCCCCCCCAAAAAAAATCAAACAAACACAAACTGAATTATGTTTTGCACTTCCTACTAAAGTTATTCGCACATAGAAATTCAACCTGTTCTAAACTTATTTTTATCTGAACTCAATGTGAAAATCGCCGACTGAGAAGATTCAAGGGGATACAGGACCTGAACAAGAAGATACCACTGAAGCTGTTTCATCTCTAAAATGCAAAGAAAGGTGAGGCCCCGAAAACATCTTTTGACCTGGTCTTTTTTTCCGTTCTTTGATGAAGGATATTCCTTGAGTCAATGAACTGAGACTGCTTGGTTCTGATTGTTGGATACTTGGTGAGAACCTTCTGTTCACTGGGCTAAACTGGCCAAAACTCCCATTAAAGCTTCTGTTTGACATGCGCCTACTGCTGGTGCCTGGCCTGGATCCAGTTAAATTCTCTTGCTCAACTATCAGCGGAGTCTGTAGACGCTGTACCTTTTTCTTTTCCAGCAAGAGAAACTGTACATATATGGAGTCAGTAATAGTTGAAGGTTACTGTTGAATAAAGAGTCATGACAGATATATAGCATCTCGTTAGTGGATCTAAGGAGTCTTTCTGAAAGTAATTAAAAGCTCACTATCCATGACTTAAAAATGTAATAACTATGAATTTGTAGAAAACTAAAGCACAATGGCATAGTAAATCGATATGAACCTTTTGCTTTTGCTTCTCGGCTTCCTTTTCCTGCCTCAATGCATTATACTCCTCCAACATTGCCAGAAGGGGTACCTAGACAATCAGGAGTTTTCATTTCTGTGAAGACTCCTTTTGCCGATTACTATTAACTTGACAGACTACTGAATGGTTTCATAACTGTGCTCTGACAATGCATATAATTCATTCCTTTTAGATTGTGAAGCTTGCCGCTGTCTGACTTACAAGAGAATCTCTTTTACTGATGGTTCTGGTCAGAAGCCAACCACACCATACTGGCTTTTAAGAAATCCTATCTTGTGCAGTTAGAATGCAATATTGCTTCAGCCAGAGAATGCGATTATGATTTGAGAGAATGGAAAAGGTCTATTATTCAATAGTGTCACAGATGACCAGAATAATATGTTACCTCGTCATACAAGAAAACTTTCTTCCTTTCTTTTTCCCAACTTTGAGTAGTAGCAATCAATGTGTCCAGCAGAGCTGCATGAAATCACTGGGTAAATAACCGAAGTAGACTATTACTGCACAAATCCTTTTACAATGATCTCGAGAAGCTCATTATAACCTCTGGCTTCTCTATTCTTGTGTGATCTTTTCTTTTATTACTTAACATGCATGTGTCGCTCCCGACTTATAGATTGTTGTTTCTGTATTCATAAGCTGAAAGTATAATACAAGTATCACCACTCTGAATTATTTGTGTATGCTCGACACTTGTTTTTTATTACACTATCTCAACCTAGCACCACTGCTGACGTTAATTTTAGTTATTAACATGTCAAAGAAACTTAGGAGGAGTTTCTCTGTGTTTCATCATGCTTTAAGTAGAAATATCAAACTATGTCATTACCTGGAATCTTATTAACTGTAACTCGGGCACGTTCAGCGCGCTTTAGGTTCTTGTAAGCTCCTCTACTGACTGAATATCGATTCTCATCCTGAAAGATAAAAGAATGGCATCCAAAAAAGATTAAGTAACAAATAGTTTGCCTTAATACTTAAAAGTCAAAACTCTGTCTGAGACTGACCCTATTGTATTCTTCCAACCAGCGCTCTTCATCCCTAGCTGAAATCCATTTTTCTACCTTCTCCATTATAATATTTCTACTTGAAGCTTCTTCTTCTGCTCTCGCTATCTGTTCATCCATGCTCATGAGGAGATCGGCATGATCAATATTTCCTTTTTGGCATCCAAAGTCAGTTTGTGGTCTAGTTGTGTATTTAAAAGTATGAAGAAAGATGATGGGATCAGATCATCGTAGACTTGCTCTTACCAGAGTTTATAAGGTTTAGTATATTATCTATCTCAGATCTTGAAGGAACCTCCATATGGGATCTACTGCATATTCCTTCCAGCTCATTCTGCTTTTTGAGAAATAACTCTCTCATCTTGCTAGCTTTCAACTGATCTAGCCTCTTCACTTCAGCTTCAGCCTACAAATAGTATCAACTGTTAGTACATTTACAGATCATGGGTTCTCAAGTGATTAATATTGCATTCCAACCTGTTGGATAATGTTTAGGGTGAGGCTTCCAGGACCTGACACTTCTGCTGGTGTGACTGATATCATGTAAGTAACATGGGAAGACAGTTGACGATCTTCATAAGGGGTGTCCATAAGATTCCACAAGTTTGTTAATGCTTTAGCAAGATGGTTAAGCTGCAAAGAATAAGTTAAATTAATCTCGAGTTTTTTCTTTGCAACTATATATTTCTGCCATATAAGGGCAGTCAAGCAGAAAATTTCATTTGAAATAAATTCTAGCATGAAAACACAAGCAATCTACACCTTCTCAAACCGCTTTTGCTTTTCTTCCTCAGAGATTTCACAGTGCTGTCAAGTTTTCCTAAGATGGTGTCGCTTATGTTCTTTGATATCCCACACAATTCATTCAAGGTTGGATGAACCTTTGTGATGATCATAGAGGAATCCATTCCCAGAATTGAAGAGAGTTTGTGGATGGTGTCTATGTATTCGTCCACTCTCTGTAGCCTGTCATTCTGCGAGGAAATATAGATTTTAGCTTTGATTTTGCCTAGAGATCAATCAATCATGTATTGTGCCTGGTACCTTCTCACAATGAAGCCTCTGCAGTTCATTCTGATACTCTTCGAGTTTCTTCAGTGAGAGGTCACTCTCATTGATGATTACATTTGATGACGAGTCCTCATACTCAGATAGACCTGCTATTTCTGCCGAAATTTTCTGGATCTGACCTTGCACAGCTCTGAACTGCTTCAGACGCTCTTCTTTCCTCAATTGCATGTCTCTCAAAGCTGGGGTAATTGAATCTAGCTGCTCCTTAAGTGTGCCCGCCATCTTTTCTGGCTGTTTAGAAAAGGAGGAGAAAAAAGAAGCAGCATTGTAGCAAGTAAAGCACGTGAAAGTTACCTTTTCCTCCAATTAGAAATCTTGCCTAGTATATGTCAGCACAATACGGTGGAGAATTCTTAACTGAGTAAATACTACCATCTTGCTGCGATTATTTTTAGATTCAGCAAATTTCTTTTTGTGATTCATTTCTGAATGTATTGATAATTGCTGTCCTCATTTCTAATAATCAACATGGCTTTTGATGTCCACTCCTGAAATTTCATCGTTATAGAGAACAAAGAATTTGGTTCAGATATGACATTTTTAATGAATGATTAGTAGTGCTTCATCTTAAGACAAAGTCTGCAGCACTTTAGTGTTCTATTGCTATGGTTGAAGTTTTTCAGTTACGAGTACCCGTCCAGGTAGAGAACGTTCTCCAAGGGATAAAAGGAGATGGGTGACTTCTGATTCAGCTTCTGCCAATTGCTGATGCAAGCGAGTCCTCGAAATATTTGCACTGTCGACTTTTCTTCTGTAAACCTCGAGGCATTCCTGCTCCAAGTCTAGCAGAACCTTCTCTCTTGTGAACTCATCTTCTCCGACCTCATCCCATATTATCTGCTCAATTGTCCATCGCTTTATTATAACAGAAGTGGTAAAGACTTTAAACTCATCATCTAGAATTTATGTAAATAATCTCAGACCTGAAGTTCTTGGAGTAGATATCCACATGAAGTTTCGAGCATTGCAGAGCTTCGTGTACCAATGGGTGTTTGAATTGAACCCATTTGGCGTTTTCCTTTGGATATGGATAGAAACTCCCAACTGGGAGTTTACTTACCTGGGACTACTAGAAGGTGGCGAGCAATGAGCATGGTGGTACTCAGAAGAATGTGGAGGGAACTTTGTGCGGGTGATCCACATGTGAAGTACTCAAAGACAGAATGATTGCTAGGATCTATTGGGTGTGAGTTTTGCTTGAAAGACAAGGTTGACAGAAGTTGGTGATGTTGAGGCTTTGAGTTCAAGAATCAACTGGCTCTGCTACTGTCTCTTTTCTTTTGGGGTTCTTGGCTTTATCCTTCCCTCTCCTGTAATGTCTACTTTGCATAGGGTAGGACGAGCGTCCCTGTCTCATTTTTATTTATAAGTTGGAACTTCTCATTCATGGGTTTTAAGATGAAGCATCATATCATATTCTAAGATGGTCAGTTGGATATGAATAGGGAGTTCAACTCTTATCACCAAGCAATCTTTAAACCTGGAAATTACCTCAGCATCACGCATGCCTTTTTAATTCTTATATATGGACTAATGTCTATGGTCATTTAGAATTAGAGTCCATGTTGCCGGTTTGTTAGATAAGCTATTAGTTTCTATTGTTTCTGTTTGAATCTAACTTGAAAACGCAACCAAGAATCGAGCGATTGTTTTCTTTCTAAGTCGGAACCGGATTAGAATGCTTCATTAAGAATTAGCTGAATAACATTCTTTTTTCCCAAAGTAAGCAGATAATTCCCGGACAGCGCGGAACTTCAAGCTTCCGGGAAGTGGTCCACTCTAGAGATGGATGGTAGGATGAGGCCGAAATAAGCAACCGATGCTCGAAAGTCTAATCCCTGTAACCACGTCAACATAATAGAAGGGTGAGCTGTATGAAGAGACCGGTCATCTGTATGCAGGATGTCCAAGCGCAAACATCACTTTCTCATACCTCATACTTTGAGACGCGTGCTCGTTTTCTATGATCAATGCCCGGACAGACACGTTTTATATTTACCTAAATTATTTTTAAGCTAATGTGTCGATTCATCCTCGATCGTTATTGCAGCTGATCTGATTCCCAGATTAATTGCCTTTCATTTTACTCTATGCAATCTGACAAAATTGAAGGAAGAAATGTGAAACCCGACAAAGTTACATAAAATCATAACGCATTTGAAAAACTGCAACCGCTCGTTAAAAATTCTCAATCATGAATTGACAAAATCATGATTTTCACTCCTGGGTCTGTAGATGGAGTGAAAGGTTCATTCGAACTTGGGTTCTTGGGTATTCCTAATGCAAAGGTTCGCTTTGGGACATTCTTTACTACATTATGTCTATCTCCTTCGGTATGATTTGCTAGGAAGTCATAGCAAGACCTATATCATTGGGCATCTACCACATTATTGTTCAGTGCCTTAGGAATGATTTTTGTTGTGAAGTCATAGCAACCTATATCATTAGGCATCGATGGTATGTGTCATCTTCGATTATTCGTCGCACCTTATCAACCTATTGAATACTATTGAGGACAGTTATGATGAGGAGAAAAGGAAGATAGAACTTCATTTAAGAAAAAAGGAAGAAGTGTCAATGAGATCCTTATTCTCCTTTTCCACCTAAACACTTCCATAATGCAGATTAGATTCCCCGTGTAGATAGGGACTGTTCAACATATATGATTTCCGCTTTTCAACATTGACATTATGCAAACACAAAAGTGATTAAACACCAACAACCCGTTATCTTCCGTACAGATCGGGGCCAAATTTGATTTTACAAGTCAATTAACATGGCGATCTCCATTTCTGTTTTAATTTGCCCATCAATTAACTCATCTTTGTTTATTTAGTAAAATTTATAAATTAATCCATTATCAAAATAGTGTGATGGTATTTTAGAAGTAATAAAGAATAACACTTTATTAGAGTCAGTTGCCAATATATTAAACTTACCAAATAAAATATGGTAATTTTGTACCAGAGTTAGTAGCATGATACGTTAATAATTTATTGGAAGATTTTTTTTTTTTGGTTGGTTATTGGAAGAGTTGATAATTACAAAATAATTAAATAACTATTTGTAACTAACTCAAATAAAGTTAATAATTTCATATAAAAATTAGTAACTTGAACTCTGCAAATAAATGTAAGTGATTATTGGAATAGTTGGATATTTGAAAAGAATTCATAATTTTTCATAAAAGCTGGTAACTTAATAGTTCGTAAGCTCCCAAATAGATGCGGCTAAGTTATTCAAACATGCGATACTTTGAAACGATCAAATAATCACCGTAAGTAGACCCAAATAAGGGTATATCAATCCATTTAATACTCAGCGATTTTATCAATTGGCAAGTTACACATAGAAGTATTGGACAATTATCGAAATTGTTGTTAGTTGTGAAGCAATCAAATATTGTTGGTAATTGACTCAAATAAAAATTGATAACTCCACAAGGGAGTTGGTAATTTAAACTGAACAAATAAATGTGAACACATTATTAGAATGGTTAGTAATTTTCCAAAGTACCATAATTTCGTATAAAAATTTCTGGATTCAATTATAGGTGTTGGAAATAAATATCAGTAAATTATTGGGATGGTTGATACCTTTAAAAATTGCGATTAAAAATCAGTATGCGGACATGTTAGCAAGTTACAAACACATTTACAAAATATCAATAGTTATTGGATTATATTTACCAACTGCTTCAATAACTTATCGACATTATTTACATAGCTTATTAATGCACTTACTTTTATAAAAGGATTAATACTACAAAAAACTCCAAACTAGTACACTTGTTGTGACAAATTTACTACAAACGAATTCTTCGATCTCCCAAAATCTCAAACCAATATCCTAGATAGAACTTATATGAAATATATATTTGTTGCACATATATAAGTTTGGAATTTTTTTGCGACATAAAAAAAATTGGGGTTATTTGTATCATAATAGACAAGTTTGGGATTTTTTATGAAATAAAAAAATTTAAGGTATTTCTGTTATAGTTGACATGATTCGAAAATTTTTATGGCACATGAAACTTGATTCCCCTCGTTAATCATAAGAATCTATCTTGATGTCAGCGCTTGTTGCTTACCGAACCATCACTGTTCCTCGTATCAAGTCCTAAAGCCATGTTTCTAAAATTTGGAACGGGAGAAATTTTGTAAATCAAACAACTTTTCTTTAGTGTAAAAGAGATAATACACTTGACACCAGGCCCATTGGGCCAGTATGACCAACTTTGTCATTCACGATCTGCAAATGCAATATTTTTCACTCGCTATAATAATAATGACGACGAGACATTTTGAAATTAGAATTACAGATTTTCAAGGCAGAGCAATGTATGCCATTGCCGGAAATGAGAGAAGAATGTCAACCAGCGTTGGGTTTTTGGTCTTCAAGCAAAGCCCACCAAAGTTACTTTCGGGCTGCTGGAACCGGTTCCCGTCGGAGGAATTCCTGGACTTAAAAGTCCCACATCGACTACACCTGCTAGATTTGACAGTTTATATACGACTATCGCCGACCCTAAGTTTGTCTCTTCGGAGACATCCGATAAAATTGGAATGATACAGAGAAGATTAGCATGGCCCCTGCGCAAGGATGACACGCACAAATCGAGAAATGGTCCAAATTTTTTTGCTTTTTTTCAGCCTATGAATTCTTTCTGGTTCGTTATTGTTTCTTTAGACAGCTGTGAACAACGATCATGTTGCAATTTTTCTTTTTTGCCTTTACATCAACACATTTTGCCAGGTTCAGGTTCGGGTTCGAGTTGCAGTGACAGTCCTCAGTCTTCTGTCTGGTTTTAGACGCCGCTCAACTAAATTATGGGACTTGTCCCGCATTGTTTCTCAGGTCAATAGTTTCTGACTGCTGAGGCACAAAATAAAGGTATGTTTTACTGCTAACTTCGCGCATTTGTATTCCGGCAGTCATAAACTTTGACAGTTTATAAAGTTGATAGCTCATTCCAAAACCAACTTGACGAAGATACGCAAGTCAAACAAGGATTATAGAGTATAGGTGGAGTGGACCTATATATGAACTTGCTGATCAAGTTAGACTGCCACAGCCGAGTTGCATTAACTGGAATCTTTGTTTTCACTGTTCTCTGTGTCGAACGGATGAAAGGAAAAGTTTTGCCGAAGCATACACTCAGGATATACGTGAGGTCCGGAAATGTTTTATATGTTTTCACCATGTAATGTCAATAAGTATGACAAGAACAGCCAAACAAGAGAAAACGATCCCATCGTGCAGTTTTTTCCCAAGTTCAACCGAGTGGAGTTTGACATTGTCGATCACAGGGCCGCAGGAAAAGTTGTCGCACGTTCAGAGTCTCATAAGCTCATGAAACTAGTCAGAGTCAGGCTCGACTCGCCCTGAATGACATGGAATACCTCACGGACGAGCCAGTTCCATTGCTCCACATCGTGAAATTCCAAATTGAAGATCCTTGCTTGCACGTACAGGACTAAATCCCTGAGACATCAGTGCTTAGCATTGTCCATCGCGAACTCCAAGTTATAGTTCAGTCCCTTGGTGAGGCTACTGTGGTCGTGATGCCGGAGGGAGCAGTGGAGATGATCTCAATGGCAGCTTTGCCTTTGGGCACGGCGTAGTGTCTGGAATCTATTTACTTGACAGTTCCCATCACGAGCCATTGCTGGAGGAGGGGCTCTTGACTGTTCTTGATCTGGTTCTTCTTGGCGCAGAATTCCCTGGGTCGAGCTGTGGAGGAATGCAGGACCGACTTCAAATCTGTTGTTCGCCAGCATGTTTTCTGTATGCAATATTAGGTTGATTAGCTTCTTGTCTCTCCCAAGAGATGTTCAAAGAAATTTGAACTATGCTCATGATGCAACATTGGGTGGCATCAATCGGAATCATTCTCTGAAAAAGGTCTACATCCTTCTTGTTCTTTCTGATTCAAAACATAGGATCATTTCATGTTCACTCTATAATCTAACACCCTGGCAAAACTAAATACAACTCCTTGGTCCTTACCTCCATACGATATCAGCACCCCGATTTTCTTAATGAAGAGGTTGTCCACGACTGCTCCACAAACCATGCTCGAATTCGAACTCTCCACAAGAACACTCTTTATCTCGAGTTAACAGCCTCTCCAACACCGAACCAGATCTCCAAGTAGAAGGCATGGCTCTCCCACATCTGAGTTCCAAAGCGTCTTTCGAACTCGAACACCTTTGACCTATTAGACACCGATGCGGACCCATTGACCGCCATGAAATTGTTGGAACAGGCTGTGTTCCAGGGAGCAAGAGTGAAGGTAAGAACATAGTCCATGGTGTCTCCATCGCCTCTGAACATCTGATTGATCTTACCACGTTGGCTAAGCAAAATCCCATGGTTGTTATCGGGCAAAGAGACATTGAGGCCAGAAAGATCAGCCGGGGATGCTATTGAACTCCGTCAAGAGGACCAGAGTGGGGGCGTTGGAGGCAGAGATGCCAGTCGGGGGAGATTCGAAGTTCGAGTTCTGAAGTAGATCTTGATGTAATGGTACGTTAGAAGAGTGCAGTTACTTCAGTTTCAAATGTTGAAGGTTGGGAGTTGAAGATGCTTTACCTGATGCAGCTGAGCTTGAGCTGGCCACGAGGAAGCTCATTAAGAGCAACATCTGAAGAGCCATTCTTGACTATTTTTTTTTATTTTTTTTTTTTTTGGGTTGGGGGGATGGAGAGGGCTTGTTGACTTTTTCTAGATGAATTTAAAGAATCGTTGCTTTGTAAACCGTTTGAGCGTTGACTTTAGAGAGATAAAAAGGTCGACGTTCCTTTATTGGCGAGCAAGCTAGTATACTTTATAAATTCCCAAGTTCTAATTGAACGGTGGTTTCCTAGCAGTGCCTGATAAGCTCCGTGAGCTTACCTTCTGTTGACAGAGACTTTGCTGGTCAAACATCAGAAGCATTAGCTTCAAGCTCGTATTGTATTGTATTACAAAGTGGGTGTTAAAAGCACATCTACTCCTGATTAATCATTGTCCCTGCTAAGTAACATTTTCAGTCTTCTTCCTCCCAAGACAGTCACAACCAGCTCACGTAACAAGAAAGGAGCATTTTAGTCCTTATTGTTTTGGCGAAATGGTGCACAGCAATCACTACAGGAGGAGAAAAGGAGAGAATAAGGACATATATGAAAATGATGGTTGACATCGCAAAAACAAAAATATAAACCAGAGAAAACATTATATTTACAGGTTGAATGAAATGGAATTGAACATGACAATTCCGCAATGGTCATGCGATGATCACACAGAACATTTCATGGTAATGCAAAACAACATGCTAGAGAATTTATCTCCATTCCTCTGATGTGAGATGTACATTTTCCGTCAAGTGAAACAGAAGCAGAGCTGTTGCCAAAAAAAAAAAAAAAAAAAAAAGAAGCAGAAAAGCCAGATGCTTGAGCCTTCTTCCCCGAGTAATTCATCAGAATTACACGAGATGTTTCAATAGTATAATCACACAATAAGAAGTCTATCTTGGGTGAGAATACTGAGCTCGTGAAATTCAACTTGCCCTGAACTACTGCCTGCCCTTGAAATTTGGCTAGCAAAGAAGGCTATACGAAGGCATATCTTCAATTCGCAGGACTTCGTCCATGAGAAGTTCTCTCTCTAGCTGGGCTCGAGTAGACTTCAAAACATCCTGTTTGTTATGTAAAACCAATTACATTCCCTTCTAAAAAGATGAACCAGTTTCCAAGAAACAGATCAGATTCAGCTTCCATTATATCTCATGATAATGTCATGTTTTTGTCAGTATCACTCAATGGAAATATTTTTCGATGCCAAGAAAGAAGGAAATAGTTGCTCACATTGAACTCCATGTACGTCGCGTTTCTTTCCAGCCATTGTTTGTCCATAATCATGAAAGCCACGCAATATAGCAAATCAAACGCCCACTGATTCTCTGTAAAAAAAAGGAACTAAATGTCAATTTGGCTCAATTACCACTGCCAGCCTGCTAGAGATTAAAAGGCCCCCATAAGCTCGAGTGAAAGACACTCCCTAAGATAACCATATAAAGCCAGATTACGAAGGAAAGCATGTATATGTCTAAGCTGTGCATTGTTTGAAAAAGCAATGGTACCCACATTAAAATCCTCAATAGAAGATACTGACTCTGCAACCACATAACCCACAGAATCATTACCCGGCATATTTTGGGAAGGGATGAATTATTTTTCTATTACCTGACAACATCTGCAGAAACACTCCTCTAACAAATGTCCTGGGTTTTGCTGCAAATAAATGAGTGGTCCAGGTCTTGTCAGTGAACCCAGATACCAAAAAGTTTACAAGTAAGACAACATTGTAAACGTCAGCTTGAATTTGGTCCCAAAAATCTTTTAGCAGTGCATTACTGACTTCGATGAATGGATGGTTAGTCGCACTTCAAAAACTTGCTTAACATTGAATGAAGAAATCTACAGAATCACTGGTTTGACCCTTACATGCATCAAGATCGAGCATTTGCATGATCATGAATGTAATATTCACACCAGCAACAGCAAATGGGTACTCCCATGCTGCTCGCTTTCCCCCTTGCTTTTCCAGCAGATGCTGGAAAGATATCTGCAACGTACAAAATGCAAGATAGTAAAGCTTCATTAAATGTAATATACAACCAGCAGGTTAAGTGTAATGTCCAAGTGATGGAAAGTTCAGTCCTCGAGAAAACTAATTCATCATAACCAGGGTATAATTATTTCAGACTAGTCACCGTCACTGAGGAAAAAATATGCAGCTATTACAGGTAGATAAGAAATTCATGTGCAGATTGAATATGTCTTCACAAAGAAGACAGGAAAGATATCTCACTGAAAATGTCTTCGCAAAGAAGAGCAGGTTCTCTAAAGAAATGAATCCAGCCCCCCTGTAATTCAGAATAATGGCATTGAATTAGAAGGAAACAAGATAAAGGGAGTGTTGAAGGACATCACATCACAAGATATGGAACAGCATGGACCAGCAACCTGAAGTCAGTGGATGGATCCTTCCCTTGCCACCCCATTTTTTTCCATTGATCAGATATTAAGCCTTGTAGTTCCTCATTGGGATACGTAGCAGACCAGAGAGCTCTCAAAGCCTCCTATTTCTCGTGAAAGTAACTAAATGAGTAACTTAAAAAGGAAAGGAATCAAATGCGTTTTAAATTACATTTCATGTCTTTGTATTCATCTGAGGAGAGCTATTTCCATAGATGAACTCGGTATGTCAAACTTGTACATTTTCATTAAACAGCAACTATAGATTGCATATTTGGCAACATTATGTACCTGGTGATCTGGCCTAGAAGCATCAAATAATACTTTCATACGACACTTCAACCTTTTAAGCCTTTCCTCCTATAAGTCAACAAGAGATAATAAGTCTAAAAGGTTCTACACCAAATTCCTATAAGATAGCATATGATACATACATGAGTTTGAATGAGGGAGGACTCCCAAGGACAAGAACAAAAATGAAGATCCACAGCAATTTTAATGAAATATCAAGGGCCAGTAAAGTTAAAGCATATACATGACCAGTAAGTACAGAAGCAGATTACTTAGTTTTCATGAAGGTGAGCAAGGAGGTCTACTGATCTAATACGAGGGAAAAATGACCAATTTTTTTTCTTTTTATGTTGAGTGACAAGCAGCATTAATTTCAAAACTTCCAGAAGATAGGTTAAAAAAAATAAAGAAAGAAAAATATTCTCCCCAAGCATTAGATTTGGTTAATAGAGCTGGTCAAACATAGATCGAAGAATGAGAATTTCTTTTACGAAAGCAGTTGCAGAAAATAGATGCCAGGGGTAGATAAAATATAAAAACTGCTGTCAATAACAAAAGTCTCCTTATTGATCCATAGAGTCACCTCAATATAGTAGTTTTGAGACAAATGACTGAGAAATGGAGGAAATTACAACCTGCTAGAGAGGGGGAAAACTGCAAATATGTGTAAAGCAGCAGTATTGTAGCTAACAGAAGAATACCACCTTGAGGCTGGTCACTCTTTAATAACAGCTACTTGCCTGTATGGGTGTCAAGTGAAAACAAATGCGTTCATATGTCCCCTTTCGCTTAAAGCAAACACATGTGAGGCCTTTCCCAATCCAAGTAGGTGGTCCACAAGTTGCATTGTCTACAAAAAAGCAATTCCAATCTGAGCATTCTAGTCCCTATATAGGCTGCTCAATATGCAATGAAAGCATTGCAGAACTACTAATTGCACTCATTATGACAAGAAAAATAACTAGTAAGCAGACACACTCGACAGCTCAAGAAAAATTCTATCACTGAAGTTACCACCAGAAATTGGAGGCAGCCAACAGACCATGAAAGATGTCCTGATTGTTCCTGCCGACTTGGCTCATGTATGATGCATTAAAAATCAGCTATGAATCTAAGAGAAAAAGGAAATTAAGGGAATCTGCTCACAGCAGAAAATCAATTACATGGGAGCTAATCAAAAGCTCCTTGCTCAGAGTTTTAAAGGTTTTCTTTCAATTTCCTTAGGTGTTGGTTTCATCGGTGATTTCGTAGCTTTGCCACAATTTCAATGCCATTGGATTGTCAGTTTGCCCCTATTGTATTAACATGATCCAGACCCATATAAATGCACCGAAAACACAGGATTGTGCAATATGAATTAGGAATGTGGGACAGCAAGATAACTGCCAGGAAATCATGATGTTTCCATGTGAGCAGTTGATCATTGAGATCAGATTGCACACTATTGACTTCAGTCACTCATTATTCTTTTAAGGAAAAGGTCTCCAATGAGGCTTCTCAAGGCACCCCACAGTGGCGGACCCTATCGTGAGGGAGTATTAACAATTCTACATGAAATCTCACGAAACCACAGAGGATAACTACTAAAGATTACATCTAGCACCAAGCAGCCTTCGGCAAGGGGCAGCCTTCGGCAAGGGACACCCAACGGCCCCCGCCCACCCTACTTGAACAGACAAGACTGCATAGGAAACCGCCTGAAATTGACTCTGCCAACAAACAACTAGGACATTGAATTAGAGTTCCTCGGACCCACATAGGAATTCCTTGATAGAGATAACCCAACCCATTAATATCGACAAAAGTACTATGAAGTGCAAGTATATCTTGTGTGCCCATACTCGGCGAGCGGTGCAAGGACCAGCCCATATGGAGGACCCGGCTAGCATGAGATGGGACCCTAAGAGGAGCAAATTGTTTCTGCTAAGCATTAATTTTTAATAAATGACCCAAGTCCTTTTCTTTCCCACGGAGCAAGTCAGCGACCAAACTCCACCAAATCCGGCACCTCTCCTTCTCTCTGCTTGTGCCTTTTGTGGAATCGATCAACTACTTTTCACGAATTAGCAGATGTCTGATTATGACCTCAAGGAACACGGGGGACGTTCACCTAACACGCGAGATCGGGGGGGTGATTATACTTACCATCCTCTATGGAAACGTGTCCCTTTCTACCTTTTCAGCTCGTTTAAAAGTAAAAAACTAAAACTTTGATCGGATATAGAAGAAACAGGTGCCTCTCCAAAAGCAATCCTCCCGACATCCCCAGATGCTTAGATTCAGAAACAGGAAATGAAGGAGGGGGTCGGTTGATGATTTAAAACGAGACTCGAAATGAAACCAATTGATCACGGAAACGGACACGACCTGCATTGGCAGTGATAAAAACGATGACTTGGTCCAACGCCTCGTGCTTGAAAAAAGCACATGTCACCGATTTTTCATAGCCACTCATTCCAGAAAACAGAGCAGCGAACATCGTACTTTGAAAAGGAGAAGATAAAAAAAACAAAAAAAAAACTCAGCGCGCAAAGAAGCGACAGCCTGCATCGTGAGAATCAAAAACCGTCGAAAATAAAAAAGAAGCATCGCACTCGCATTGTGTGCATAGAGAGAGAGAGAGAGAGAGAGAGAGAGAGAGAGAGAGAGAGAACCTGAAGGAGCGAGACCTTGAGAGCATCTGGAGATTGAGGAGGCGGAGGAGGAAGAGGAGGAAGGAGTTGAGACTGCTGAGAAGGTGCGGACCGCCGAGTAGTTTTGCTGAGTCTTGACGAGGCTCATCGATCCAGAGCCCGAAACGCAACCCCCCAAGCTTCTTGAAAAATAACGTCTTTTCGCGATCAGATGCCTGGACCTCGTTCCTCTTCTTCCTCGCGAAATCGAGGCGAGATGATCTTCATGTAGACGACGAAGATGCTCGGAGAGGAGAAGAGGGAGAGAGAAAGAGAGAAAGGGAGACGGAGACGAGACGTTTCCTGGTCCCGTTCGAAGCGAGATTAGCGAGAGTGAGAGTGACGGGCACAGACAGGAACAGTGAGATGATGCAAGCAGCCCCCCCTCCCTTCCCCACTTGCTGGGTTTTGTTCGTGCTAATTTAATATTACGTGTCTTGGACGTGCATGGGCGACGGCAATTGTGCGGGTGCGAAGTGACGCGATCGTGGGATCTCTGCCGTCCGATGAAATGATGTGATGTGATGGACCAACTTATCAGAAAATCACAGCGCAAATCGCGATACCTTACGTTCCAAAATTGAATCACCAGTACTTTAGGACTAGTTTCCATCTCTCATCTCTCTCTCTCATTCGTTTCTTGAATCTTGAGCACCAATTCATCTTAAAACGCATTCCAACCATATCGATTTTAATATGCATCGACTCGCTTCTCATCGTCAATTTATTGCTCAAAACATGCATCAAATTGCTAATCAGGACTAAAAACAAGCCTTTCTTCCATGCGCCTAGTCCGGCGATGATGAACAGAAAGTGGTCCTCACGCGGCGGAGAAAGAGCGTGGCGGAGGCGCGGGGATCGGCTCCTAAGCCTTTAAGGTATAAAAAAATCTCCCAGCGACGAGACAAAATAAGGGCTTGTAGCTGAATCCCATCACCGTCCTGTCGTTCATCGTTATCCCTCGGACCACTTCGAGCATTAGATTCGATTTGACCGCCACGTGGTGTTTTTAATTGCGGAAACTGGCCGAGAGGGTGGTGCCGATCTGGGCGATGAATCATATATCACGCTTCAAAAAGGTGGGGCAAACGAGCCAGCAGGAATCATGAGTGTCGCCCCACGCTGCATCCAAATACTAAAAGACTGAGCGGTGAGCAGTGTGCAGTGTGCTTTGACCGGCCACGGGGCTATTCTATTCTATGCTTGCGGGGGCTTAAAAAAAAAGTACGGCAAAATGCCAAAACACTCGAGTACGACAAAGTACGTTTGCTCCTAATGTCGCCTCCCATCCTCCTCTTTGACTAGAGCGAAAATGGGAAGACTGCAGCAGCGTGGATCCAGTGGAATATAGGCAACTCTTCCCAGAATTTGGACGCCAATGGTACGTTTGTGCGGTAGATCGATGGTGGGTTTTAGAGTTTGGGCTTGTGTTTCATGTGCCCATGAGGATTTGAGTTAACTTCATGGGTCTTGGATTCAAATTAACTTTTACCGATTCAAGAGTGAGATTCCTAATCATAAAAGAAAGCAGGGCATATAGCATACTTCTCTTTGTTCCCTTGCGATATTTACTCTTTAGTGCAAATGGTGCACGTGCTGCTAAACAAGGACCACGTGCTGACGATGAGTCGAGCAGCACGAGATCAATAGCAAATTTTTTGCAGTTGAGCCTCAATCTCTGATCACCGCAGTCAATAGGGTCTTAAATTTTGAAGTACAGAGGCCCAGCAAATTGGCAGTACCAATACGGAGAAACATCAGTTCAAGAAACATAACCCACACGACTCATGGCCGATGCTGGAGATTACAAATTACTATTGAATATGGGAAATCTCGGGTACAATACCAGAAACCTTCGGGTAATCACACAGGTGCAACAACTTCGTGTATTCGTAATGAACAAAAGAATGGGCAATCGTTTCTTCCGCAGAACGATACAAAATCCCAATTACAGTCAACTCGCACATCCTCTGCAGCTAAAGATGCATAGAGAGCTAAAAAGATAAAGGCCAATCCAGACAGACACTGTACATGCATATAGCCTCCACAATATTTGCTAGACATCAACAAGCAGAAGTTGTTAGAAAAATCTCAGGAAAGACTACAAGATTGGGAAGTAAGGAACAAAGTCGAGATCCAATAACAGATCACGCCGCTGATTGTGGTTGGCAAGGTCTCTGCATCTTGTCGATTCTTGCAAGATCGCTGCTATAATGATAGAGAACGTAGATGTACAGTATCTGAACAGCATGCTCCTCCCTGTCATCTCCTTCGCCCCCACCAGTCTGGAATTTTTAACCTTCGCTTTCTATGTACAGCAAGTTTGACCCCGGGAACTTTGTGCTTTACCTGCCTCCACAGCATGTCCACAGCATCTTCCTTCTTTGGGGGGTACTGAAATTCATAGTGATGGGAGATTGTTCTAAGCTGCTTCCACATTTCTATCCATCTCTCTTTTGGGAACAGCCGCAGTTGATCAACCATGTAACCTGGTGTAAGTGCCTCCTTGACTGAGAAGAAAATCGAGAACCGGGAATAGTCAATTTCATCTTCATATGGGAGCTCAATCTGATCACTAACGATGACAGGAACACAGTGGCTGACAATGGCATCAAAAAGCCGGCATGATGATGGAGTATCTCCAGCTGGATGCAGACAGAACTTCGACAAACGCATTCCTTGAGTGGACTGGAGAAAAACAAGAGAAAAGTTAAAGAATAAGCATAGTCCACTGTCAGCATTGTTGGTGCTAGCAGATGTCAGTGGAAATCTGCTGTATAAATAGAGAGCTTTCCGCTGGACTGAGTACTTGTAATTCATGTAGTCAAAGCATCAATTATGACCAGGCAATTCGAAGCTACAGCTAAACGCAAACTAGCACATTCTTATAATTCATATACTTCCACCTTTGCGTCATAGGTGATGTTCAAAACAGATTCAGAAAACAAGAATCACCTTAACTTTCTATGCTTTAAAAATTAATTCTCAAGGAGATATCCGGGTCCACTAATTCGTAAGCATATCTCATACTAAACTCTTATGTTTGATGTGAAATAATGTATACTTCTGACAGGACTTTTCAGATTTTTACATTCCTACACAAATTTAAAAACAACTAGCCAGGTAAAGTGCTATTTTGCATTTATTTTCTTTATTCCCAGTTGCCAAGCAACACCACTCGATAAAAGGAATTAACTAAACATAGAAAAGCAATAGCATACTCTTGGAACTTGTTTTCAAAGAAATAGAGGTAAAAAGTTGCATACTCAATGCAATGCAACCAGATTGCTAAAAGTTTCTTTCCCTGAAACTTATCTAGCAAATGCACATAATCTTTGACCACAGAAACGAGATTCTTAAAAATAGCTCTGAAGAACGACGAATATAAAGAGATCCATATGACCATCATTATAACCAGTTAAAAAATTCGCAGTATAAATGAACGTCCCAATCACTCCATCTGCTCTATGACATCTTGCCATGAATATAGGCTGCACAATTGAGATAAAGGCAACTCTACCTACCTTTTTGATGCTTTCAACAGTTGCAATACTGCGCTCGTAATGAACGTCGTCATAACCAGCTAATATTTTTGCCAATTTAGCGCGAACAATCCCCTCCTGCAAGGTAATAGGCATAGCGATTGAAAAATATGGTGTCAAATAAATAGGAACTCATGCCATTCAGATTTCAATTTTCAAAGATAAATCACATTGCAGGAACAGGCTGGCTTACATCTTTCCTGACTGTCCTCCCACGGAAGAATAGAAGCAGGGGGCGCAACCCATATGGGTCACCAGTGTCATCATCTAGAAATGAATCCACAACATGTACATATGGAGCCACCACATCTTTGTTCAAATTTGACATGGTTTTAGAGAAGCGACCAAAATCTGCAACAATAAGAATAGATGCGTTCACCTGTTCCCGAAGAAATCTGAAAGCATTTGGGTGTGTCATAGGAATTACATGGTCTCTGCCTCCAGATCTCTGCCAATATTTGGATTGTCGCAAGAACTCCAGAAGGTCAATCTGAAATCAGAAGAACCAATTTTCAACTGTAACAAGGATACAGTTGTTCACAAAGAAAAAGCCCATCAGAAATTACCTTTTGAAGGGATCATTAAGTCCCATTTAAAGAGGACTTGTAGTGTGACAAAAATTAATAGGCTAGAAAGAGGACGATCCCATGGGGTGGTAAAGTACTTTAACAGAGGCTTCATAAAAATAACTGATTTGTCTCACTATGGTAGTAAAGGCTCAATGAAGATGTCTCAAAACCAATCATAATACAATCAAAGAAAACCAACAGACTGGAATTCATACTCCATGCCAGAGAGAGTGTCAAGAATAGGTTTGACTTTAACACCCAAAATCACTACAGCCTCGTAATAAAATCACCACTAAACACTCCGTTCTAAAACCAAAAAGTAACTTGACAGAACAAATTGAGTTGTTTAAACTTGAGAAGTGAATACTTGAAAAAGGAGAATTCATATGGATCTCAACATCTTGTGAGAATTCGAAAGATTTCCTCGTTGGAACCTGAAGGGTCCCCATATTTACAGTTCATCCCAGGTCTGACTATCCTATAGGTGTATAACCAGTAGTCAAGCACAAGGAGATAATGTTAATGGGGCCAAAGGAACAGAAGTTCCGCAGTTCATAAGATCAGTGCCAGCCATACATATACATTTCAAAAGCTTTCTCAAATCATCCAACTTTTAACAGGCTAATATCTCATCTTGAAATGCTTTCATCAGAAATTATCTCACAGTAAGCATTTCAAAATAAGGGTCAGCTTTTTCTTTTGTGAAAAGTAAAAGCAATGGAATATCCCGACATCACGGATCATGGTTTTAGGTGTTGACAAGTGCTAAAAGAAAAACAAATAAACAAACGGGCAAGGAGCAAGAGGACACGGAGATATACGAAATAAGCACCATAAATGATGCCAAGACAGCACGATAAATATGGAAATAAGACTGGACAAGTTCAAATAAACCAACATCGACACAATGTGCCTGAAAAATACTGCTAATCCAAAAGACTGATAACTGCGAGCCATAGTAGACCGACACTCTCTCTCCCTCTCCAACACATTGTCAGTTCTTAGATTAATTCTTGGGAAAAGAAGATTAATGAATCAAAACATGAGCCCCACTTTTTTGGCCCGATGGCAAACAGAGCATTTTGTCTTTGGAAGCAATACAACCAGCCGAATGCAAACGTTCAAATTCCCGAATGTCAAATTTCAACACCGTCTACTAGAAATGGTACGTACAGCGAACAAAAAGGAAGCAGGGATATGTAGATTTGAGTCTCCAAGAAAGATAAAACCTACTCAATTACCTGCAGCTTGCGATCAATCTCGGTCTCCGGATCCGTCATGTTATGGCCGTGAGTGTTAAAGCTCAACGAAGAGAAGAACGGCACAAAGAAAACGTCAGCCGATTCCGGATCCAAAACTCTAACCGCCTCTCTTCCCCCGCCGCCACCCTCGCCGCCGCCGTCGCCGTCGTAGAGGAGCGAGGCCATCATCCAGTACTCCACGCTGTGCTGCCTCTTCAGCCCGGAGTTGCGCGGCCACGGGGGGAGGTTCCTCGCCGTCACCGGCGAGTCGTCGGCGCTCCGGCGGTTTATCATGCCGACGTGGAACCTCCGGGGGAGATCGTACATGTAGACCCGGAGGGGCGCGTCGGCATTCGCGCAGGGCGGGGCGGCGGCGCCGGGAGGGGGAGGCTGCAGCAGGGGGAAGAAATAGGATCGGACGTCGACGGAGCCGATGATGACGGCATACGTGATCAGGAGGAGGAGGAAGCCCAGTCCGAGAGAGAGCGCCACGGATTTGCCGTACATCTTCTCGAGATGAGATCCACCCGTCGAGACGCTCCCTCTCTCTCTCTCTCTCCCTCCGTGGCTCTGCGTCTATCTGCAGATTTAGTAACGAAGGTTGCAGAGAGAGAAAGCTAGAGATAGTATATTTGGTTGGTTGTGCATCAAGCAAAGTGAGAGATTCATTCAAGTAAAGCCTTCCGATGCAGTCGCCGCGCTGCGGGATGCTCTCCGAACTGGAAAGTTGATTTAAATAATTTCTAAAAATGAAAAAAAAAAACCGAATTTAACTACTGCTATTTGTCAATTCGGTAAAGGAAATTCCTTGCTGCTTTTATAAATTCGAGGTCCGGCTCTGTTTATTGATCGTGGCGTGATCTCACGGTTCATGCGCAAATGTGTCACGCCACGCCGGGCGCAGTCGCACGAATCCTATTCGATTTATGATGAACACATTAAAATAAGGTTCCCGAAGAAGATGAGAATAAAGATTGCTTCGATCCCCGTTTACCTCGGGATGTCAAGTGGGCTCGGATGGGAAGCTTAAAACGACCGGCCCATTGTGAAGGGAAACAATTGAGGATCGATTTCCTAAAAAGTTATAACTTTTATGTCTAATGTCAATTTTGTTGTGCACTTTTCTTTTCTTTTTGTAAAAAAGCCTCAATTTTAGATTCGGTTTCGATTTTATCATACATTTTTTTTGTCCCATGACAGATCCTCGATTTTAAATCTTGTCTCAATTCTACCATCTAGTCCCCCTAAATTTTTTTAGTCTTGTAAAGAACCACACATTTTTACTCAAGTCACAAATCTACCTCCATTAACCACCCGCCAATATTTCCTATTGACAATCGAGAGATGTAAAACTCTCTAAACATAAGTTGTTCTTTTGCTCTCCGACTACAAGATGAAACACTCTCGAGCGCGATAGATTGAAGACCGGGTGTAAAATTGAATATTCTTGAGCAAGATGAAAGGAAGACGTTCTTAATTAATTGAACAAAGTCAACCCTAATTGCACTAGTTCTTACCTAAATTTCAAATCAAATAGGACATTTAGGTTGAAATAGACATTTTCTTGGATATGAAATTTGGAGAAAAACTAAAGCAATGACATAGAAACGTCACATAAAATCACTAAAGGCAATTTTGGGTAGAGAGTTAATGGGGCATATTAGGGATTCAAATAAAAATTAATGATTTTTTATGAAACAATAAAAAATTACGATAAAATTGGAAGTAGACCAAAAAAGTTTTTTTTATGAGAAAAAAAAAAGCTTCAAAGTGGAATTGGACCTATACCTATTATAATTAAAGTGGTTCTTTTTTTTTATGAAACACATAAAAAATTTAGCATAAGATTAGAATTAGATCTAAAGTTTGAGGTTTTATAGGGTATTAGGCCCTTTATTTTATTTTTTCCGAAAATTAGGCCCTTCGTTTTTTTTTTGGTCAAAATATTGTGTTAGGCCCTTCGTTTAATGGATAACAAAATCTCTTGACCTTCTTGGAGAGTACTTCTCAGCTATGACTAACATGGATGGTTGGCGGTCATTGTCGCCACCAACCACCAACGGTAATGACCAACAACTGGTGGCGATTGCAGTGGAGTTGGATTTTGATGGTCTTGGGATTATAAGAATGGATAAAGACACCAAAAGTTCTAAATATATGTTGTTTCCCTACATAAGATGGTACATAATAGACTTTATTTTAGTGTCAATTAATTTCATTTTCTCTAGAGAAGGGAAATTTTTAGACAAACATATGAAGTGGGGTTATTTTCTTATAAGATGGTGCATAATAGACCTTATTTTAAATAAACAAGGGTTTAAAATGGTCAATTTAATCTCAAATAAAGGTCTATACCATTCGGTCAAATCTTCATTGGCTTGTTTGCATACACAAATCACGTGCTTGAATAGGACTACTAGAATAGGGCAATTACGTGACTTTCAAGTTTTTACTGAATTGCAATTTCACTTACATTGTTACAAGTATTATTTTGCAAATGGTGGACTTTCATTCCTCTTTCAAATTTCAACTACATAGCTCTCTTAGAGAATCAGCTTTAATTTGTAACTTCTTTATATCGGGTCAAAACAAACAATTTAGGACAAAATTGCCCTTGCCCTATTGCTGGGATAAGCATGCGAGTTGTACATGCAGATTGGCCGATGATGATTTAGCTAGCCGGCGAGCTCGAGCAGTTATTTGAGATCAATTGTCAACTTCAAATTCTTGTTAGAGATAAGGTCACCTCTGCTCACTCTTTTAAGAAAACGGATTTGATTGTTGTTTAAAATATTTCCCAAAAAGAAAGTCATCAAATCCTTTTTTTTAGTAATATTTGAAGGAGGGGCAATACCGTTTTATTTGTTTATCTTCGGGCGGATTCGTTGGAATTTGGTTCCCCATCCACCCGGGCGAAGTATAGTCGACCAGAATTTGCGCGGTGATTAGCCGAACCTAGGAGCAATAAACGTCATTCAACACGTATTTTAATCAATTAATTAAGAATGTCTTCCTTTCATCTTGCTCGAGAATATTCAATTTTACACCTAGTCTTCAATTTGTCGTGTTCAAGAGTGTTTCATCTCTTGTAATCGGAGAGCTTACATTTGTGACACTTGACTCGGGACACAATAACAACTTATGTTTAGTAAGTTTTACATCTCTTGATTGTCAATAGGAAATATTGGCGGGTGGATTAATGGAGATAGATTTGTGACTCGAATAAAAATGTGTAGTTCTTTTACAAGACTACAAAAATTTAGTCTGTCTTCAGGCTTGAAGTCTAATTAGACTTCAAGGCATGAAAGGCATGCTCTATTGATTACCCATGTCCCTTCAGGCTTCAACTCTATCTCAAGCAATCATTTCTCCATAATTTCCATTGTCCTTCTTCCCCATTATTTTAATCAATAGAGCATGATACCTTGAAGTCTAATTAAATGGATAATGTAATTTTTAAATTTTGAATTTATTCGATATGACCCATGAATTATATTTCAATGTACAATGTAATTTTTAAATTTTTAATTTATCCAATGCCATCCCTCAACTTTTAGTTTACGTTTAATTTAATCTCTAAATTATATGAAAATGTTCAACATTGACAATATTGAACATTTTTATATAATTTGTGGACTAAATCAAATACTTCATTGCACATCTGGAAAAAGTTCATTGACCATTTGTATCACCTTCTTTAATGTAATAGTTAGCTTGATCAAAACATGAATATTCAGTCGATTCACGTATATCATAAAAGCCAAGACTCAATCTACAGAATGATGGGTGTAATTTTCAAGTTTGCTATGGAATTTGTCATACTAGATTTGTAATCTACAGTGGACAAAAGGGTCCTTAGTTTTAAAGAGAGAGACTTTTATAATCCGATTTTGACCTCACTGCTACATATAAGGGGTAGATATATGTATCTATTTTAGCACGACCACAACCTATCGAAAATTAAAGTTGAAACAAACAAAATATATTTCTAGAATGATCATTACCTTTTGAAATCACTTTACCAACAATTTTGTTATGACATAGCCTTCCCATAAATTCCAAAAGCTATTAAAAACTCCTTTTTATCAGCATCGATTATCTCATGTTCATCATCGTAATTAATAATATACAATATGAAATGCATTTTGCTAGCAAAAGCTAATCAAAATCTTTGCATTCCTATCCTTGTTTCTCGCAATTCTCACTATGTTCTATTTTTTTATTCATATATTACGAGTTCGGATAACATAATTTGTTTTTTAAGTAATACAAAAAACTTTATTTCTTCTCCCAAAGACTCCAATACAACTATTTTCTTGTCACGTAAATATTAACTTCAGTAATTTTTTCCATTTAACTAACTCTAATAAAATTATTGGTAAGTTTCACGCGCGCCGCGTGTCTTATATTCAAATTAAATGCCGAATCACTCGTAACTTAATCTCTAAATAAATGAAACAAAAATCTCTAAATATACTTTTACTCGAATAAAAAAAGAAAAATGATGCAAGAGCAAATTCATGTGGACGTCACGTGGCAGTCCGCTCGCACGTTCTTTCCCGACAGATCCCCCAGCATATGAGAAAATATATATTACCAGAAACCTCGGCCGGCACCCGTCCCTTGTTCTCTTCGTTTCGAACTCGCCAACTCCTTTCAGTTAATGTCCGAGGACGCCATCGACACTCCAATCAGAGATACCCGCAGTCACTCCGAGACGCGAATCGCGCGCCGGAACGCAAGCAGCACGCGCCGATCGCGTCTCCCCGCGAAGCGAGAGAAACCTGCTCCGGAGAGCTCGAGGAGGCGGCGCCAGTGAGAGAGCGAGAGAGAAAAAAACATGGCGTTGACGTTTTGGCGTTCCCGAGATGCTCCGGGCTTCAAGCTGCTCTTCTACCTGGCGGTCATGTATGGCCTCATGTCGATCCTCGTGTACCACAGGATCCACATGAAGTTCGTCGACCCGCTCGGGGCCGACGCGCCACCCGATCGGTTCTCCGAGGCTCGAGCCGTCGAGCACGTCCGCGTGCTGGCGCAGGACATCGGCAGCCGTCAGGTGAGTCGGCGACTCGTATTTCGATGCTCTTCTATCGGCGCAGCTGTTTAATTTCTACTTCGAATGTGCTTTCATGCGATGATATCTGGAACTAGAATTTCTGTCGGGTTGTTCGGATTTCCGGTAGGTGAAATGGAGCATGACTAACTGAGGAGTTGGCATTTGGTTATTCGGACAAAAAATGTCCACCGTCCGGAAATTCGTCCTAGGTTGAGTGAGAGAAAGAGGAAGTTGCCGTGGAATGACGTAATCCTTTTATTTCTGGTTTGTGTTTAGTTTAATGCGGTGTTTGAATCTGGTGCTGATAGGAAGGGAGCCCTGGATTACGAGAAGCTGCTCAATATATCAAATCGCAGTTGGAGACGTTCAAGAAGCGAGCTGGGCCTAAGTTAAGGTAATCTGTTCCATCTCTATCTTGAAATCTGACTGAATTTGCAATTTCTTTTCTGGAGTTCCTCTTTTCAGTCCTTTCTTCTTGGGAGGTACTAGATTTGCTATTCATAATCGTAGAAGTTGTTAAATTATAGAAACTTGCTATTTCTACCAAAGTATTCTGAGAAACTTTTTCACAGAGTCGAGGTTGAGGAGTCAACTGTTGCTGGATTATTCAACATGATGTTTTTGGGCCACAGCATTTCTTTTGGGTACAGAAACCACACAAATGTTGTTGCCAGGTAACTTCTCCATGACAACGTCTGGAATATGACTGTAAGATTGTGGCTTCTCCCTCTCCCCTTCCAAATTTCAAGATTAAATCTCAAGATTAAATCGCCAAATTTATGGATGAATGGAGCTCCTTGCCATGAAGGCTCCTGTGTCTCTTTCTTTATAAATTACGTTAAAGATCTGCAAGGCCATGCGAAAATAAAAGAGTCATGATTTTGCTTTTCTAGTTTTGCTTTGGAGGTTGGCTTTTGTGTAGAAAATCCATGGATGGAGATGATTTTCATCTTTATTTGCCCTGAAAAGGTATCTTGCAATCATGTTGACTTGACTAACTGGTTTGTGCCTTATCTTCCCTTGAGAGGCCTCTTCCAGTGCTAATAATGCAATAATTGATGGGACAATGAGAGGCCAAGCTTCCAATATCCAATCATGTGTGCGTATCAGGAGATATCACTTGAAGCTGAAATTTGATCTAATGGCAGGATATCATCTGTAGATTCACAAGACACTGATCCAGCTCTTCTAGTCAATGGGCATTTTGATAGTCCACTTGGTTCTCCCGGTGCTGGTGACTGTGGTTCATGTGTTGGTACGTAGAAATTGCATTCATTTTTTATCAAGTGTCTGGATATATTAACCTCTATCATGTTAATCCAAGCAATCAAAGAAAGGGCAGTGACTTAAAAGTATACATTTAGCCAATCCTTCCATGTAAAGTCTTGATTTTGATTGCTCATTGTATTAGTTTTATATTTCTTTTTGTGTATCAGTACTTTAGTTGGGATCATTGGATTATTAGCTTGGATAAACACTTTCTGCATTATATGAGGTTTCTTACTCTTATTGCAGCATCAATGCTGGAACTAGCAAGACTTATTGTGGATGCTGACTGGATGCCTCCTCGGCCCATCATTTTTCTATTTAATGGTGCAGAAGAACTTTTTATGCTGGTAAGTGCTAGTTATATATCTCTTTTCTCAATCTGGTAGTCTAATTGATTTATTTTTACGTTCTTATTTTGACATAAAAATTTTGAGCAACACTATTTTGCCTTAAAATTTGAAGTGATTGCCAAAGAAAATAAAGTGTTTTTGTTTAGAATCACCTTAAACTTTGCATGTTCTGAACATATTCAGCTAATGAAGCTATTTGCTTATCATTTCCAGGGTTCACATGGCTTCATGACGACAAACAGATGGCGTGATTCAATTGGAGCTTTTATAAATGTGGAAGCATCTGGAACAGGAGGACCTGGTATTTGAAAAGTGCATGGGTCCTTTAACTTTTTTATTATAGACTATCACTCAACTGAGATGTACATATAACACTTTCTCAGAGAAATGATGAAAGGAAATATTCCATTTCCATTTAGTCTCTTTTCAGGTGTCTTATTCCCATTTTTCCAACAGGATGACATCTACCCACTCATTCTCATGCATGATTGTTCATATTAATCTAAAAGGCATTAATTATACAGAGATAAAGAGAGTGGTAATGTTCTGAGGAATTTTGCTGCAATTTCAGAATCAGTAATTAATTGCAGGTTATTATAACTCGTCAGAATAGAAATAATAAAGAGGCAGTTCTCCTTATGCTCTACTGCTTTTCTGGTGATATTGCATCCCTGATGATCTTTTATATTTCAATGCTCTCAACAGATTTGGTCTGCCAATCAGGACCCGGTTCTTGGCCTTCTCTTGTTTATGCTGAATCAGCGATATATCCCATGGCACATAGTGCTGCTCAGGTCCTTTAATTTCTCGTTACTTTAATTGGTTTACATATGTGCGTGTGATTTACAACTATTTATAAAGAGATGCATGCATTTTATCTCTATGAGTTGGGTTAGATCTTCAGGTTGTGAAATTTATAGGAAATGTGTATCATATAAGAAGTTACAAGATTATGAGGTTCTGCTACTATAAAAATTAATTGTAGAGTGGTGCTAACTCTCTTTCTCTCTCAGTGGTTATGTTTTCTCAATATGCTGAAGAGGTCTAGTAACCGGTCTCACTTGTGAATTATCTCTTTGGGTGCAGGATGTTTTTCCTGCATTTCCTGGTGATACAGATTACCGAATATTTTCTCAAGATTATGGCAACATTCCTGGCTTGGATATTATCTTCCTCCTTGGTGGTTATTTTTACCATACCTCATATGACACTGTGGACAGATTATTGTATGCCTTAAATCTGCTATTTTGGTACTGATATGTATGGTCTTAGAAATCACATAATTGTGACCTTTTTGTTTCCTCTCTCATAAATCCGAACTTTTTAAAACAGACCTGGAAGTGTCCAAGCACGCGGAGACAATTTGTTCAGCTTAGTAAAGGCCTTCACAACTTCCTCTATGTTGAGAAATGCTCGTGAAAGAGAACATACTGGATCTACTGGCTCGGATGAGCGGGCTGTATTCTTTGATTATTTATCATGGATTTTGGTACGACTTTTTAGATATGTCAATGAGTATCTTGTAGTTGATTATACAAATAAAATCACTAGTATTTTGGATTTTCAGATATATTATCCTAGAAGGGTGGCTATGGTGCTTCATTGTGTTCCTGTTGGCATCTTCTTTGTCTTGCCTTTCCTTTTGCATTTACTAAACTCTGGGTCTCGTTCTTGGTTTGCAATTCTCTGTGACTTCATGAAAGGTAAAGAATGATTTCTGCCCATTTTCTGTTATCACTCATTTTGCAGGTTATGCAGTTTCATTGTCTTTGTCATGACTATTTGCTCAAGTACTTGGGCTGCAGTGAGTTTACTGACGCCTTTTGTTCTCTCTAGGGACAATGATCCATTCTGCTGGTATCATACTTGGTGTTCTTTTTCCCGTTGTCTTCTCTATACTGAGATTGCTCTTCTCAAGTTATGCAATGAATTGGTGAGTTCTCATCATTTGATTTCAAATATCATCTCAGCAGATGGCATCTGTTAAACTTGATAGGTGTAGCCTGCTACCTTTCCTTTTTGCTTTCTGGAGAGAGAGAGAGTGGTTGGGGTGTGGGTTGGTGAGGGGACACTATGGCATGTGTTCATGTTAACATAGGCAATTGCAGGCTATGCATGATGTGCTCTAGCTGAATGCAGGTTTGCTACTCCGTATTTGGCTTTCATAATGTTCATCCCCAGCTCTGTCGTTGGTCTTTTGATTCCAAGAATTGTTTGGAGCAACTTTCCCCTCTCTCAAGAGATCTCAAATCTTAATTTAGCAAAGGAGGTACAATCTACTCTGAATAATTATTGTCCAAGCTCTGTTTTTTTATTTATTTAATCTGCATGCAGTTCTTTTAAAACTTGAGAATGATTACTTCAGTTGGACATGCAAAATGGGTGAATAGTAATTGAACGTATATGACTGAGGTCGGCCTGCTTGGGTTTACTTTATATTGTCGTGATATGAAGAGTTGTCATGATAATGAAAGCAAGTTTTTTTGGACTCTGGAGTGACACTAGTACTTGACTGAATTACTCATGCAGGCGATCTTTGATGAAGCAAGGTTTTGGGGAGCATTTGGTTTCTATTCTTTAGTAACATTGGTAAGTCATACGATTTAAAATATATGACTTCCTTTTGTTGAAAGGTGTCAATGAGTTAATTGTGAATTTGAGATATGTTCACCTATTCTACTGGTAAACTTGCTAACGCAACTTTGGTAACTGCAGGCCTACCTTTTAGCTGGGCTGAGTGGCGGATTCGTAACTTTTATGTTGTCTGCTGCGATGCTTCTTTCTTGGATATCCTTCAGCGTAGCAATTCGGTTTAGCAGTCGATATTCACTATGGTAGTGTTTGATAAAGCTATATTGCGGCATGCTTCTATAAACTATAATATGGACAGCACTTTGAATGGTTATGGGCTATAGCTAGTTGCTAAGCATATTTGGTGCTTGCCCCTTGTGAGTTATCCTCCAAGGGACTCCTAAACTTCTTCGTGGAAAAGAACTACTCTTGCTTGGAACTCATGATGAGCTTTCAGTAAATTTTCAAGAAAACCTAGAAATGGTGTTTTCCATTGGCACTATTTGCTGTTTAGTCTCTTAAAAATGCTGTCAGCTTTGATGGCTGATAATTGACAGCTTCATACAACTTGAGTGATAATTTTCTCCCAGGATTTTCAACAAAAATTGAGTATTGGTGGTTAGATATGATCATTATTCTACTTTTTCATCTAGAGAAGTTCATGATTGTTAAATACCATGAATAGATTGGCTGTCCCTTCTGAAAATAGCGATTTCTCATGATTCTTCTATGATAATGAAGTATGATCTGATTGAAGTCACTTCTTTCAGGTCGACTGTTGCTTTCGTGATACCTCTAATTCCATGCCTTACATACTGTGTCCATTTTGGCGGGTTTCTTATCCAGTTTTTAATTGAGAAGATGGGTATGATGGGCTCTCTTCCACCTCCCTATGGCAAGTTTTCTGGACCTGTATCTTTTCCGATGACCTTGATTGACATATGCATTGTGAGGTGTTCAGTAATTGGCATTCTAGAATTAGGATGGTAGTAATGCGCCTCATACTTGGCAACAACTGATGACGTGTCACCTTGTGCTGTATCTTAAGTGCGTGCAACTGATATGCCAAAGAGAGATCCAGCTTGGGTTAATATCAACCTCTCTTTTGTCAACTGTTATTCCTCTTTTAAGTGCAGAAACTATGCTCTTGGGATTATCGTCTCAGTTGTCTATACTGTCTGCTCTGTGTGCTTAATTTTAGCCAAATTGTAAGAGATTTCTTTTTATAAAAGTATCAAAGATTATAGAAATTGAAGTGAGATTCTCTGGGAGGCAATATACTACATCATAACTGCAAGTTCGGCTTCAGTTCCAGTCCCATTCTTCAGTGCCTATATCAAAGCCAGAATGGGTTTGTCAACCCAAATTATGACCCAATACCCATTTTGTTTGGCTGAAAATGGCATACCCTTATGCTTCAAGTGATTGTTGTGTTCTCTTGCTAGAAACCATGTTGTCAATTCCTGGCAGATTTGTCTTTTTGCCTTTTTTAAAGGACATTTATGTACTCTTGTGGTGGCAACTTTGCTACTGATGCAAGAAGTTACCCTGCAAATGTTAATGAAAATGAAATCACGCAGCCACTGTTTTATCTGTGTACTGATATTGCTTAAATTTTGGTGAAAATGGTTATCTAACATAAATGATGGTTGAAACTTTGCAGAAGTTCATTACTTGGAAAACTCTTTAGGAAAAAGGACTGATACCATCAAGTACTTTTTGCAGGGTTCTTTGTGCCTGATCTTGTAGTGGCAGCGGTAACTGGACTTGCAACTGGGTGGTGTGTAGGCCCTCTGATACCTATCTGTGGTCGTTGGTTAGCCAAGTCTTCTATCTTGCTGTTCCTGGTGCACCTTACAGTACTAGCCATGGCAGTGTCTTCACAGCTTTTCCCATACAGCAGAGATGCTCCTAAGAGGGTTGTTTTCCAGCATACCTTCCTCACTGCTGGTAGCGAAGCAACTAAACTAAAATTAAATCAGAAGAATTACTTTCAGAAGTTTATCAATAATTCCAGTATTCTTCATTATATCATATAGTTTAGTCGAATAGAAGGACCTTACTTAAAATGGAAAGTGTGTGGTATGATTATCTAACAACACCATTTCCATTTGATAGGTGGAAATCAAGTTCTCAACTCCAGTTATGATTTGGGCGTAGTGGATTCCAATCCTTTGCCTTTTCTATTCAAATATGCACCTGAAGTGGCAAAAGAAATGCACATCAGCCCAGATTTTTCTTTTGATGCTGCAAATCTGTCTGACAGAGAGAACTGGATGGTATGTAACCATAACTGAGGAGTCAAATGGCCATTAAATTGACTGTTTTACTTGTAAATCCTAGTTGGTTATCATAAAGGAAAATGTTAACCAGATCTTTCCTGTAGTTTGATCCACATTGGAGGATCAAATGGGGGCCTTGAGCTTCGTCTAGTAGTCTATTGAAGAAGTTTGATGTATGTTTGTAAGTAGTTTTGTGTTGATGCAAACTGCCTGGTCAACATTTAGACCTTGTGCAATTGTTGAGGATGAATTAATCTAGGCTATTACAAAATTAAAATAAGGTTCTAGAAGAATTGATCTGTGTCAACTCTAAAAGTGAGGTGCAATGAAATAGTTCTTGTTGAATGTCTACATATTGATATTGTAATGCATACTAGAGCCAAATTTCTGTTTCATCCGAATTATGTGTTTCACAGATACCTGAGGATTTTCTTCCTCTCTTTGCAGGGTATTTTCCCTGTGTCATATTTGTTCTCGCGAAGCTTAAAGTTTCCTGCACAAAGCGAAGGCATTCTCAAGCGCCATCAAGTTTTCCCTTATCTATCTGCATACAAATCACAAAGTAGTGGCAATAGTTTTCGTAGAATCTACTTGGAATTTTCCTTGGGGTAAGTAGAATAAACCATATTATAGTCGATCTATTGATGAACTGACATATACACATGCTTAAACCCCAAGATTGAAATACAAGCAACCATGAACAGTATTTATGAATTGGTAGCCTTGTAGGTCATCACAACAATTGTATATTGGCAGGACTTTTATTTAGTGAGAAAGAAAGGCAGGTTTCATCAGTTTACCGATATGTTGTTTGCTGGAGTGTCAGATCTGTGTACTTTAGTGAGACCTCTTACTTCCTGGACTCTAAATAATCTCTGCAGTGCTTAAATCCTTCTGTTTTTTTTTTTGGGCGGGGGGTTCTCCCTTTCAGCTCTTTGAATGAGGTGTGGGTTGCAGTGCTCAACATAACTGGTCCGCTGTCTAGCTGGTCATTTGCAGACGAGGTTCTTACAGGTTAAGTGAAGAATACTTTAATTGCTTCAATCTGGCTAAATTTTATTTTCCCTTACATTAGTTGCATTGCTACAGTTCCTGAAGCCGTCAATGGTGGTCCTCCATCATACATATGCAGACTGAGTGGCTATAGTAATGAAAATTGGACTTTCTGGCTAGAGGTAATGATGCTGCATTTGACCTGAACGTTTGGGTAGAAATCAAATTTGTTGTAGAAATCTTACCATGCAATGTCCTTTGCAGTTAGATCCTATTCACTTATTCCTTTCATCTTCTTGTTCCATCATTTGCCCCTTCAACATAAATTTGATTTCTATGGCATTTCTGGAGTGCGAAATTGTTTGCATCAGCTGCAGTTACGACACTCTACAGTGTGATTCATGCAGATGATACTTTAGTTGCTATATGTGATTTTCGCATCATGACATGTTCATCATTACTTTTTTGCTGTAATTGCAGGCTAGTAGTTCCATGGATTTGAGAGTTGATGTCAATGTGGTAGACCAACATTTGGTCGATGAAGCTGTAAAGTTGAAGAGTCTTTTTCCTGATTGGGTGGATGTCATCGCGTATTCGAACTACATGTCCACTTACATTTTCTAATCTCATTCATGCAAGTGTATTTTTCCTTTCCAGGACTTCAGCTGTTGAATTAGCTGGTGAATAAAAGGAGTTTACGTTAGTGTTGCCCTGTGTTATCACTTGTCCGAGAGAATTTTTAAATTATACAGTAATAGACAGATGGTGACGGCAGACATGGGTCCCCAGCTGTACAGATTACAATGGAGAGTGTCAAAAGAAATCCCAACTGCATAGAACCGAACCTCGTGGATCTGATCCAAACATGGCCGAGTGGAATCGAACGATATATCCTGCTCCTAATAATTTCCTCATAGGAGATGGGTTGTATGTGTTCTTCGATACAGAATGAGGTACGTTATCGCAACATCTGTTTTCCTAAAAGTCCAATTCAAACTCTTACTGGATTGAACATCGGACGCCTCGACATCATCAATCAGCAATGTTCTTGGATTTACTGCACATCCTTAATTTTGCAAATTGTACTGGAGGGGGCATTGTGTCCTTACTGCTAGCTAGGGGGTGTCAAATGGGTGTGTCTGGTCGGGTTTGGGTCGGGTCGAAAATGGTCCAACCCATATTGATCCATTTAACCCGTTTTGACCCATTTTCATACAATATAAATTTGATGACCCATACCCGACCCGATCTATATCCAACCCATACCCGACCCATATTATCAACACATATTAATATTTAATTTAATTTAAGAAAATCCACTCCCACTTATTTAGTCCACTTTAAACATTTCACATATAAATTATTTGAATAAAAATTTCACATCAAATTTATAAAGTAAATTAAATAATAAAAAATTAGTAAATAAAAAAAATGCGGATACCGTAAATTGAAATAGTTTGAGGAAAATGATTTTAAAAAAATCGATTTTTAATTATTGTTGAGTGAACCTCATCGGATCGAACGGAGGACGAACGCATAGAGGAGGGGGATGGAAGAAGAGAGATGATGGATCTACCTAATAACTCACTCGACTCATATTTGACCCTTATTTAACTTTTACTTGACCCATATTTGACTCATATTTAAATTTCATTTAATCCATATTTGACCTATATTTAATTTTCACTTGACCCATATTTGATTCATTTAACTAAAAGTTGATCATAATATGGAATATGACCCATATTGACACTTTTACTGCTAGCTATATAGCTTACACGGTCGAGTTTATTGCCTTATGAATTCGGAATTAATCATTAAATAAGTTATGAGGTATGTCTAGGGCGTTGGATCATTTCTTGATGTCGTTTGGTTATTTGGTTTAGAATTTGGAATGGGATAAAATTGGATAAGATCATATTAGAAATCCTATATATATATCCACCAGATCGTAAATAATCCTAATCCTATCACATGGTTGGTGTAATTTAAGATGGGATTAAATTTCTTTTGAAAATCTCACTTGCCCATATCGGAAGCTCACCACTTGAACTCCGACTTCTCAAGCCTGCTCGTCCAGCTCCCTTCGGTTTGTCTCCTTCACGTCGCTGAGGGGCAGGGAGGAGGTGGACGAAGATCCACCAGTGGACAACACTGGGGCAGTGAGGGCAAACACATCTCTACCGTGGACAATGAGATCCTTTGAATATACTCACCAAAAATTTGAGTTGAATTCGAGTTTTTTTTGTTGTTGGTGATAACCATATAATGTATAATTTCTCATTTTTACCCTCATCCTCAGTCATCGGAGCACGTCATTGGAACATGATTGGCTAGATGGCCATGTGCTCCATCTTCGAAAGAAAATTTGTTAAGTTATTTAAAAAAAAAATCATTCAATTTGGGTTTATTCCACTTCCCAGTCTGGATTTTTTATTTGGTATTTTATCCATGTACATTTAGGTTCATTCAATCTAGGGAATGTCACTAAACACCGAATGTGATATTTAGGTATTAATATATGAGCTCAAATTCAGATCGCTAAACACAATTTTTAGGCTCAGAATGCAAGTCAACCAGTGCTACTAAAAAATCCACACGACCCGGAAAACGGGGTGGGTATGACCTGATGTCCGATCTGCTCCACGTCCTAACCCTGATGGGACGCGAACGAATTTGGGGTGTAGCAGAACAAGTTCCGGGTCAACTATCGCTTTGGGATTTTATAGGTGGAAAATATGATATTCGGACGCAATATGATTACATTACTACAATGATTTTATTTCCTTTATAATGTTTCGGTTAGGTTATTTAGCAAACGTACATAATTATTGTAACTCTACTGGGGTTTGGAACATCACTGAAAATTATTTAACAGCTGAGCTCAAAATCTAAATTTGCTAAATCATTTACCATGATATTCTTACCCTATTTTGTTTCAAGCTCTTATTTTTGGCTTATATAGGTGAATCCATGGAGGGTCATCATTGACTCATTTTCAAAATAGTTATTTTTTAGTTTAGCCCAAGGTAATGTATGTGTAACTCGAGACAATCTACTTAGGCAAGGTAAAAATAGACAAATAAGGTATATACGATTTACAGAAATAGGAAAAAAAGATTATGATATTTCGATTTAGGAAATGGTAATAAAAAATAAAAAAAAGGAAAGAGATCTAAAAGATCTTTTTCCTAAAAGTGGAATTCATGTATGTTCACATTTTTTTGAAAATTTTCGGATTCAGTTGTATTTTCATGACAAGTTTTAAGACTTTCAATATACTTATCCCAAATATTATGTTCCAATAATCTAACCTATATTTGTTTGGGGAGTGATTTCAAATGTGTTAAAGGTTACAATTCATGTAACTAAGTGGATTCTAGCAACCTTTTACATATGGTCCCCGCTAGTTTAAACTTGCTGATAACATTCAAAAAAAATGTTGGATGGAAGGTTAACAAGACATATTTGGAACTCAAATAAAATTTGTTGATTTTTTTATGATATGAAAATAAAATTTACGGTAGGGCTAGACTTAAAGTTGAATTTTTTTATGGGACAAAAAAATTGATGGTAGAGTTGAGATTGAATTTAAAGTTGAATGTTTTAAAAGGGTATTAGGTTTTTTAGTCATGAGCAAATATCACAAAAAACCTAAACTATGCCACATGTGACAATTTTACACTAAACTTTTTTTGTGCCACTAAAAACTCCAAACTATGCCACTTTTGATAATTTTATTTTAAATTTTTTTTTGTATTACCAAAAGCTTCAAATTATGCCATTTATGATAATTTTACCATGAATTTTTTTTGTACCATATTTTTAGTTGAAGATCATTTTTGTCCTTTTCCATGTTCTTTTTTTTTTTTTTCTTTTTTTCATTCTCCTTCCTTCCTTTTGCCATGGCCAGTGATGGTCGCCCTTGTTGGAGATGGAGTCGGGCGAGGGTGGGCCTTGCCGATGTTGAGTGAGGGCCACGCAAGCCAAATTTGATGAGAGTCGCCCTTGCTTGATGTTGGTGAGGTGGCCCTCACCTTGCTAACCCAAGTGAGGGTAAATAAGATAAATTAATTTGGGATTTTTGTGAATAAAAAAAGTTCGAATAATAAAATTGTTTGGGGTTTTTTTTAATGATGCAAAAAAAAGTTCAGAATAAAATTGTCACAAGTTACATAGTTTAGGTTTTTAATGATACAAAAAAAGTTTAAAGTAAAATTGTTATAAGTAGCATAGTTTGTGATTTTTAATGGCACAAAAAATTTCAGAGTAAAATTGTTATAAGTGGTATAATTTAGGGTTTTTGGTCGTATTTGCCTTTTAGTTAATGAAATGAGAAGTTTTTTTGGGAAAAAAAAAATCAACTCTACTCAGATTGGGCCTCTAAGAGCCCATCATAAGCCCATATCAATAGCCCCGGTCGCTTCTCTCTCTAGTCGTCCCTGGTGATTAGGGTTTCATATATTGCAGCCTTCGTTTTTATATAAAGCGCGCCGTCTCGCCTTCCCCTTCTTCTTGCTCATTTCAAGCGAGTAAAAACCCTAGCGACAACAGAAGCCGCCATGGTACTCCATCTCCTCCTTCTCTGGTTTCTTTCTCTACGTGCTTCTCGTGTCTTAGCTGCATTGATCTCACTGCGTTTGATTGCTCGTTGATCTCTTCAGGTGAAGTACTCGAGAGAGCCGGACAATCCCACCAAGTGTACGTGACGGTTCCTCGATTGTCGATTTTGCCATTTCTCCGTGCTTATACTCTATGCGATGTTCGATACGGGTCTTTTGATTTGGACTGATCTGTTCAGTTCGTTTAGCTAGCTAGTTTTGTTGCGAGTATTGGTAGGATGTTTTGTTTGTTCCCAGGATTGATGTTTGAGATCCTTTGGTTTCGTTTCATTCTTTCCAGCCTGCAAGGCGAGGGGCTCCGACCTGCGCGTTCATTTCAAGGTACGGAGGTTCTCGTGTTATTGCTATTTCTTCAGTATTTCCCGTAAATAGTTGAAAAAATCTGAACTTTCTGTTCAAACGATGCATACTCCTTTGACCGTAGTCGTGGTGATTGTCTTGTTTGTATGCTTCTTCTCTAGTTTCTTGAGTGCGATTGACCGGAAGACTGGGAACCATGAAAGAGTTACATTGTACAGTGACCGCTCTATATTTGGATCTAGCTGGTCAATTTGGGGTGTAAAATTGAACTATCATTGCTAGAAATAATTTCTGTGATTGATGCTATTACCTGCCACGTGGTGTATCTGATCATATTAACTTTGTTAAGCTGATTTTATGATTTGATGATAACCTACCTGATGAAAAAAGCAGGGATCTGTTGCCTGTGTGAATTGATCTCTCGTAGACTTCAGGGAAATTAATGCACTGTTATTGGGTGAACCTCTGTTATCTATTGTGGCTGAAGGTTCAAAAAATGGTGTAACATCATAACCCCTTTGATTGATGCTAGAAATAATTTCTGTGATTGATGCTATTACCTGCCACGTGGTGTATCTGATCATATTAACTTTGTTAAGCTGATTTTATGATTTGATGATAACCTACCTGATGAAAAAAGCAGGGATCTGTTGCCTGTGTGAATTGATCTCTCGTAGACTTCAGGGAAATTAATGCACTGTTATTGGGTGAACCTCTGTTATCTATTGTGGCTGAAGGTTCAAAAAATGGTGTCACATCATAATCACTCTGACCTCTTCAGATATGAACCTTTCAAAGTGACTCACCTGATGAAAAAAGCAGTGATCTGTTGCCTGTGTGAATGGATCTCTTGTAGACTTCAGGGAAATCTTTACACTGTTATTGGGTGAACCTCTGTTATCTATCGTGGCTGAAGGTTCAAAAAATGGTGTCACATCATAATCACTCTGACCTCTTCAGATATGAACCTTTCAAAGTGACTCACCTGATGAAAAAAGCAGTGATCTGTTGCCTGTGTGAATGGATCTCTCGTAGACTTCAGGGAAATCTATACACTGTTATTGGGTGAACCTCTGTTATCTATCGTGGCTGAAGGTTCAAAAAATGGTGTCACATCATAACCACTCTGACCTCTTCAGATACAAACCTTTCAAAGTGACTTAATTTAGGGAATCTGGATGGGTTCCGTTTTTATATTTAGAGTCTATGAGCTTCTTGGATTATTGTTTGAAAATAATGTATGTCTTGACGCCTCTATTGTCGAACTGCTATTCCTCATTCTCTGTTTGGTTATTTTACCACATACACAAGGTCCCCTAATTTCATTTAAGCTGAAGTCCTATATTTATATGCTCTAAGTGTTTAGTGTAAATTGTCAGGACATATTTGGAAAACTTGAAACTGGTGAAGTATGGTTTATCTTAAGATTGCAATAGTGTTGTTGCAACAACATAGGTTCATGGTATTGATTAGTTTTCATTTCCCTAATTACTGAGAACCCTGAAGAAAAAAGCAGGGCCTCATTGCCTCTTGTGGATGGAGCTCTCGTATACTTCAGGAAAATTAATTTCATCATTATTGGGTGAACCTCTGTATAATGTAATGGCTGATGGTTCAGTAAATGATGGAACAATTAGTACTCATAGCCTTAAATTTCTCTTGCCTCTTGTCTGTAAACTTGATTTTTCTGCTTGTTAGAAAAGCCATGACTTGGAAGATTTTTGTATTTATCATTGATCTCATCTCTCCTGCAGAATACCAGGGAAACCGCTTTTGCCATAAGGAAGTTGCCTTTGGTTAAGGCCAAGAGGTATTTGGAAGATGTTCTGGCACACAAGCAAGCCATACCCTTCAGGCGGTTCTGTCGTGGTGTTGGTCGAACTGCTCAGGCTAAGAACAGGCATTCAAATGGACAAGGACGCTGGCCTGTAAAGTCAGCTCGATTCATCCTGGATTTGTTGAAGAATGCTGAGAGTAATGCTGAGGTACTTATAGTCTCTCTATTGCAACATGCTGGTTATGGTGGTGCCTCCTGCTATTCATTACTAACATACATGCAATTGGTCGTCAGGTCAAGGGGTTGGATGTGGACGCACTGTTCGTCTCTCATGTTCAGGTAAACCAGGCTCAGAAGCAAAGGCGCCGTACCTACCGTGCTCACGGAAGAATCAATCGTAAGTCCCTGGTTGCTTGTCAGTTTTTCAAAGTTGTTTGTCCCTTTTCTTTGAGCAATGAAAATTGATCGCATTCTTTTTTCTTTGAAACAGCTTATATGTCATCTCCCTGCCATATTGAGTTGATTTTGTCTGAGAAGGAAGAACCCGTGAAGAAGGAGGTGGGTCTCTTTTGTGTACATACAAAGTGGTTGAATATTGTGATGTTCTTGTAATTACCCAAGTTATCTTCTATTTAGCTGACCTGTTGAGTCATTTGATTTTTCAGCCGGAGACTCAGTTGGCCACTAGCAAGTCCAAGAGGTCACAGGCTGTGAGGAGTTCTGCATGAGGTTAATACCAAATGAACCAGCACACACCAAACAGACTCATGTTTTCTCAGGCCTATTTTTGGAGAGAGTTGTTTCAGTTTTCCCCATAGAATGTACTCTGAATTTTTGGAACGATGTGATTTTTTCGTCAGCTGTTATGTCCAGACTTCTATTTGCAATATTGAGGATAGCGTTTTAAATTTTAATTTCCTCCCATCTTTCTCTCTACACTCGACTTAAGTACCGCAGTCAAAGTTGTAATTGAAAAAAAATCGATTTTTTAGTATCATTCGAAGAGGAACTATGCTCCATATGCTACTTTGATTGACCACTCTGAGTAGGATCCACGGAAATATCCGTTTGATAAGATTGACGAGGACAATGGAAAATGGTCCTCTCATCCCACGATTCCCAGCGATGCTGTATTTGGATTCGGTCTTCTGCATAGGTAGTTGTAGGGCGAATGGGGTATATTTTCATCCATAGAGATGGCGAAACTCCTCAAGTCTTTCGATTAATTTTGCCATAATGAATAATGAGGTTTATGGATTTTTTAAATGTCATTCAGCCTGTCGTTTAGAAAAGTAAATATGGTCTACATGCTACGTTTATTTTTCAATCTGTTTTTAAGTTTTGTTTTGATTTACTATGAAGTCACAATTTACTTTTTATGTTTTGATTGAGTCGATTTGATGATATACATTTAAAATTTTACAACTCCTTAGATTCAAGTAATACACAATTATATTTGAAAAAGTGCATCTAGAATTGATTGAGTCTAGCACAATTCACAGCTTATTAATCAAACAATGTCTATCACGTGGCAAATTCATGTTCCCATGTGATAATCCCATGTACTAAATTAAATGTGATTCGATGAATACCGAAAAAAATTCTCTCAAGTTTGGGTTTTGACTATTTATAAATGCAATGAATTACTCAAATTTTTTTCCATTTTCGATTTCCTTGACCTTGGTTTCTATGCACCCTAATAAAGATTTTTTTTTTTTGGGTCGAAACTAATTAAGAAATTGGATAAGAAAAATATCGCAAATTTTATGTAAAATGACATAAATTATCTCAAAACTTTGTCTTAATGTACAACGTAATTTTTGAATTTTGAATTTATTTAATATGGTTTTGAATTTTAGTTCAATATGCAATACTATCTCTAAACTATTAAGTTGTTTAACGTGATTTTTGAATTTTTGATACATATTTAATTTAACATTTAAACTATATAAAAATATTTAATATTATATTTTCATTAATTCGAACTTAAGGATAATATTAAACATTTTTATATAGTTCAATAATTAGATTAGACATGTACCAAAAGTTTGAAGATTACATTGAATAAATTAAAAATTCGGGATTACGCAATTTGTGTAATTATCCCTAATTTTTAAGGTCTTACTTTATTTTTTTTCCTTCTTTTCAGGCATTATGGAGATTCTTTCTTAAGATTAATAAATGCTCAGGATACTCGCTTTATTTTATTTATTATTATTATTATTTTTGCTTTATCATTTTCTCCCGTTCAGTGGATGTATTGACTTGCTCGGTGAATTGCGATATAACAGAGACTCTGTAGCATCCGTTTCCTTGTACCCTCCTCCATTTTCAGACAAGAGCGTCCTCAGCGCCGTCTCGATCTGGTCAGCTCGCGTCGCACCAGTAAGTGCCTCTGTTCCATCCTTCTTCTGTTCTAGGAAATCCAGGTTCTAGGGTTTTTTTCTCCAGTTCCTCGATCTCTGTTTGATCTTGTTCCTGAATTTTGGTGCCGCCTTGATTATGGAATCCGATTGAGATCAAGGAATTCGCCTCTTATTGCCGTAATTTTGCCTGGAAAGCGTCGGAATTCGACGTTATGCGATAGATCGGATTCTTGTTTCTTTCAGTGAAATCGATCGCTTGAACTCGACGTGGGACCTAGCTTTCGAGATCAATGCTCTCGATCGCGATGGTTAGGTTGGAGCGTGGTAATTAACCGTGCAATTAGGTTTTGGAGTCGCTTATTTACTCTATTTTGCGTCGATTCTCGTGATGTTAGACATGGATTGGCAAGGGCAAAAGCTCGCGGAGCAGCTGATGCAGACAATGCTCGTGGCGTTTGCTGTGGTGGCATTTGCGACTGGCTACACCATTGGGTCTTTCCAGATGATGATCTTGATATACGCTGGTGGTGTCGTTTTGACTACGTTGGTCACTGTCCCGAACTGGCCCTTCTTCAATCGCCATCCGCTCAAGTGGTTGGACTCGATTGAAGCTGAGAAGCATCCTAAACCGCAGCCCCAACAGCCCTCCTCAAGTTCGAAGAAGAAATCTTCTAAGAAGTAGGCTTGTTCTAGTAGTTTCCTCAAAATCTACAGCCTAGCGATTGTTCTTTTGAGTGTTGGCTGAATGGATTTTCAGAGGATAGATGGCCGAGATTGTTGAGAATTTAGACAATATCTGGAATAGAAAATTTTTGGACTCAACATGTTCTTTTTGCTTGCTTGCTGCTGCTATAGCCAATTTCACTGCTTCATAAGATGATCACTTTTTATGGTTGTTTTAAAAGGCACTTTCCTGTTGATCATGTGGTAAATATATGCATGCATTGACCATGGAATTCACAATTGTCTGTCTAAGCATGCTAAATAGTCAGATTGGTTTCAGTGTGCTTGATCTTCGACTGATTTCAGTTTTATCCTGTTTATGGAGAGTATGTAGTGATGGGTCGACAGACATCTTGATATATTGGGTTTTTACCTTCAGTTTAGCGGTCATCATTTTTGTTTTCAATGTTAAGAGGGACATACACTTCATAGGGTGGATTGCAATGGCATAAATGATCCTCGTAGCCAACTTCACTTAGTAGGTTAAGGTTTAGTTGAACACAAGTTATAGAACTTAATTCTACCTTCAGCTTTGCTTAAGGCAGCCATTTAGTGGAAATTTAGTCCAGTTTTGTCATATCTTTAGGCAATAGTAATGGTGCTGTTGTGAAGGATCTTAATGCTTCTATTTAATTTTGGTGATGATTGTGGCCACGTTAGTTAGAATAGGGAGTTGGAAATTGAGAAAAAAGTAAAAAATCGGATTAAATTTTTTCCATTGCATGATTTGCACTTTTACAGCACGAAAGTGTGGAAGCTGATGTCTGTGTTTATTGTAATTGAATATTCTATAACCGGCTGTTTTGGGAATAATGGCCTTCCTTTGATGTTAACCGAGTCATCTTCTTGGCCTGAGGATTGCTTTTGACACGTTGCAGTAAAACTATAGTTGAAGAATGGTCATATGATGCCTAAATCTTGAGATCTTGTCAATTTACTATCGAGGGGCTTTTTTTTTTTTTTTAATCCTTGAGGTTACTTGTATTGGAGATACTAGTGTGATATTTTCTAAATTCTAAAGATGCCTGCAAGTCATCGCGCAATATGTTATGTCTTGCTATGGTTTGTCATTGATGTATTCTAAGAAACACTGGTTGTTAGGTGGTATAATTGTTTATTACCCTCTTCATTATATGTTCAGTGATGCCGAATTTGGTTATCAGAGACTCTAAACAGGTGTGAAGTGGCCAGCTGAAAACATCCTTAAATCTCCTTGATCTTATGTCTCATATTTTCTGTGTGGCTCTTAATTTGATCGTTATTGGTTTTGAGGTCCATCTACTGTGCGGTGCTTATAGTGCTTCACCAATATTTTGCGATCCTGGAATTATTAAAAAGCACCACTAATCTCTCGTGAGTTTCTTTATGTATCCTGGGAGTGGTATGCAGAACGAACACTCTTCATGTATTTTTCTCTTGTTCAACTGCCTATAGATTTGCCGTAAAAAATTCTTTGTTTGGTCGCAGCGTCTGCAATGCTATTTAATATAATCTGGTTCTGCATGGGTATAAGCCGTGGCTTCTATGGTTGAATGATTAATTTATTTTCAAAAAACTTTCAAAGCCATCTCTAGAAAGGTCAGCTTAAAGAAAGCGCCATAGATTTCTACTAGAATTCTTTATGTATCCTGGAAGTGGTATGCAGAACGTCTCCATATATTTTCCTCTTGAGATGATCGCTCTATAATGTTCAAATGCCTATAGATTCGCCATAAAAAATTCCCATGGTCGGTCACAGCGTCTGAAAGCTATTTAATATAATCAAGTTCTGCATAGATGTCAGCCGTGGCTTCTATGGTTGAATGATCAGTTTATCTTTCGAAAAACTTTACCAGCAATTTCTTGAAAAGTCAGCTTAAAGAAAGATCTACTTCTCCCCCACTTGCACAGCCGATACCTCTTATCATCCTCATCTCATGAGAATTATGTGACCCAGATAACTGAACGGAGATAAGAACGTCGGGTCCATACATTTTAGAAATATATTTAGATCGTGGCGGAGTGCTCTTCAACCGTATTAAGTAATTGCTAATTTTCTGCAAGATGGTAGAGGGCAACAGCCCAATGACTTGGGAAAATGGGCTTTTTCTCATTCGGTCGGTTTGCTAGTCCCTTGCATCTCCCCGGCGAATGAAAATAACCATTGAGTTTTGCTTTTGTGGTCAACAGAACTTGGCAGGGTCGACGGGATTAACAAAGTGATAAACAGCTGGTCAGATGACACAACGAGGATAAACAACATCTGCACCAAACGTGGAGAGCTTCAATACCGTTGCAATACGTACTGCTATTTTCAATTGAAGTAACGTACATGCACCAATTTGTTTTCATGGTGAATCGATGAAGGCTGATGACATCCAAATCGATGCACCAACTTATTGGCAATTGTTATGATGCTGAAAGCGATACTATTAAAATATTATGGTACAGTGTACTACACCTCGCCGAGTTGATAAGCAAATTTTGCTGATAAGGACACAAGACTCGGTTACTCCCAAATATCTTTCTTAATTAAAAAGAAAATGGAAAGGAACACAGAGTCGATGTATATAAAAAGAGAGACTTTTTTCAGGAAGTCGTCTCTGAAAATAGATGGATAATACAGCAATAGCCCGTTCCATCGGGCAAGGATCGCCAGCTCTTTCCACCTTAGTTCTAGGAGGAGAGAAGAGACTTTCTCCTCGCTGACGGGGTTGTTCACCGTCAACCTTATCTTCTCCAGAAATTTACATATCCTTTCTTTCGCCTCCCTCTATATAAATCCTCCTTGCTTTCGTCTCCTTTCAAGCTCTCGGAAAACCAGATTTAACCACTCATCCCCTTTCCATATCTGTTCTATATTGCACCAAGCTGGCAAGTTCAAGGTGACTTCTTCACTTCATTCCGCTTTTCCATCTCCCTCTCTCTCTGCTCTTCCTGAAGAAAAGCTGCTATATCCATGCTTGGTGTGGACATCTTTTCCTTGAATCTGATTGTGTCTTTGATGGATATTGTTTCGGGCATCTGTCATCTGTGCAGCTTCGCGGGTTCTCTCTCTTTCGGTCTCTCATCACCTTTCTATATCTGTCCTGCATACACCAAGCTGGCAAGTTTGAGTTGGCTTCGTCATTTCATTTCGCTTTTCCATTTCTCTCTCTCTCTCTCTCTCTCTCTTCCTGAAGAAAAGCTGCTATATCCATGCATGTTGTGGACATATTTTCCTTGAATCTGAGTGTCTTTGATGGATATTGTTTCTGGCATCTGTTGTCTGTGCAGCTTCACCGGTTCTCTTTTTTCGGTCTCTCATCACCTTTCTATATCCATTCAAATACACCAAGCTGGCAAGTTTAAGATGGCCTCTTCATTTCATTCTGCTTTTCCATCTCTCTCTCTCTCTCTCTCTCTCTCTCTCTCTTCCTGAAGAAAAGCTGCAATATCCATGCTCAGCGTGGACATCATTTCCTTGAATCTTCGCGTCTCTGATTGATATTGTTTTTGGCATCTGTCATCTATGCAGCTTCATGGGTTCTCTCTCTCAATCTCGGTCTCTCTCTGTTTTGCGTGCTTTTCTAGGATTAAGGCTAAATGGATGAGATCTGAGCGTGCTTTGTCAGATGATTAGTAAAGGGCTTTTGAATTAGTTATTTTATGCCAAGTATTTGATATGCCAGTTAGAACAAGATACTTGTTCCCCCTGGTTTGCTGTTGTATAAATAATGGGTTAAGGTTGGTTTGACAAGTTCAGATAAGGTTTGGCTTATCTTGACTTCCATAGGCATGGTCAGTCCAGATGAATTCTTCATTTTTAAAGGGAGGCAAGAAATTGCCGACCTGCGTTGGCACGGTCAATGTTCTGTCCACGAATCATGTTGTCTGGCTATACGATGTACAATGTCATGACCTTCTGATGTGTGACTGTCTGTTGCATATTTCATTTTCTCTCGCAGGTGTTTTCCACCAATTCCAGAAGCTGCCTTCGGAACTTCTGACCAATATTTAAACAACTAAAGTGGCGGGATTTCACTGGCGCCAGAGTTATCGGCATTTACTTATAGCTTTTGTTCAGTAAATCAAAGGCTTCGTGCTCGAAAAGGACAAGATTTACTAGATTTAGCGATGTGTTCCTCCACTTTGGTCCGGCCAAGCAAAATGACCCTGTCAAGAACAGGTCTTAACTCATCTCCTAAGCTTCTTGGTGAATTTGACAGCCCAATCATACCTGGTTTGCCTGATGAAGTGGCGAAGACGTGTCTCGCACTCGTCCCACGTCACGAGCTCCCATCTTTGAGCTTGGTCTGCAAAAAGTGGAGGTCATTTCTCAGAAGCAAGGAATTCCTGCTCGAGCGAAAATTAGGAGGTGCCCTTGAAGAGTGGGTTTTTGTCCTTACCACGGATACCAGAAAGAAGGGAAGCCATTGGGAGGCCCTTGATAGCTTAGGAAACAAGCAACGGCACCTTCCCCCAATGCCCGGTCCATCAAAGGCCTGTTTTGGGGTGGCAGTGGTTGACGGAAAGCTTTTAATTGCCGGCGGCTATTCAGTGACTGGTGGATCCGGCGCCGTCTCTGCAGAAGTTTACCAATACGACTCTTGTTTGAACAGGTACGCCGACACGCTCAATGAATTTCTCCAAATTTCTCATACAGTTGTTCACTGCACGACGCCTTCCAAACAATAAAAATAGCACCGCAGATAGAAATTCTCGAATTGAACAGATGAACTCAGGATCTCCTATAATGATCTATTTAGCTCGGTTTGCCAAACAGAAATGAGTCATTTGTCTATGCAGTTGGAGCAAATTAAAGAACATGAACGAGGCTCGTTGCAACTTCGCTTGCACTGAAGTTAATGGAACGGTCTACGTCGTTGGAGGGTACGGAGCCGGCGGCGACATAATCGGTAGCGCCGAGGCATACAACCCCAACACGGGCGAGTGGACCCTATTAGAGAGCCTCAGGCTCCCAAGGTGGGGATGCTTCGCCTGCGGCTTCGAGGGCAAGCTCTATGTGATGGGAGGGCGGTCGAGCTTCACCATCGGAAGCGCTAGATCAGTCTGCGTCTACGACCCCGAGAAGCGCGCATGGCGCGAGCTGAAGAAGGGGTGCGTCATGGTGACCGCGCACGCCGTGGTCGGGACGAGGCTCTTCTGCGTGGAGTGGAAAAGCCAGAAAAGGCTGTCTGTTTTCGACCTGGGAAAGAACTCGTGGACCATGGTATCCCTCCCGCCTTGTTGGAGCTCGCAAGCCATGTTCCGGCTCGGGACCTCGGATGGGAAGCTCTTGCTGTTCTCGGCCAAGGAAGTCGCCGGCTACCGTACTTTGTCCTACGACCCCAATGCTACGCCCGGTTCCGAATGGCAAGTTTCGAAAATCAATCCGTCCGGTTCATGCTTGTACAGTGTAACAATCAAGGCATAACAGAGGCATGCCTATATCTTCATCCTCTCCTGTAAATAGCAGTTACTGTTGGATTAGCCGTGTAAATTTCCCGCTGACTTTTCTAAACCTGTGTCTTCAAGATTTCTCAAAAGAGCGCCTTCAACAATTTCATGATTCAAGATGTTATCAAGAAATGGTCAATGCATTTGTAGTCTATCTCCATTCAAGAAATCAAGAAAAATAAAATTATAACTTCACCGTTAAATAATCATATCGTAATAGAGAGATTGCATATATTTTAGTACATAATACACTCGTTCAATCACATGGATTCCATGTGGATCCATCAAATATCAAATACCAATGCACCAATAATTTTTCAAAAATCATTTGTCGAGAAAATGTTGCGTAGACGTAAATTTTAAATAATGTGAGATAGAATCAATTACAATATAAAAATTATATGCAGAATTATGCTTTAGCAAAATCTTGACAGAGTATCACAAATTCTTAAAATGTGATTGATTTATGAGTGGCTTTATCCTTTAGGCAATCCAAGGATTGCCTATAGGTTAGGTCGTTTGATTTTAGTCAAGTAAGTTTATCATGAACAAGCTCACTTTGACAGTGGTATATTACAAAAAAATAATATTTTTACGGACAAGTAGACCTGATGACACTAGATACTTTATGTTCATTTTGGAAATTAGAGATTTAAAAGAAAAATAAGTTCATTTTCATTTTATAATGAATTCGATTTAACGACAAATGAACCTGTTGATTTGCTGCGGAAAGTAAAATCTCTTTTTTTCACGTAAGGATTGCTTCTCCTTTGCCGCTACGTGATGGTGATGCAGGGGCGCGTGGTCTCTCTGTTCACGAAACTAGTACGACGTGAAAAGTAGTCGAGAAAGTCGCACTGTTCAGCTTCTAATGCGGAGGGAGAAGCAATGGCGTTGATGGCACGAGAGAGAGAGAGAGAAAGAGAGAGAGAGAACAACCAGAATCAAATTTAAAGCAAGACCCGTTTCGTGGAAGGAGAGAGAGAGTACCACGACCACACGAGAGAGAGAAGAGAGAGAGAGAGAGAGAGAGAGAGAGAGAGAGAGAGACCAAGGGGTTTTCTGCAATGGAGGACTCTCGCTCTCGCTCCGTTAGCAGTGGACGTGGGAGTGGTACCTCTTCGTGGTGGCACGCGGACGAGCTATATGCTAATGGAGGAATAGCTCGAGTGCTCCAGGGCCTCCTCTTCGAGAGGCCTTATCATCATCCAGAAAAGATCAACCTCGACAAGGTCGACCATTTCTTTTTTGTTTTTCCTTTTTCTTTTTGGAAACAATACCGTCTCGATCCTGTCTTGTTTCACTTATAAAATGGTGCAATACTTGTCTGTTTCGCAAGTGAAGTGAAATACATGCATGCTTTTGAAGCCGCATTTTGCCATCTGCTTTCTGCAGAACTGATGTTTTGTGTAAACGCTCTCCTCTGTCTCTGGGACAAAAAAATGACGCTGACATCGAGCTTTTGAGCTCCTGGTTGCTCACTAATCGGAGGTAGATGCGGTGTATCTTGAAACGTTGCTGCTGTTCTGGTGCGAAAGCAACTTCTGGAAACCAGTATGAATGTACTTGCGGAAATGACGCTGGACCCGTTTGCCTTGCATTCAAAATGAGTACGATAAACTTGCAGTTTAGACAAAAAGAAAAAGCAAAAAAACACTCGAAAGATTGATTATGTTACGGATGATTGAACAATTCATTAACCAAATCCCAAGAGATTAAGATCTCACAGGAAATTTAGTGGTAAATTACTGCGCATGGTGGAAAAGAGGGCGAGGCCCAGGTAGGTTGCATATATGGTGCCGTCGACTCCACTTAGCGGATATGGAATCCGTTTATTGATGTAGAACCTGCAAAAAATACACTCTTTGGTAACGTGAAAGGTGAGAAAGGTAAAGGGAGGTCCGATGACCATGTTTATTTGCCGGGACTTCATTATTGGGCCGAACAGAAATGAACAGAACAATAGTCATCCACCAATTTACAGAATGTAGTATCAACTCGAGCTTTTGGAAAGAATGTTGTCTTGTACACAGTACTCTCTCAAATGAATCTTACCTTAGCTTTGGGTTCTATCATTTCCAATGAAGTGTATCGGCGAGGGACTCAATGCTCACATCTGCATTCAGGATGTGTAAAGGTACTGATATCACGGTTTGATCTGCCATGTTTTAATCAAATTTGCTGTTTCTTTCCTTTTGAGGGCAGGGGAGCGAATCTACATAATTTGAAGATGTCGGTTCTATGTGTTTTCCTTTCCCATTGAAATGTATATTCTTTCTTCATTATCTTGTTTGCCATCAAACTCTCGTCTTAGCCTACATTCTATCTAATACTGCGCAAACATTATAATGCCTGAAGCGGTTAAACATGAAACTGCTTGGCTACTATCCGAACTGATTGATTGTCCTCGGGCATTTTCCTTATCTCAGTTTCCATGCAGTATGCTTTCTTTTTATGCTTAAAGGAAATCTAGCATAAGGTTTTCACATATGATGCCTATTAGAAACATTTGTTTGTGTGAGAAGATAATAACATACAAGAATTCTGCCTATTTTTAACCCCATTCTTTTCCTAAATTTTGATGTTTGGTTGATATGAGTAACTGCTATAATACCTAATTTTGGGAAGCACAAGCGTGCGAAGACTGTCCCTTTGAATACCATTGAGTCACTTCAGGAAGCATATTCTTTACGTTTTCCTCTGTAAAAGCAAAGAAAAAAAATGCTTGATTTTGCTTGTTATCGTGAAAGAAAGTCGAGTATTTTCCCCTCTCAGTAAATGAACTGTTTCCCTGTAGCTGAAGTGAAACATAAACAGTCAAAACAGAATCATTCGACTGATTGATTGATTAGACAAGGGGGCAATATTTGAGTTTTAAATCGCTACATCGTGAATTAAGAGACGAATTGATTAGTACTGCTGATTGTCGTATGCTGTCGATATTGCTTGAAACACAATAACTCAGAGAAAGATAGTCGTAACTCTCATGTGCACTGCTCGTCATTTTCTGCCTTCTGTAACTCAAGTCTTAGTTCACAAATTTACGGTTTCTGTAGTGAGATTGATCGTTTCTGGGCTGTTAGTTGTGTATTGCTTGCATTAATACCACCAAGAGAATGAGAAATAGATAGTATCTGTGGAAACATAATTTAAACAATTCATATGTTGCTGAATACTAGTTGGTTTACCGAGTGCTAATGGTGTTTTTTATCACATGCTGCATCGACATAAAGCTGTACTCTTGCAGAATACTTGCTCATGTAACTATCAAAAGCAAGTGGATCTTCAACTGACTTGTTTATAACCTTACTACCGCGGATCCCAGTTTGCATTTTCCCGTATTGTTCAAACAGGACTCTCAGAAGAAAAGTCATATCTGCCAATGGAGGCATGCCTTTGCCTTTCTATCAAGAAGTAACTTTTGGGATTCTTGCATCAACATCAGCATCATTCATTCATCTTTGTTCCGAGATTCGAACTAGAAAAGCTTATTTTGGTTGATGCTGCTTTGCTGGCTGCCCAACGTGTGAATTATAGAAGCGCTGGTCATGCGATCTCTTGCATTGTAAAAGAAAAGGGAATTTCAGCGCTGTGGAAGGGTCAATATCGAGTGACGGTGGGCACGTTACATTTCACAACCTTCCTCCTGTCATATAATCAATCCTTCTGCTATCTTAAGGATTCTGTTCGCGTTAAAGAATCATGTGCATGCTTAGGTAAGTCTACTTGGATCTCTTGTTTGGTCATTTTCATCTTCACTGTCTCCTCGGATTTCTGCTGGATGACAGTGCTGGCACTAGTCAATTTTTTGGAGTTACCTATCACACTTATTTCCAAGTCACTGCATGTGATTTCCTTTCACATAAATATAGGAGATGTTTGATTTCTGAATCTTGCTCTTCGACCTGCATAGACTCTTAGGGGCGACTCTGGTTTCTGGGCTCGCTGCGCCGATCTGCTGAACTCCATTTAGAAATTGACGCCTTCATGCATTTCATCAAATCCCAGGCGGGTCAGAGGCCTCCTCCCATTAGCTCCCTCGATTGTGCCTTCAACACGCTGAAGTTTGGGGGACATTTCAAGTTCTTCTCAGGCCTCTCTGGTTATCTATTCACTTGGTCACCTTTCCTTATGGTGCGATTAGTTCTGCTGATCATGGTTCCATCAGTTCTTTCATCGTTCTTTTCTCGAGATTATTTCCACTTTCGAGTTAATTGACTTCTGCAGAAACGCTCGTGCAGAACATGTCGGTAACGGGGACTCAGCTCCAGGAAATGGAGGAGCTCATTGGGTGGTAATCCTGGCAACTCCCCACGCCCAGTTTCGGCAGCTTCGCCTGCATACTTACCATTGACCTGGCTGTTCCGTTCAACTGATATGAAAATGGAACTACGGCAATTGTAGCCGGATTTTCTTTACTACCAAGCAGGGCGTCTTTGATTTAGGCACGGTCAAGCTCGACGTAGCTCCTTTATCATTCGATTTAGTCGCCTACACACAAAATTTAACGTTTGACAGATAACAATGCAACCAGGCCTAATGTGAGGGAGTTTGAACAGTGCAAGGAAGTACATTTTAGTTGTTTCAGCGAGACCAGGCAACAGCAACATGCATGTGACGTTGCAACGTACCAGGGCACTCAGTTGCTGTACTCCTTCTGGTATACACCAGTGTCTACGATGCTCTCTGGTTACGTGCTCGACCAACACATTGATATTATACCTCATACGGTTTGATTTCTTTGATTTCATACATCCCTTTGGCTAGATCGACTACAAGCAATATTTTAAAGTGACCGATACACTCTATAATTGTCGGTACAAATTAGTCTAGGATTTAATATGAAGTAAAGTAATCAGCAAGTCGAGCCGATGTAGTTTACCATTATAATCTCTCTCCTTGCCAAAGAAATTCAAAGCTTGATTTTCAATGCAAACCAGATCAGACTAGAATTTTGGAATAGAGCTCGACTTTGTAAAGGATATGGTACACTTAAAGCTCGAACAAGCCGCTTATCCTCAAGCTATTTGTACCACAAAACATTTCGAGCAAATTCACATCAACAATAATTTGGCCTACAGCTCAAGCCCGAACTGGGCCCAAAAAAAAAAATACAGAATAACGAAATATACGAAGATAATAATTTTTTTTTAAAAAAGCAGGAAAAACAAAATGGACAAGGAGCGGTATTTTGCAGTCAAAAGGACGGAACGTGAGGAAAGGAAGGGCACCGAGCATTTGAGCTTGCGAAAAAGAGTAAAAACTCCGTACAACAATGGCGCTCTTGACCTAAACAAAACAAAAGCCTCCCCAAAACCCCCCACCGCACAAAGGACCCTCCCTCGCGTTCTTCATCCTTCTCGGCGCTTCTCCGGCTCAGCTCGTCGTCACGATGTTCGGATCCTCGACGCCGTCGTTCGGCACGCCCTCCTCCACGCCGGCCTTCGCCACTCCTTCCTCCACGCCGGCGTTCGGCTCCGGTTTCGGAACCTCTATCTTCTCGAGTCCGTTCTCTTCCCAAACTCAGCAGCAGCAGCAGCAGCAGCAGCAGCAGCAGCAGCAGCATCAACAGCAGCAACAGCAGACGCCGTCGTTCCAGCAACCGGCGGCCACCGGCTTCGGCTTCCAGTCTCCGTTCGCGACGCCGCAGCCGGCCGCGACTCCCTTCGGCGGTGGCCAGTTGACGACTCAGATGGCTCCCGTGGCTCCTCTTCCTTTCTCGCTCGCCGATCGGGACATTCAAGTGATCTCTTGTTCTTCTGCGGCTTGAAACGAGTTCGCATTTGTTTTTCGCTATAATTTCGAGCTTTTGCTCTGGTTTTTTTGTTGATTGTTCTCGATTATGTTTGGTCGGTGTTAGGCTATCGTTGATGCGTACAAGGAAGAGCCTGGGAACCCCAAGTATGCCTTTAAGGTTAGTTTTCAGTTGTTTCAAATTATTTCGAACTCTTGTGACTCTGCTGCATTTATTTTGTAGCTAGCAATTCGTTTGAGCTAGGTTTTGGAGGTGATTGAAGTGAAGTTTGTGGTTTAAATTGTTGAAGTTTGTGAGCAACATTTTTCATCAAGTCATTTGTTGTTCATTGTAAACTAAGAATGCTCTGAACTTTGCAGCATTTGTTGTTCAGCGTCACCGATCCGCTGTATAGAGTGAAGCCTGCTGGTGTATCAGATGTGAGCTTCTTCGTTTTTTCTCTCTTTAAATGTTTGAAAAGCGTGTGAAATGAAACTACCTAGCACCTTAATTGCTAAGTCGGAAATATAGTTTGTGATGCCAGATCATGTGGGCGGAGGCTATGGGGAAGTTGGAGGGTATGGAGAGTGCTGACCGGGAGCGGCTGTGGCCTCAGCTTGTCCAGGGCTTCAAGGATCTTTCGAATCGCCTCAAGGTACTTGACTCAGTTAACACTATGATGCATTGCAGTATTGAGACTTATCTGCTCACAAGGAGAGATGTACCTAGGCTGCATGATCTCCCATAAAAGAGGTAGTTGCCAATGAGAATGCACTGTTGGAAGCTTGAATTGCGTACTTATTCAGGAAGAGATTGATTTAATTTTGGAGGATAACTATGCTTTAGGTAATGCCATTTAGATTAACAATGAATGAGCTAGATCATAGTCATTGATGATTGGGAGGATGCCATGGTGTTTACATGTTACAATACCTGGTGTAGAAAGGTAGATTGGTCCTCCAAGTGAGTGGCACGGCATAGATCAATTTGTTCAATTAATCATAATATTGGATCTGATTCAGAAGATCATAAGGGGTTTGTTCAAAGTATAGTTTGATTTTAAACCTTATACGGTCGTATATGAGTTTTATGTTAGTGCATTGCTTCTTTGGGCTTCTCAAATATTTTGTTCAACCAAACAGAGTGTCTGAATTTCAGATGACTGAGTTGGATAGTATATCAGTTCTCATGTTAATTGTGGAAGTTAAACTTGCGTTTCATGGTGGAAGGGAACTTTCTGATGAAAACGAACACATCAATGAAGGTTTCTTAGTATTCATTGGGCTTGGTGCATGAAATTTTTGGCTGTTGTGCGGTTGCCTTGGTGTTGATTTTCTGATTGGTTTGCCTATTTTTGCAATTTAGGCAGATATTCAGGAAGCTTTACTTTTCCAGTTATGCATAATCTTATTGCAACTGATGTTGTAAGTTAGACATGACAATGCCTGGTATATTGGTGGTGCAGCTCCAAGATGAAGTCATTCACTCAGATGCAGAGAGACTAAAAATTACGCAGAGTAATGTGAAAATGGTATACTTCTACTATATATCATTTTTGTCCAACATGTATTTTGGAATCTGCTCTCACATGCATTTCATATGCAGCTTCAGAGACATTTTCAAGCTGACACCCTTCCCTGGATCCAGAGAATGAGACAGAAAGAGCAAGGCCTTCAAAGGCGCCTTTTGAGGGTATATTGTCTGATTAACCGAATTGGCATAGTGTCTAGCAGCAATAACCCAGGAAGTGATAACATGATTTTAGATTTTCCATTGCAAATTCAAACTACTCCACTCTCGGTCTGATAGAGGGAATTTTTTTCTGCCGAGATTGTTGAAGACAAACAACTATGGTTTTCTTAGTAGGCCTTCATTCAATTTTGCGGTTTTGTTTAAATGTTGAAAAATGGATCAGTCTTATTAACTTTTGCTTCCTTTGGTTGCTTCTGAGTTTGTGTGGTTCTCCTTTGTGTCTCTGTGTGCCTAAGGTAATGAGAATAGTGGAAGCAATGGAGAGTAAAGGATGTCGATTGCCTTTGGTTAAAGGGGAAGCTGAGTTGGCAGAGAAGCTGGCTGCAATCACTAGACAGGTTCATGTTTTGTGCCCTTTTTGTTTTGGCTGAAATGTTTCATGCCTCGACCCTCTGGGATTTCACCTATTTCTCTTATGGGACTTCAATTAGGTGATGTTACTTATGTTTGTATGATACTAAATGCAGCTGAAAGGATCAGGAGCAGAACTTGCGAGGAGGGTCCAGAACTTGCTGACGATATCTCGAGTTCAAGCAAATGGCATCGGGGCAACTGGTTCTATATATCTCCCAGGATCAACCAAAATACATGACCAGAGCCTTGCTGACTTGCAGGAGGTAAGTCTTTGTTGTCGAGTCAATTAAGTTTGTTGACATGTTCATGATTCTTATAGAGCTAAGCGTATCACAACAAGAATGTAGAATCCTATGTATTTACTGCAGAGGAACCTCTCGAGTTTGTCCATTTTATCTCCTGCATCGTCAAAAATTTAAACGCAAGATCAACATTTATACTTCTTTTTGAGGCAGGTCTTACAACAACAGACTGAAGCGATCGCGAGGCTTGGGAACGTATTGAAGAGAGATATCAGGGACATGGATATCATAATGGCTGAGGACGTCGAGATGGCAGAAGACACAAGCTGAAAAGCTGAAGAGCTGAAACGGCCGAGATTGTTCTAACTTTTCCTGATGAAGTTTGACTTGGGAGGCCTCAAGTCGTTGGGGTTCGATGGTTTTAAAACTCTGAAACCCAAACGTTTCAGTAATCTCAAGGATTGAGCCAGCCATGGTATGCAGCTTTCTCAGTTTATCCGGGAGGATTTTGCAGCATCTTTTTTGTATTTTTCCCTTCATATTTGTATAATCACCGAATTGGCAGGCCTTTTCAGTTTTTCTTGTTCCCGGGAATCAGCTCCGGATTTGTGAAGGGTTTATAATTCCCGTTACCTATCCTTGTCATATAGCTAAATCAACTGCAATGAGCTTTGGATTTCTACAAGAAATCCAGCCTACAAAAACATTAATCTAAGTTTCCTGCTGCTTATGCAATGTCTCTTGTGTAAAATCACCAGAATAAGCATCCAGCCTACAAAAACATTAATCTAAGTTCCGTGCTGCTTATGCAGTGCCAATGATCATTTTACAGGATGATATTCCCATAAGACTACATATAATCAACTTCCCGTATAATGTCTCCTTAGGACGAGTATCTGACGCCAGCCTTCTGAGTTTCCTCTCATTCCCAAAATTCTTCATTGGCCAGGCAACTGTGTATCAGCACATCAGTAAATTTCCTCTAACCTTGGAAACATCATCAAAGAATTGCGAAGCTCATCGGAATTCTCAGGGGCTATTTTTAACTATGGCTGTAAGTTTCTGACATGATCAGCAGTATAAGCGATGTCCAACCAGTAAAGAGGCGAGCACCTTTTCCATTACCCTTCGTTTGATCATACTGTTCCCATAGAAACCCAGTCTGGTGGTAGTTACGGACTATTTTTCTGCAACAAGCAGAAACAAGTTCATTCCACAAGTCCAAAGAGATGTCAATGATAAGCAAAGTCAGAAAAAATGATAAAACAAGTTTACGCACCTAATCAAGTTGCCCCTCAACTCATCGTGAATGACTTTAGCTCTGTCTCTGTATGGTCCATCCTCTGCAAAACTCAAGAAGAGATTAGGGCAACCTTTCTCGGTTAAAGACATGGAGAATGTTAGAAGGGGAAAGAGTTATACCAGTTGAGTAGTGGTGAAGTGCAGACAGAATCAAGTAATTCATGTTCATCCATATGGGACCCCTCCAATATGGAGGGTCATGCTCTGTATTGCGCTTCATGTATAACGTACTGTTGCATGCAACGGAGAGAAGCCATTCATTAGTGATATTTGCAGCTGCAACCTTAAGAGAACTAATAGTAGATGTGAACGGATCAAGAAACTTTACAATCACAGAAGGACATGTGCAATCTAACCTCATTCTGGAGAGAGACCGAAGTCCATAGTCTGTCCATAAGACACTCTTGTTTGAGATAAGATCAAGCTGCTTTTCCAAAATCCATGAGTCCTACATTAACTAGCAAGCATGAGAAATGCATCACTGCCAAAATTTCGCAAGGGACTGTAAGGCGACATACTGAAGACACATCCACAAATTTGGAACTGTAAAGGGGAGAAATTTGGGGAAAGGGGAAAGTGGATCTGCAAAGAAACTTACAGTTGGAATTATCCTCCTTATGAATGGGAAAAGGCTGACATAACCAACATGAGGAACCAGTCTCAATGTCGGTCTTTCCAATACTTCTCGGAGAAGCTCTCGAGTTGCATGATTGCTTCCAATCAATACTTCTTTCCACCTCAAACGTACCTGAAATGATGATTATCATATTCAATATCAGAGTAAATTTCAATGAAGATTTCTGCAGTGAAGTCTAGATGTTTTGACACATATTGCAAGAATGGAAGAGAGGAACAGTGGCATGCGGGAAGGGCTTATTGAGGATTATAACGAGAAAAGCACTCCATTTTCTTCTGTTCATGTCCACGGTTGTCTCAACATGCTGTTTTCACATGACTAAACAGTCTGTCATCCAGTTTCCTCCACATCATTCTACTTCCTTTTTAATGCGAATACCAATTAGGAAGCAGCCAATTCCTTCACCCATAGTTTGTTTGAAAGGCATAAGGTAAGCTAATTCTCCTATAAAATGTCATAAAAAGAAGGGATCTAGATTTGTTGAATGATAATGGGCAATTGTCTATATATTATCTGCAAATCCCAATATATTCTATCTAGTTAAAGTAGGTTCATTTATCATTATCAGCAGAAGGAACTATGGTACTTCGATTCTCAGACTAGCTAAATACTGTAATATTTAATAGCTACCAATTGTAAGGATGATGATGTCTCTTTAATTATAGCCAGTTATTTAATTAATGATAAAACATCTCTCGTGATATCAAGTACCATGCAGCTCATCAATCTGTACATGAAGACCGCAATATCTTATAACCATGACATGGAAACGATAGAGTTGATATGTGGTGAACGATCACCACTGATGGAGTAACAGTACAGTGGAAAAAGCATGAAGTTAATGCCAATGTTCCACCATATTACGTTACCACAGATTTCTCTGTGACATCACTATCAAGTACCATTGTCCCAATCAACTATCCATATTGAATAAATCCCTAACTGCAACAAAGAGAAGAACTCGTGCTTGCTAATTGCCTGGGTCAGAATGAAATTGAGCCATACTAACAACATACCTTTTCTGTATGATTCCCAAAGTCATAGTAAGCTCCATCTTCAGCATCAAAGTGCATCTGGGAAAATTTAACAGCATATGAAGAGGTGGCACAAAAGTGGCTTGAAAACACAAAGGTGTTTCGAAAGCAAGCAAACACATATGCACAATGACAAATTGCCAAAAAACGAGCTGAGGACAAAAAAAGTAGATTGAGAAACCTTTAGCAGGTAATTGCTCATTAATCAATGCAAAGAGAGAGTAAAGACTTCAGAACATTGCACCATCTTACGGAAACCAAACTACCATAATAAGAATGTTCTATCCATGAGATAGCAGTGGCCAAACTTTTAGTTCGGCACACCTATTTAATGTTGAATATATTCTTCATATCAATGCCAAAGCCACTTTGCCTCATCTATTCAACTGCCTTGCATTACATATGACTTATCCTTCAACCTTTGTGATCCATTCTTATATTTCCACTCCTCCCACTCCTTCCAGCTCAGTCAATCACCGCTCTTCGGTTACACTTTCAACTCACGGCTCACAGATTGCACCTCCTCAATTATTGTCATGTTGTATCAGATGAGTTTGCTATGACATTCCAGGGAGCATATCTAAACCAAGTTACATTCCCCATTGTTGGAATCAGCACTGCTGATCTCAATAATCTAATGCAGGTAATAACTTAACAGGGTATAGAAATAAGGCTTTGATTGCTTAGCTCTCTTCAACAAGCCACTATTTATTTTTGTAGTGCTATCCATCTATAGGCAGAGACATATATAAACCATCACTACCAATACATCCCCACATATAACCACATGAGGGAACATTCTGGAAGAAAAAATAATTGCAATTTACTTCAGTCTAATCGATCATCATAAGCATCCCATTATTAACATAAAAACCATAACGACCACTAAAGCCACGTTGCCAGACCCACACCCACGTTTTCTATCAACAACCTGGCAATGCCCTTTGTACCACTGTAGATACATCCTAGATGATGGCACCAAGAAGTTAACATCTAAAAAGCCATGATCTGAAAACAAACAGTAAAGCCATAACAGACACTCTGCTTGGGTTGGCAGGTCATTCTTACTACCATCACTTGGACCACAAGTACAAATTCATCTTGTTGTTGTTTTAATGTTGATGACTGGAAAAATAAGGTCATCGTGTTAAGATATTGAAAGAAGAGGCAAAGATAGAATGTGCTGAATAAGTCATTAGCAGGAAGCAGTTTGAATGTATTGCAGCTTTGAAAACAAGAAAGATACACATCTTGACTTATAGATCTGTACAAACTGTCAGGCACTAAGATTGAATGGAAAAGATGGCCTTGGGCCAGAGAAAAAAGAATGAAAATGCTGCCTCCGAAAAATCACATACACTAGTTCAAAGGAAATCCACATAATATTTCATAATACTACCATCGGCTAACAGCGCAACACCAGTTGAAAAGGACATGTACATCCAAAAAATTACTAAATGTTCAAAATAACTTCAGATTCCACAGTAATGATGTCTGACCTGATTCAGATAGTCAAAATCTTCTAGTAGCTTAGCTGTTGCACTGTAATTCTGCATTGTTTGACTTAGATAATCAGAAAAAGGTACATGAACATTTGAATTTCCTAGTAAATGTATGCTCTTCACCTTTATAGTATTGTCTTCTTTTCCCAAAAGAGCTCCAATTGAATGCATGCAGTCGGCAGCAAGAAGTATCCAGCACCTAAGATCTAAGTGGCGTTCATCTTCACTAGGATGTGAGGCTCGTGGATAGTCATCCAATCCTGAGGACAGTGTCTGCAGATGCAAAACATTGTCAATTACGATGCTATTGTATCTGAAGAAACTACTAAACAGTCCTACATGACAGTGAAATGTTTCTCTTAAAGGCAGAAGCAAGGTAAAATACAAGTGGGAGGGCATGCATGACCATGGTACGCGCATTTATATGAAAATCTTTTTAAGAGAAATTCTTGTCTGCACATCAATTATAACTCCGGCAGCAACACACCAAAATATAACAGTGGATTCTAACTACTTTCTGAGGCCTTCAATTACAAAATATAGAAGGGGAGGACCTTTGGATTGAGCTCACGGAGGGTCATGCTATCCCGCCCATGCCAATAATAGCTTCCCTTCTCCTTCCCTACATAAGTGGAATCCAACTCAACACTAAATCAATTGCACTAGGTACCAGCACATTCAAGTGTTAATTAAAGCAAAAGTCTACTCTTTATCCTTTTTTTTCTGAGAATTGCCCAAGATGAGGGCCCAACATATAGAAAAATAGTCCCACCAATTTCTTTCTGGATAAAAGATGACAAGATTGGAAGAAAGAAAGAATTTTCTAAGCAGGAAAAGCTTGCGAAAAGGGTTTATGCTCCATGTATCTCGGATCACAAGTGGGTATCCATAATACCTGACTGAGTCGTATTGAACCATTGAAACCAGGCATCAAGACGACCAAATGCAGATTCTAGGAAGGAAGAGATGTCGTTGCTTTCAGCAGCATTGAACTCTTTCGCTTTCAAGCCATCAATTAAATCTGGAAAAGACAGAACTCATATGACCAAATTGAGAATCTACATACCAAAGAAGTATTTTCGAAAGGAGCACACAGAGAACACAAACATACAGGCACAGGGAGACACAAACATGCACACAGAGACATGTCCCTTTTACTATATATAGAACACTAACGACTTTTTCTTTTTGGGAGGAGGAGACTTGCCTCATTACTTCCCACTGAGCACGAGGTGCACCTAACCCACCTAACCACTCATAATATTTGCAATTCAAAGACTTTGGACTAAGTGGCACTAAACTAACAGAAGCCAGTGACAGGATATGATTTCATCGCAACAAAATGACTTCACCATATCTGCATGAGCCTGTATAACAAAATATCATAGACAAAACTGACTCAGCCGACAAAATGACGGATACTTCTTTCATAAGTTTTTCTGGTATGAAAGACCATTCGTGATCTCTAATGCAATTCAATCTGTCTGTAGACATCTATCTAGAACACAAATGCATCTGATAAAAAACTTACCACGTAAAACCAGAAACAATGTTGGTGGATTCCCATTACTTGGATGCTGTGGAACAAATTCCTCTGGGACTTTACTGTGATATATGGCAACATGCATTCAATTATTTCAACACAAACAACTTTAAAACCATCCACAGAGCACACAAGTTTGATTGAGTTCTCACCTACGAGCTTCAGCTCCCAATATCTGTTCACGGGGAATCCAGCCATCAATGTTCATTAAGTCCAACCAGTGGCCAAGAATATCCAAACAAATCCGAATATCCCAACGCCTGCATCCAGAAGTGTAGGCAATCAGCTAATCAGGCAGGTTACTACTTCAATGCTAGTAGGCAGATTTCTAACTGTATGGATGAGTGCAACTAACCAGATCAGCAACTGATGGAAACCTTCATCCCACAAAAAGCCCCTAGGAAAGAATGGACGGCTTGGGACAGCAGAGTAAAGCTCAGCTGGCCAATAGGAGAGATAATCATTATGCCTTTGAAGCTGCAAGAACAAAATAACTTATATATGACTGCAGAATATCCTCATGGTAAACAACACACATTAATATCCTCACAAGAAGCACAGAATATGCAGGATATTTACACGGAATGGAAAAGCTAGGGTTGATAAAGAAGATTCCTAAGCATTTCAATAAGTTAGTCTACATGTAACCAGCATCAGGCCATCCCATTCTACGGCTGATTAGTTTAACAGATAAAGCAAGATAGACAAGCTTCTCCATAAATTGAGGTACCAGAACTCCTCAGTTATCATGAAACGATCATGTGGACAACTATGCAAAATCTACAATGTCATCCCTAAAATCGCCATTGCACAGAGGTTTGATGTTCAGGCATCAAAGCTTCAAGTTCGACCGTGGTCAAACTTGGAGTTGACATCAATGGAATAGGAGAGTTTCAAATTAGTTATTAGGAAGAATACAGCTCAATATCTACTTACGTACAAAAGACATACATACCCAATAATAAAGAAGAAAAGTCTACCACGAACATAGACAATGACATTATCAAGGTGCAATCATTTCCCACCACATTCCCTTGTTGAAAGCCCAGCACTAGTTTGCACATGTTTTCATGTTCAAATTTAGGAACTCGCATCAAAGGACAAGTCCATTGTTGATCACCAATTCAACACAGGCTCCTTTGACACAAGATTCAGTTACCTCCATTTTTTTAGGGTTTACAAACTGTGCACATGGACAGTGTCCATGTGGAGATTTTGCTTTTGACTGTGCAGCCTCGACCCTTACAATGTGCAGAATGAACAATGAGCTATAAACTCGCATTGTGCTAATGAATGGATCAAGACGTGAATAGAATTACATCAACATAATTACACCACAATCCCACTACAAAAGCTCATTCTAACTTACATTAGCAGCTGTAGGGACAGATATTTTGGACTGGCCATAGAAGTAGCCAATGCCTCCCAACAAGTTGCCAATAGCAGCCTTTCCAACCATTATGGATTCCTTATCGAGCTGAAAAGGAAATGCCGTTCAACTTTAAGACAACCAACTGGCAAATCAAATGAAACTTTAGCGGAACTAAAACAAACAAATGGCTCTTTTCCAAAATGCAAACCAACTTCTAACATGCCAACTTGTTTATTCTTTTAAAACTGAAAACAAAGATCTGCCTTGACAATTAGAAAAGGAAAAATTTCATTATCATTTCAAGAAGCCTCAAAGAAAGATAGAGCTTGACAATTGGGAGACAGCCATGGATTAAACTGTAAGTGTCAAAACATTCACTTTGATACACTCCCCACATCTTAAATGAATAACTAGCAGTGGGTTGTGTCCAACAAGTGTAATGAATCAGATGGTGAACTGGTTAGGATTACGAATGACATCTTAAGTTTGGTACCTTGTCAGCCAGCTTAAAGGTCTTCTCAAATTTGTTGTCGAATTCTCTTTGCTTTTCCTCCAAGCGGCTCGTCAACAATTCACCTAAATATTAAGTAGTCAAAATTGAAAGGGTAACAAACTTTGAACAGAAACCCTTCACAAGGTGTTTCACTCAAGTGAGACAAACCAAAATGTTTGGTTGCAAGTCATGCCAATTCCTCCTAATTTATTTAAGTAAATAATTTTTTATTGGCTTGAGTTGACCAACAACAACCTAATCATGTACCAGGAGGAAAAGGGAGTTGCTTTTTAGAGAACAGCAAAATCCATAACTTAAAAAATCTGATAATCTATATGTTTGAGAAAACCACTACTCACAAAAGCCCATTTTCCCTCAGTATCAACCAATGCATATTAACTACCTAGCTTGGAGAGATTACTTTTACCCTTAAATTAAATACAGAGAACACTCATTTGTGATAGAAATGAAAAGTTGCCAGAATAATTTGTTACAGGACCACAACAACAGATCATATTCATATACAAGAAAAATAGAGATTAAAGCATTTTAATAACATAAAACCAACAATGAAAACTAGTGACCAGATCAGCTGGCAGAAAAGCAATATCCATTTTAGTAGTATATACCTGTAAGACCGCTGATACGTTCTTTAACCCTTGACCTTTCAGAACCAACTCCAGATACGAAAGCAATATCCACTTTAACAGGATTCCTGGCAGAAATCTTGGTAAAAAAGGACATAACCAGGAGAAGCCAGATCAAAATATAAGTACAGAAGAAGCATCCTCCCACATTAGTAAAAAAATGTAATTACTTAGCCAGATCATGTTTACTATTATCATGATTACATACCTGGAAAACTAAGACATTTGAAGAATGATGGGCTGAGTCAGACAATTGTAGTCGTCCATATTTTCTTGCCTAATAGAACATATTTACATAAGCAACAAAACCAAAGAATATAACCACATAAGTTACAAAACCAAAGAATATAACCACATAAGTTACAAAACCTTAATAAAGCAGAACATGCATTTTTCTTCTGTTACTAATAACCTACCAAAAATATTCAAATGAGAAATTAATAACCTAACCTTAATAAAGCAGAACATGCATTTTTCTTCTGTTACTAATAACCTACCAAAACTATTCAAATGAGAAATTAATAACCTACTTGTTCCCCAAGATTTTCTTGGACAAGATCAGATAGATTATGCATATGAGGTGTCTTAAAACCCGAATAATGCATCTCAACATCATCCTGCAAAAGGGACAATTGGCTACAAATTAATATGTCAGTGAGATACATCAATGATAAATATATTAAATGCAGAAAGTATAAAAAATGATCCAGAAAGAAGGCACTATTTACTAGAGCAAAAGCACAGGAAATGATGTTTTTTGTCAGGAAAAAAGTGTAGTGACTACTTGGCAAAGGCATGCTAAATCCTTTTAGAGTAAATGGTAATGGGACATAATATTCCTCTAAGGAACTTCTGTGTCACCCCATTACTCCAATCAAGGCATCAAGTGAACTGCACCATGTACATCATTTTAACAAGGTTGTGCTAGCAAATATCAAAAGGAGAGGGCAATTGTGGGCACTCATAAGCAAGCAAACAGATGAGGCTGCCAATTAAAATGACTAAGTAGTCATTTTGATGCAAGTGAGTACAATAAAACTGAGCCTGGGAAAGGTCATGGAAGTTCTTCGAGATTTCTACCCATTTACTAACAATCTCATGTAGCGCATGAAGAAAGAAGAATATGTCTCAACATGGGGGATATATTTACTGGCACAAATCACTCATTATTTTTGTCCACAAAATGAGCCTCAGAGAAAGAGTGAAAGCAGCAGAGATGTAAGCATCTGAACCGAATTCAGACATTACCGTTGATTTCAAATGCAACTGCCAATCTTCAATGTCCGACCTTGTACCTGATGCCAAGAGAGTGTGATCACGATTTTTTAAGGCATCTGTGCTCATATCTAGAATATTTCCATCTTCATCTGCCAAATAGAAAAAGAGATGCGAACTTTTCCAAATTTCTTCATCTGGAGTAGATCTGTGAATAGACAAAATTTACAAATTCATGTCTACAGCAAAGATTAGATGGAAGAGCAATTCTCTTTGGGCCAACCAAACCGTTCATCCATGACAAACCAACAAGCTGCCATTGAGAAGCTAAAGATTACCGTAAATGACTCACGCTAATATTCTTCAAGATTCAGAAGTCATACAATAATGCAGCCTTCTTAAAAAGAGCTAAATCATATGCTCCACTAAAGTAATGAAAGCATAAGGAAAATTTAAAGCAACAAAATTAACAAACAGAAGCTTTAGACAACTAGGATAGGATCTCCAAATCACTGTAACAACTATTTCCACTGAGGAACTTAAGGCCTTTTCAATCACTCCTCTCAAGCATTCTCCTTCATTCAAATCAATGGATTATGAAACAGTATACGCATGCATTATGTTTCAGATGTTGTTACAGAGATAAGTAAACAATAAGGTAACACAGAAAATCATGAAAGGAATGGCCTTAGTTAGACAAGTGAATATAATCACCAGAGGCATTAAACTGATCCATCCAGGATGCTACACTAAGAATTTTCATACATTCACAGTCATCAGCATTGTTCAATTGGGTATCAGATTCACAAGTTCCATATACAAACAATAAGTAGGCATCACATGCTAAAATTTCATGGTAATCATGTCAACAAAAATTATATGGATTAATTATGTGCATTAAACAAAGTAAGCATAGAATGATAAAATTGCATGTAAATCACGGGCGGATGTTGAGATGGTTACTTTGGGCTCTGCACCTCAATTCGCACTGCCCAGTCTCCCCCATAACCACTTCCAACTTCCTTGGATTTCAAGAAACTTGTTGCCAATACCATACCATGATCATTTACCACCTGATGCCCAAAATCACGGCCATTATGGCTTTTCCATCCATAAGAGCTCAGTCCATCACCATCTTGGCAGACATGGCGTAGGGAGTACCTTCCATCGTTTACACCAATCCACATTAAGCCAGCTAGCAGAGAACGTGGCACTCTGCCAAAAGAACATTTAATTACGACCAGGCTATCTTTGGCATAAAAATCAGGACTATCTCAACTGAATAGTAGGAAGAAATAGCTAAACCAACTATTTCATCCTTTAAGCACGGAAAATTCACAAAGTAGGTGCATGCACACTTCTTAAAGTGTGGTAATCCAAATCAAGACCCCTCAATGAGGGAGAAGAGCCAAACAAATTTATTGATGCAATTTTCATTATTGCAATTAAAAGAGATGTAAGGGTATATAAAAACTGAGAACAAATTTGACGAACTGCTACTCCCAGTGGCATTGTGAAATTTTCAGATGAAATTTAAAAGATAGCAAAATCATGAAAATGCTTTTCCAGTTTGTGACCACCTTATGCCAAAAGAAAATGCAGTACAGTGCATTCATGGCTATAGCTTTCGCCCAAATCCTCTCTCCTTTCACAGACAATTGCCAAGACAGTAAAGGATCACCTTGCTCGAATTCCTAGATATATATGAGGCCTGTAAGTGCCCCAGTACAAGCTCTCTTTGTGCTCCCCATGAAACTGCAAAACCAAAACCATCGGAATCTCAAAAAACTAGAATCATAAGCGCACATCCACAACACGTTCACTCGGCAGGCCTGGCTACATTATACCCAAAGTCATATCGACTAAAATCGCAGTAACCTGAGGAAGGTCCATGATCTTCGGAGCTGGGAACGGCGTCACGACCCTCGGCAGCTTCGCTTTCTCCGCCGGCTTAACCAGGTGGTTGACCATGAAAAATATAACCAGAAACGCGACGGCGCCGACGCCGAGCACGTATTTGAGGTTAACCTCGAGGATTCTGATGAAACCGCCGTCGCTTTTGCTTCTATCTCTGTGGCGCCTCAAGGGAGGCCTCTCGGTCTGCGAAGGATCGCCGTCGCCGGAATCAGCTCCGGACTTGGTCCTGCTCCGGGCAGTCCTCCGCCCGCCTCCGGTCATGATGGAATTGACGGAGTCGCCGATTCACAGATCGTCTGTCTGCAAGATTGATCAATGAGAGCGAGTCATTGAGCGATGGAGGCTCGACAGAGACTTGCAGCGGAGAGGGAGATGACGATAGGCGATGGATGGATTTAGAGGTTTTGCCAAAACCGTTTTGGTTCGTGAGCTTCGTCCTCGGTCAAGTCAACACGAGACTGGGCTGCCAGAATCAATCTGGAACTGGGACTATAACTCGGAACTCCAGAGAGAGAGAGAGAGAGAGAGAGACGAGCAGAGCAGTGGAGCTATGGCAGGTGCACCGGCGAAGTGGCAAATGGGCAATGCTTGTGAGAGAGAAGGCCCAAAGAGACCGGATGACATTGGGCCTCGGCTCGAATCTCCACATGGCCCGTATGATGGTTGTATGGATAGCCCGGCCCGGACTCAAAGAAGATCCAGATCAGCCCGTTATCTGAATCCTATCCATCTGCTTTACTGTATTGTATTTAACGTTAATTTATAAGGAAAATGACGTGAATAATTGTTAAACTTTTGTCAAACGTGTAATATCATTCCTGAAATTTAACTTAAATACAATATCCTTAAATTTTTAATTTGTTTAATATGGTTCTCAAACTTTTGATATTACATTTAATTTAATCATTAAAATATATGAAATCACGTTCAAGTTGTCAATCTATTAATTCTGAATTTACTGATTAGCTTTTAATCTGATAAGCTTGAACCGTAGATAAAAGGATTATTATATTATAATTTTATTTTAATATCTCACAGGGATAATCCGCGAGTGACGTTTATTTTGTCCCTTCATTAAAACGTACCAAATTGAAAACTAAATCATCAAATTTTGTTAGCTTGAATTAATGGGTTGATAGCATTAGATATTTTCATACAGTTTTTAGTCTAAATTGAACATTAACAAAAAGTTTAGAAACTATATTGAACAAATTAATAACTTAGAGATAATATTCCACATTGACCCAAATTTCAGGGACAATTTATGTAATTATCCCTAACAGTTCTCTGTGCATATCATTGAAAGTGGGGAACCTCAAAGAAAAATAATCTACACTAATAAAAGGAAAAAAAAATCTGTTTCAGGAGTTTGAATGATCTAAAAAACATTTTTTAAAAAATAATTGTTTATATCTCTTACACAGACAAATGAACGAAAAATATTTTTATTATTCACGAAAATATCCAAACATAAATTATTGGCGACAATGAAAATATTTTTCATTAACTAATTATTCTAAGTGATACAAGTGGTGGTTCTTAAAAAGACTTTTTTCACATTATTCATTTTTCATGAAACAAATGAAGCGTGGTTCAAAATCATCAACATCGTCTCACATTACAATCGTTGGAATCAAACAAACAAGCTATAGAAGAAGTCAATACGACATGCAGATTATGATTGTGAGAGCTGTTTTTGTCGACCCAACCTTCGGCCAGAACTTTCACAAGAACATGGTTCATCTTGATCCTAGCCATTTGGAGTGCATACTGTAAGATGATTCTATATGTCCTCAGACTCACACAGCGGTCTGAAAAAGAAAGGAACGTAAGTGGGTGGTCAATCGTAACTTTTGATATATTTCCACGATCAATTGTTATTCTATTTCGTGCGTTACTGAAGGCAGCTTCCGGGAAACATTCGCGTGGCTTGGAAGACAAGATGCAGTTCAAAGTGGCATCAAAACCTTGTACGAAATCCCCCCATAGTCAAAAGATTGTGCAATATTTTGAGTTTTAAGTGGAAATTTGCCATAAAGCACCTCAACGTGCGAGACCCTTCAGGTCTCTGACCAGGTCACAAGAGAGGGGGAGCGTTCCCATTCAGAAAACTAACGTCGAGTCCGATAATCTGCCTTGAGAGAGGTGACCGATCGTGCACTTTACGACTTAAGTCGTCGAGTGACTAAAGGTTTAATTTAAACAACATTGTGACTCGTGTTCACATAAATATTATTAAAAGTTATGCTTGTATTATCAATTATGCGTAAATGCAATTATTTATTATATTGAATGAATAAGTTAGAGCCAAAAAGTCGAATATTCGCACAATTGATAAAAAAGAAAAGGAATCGATCGGAACTTCTATGTTCCAAGCACTAATTGCTAACTTGATTTGACTAGAAAATCATTCAAAATTGATGGACGACATTATCAAAATGGTAAAGTATTTTACAACACTCCTAATCTACTAGTCTAGTTTGTTTCATGAAAAATACTGCCAAGACAAATAAGCTTAAGAGTTTCACCTCCGGCTCACGCATAAAAGTTCCTAAACATGCGTTAACGTTGTTAGATTTTTGCTAGAGCGAAGATGGTCGCCATGAAAGCTTTCTTTCTACTTCTTCCACTCCTTTCTCTCCCCTTACTGGCACAGCTTCTGACTCTTGAAGCCAATGGAATCAGCTCCAACACTACCAGTTGCCCCGTGAAGGAAAGACGAGCCCTGTTGAAACTCAAAGCCGGTCTCAAAGACCCTTCCAGCTGGCTCTCTTCCTGGACCGGCCGAGATTGCTGCGAATGGGTCGGCATAAGCTGCGACCATGACATGGGTCGTGTTGTGAAGCTGGATCTCAGAAGCCCCGACATATGCGACGACGATGCTGAATCTGCACTGGAAGATTACAAGCCGATGTGTCTGAGCGGCCAAGTAAGTCCTTCCTTGCTTGCTTTGAAGTACTTGACTTACTTGGATCTGAGCCACAACAATTTCCAAGGCAATCCTATCCCAACTTTCGTAGGCTCTCTCAAGAGGCTGACCTATCTTAATCTCTCCCAAGCATCATTTGGTGGATTAGTCCCTCCCCAGTTAGGGAATCTCTCAAACTTGCAGTATCTCGACCTCACCTTCGACTTTTATTCCCCTAAAAAGCTCCGAGTGTCGGATTTAAATTGGCTTTCCAACCTCTCTTCTTTGAAGTACCTTAGCTTGGAAGGTGTCAATCTCCGGAAGGGATCTGCTCGTTGGCCGGAGAAGGTCAACATGCTTCCTTCTCTAATGGAGTTGCACCTGGCGGGATGTCAGCTCTCTGAGTTCCCTGAATCTGTGTCATTTGTGAACTTCACATCGCTTTCGGTTATTGATCTTTCTTTTAACAAGTTCAACTCCACAATGCCTCGGTGGGTTTTCAACATCACAACTCTTCTTGAGCTCACGCTCATTGGCTCTGAACTCAAGGGCTCCATTCCCGCTGTTGCAGAAGGTACGCTGTGCAAACTGCAGAAGATAGACTTGTCCACCAATAACTTGACGGGAGACATAAGGGAGCTTGCGGTGGGTTTGTCTGGATGCAATAATAGCAGCTTAGAAGAGCTAGATTTGAGTTTTAACAAGTTCAACGGTCCGTTGCCCCACTCTTTGGGATTGCTCAGATATTTAAGAGTTCTTCGACTCAACCAAAATTCTTTCTCGGGACCGATCCCGAGATCTCTAGGAAATCTGTCACGATTGACTGAGCTGAACTTGTCTTTCAACAAGATGAACGGCACCATACCAGAGAGCATAGGACAACTGTCGAAGCTGACCACTTTGGGCCTATATTCGAATTTTTGGGAAGGTTTAGTTACGGACAGTCATCTTCGAAATCTGAAAGAGTTGGAAAGTCTCGAACTGTCATCTTATCGGGCTAGTTCACTGAAGTTCAGATCCACCCATGGCTGGGTTCCCGAATTCAATCTAAGTTCCGTCGCGATTAAGGATTGCCAGTTGGGTCCGGAATTTCCCAAATGGCTGAAGAATCAGAAGAAACTGTCAATGATAACCCTTTCACGAGCTGCGATTTCAGGCACGGTGCCCGATTGGCTGTGGGAACTGTCTCAACAGCTTTGGCAATTAGATCTTTCCGAAAATCAATTAGTGGGGAAACTTCCCACATTCATAGATTTCAGTTTTCAAGCTACAGTCGACTTTGCTTTCAACCAGTTGGAGGGTTCATTTCCGCTCTGGTCGAATGTGAATCGACTCTCTTTGAGGAACAACTTGGTTGCAGGACCTATCCCAGCAAAAATCGACCGCCACATGCTGGCCTTGAAGTACCTGGATGTGTCGAACAACTCACTCACCGGGGACCTACCTTCTTCAGTGAGCAGGCTGAAGAATCTGGTTTATCTTGATTTATCGAACAACGCTCTCTCCGGAGATATTTACGCCGGGTGGACCGTTATGCCGAAACTGAAGTTCTTGGATCTTTCCAAGAACAATTTCTCCGGTCACATTCCCTGCCAAATGTGCTCGTTACTACCTTCCCTTGAATGGCTAAAGCTGAGCACCAACAATATTTCTGGAGAGTTACCCTCTTGCTCATTAAACTGCACTCATCTGTTCACACTCGATCTGGGGAAAAACAGACTTCACGGGATAATACCGCAGTGGACTGAAGAAAGCCTCAATTCCTTATCCGAATTGATCCTACAGTCCAATAGTTTTAGCGGAAGAATTCCTGAACAACTGTGCAACTCTCTGAACCTGCATGTCTTGGACCTCGCCGATAATGACTTGTTCGGACCAATTCCCAGATGTTTCGGCAATATGACAGGGATGAAATCTTTAGAGCCTTACTTCGAGTTACCCCCGGAATTTCGTAGTTTTTTTTACTCTGGAAGCATCGAGTTAAACGTGAAGGGAAGGCCGATGGAGTATGAAGAATTGATTCCGCTGGTGAACATGATCGACCTTTCAAGAAATAACCTCTCAGGGGAAATTCCTCCAGAGATATCAAATCTCTCCACCTTGAAGGCACTGATCTTGTCGAATAACCAACTGACAGGAGGCATACCGGGCAACATATCAGGGCTGAAACAGTTGGAAACTCTCGATCTCTCATTCAACCACCTTTCAGGCCAAATTCCTCCTCGCATGTCCTCCATGACATTCTTGACCTGTTTGAACTTGTCATACAACAACTTGGACGGAGAAATTCCCATGGGCAATCAGTTCGCAACGTTCAACACATCCAGCTTTGAGGGAAATCCGGGCCTCTGCGGGCTTCCGTTGTTCAGAAATTGCTCAACTCCAACAGGGCCAGACGCACAAGGCCACGAAGGCAAAGATAAAGGAAATGAGGAAGATGATCACGGAGAATTATGGTTCTACGCAAGCATCGTACTAGGATTTCTGGTGGGATTCTGGTCCATTTGCGGCACACTGGTGATAAAAAGGTCCTGGAGACAAGCTTATTTTAGATTCGCTGATAAGATGAAGGATAAGCTCTATTTGGCCGTCCAACTGAAAACAGCTCGTCTGCGGAGGAATTGGGAGAACAGAGCCTGACGTTTCACTGAGAAGAGACGAGCAAGATACCTCGTTAGGTAAAAAGTAAGGCTTTTGAGTCAAGTTCTGCTTTATATTAATGGATGTGTTCATTATATGTTTCGGCTAAAACTTACTAGCTTCTGTAAAACCCTTGCCCTTTTCCTATTTCCGAGACCGAAAGGCCTCTATCAGCCAATGTATGACCGAGGTCTTCAGACCAGTTATAGATTTTAAACATTCGCACTTGAACTTGAACTGCGATCGAATCTAGCAGTTCCTCCACGAGATATTTTCAACCTCATGCAGTGACCTACAGGAAGAAACTACAAACAGGAAACATTCTAGCAACCTAAATGCAGCCAAAAATTCATCTTTGGCCTTAAAGGGACAACCTGCCATTACAAAAGAACGTCCCCCTTATTCCGATTACTGTCCAGGGGCATCCGCTCCAACAACAAAATTACATGGATAGTATCTCACAGGCTCGTACACAAGCTTGCCTGGTGATATCAAATGTACGTGCAGTAAAGTGGCCGGTAATGCATAGTCACCATCCGACACCAGCAAATTCTTAGTCATGATACTTTGGGAGATTTCGTGAGCCGTCACTCAAAAAATGCACAGGAGTTTACCAACTAGTTACACACCGAGTATTGCTATAGAAGTCTGTCCGCCTTAAAAGTCTAACAGACTAGATACTTGGAAGCTTTTTACAGTTAAGTCGATTATAGCAATGCTATGCAGTGCACTATCGACCTGTTGAGGCTTTGGGTTGCTTCGAACACCATAGCCAGGGCTCATCCTCTTCCTCCTCTCGCCCAAACTAAGGTTTCGTACCAAGTTTGGTAGGCAGCGCTGGGAAGATGATCCGGATTTCACCTTCACCGTTTTTGAAGATTGATTCGGGGTTGCCTCCGCACTGTAGGCAGAGTTCCTCCCGAGACTGAATGGGCTTTTCGCCGGGGACTCAGCAGGGAATGCGGTAGCACCTGACTTGGCATCAGCATTAAAACTTTCCTGGAAGAGCTCAATAAGCAGCTTTTTGGGTTCGGTCGGTGGGGGCGGCACAGAATTAAGCGGCCCATCTGCCTGAAGAGATTTATTCACGAGCACATTTTCAAAAGAGCTTCTGGGGTGGATCGGAGAGTTACCGCGAGACGGGGTCGCATCTGCACAAGTAAAATATATCCTGGTCGCATAAGCTCCAAGCCTTTCATACGCAACAAACACATCGGCAATCAGCTATAAGACCGGAGTGGCTGCAAGATAACAAGATTTACCATCGCAGACGCTGAAATAATCTTCGCAGTCAGATTCCCACCAGGCTTGAGACTCGAAAAACTTCTCCTCCTTGGTACCTGCGTTGGAAAACTTTTAGATTTAAGCAATCAAAGCCTCAACAGCCAGTCAACGACAGCATAACATTGAGAATCAAGAACCCACAAGCACCGTGGAACTATATGGGCGATTCTCGATCCAACCCACATTTTAGTACGGAGCAAAGAATCTAAATTACATCTGAACATGACATCAAAATGAGAAAGCCATCGGCCATAAAATGCACGGTAGAAACTCAGCTGCGATAGGAGATCAGCCAAAATGAAGCGACGATGCAAGTACTTGGAATACAGACACTAAACCCACAGACATAAAACCTCGAAATTTGTACCCATAGAGGAATTGCCTGCTTCTGTCCCAGTCTCACTATAGAGGCATTCGCAGAAAAGCGAAAAACAAGATTACGCAAAGCCGAAACAAGACACAATAAGGCACGATCCGATCACGAAGACACGAGCGAAAACGGGCAAAGTCCAGACAACAATACCGAGCTCGCGGAAGCTCGCGACGGGCGGCGCGAGCTGCGGCGGCTTCGGACCGGCTTCGGCCACTGAATTCCGAGCCTCGGCGCTCGCTTCCTGAACCGGGACGCCGCCGGCCGCGGAGGCCACGGACGGATCGAGCTTCACGGCGGAGTTCTGGTGGTTCCTGGGGACAGTGACGCAGTTACCCATGGCGGCACGGCCTCTGCTTACCGCCTCCCCCTTATATCTCCATTGCAGCAGGAAAAGCTCGAGGGCCCCGGAAGTTCACTGATCTTTCTGAAAAGACTGCTGTAGAGAGAGAGAGAGAGAGAGAGGGAAAGGGAGATGGGGAGGGGAGACGAGGGGAGGGATGGTTTTTGGAATTATTTATTTATTTATTTAACTTTTTGGAGGGCAATGATTTGATGGCTTTGGCTTTTATTGCTTGAAGGAGATAAAGGCCACTGCCCACTCGGCTCAACGGAAGTTCTGGCAGAGGGGGCGGGGGGAAGATGATCGGTCTTGAAAGCGAAGTAATGGTATTGGGGGGGCAGGCGCTGTGGTCCACGGCCACGGCCAACTTTCGTATCCGAATAATGTTTTCCCCCGAAAATTACATTGCTGCCATGAGTAGCATGTGGCGTAATCGCGCCGCCGTAAATTATTTTCCCCCTAGAGAGGAAATGACTCCAACGTCTGATTTTATTATTATTATTAGACGGGGTATTCCACTAGGCTTGAAATATGCGTTGAACGATTATCGAGACAGGTGATTTCGTGCTAGTAACACGGGATAGGAAAATGCTCGTGTCCCGACAAATTATGGTTACTGTGGATGGGAATTTAGGTTCTTCTAATGTCTGATTGGCAAAATGGTATCATAAAGAAATGTGAATGCACCAATCTAGAGTTGATTTTGGGTCCTAAGAAAAGGGGATGAGTGGTTGCGTTGCATCGTAAGATGGCAATGTCGTATTGAAATAGATAAATAATAAGGCATAATTCACCCAAAAAAACTCAAATTTCAATTGTAATCTCAATTCTATTTCAAACTTTTTTTGTCTAAAAAAATCACCAATTTTTATTCTAATTCCAAATCTACCCCGCGTAAAAATTGGGCCATTGGTTTATTCAAAATTATCAATACCGGGATATTGTTGTTGTATCGTACAAATGTGGGGGGCTATTGATGAAGACACAAGTTTCGATAGCAAACCTTTAGTTGACGTAAATGTTGACAATTTTGAAGAAATTATTGGCAATTTGTGGGCTCGGGAGTAGAGATTTGTGACTCTAGTGAAGATTTATGTTTTTTAGACAAAAAAGAGTTTGAAATAAAATCAAGAATCTCTAAGAGAATTAAGCTGAAACAATTATGATGCATTGCTGCACATTTTCCATATTACTGAGTTGGATCTGATGTGGGCGTCAACTTTAATATTTGTATATAAATCGATCTTAGGATACTACGTATCGATTCAAACCGTGTGGAGTGAGAACAAAAAGCCTTTCTCTTCTTCTTCTTTTTGTCATTGTCTTTTTAATTTTTTGTCATATTGTCCGAAAAATGACGAAAGAAGAAAACAAATATGGACTGTTCTCGTCGGTCATTTCCACGATTGTCTCTACGCTGCAGCCGTACTTTGCCTCGTATGGAATAAAGAAATATTATACGGAAGTGGGCTGCGTGGTGCCGGCAAAATCTTTTGATTGGCGTTTTCTTCCCGCCTTCTCACTCATCCTCCAGAAAAGGAAATAAAATAAAATAAACTATTAAAATTAGCAAGAATAGATCATGTCCCTCTCTCGATGGAAAGGGAAAGAATGCACATCTGTTGGCTGCGCTGGCCTATAATCAGAAACTCATTGAATGCACGGCTGATTTCCGGTTTATGTAGACTTAGGGCTCCTAGTAAAAGCAAAAGGTGATAGAGGAAATTATTTGGATTTCAGGAAAAAATAGTTCCTAACTCAGGGTATGAATAATAAAATTTCTGATTAAAAATTGATTGTTGGAACATAAATATATTTTTATTTTTATTATTTGATGAGTTTTTGAGCAAAATACACATTTTATAACTACATAAAATTTCTATTCTCATAATAGAAATTCGTTTGATAACGATATAAAATTTCTCTCCCGAACGGCAATGGCCAATGATCGATGGGTGGCTAGGCAGATAGTTATAGGTTAGGGAGAGATTCTTTTGAGTGAGAATTAGAAAAGATAGAAACAATTTATGAATTTCATTTTGGAAATAGAAAAGTAAAAAAAATTTACTTTCAATTTATATTCCAAACATATTTTTTGAATATAAATTTGTTCTGGAAATAGAAAAATGAAATTGTTTTATCAAACAGAATTTCATTCCATAAACAAGTATAGAATAGAAAGATAGTTTTGAAACAGAAATAGAATGGTTCTTATGTGCGCTTCTATAAACTTAAACATCGATGTCTCGGTAAAAGTTCTCGAAGTTTTGAATTTACAAAAAAAAAATCAAAATAGGTGAGTTGAAAATTTTGGATTTGAATAGAAAACAAAGTATAAAAATCATTTCGAATAGACTCTCGTAATGCCTATTGTGATTTCAATTTTGAGTTTGGTTGTTTGGTTTTTTTATTAAGCTTTATTTATTTCGAAAAAAATGAATAATTTGAAAAATACTTTCTTTGTGATAATTATTTATATCACTTACAAAAATGAATGAATGAAAATATTCTATTTACTAATTATTTAAAAAAATATTTTTTGAAAAATATTTTCTATATCATTTATTTTTCACAGAACAAATGTAGCATTAGTAGTCCTGAAAGTTGTGCACACTTATATTGTGCATATATAATCTTTGATATTTTTAGTGTTTATAATGCTTAAGGATGAATATGGTCCGAGTAAGTAGTTCCTATCATAGAATTGAGAACGTCCAATAAGGATTAGTTTCGAAAAATTGGAACTGAGAATCACCAATTGATTCCATGAATCCACTAAGAAACCAAACTGCCGATTGGTTCGATTTTCAAGTAGGTTCATGAAACCAATCCCACCGAGTTTTACACTCAATGCAACATTCTACAGTAAATCAAAGTAAAGCAAAAAATAAAGAACTTTGCCGGTCTTAATTGCAGGATTAGTAAAACGATTAGGCTCATATTGAAAGTTGAGAGTCGATGTATAGGTATTGAGCTCGAGAGTCGAGACTATGAGAGAAAAATAAAGAGACAACTTAGACGACATTAAAGTGAAACGGGACGAGCGCTCAATCAATGGGTGTAGAGCTTCAAATTAGGGATTTTAAGGTTTTCATTTTTCTTATTTTTTATCGTAAAATTTCATTATATATATCAAGTGGGAAGTTCTACATCTAAAACTGTGAATTGGACTAATACACCGGTTTCAATTGGAACCAAGAAGTGGACTGGTCCCCTTGGAAGTTGCTGGTTTTAGTCCGGTTAATTCCTTTGCATGTCCCTAATAATACTCTATAAAATATTATATTTATCTGCTCGTATCACGCAAGAATCGTCTCATTTCTCGGTAAAATTATTAACCTAGAAGTAGACGCTTTATCTTCCTTCGTGATTGTCTCCAGACGTGTCGAAAAGGTCCTAAAAAGTCCAAGTTACGTACAAGTGCGACCGCACCGAATCGAGCGTCTCCATGAGTGCGGTCTAGCCCTTCTCCCCACTGTCCTAAAACGAACACGAACCGCGAAAGCCGGGCCAATCGGGATCGACCTCGGATATGATTTGTCACTCTCTCGGTTTCTCTCTTCTCCAACCATCTTTGACTCTTGTGTCGATCATCTCAGATTCAGACCGGCTGTGGCGCCCCCCTACTGCCTTCCCGTCTCTGTCTCGCATTTATTCCCTGAACTACTCGTCCCATCTATCAACTGATAAATCTCAAAACAGAATTAATAAATCCAAAAAATATAGATGGAAGGAACTCAAAAACTGTGGCTCTGATGACATACTGTAGCTGAGTAGTGGATAGTTGATTGCCTTTGTATAAAGTTAAATTATAAAAAATTGGAATAAATTCCAGGCCGCATGAATTCTCATATTATTTCTTTATGGTGAGGAGCCTGTCCCCAACACCCCTGTTAACCCTAGATATTTTTCTTTCCTTAGGTTCAAGGAATGCGGAGGACTCTCAGGAAGTGGGGTAAATGGCCGCTCCTAAATTTTCTCTTTAGTTTTTTAAAGACTTGCTTATGTCAAGCTTCTTGACTCTACATATTTAATAAACAATCATGTGATTATATAGACCTTAGTACATCTTTAAACTACATACGAACTGTGTATTCTCTGGATAGAGGGAAGAAAACATTTATCCCCAATTAGGGATTAAGACACGCGGACACCAATATGTTTAAATAAAAAGTACAGTCTTGCCATATCAATAATGTTATTCGGCAGGCGAGGCAGCCCTTGGCAGAGTTCTTAGGCTCTTGGGTTGTGATAAGGTATAGCTTTAATCACTTTATGTGATATTTGCTCCATTTTCGACCAAAAAAAATACCTGCTCAATGCACTCGTTTTCATGATGAAATGAAAACTACCAGTGTACACTTATTATGGCCACTGCATTGAAAGGGTGCTACCAAGAGTCGCTTTACAAGTGACAACTAAGTTCAAGCTGAAAAAGGAAATGCCACACCATCACATGAATGACTACTTTGTTCGCGCCCGCGGGGGTGGGTGGAAGTTTTGAACCTCTCTAAACAATCACCCGTTCCTTTATTTGATATGATTTAGACTGATTTCTTTTTATACAAATTGCGCATAACCTGTAACTTCCGCAGAAAGGACCACGATTCGAACAATATTCGATAATCAATACTTTATTTATTTACTCTCGTCAGTCATTGCACCACTCGGACCATCGTTGCAACATTGCCACCCACGCCGTGGTGTCCCCTTCACAATCACCATCATCATCATCACCAAATGGCCACATAAATCCACCATCAGGCAACTTCCATGAAGTTTCTTGGACTTAAACCTAGGGGAGGTGGAACTTATGGACAACCCATTGGAATTGACTACTTTTAGGCTTAATAATCCGAGGAGTATGAGGCGTGCTTTCCAAATTCTGATTTTGTAATGTGACATGTCAAATGTCTAATAGATATCATAAAAGAATCAGCCTCTCGTTTTATAAATCGATTTAGTAAATCGACTTTATATCGTTGTCGTTATTCTTATGGGTATGAGTCGGACAACAAGATGGTCATTGGTCACTCACCATCTTGGTCTAACAAGAAAAATGAAAAGATGGAAAACTAAGTCCAAAGGCATACATAAGATCATAAGCACAAGCTATCTCCACGGGCCAAGTAATCCTCGTGCTTTGAAACCATCTTGATAATTGTTGTTCATTCTCGATTTAACCAAAAACCAAAAATGAGACGGATTTTATTCACTAGTGCCTTACAATGCATTGATTTGCTTATCACATGAGATGAACGATGCATCAGGAGTGGCAAGATTTCTTCATTTAGGCATTTGATAAGTAATACGGAGAGCACTTGTTAACACAATTTAAAAAAACTAGACTTTGATAAATATTGCAACTCGTTCTAATTTATTAGATATGTTATATTTCGATAGATAACATGATTCACTGCATGCTACGCTTAAGACTATAAACTCCACATGTTTTTGACATTATAATTATCAATTTCAATTAAATCGTTGACTATATTTTGTCCTCGAAATCCAATTTCCTTATACTCATCAAAAGGAACAATGGCTGTAAAGCTAGTGATGGGGTTAGATCATGGAGATTGGAACAAGTAGTCGGACCTTTCAAGAATGCTATTTTTCATGTCAAAAGCAAATGCCAAAAATGATTTTCATTCATATAAATGTGGTTTTTACTAGATAACATGACATATCCAAATCTTCGGCTCAACTAACTAAAAAAAATTTCATGTAAAATGCCATGTCCACATATATTAACAAGATCTCCACCAACAAGGTCGTTGAGATTGCTAAAAGGTTACTCTATTTGGGGTACTTATTACTTACGTGACTATGAACAAAGGATCTATCCCATTTGAGACAAAGCCTTAGTTACTCGGCCCATTTCTCTGGTCGAGGCTCCACATGCATGGCAACATGTTTCTAGCATGTTTCTAGTTTTATCACAATCTGCCAACTCGATAGAAGAAAAGAGACCCACATTGAAATGTCACATGTGAATTCGTGAAGAACTGAAGACGACGACGGTTGTCCCTATCGGGTGTGTTCTGCGGCATTCCCAGCGCCATTCACTTCGTCGCAGCCCTCAACATGCCTCAGAAAATACATGTCCGCTTAAAAGTAAAATTATGCATCTTGCATGCGCCATTCACATTGCTTCCCAATTCAACAAAGACTTCAGTCTATATCTACCGCGCCTTACTATACAACTTTTCATCATCGCGCTCAACTAATACCAAGCGTGCCCGAAATTCAATTCGGTCCCAGCAATCTTCGATTCCCAGGGCAAACTTGCAAAGCTACCAACGTTCTTCGGTTGTTACCTATAAAAGAAAATCATGGACTTTTAACTAGAAATGTCGTTGGTGAAAAATGTCTATCAACAAAATGCGCTGAATTGGCTGCTCCGTAGATGCCCTCAATCCGATACAGCCTCCGTTAATAACATTACTCCATGGATCCTATCCACAAAGAAATGACCTAAATTTCAATCAAGAGTGCCTTTGGCGAGATGTAGATTCACAATGAACTGAGAGATACTGAAACTTCGATGATAGGGATCGTTCTAATTGGAGTTTTCTATAATTGGAGGGGGTTCTAACGCTTTTGCCGCAGGCTAAACCAAATGGTTTGCGTTGCTTGCCTGCTGTTTGCATTACTGCTAAGGCCTTGAATGATTCAAAACGAAAGTTCTCAGCTGATATCGACTTTGTCTAGCGAATTGGTTTTTATCGGATCTTCAATATTTGTTTCGATTTTCTCCCCTACACCCAATTTCTTCCCATATAATAATTAATATTATATTATTCCCCTAGCAATCTTCCCACAATAATGTGCAAAACCCCCGCTACAAGCTTTTACATTTGTTTGGCTAGTGATCTTGAGGTCTTTCCCGCAGCTATATCTCGCAAATTTGTGCAACCTTCATCGGATATTCTTTATTCTTATAATTGGATACAAGCATAAGAAGATAACAAAAACCGACATTTGCTTCTAGATGAGCGATGAGATTGTCACCATTCGAGATCATTCTCAACGTGCCTTACCCGTGAATTAGCTTTGTCAGGCATATGACTTGAAAGAATTTGACATGACCCCTCCAGGGTTATAAATGCCCCTTGACGGCAAGCTGCAGAATTTTTCTATTCGCAGTTGATATGATAGGGATCATTAAATAACGTCCTCTAACTTTTCACCAAACAATCGAAGACACGAAAGAATTGGCCGAATTGAGAAGAACGAGAACAAGAACAGAACAAGAGAAGACGATAATGCTCTCGCCCCAACCCATTTGCCAAACAAAGATAGCCGAAATTTGTGTATATAAGAAACCTCCATAAGCAGAGATACAAAATAGGGGAGAGAGGACAGATTACTGATCCTGAGGGGCAAATTGGGAAGGTGCTTGTAAATAAGGGGGATTTCATATAGGATTATGACAGAAAACATCGAGTTTTAGAGTAAAATTCCCAGTTTTCAAAGGGAAGATTGAGACCTGAACCATCAGAAATCGGAATTATAGAAAACGTTGTTCCCTCACCAAGTAAGAATTTCACATTCGATCTGGAGGATTGTCTACCCAGGCGAAAATACCAACTCCTCTCCCAGACGAATTTCTCATGTATTTGACATAAGAAACAAAAGAATAAATGTAAGGCATCGTGTTCAGACTCAACAGTTCCAGACATAAGGAAAAGGTCAACTCTAAACAAGCATTTAAAAACTCATTTTCTTATCTGTGTCTATCATATGGATGAACTACGCGATGCATGCCAGTATATCCTTGTGGAACATTGCAAATAAACCAAATACAAGAGTTCACAATTGCTTTCAGCGAATAAATCAATCAGTCTTGATTTGTTCTCATATCTCGTGGGATTATCCCGTCCTTTCAACAATTACTGACAACCTCATCACTCTATCTATGCAGTATAAAACTTAAGAGTTCTGCTCAGCAACTCGACACAGAATGCTCAGGCATGGATTGCAATGGCTTAGATGAAAATGAGGCAAGATCGAGGAGTTTTCGCTATGAAGACTACAACATTAGGAGAGCATTCTTGAGAAGTTATCCTCTCCACTTGGGAGGAGAAGACCAAGAAAATGGCAACGAGACAGTGAACATAACAGCTCAGAGCAACAAGAAGAAACCAATGAAGAAAATCATCCTCTCAGTATTTAGCTGGGGAGGACGGAAGGGTTTAGTCTTGAGAAGATTCAAGATAGAAGTAGCAGTTAACTTTCTTGCTAGTGTCCCTGTTGGCTTCAAGGACCCTACGATCCTGATTTCATCTTAATCCAACCTTTTTTTCCCTCATCATCCAACCCTTGACTGCTAGCAAACCAGGTAAATACTACATGCGTCACAATGTAAAAATAATACAAGAGATCGCACACCATATTTCTCACGCAGAATCGAGGAGTGAACAATGTTGTCAGCGTGTTTAAACCCACATCTCTCTCTCTCTCTCAATCTAAAATCCACACCGAGCTTTCTGCTCTAATTAGATGGCAACCTCTGAAGAAAGTATAATTTATATCTCCGACTAATGGATGCAGAATCGAGGAGTGAACAGTGTTGTTGGCGTGTTTAAACCCACAAGTCTCTCTCTCTCTCTCTCTAAAATTGACCCTGAGCTTTCTGCTCTGATCAGATGGAAATCTCTGAAGAACCATCATTTAAATCTCCTACTAATGAACCTGTATTGCATTTTTGTTCTAGACGTGTCAAAAAATAAAACTGGAACACTCATTTTGAGCATGATGCTGTTTAAACTTACAATGGTTCAACTTGATTTAGACAGACCTAAGAACAAGCAAAAAGGCACAAAGTAAAGAAAGACTCTTTGTTAGTATAAAATCTTAAATGGAACATGTTCAGGAGCTTGGGCTCTAAATCTTCTCATGAAAAGATATGTAAGGTTTATAAAAGCATGTGAGCCAAATCTAGAAGACCATCCAGTACAAAAAGTGCATCCCAGAGACAGTGAATGATTGCGCATATCTTAAAACAACGCACAATTTGTTTCACATGGCATACATAACTGTTAAGAAAACATGAAGCTTACAAGCGTGTCTTGCTCAAAAGAATATTATGGACACGCCCATTGAAAAACATCCAATGGCCACCCAGGGACTAAGACGCTCACCTATTCCAGAAACAAGGAAAATATCATCAGCCAAAGAGATGCATTGCAGGAGGAAGAAAGAACAAATCATTCATTCCCCCAAATGATTTCCAGTAATAAATATGCAAGCTTCAATGTGAAACCAGAATGCTATAGAACTTCATGCAGGAGGCAAACAAAGAAATTAAACCAAATTCAACTCATATCTTTAATTTTAGAAGGAAAAGGATCTCAATGTGGAATGCCCAATCACATCAAATGAAATTACCTACTATTTATGCACCATATAAATGAGGCAGTTTGCTAATTGGAAATACAAGATATTTATTGATAGTTTAATGTCATTGCTTGGACTATATTGTAGCACGAAGCAAAAATCAAGATTGACTATGGTAGAATAACAACTTTATGCTATGCTATCCAGACAAATAATGTACTGGGAAAAACTTTAGGGACAGTCAAAGGCCCACAACATTGACATTATGCACGGTATGGCAGGGAAAGGGTTGCATACCTATTCTAGCTGCCTTCCAAAAGAAACCACGAAACCTGTAAGGTATGCAGCAGGATCACAAGGAACTAGATTAATAAATGTACTATATACTGGATGAAAACAATGGTAAAGAGTAGCCATTAAGCAGGAATCACAAAGGCAAGGCTTCTATGTCATAAGCTGACCTCCTTTGTGTTGTATTACCAAATTTTCACAAAACTTCTTCTTAATACATGCCGATATGTTTATTAATCGAGGTTCAGCATCAGTCATTCAAGGATTATTAGGGCCACTCGTTGTCAAACAATGGAATGAATATGTGAACAAGTCAAAGAATTTCAATAAAATGTACATGCGAACAAACTAAAAAGACTACTTAATTTCTGTACGGCCAAACAAAGTCTCTGTTTAGAACTCTTCTCATGCAAATTTCGAGGATGATGCAGGGAGCATTTACTGAGCATAGATGCAGCCCTTCTTCATTCTAACTATTATTTCTCGATTTTCTGTCTTTTATCTACACCAATGCCCTAAACTCAAAGTCAGACATCAAACTTGCATTGTTTTCCTGTGTTTGCAATTGGCATTTGCTGACACAACCATGTCAAAAAACTGATTTTTAAGGGCAAACTTAGAGCAGTCCAATTGGAATATATCAACGTTGGATAGTTAAGGGAAAAATTCAGTTCAAGCACCTCAAGCCCAACGATCACTCATGTTGACTAACATTAGTGAAGCAAACTGCAAAGTAAAGGGCTGTTTCTTACACCTCTTACAGAGCTAGCAGGTACAGCAGAAAGATGCTTTCCGTGAAACCAATATCACAGCGATACTTATTGCTTTCTAGTGAACTAGTTCATATTGTGAATGCAGAGGTGAACATTCGCCGCACTTGGCATACTTCTATTACCAAAAAATACCCGATAGACCATCGCGATCAGCTAAAGAACATACCCAGTCCTCTGCTCCAGAATGGCCGGAAAGTGCATCTTCACATAAGTACACGTACATATTACCAGCAGCACTACCGTGAGAAACGAGTGGAAATTAAAGAGCGCCGACTGGACAAAAAGACCAATATGAGTTTGTTAATCGTGAATCCGTACGTATGAATGCCAATCATTCCGAAATTCCAGAATCTCGAGTTCACGTTACCATGTCAAATATCACCAACAGCTAATTTCGCGGCTCTCCGCTTTCCTCAATCTGCAAATCACAAGATCTACACATGCTCAACGCCCATCTCACAGCCCTAGAATGTCTACCGCGGGATAAAACGTCACCGAGAATGTACCGCAATCTGAATTCAGGGTTCCCGGGAAGCGCTCAAGCCGCCGCCGACCTGCGATCTGGATCGGGCGTTCCGAACGATTGGCGCGAACGAGGATGGAGGGGGAGAGAAACGGACGCCAATTAACGTCGTCGATCTCGATTACGCTTGCGGCACACGTCGATTTGCACCTAGGACTCTTCTACTGCCATCAATCGAGAGCTGCAGTGTAGAGACGCAGAGGGAGAGACAGCGGAGCAGAGGAAAGCCGCGCGCCTCGAGACCAGCGAGGAAGAAGAAACGGCCTGTGCCCGTGGGCCTGGGCTAGTTTCAATTTCGGTGCACCAGGTTCTGCGAGCCCGTTTTAGATACCCTGTCATTGTTAGCAGTACTTCGATCTTACTAAGAAGAACGCAAAATCTCGCGAGCCCAAATAAGCAATATCTCACTTGTGGTTACTGATATTAGGTGGTATTCACGATTATGTCACTGTTGCAAGTTCATAGAAACTCAAATCATCATTTCTAATCATTGGGGTTTGTGAGTGTTTCAAATCCCTACATTCTCAAGAGATTGGAGTTTGGACGATTTAACGCCCGCGAACACTCGCTGTTTTTTTCGTTTTTACTTAACAAAAATCGCTCTAAAAAATGCGTTCCGGAAACGCTGGAGTTTGGAAATACTTTTTTTTTCTTTTTCTTTTCTTTCTTTTTCTTCTTCTTCTTCCTCTTCCTCCTCCCACCCCTTAGCCGCCCCATCGCCGCCCCATTTAGTTTTACCTCGCTCGGCCACCGGCGAGGCCGCGCGAGGCGGGCGAGCCTCGCCTGAGCGGCGCGAGGCCGAACCTCGCCCAGGCGGCGCGAGGCCGAGCCTCGTCGGTGGCGGCCGGCGCGAGGCTCGGCCTCGCCCCAGATGTAAAAAAAGAAAAAGTTTTGCAAATCAAAAATAAAAAAATTAGAAATTTTTACCAAACGTCTTTTATTTTGCAATAAAATATGAAAAAAATATAAAACTTAAAAGTAGAAATAAAGTAGGATTAACTTTAAAAACAAAAATCATCATTTCTATCAAGGCAGACAAATAGCGTTAAGTCCGCCTTATCGCATGTCATCTCCAATAATGAAAACTTTGATGGGCCCCACCTCTTTAAGTGGAGCGATATACCTTTTGCCCCTAATATTTCTGGTATAGCTATGGTTGTCTTTGTTATTATTATTATTTTTTAAAATTTTGTTCAATGTGCCCCTCACGTTAGTTCCAACCAGATTTTGCTCATCGCGTCAATCACACATCCACGGGTGATTGATTTTACCCTCCATAATCAATCAAGTAAGATCATGTGGTTGAAATTTAAAGCAAATTTCAATCAAAGTCATTATCAAGAGATATTTTGTGACCGAATCAATATGTCAGCAATATTGATAAGAGTTATTATCAAGGATCCATCGTAACTAAAATCAAAATCTATGGACAAATTTGCTAATATTGACTTGCCACCACCAAAATCTAAGAAGAACGCAAAATCTCGCAAGCCCAAATAAGCAATATCTCACTTGTGGTCATTGATATTAGGTGGTATTCACGATTATGTCACTGTTGCAAGTTCATAGAAACTCAAATCATTATTTCTAATCATTGGGGTTTGTGAGTGTTTCAAATCCCTATATTCTCAAGAGGTTGGAGTTGAGACGATTTAGCTTCACGTGTAAGTTTTGCATTTTTTATTTTACAATAAAATATGAAAAAAATATAACACTTAGGATAGAAATAAAGTAGGATTAACTTTAAAAACAAAAACCATCATTTCTATCAAGGCAGACAAATAGCGTTAAGTCCACCTTATCGCATGTCATCTCCAATGATGAAAACTTTGATGGGCCCCACCTCTTTAAGTGGAGCGATATACCTTTTGCCCATAATATTTCTGGTATAGCTATGGTCGCCTTTGTTATTATTATTATTTTTTAAAATTTTGTTCAATGTGCTCCTCACGGTAGTTCCAACCAAATTTTGCTCATCGCGTCAATCACACATCCACGCGTGATTGATTTTACCCTCCATAATCAATCAAGTAAGATCATGTGGTTGAAATTTAAAGCAAATTTCAATCAAAGTCATTATCAAGAGATATTTTGTGACCGAATCAATATGTCGGGCAATATTGATCAAAGTTACTATCAAGGATCCATTGTAACTAAAATCAAAATCTATGGACAAATTTGCTAATATTGACTTGTCACCACCCCCACAAATTGGAGGCAAACCCTCTAACCATATATTAGTATTTTCTATTTGTCAACTTGAACGGAGTTATGAACAAAAAAAAATTGGATGGAGTTAATGGATGAACATATTTAATAATTTTTAAACTTGATTGCATAAACTTAATAAATTTTATGATTTAATTGCACTTTTGTGATGAATTTTATATCTTTCAATATACTCATGCTTTTCCTTTTTTCACATCAAATGATGCATCATGTGACTATTGACTGGGACATGCATCATGCAAAAATTGCGAATGATCCATCCGGATCACATTAGCCTTGTAATGAGATTTACGGACAAGGCCAATGAAATTTTAATTGTGAATGGAAAATGGGATTTCCTTCGAATTTCCATACCAGAGAAGCGCATTCTTGCGATCTCCAAAAGCATGTGAGTGCACTAGATAATAGCCGTCACATCATTTGGGTTTCGCACAAGTCTTCCAGCCTTTGCTAGATCGAGTTCATATGAGCCACAGATCACGTGGGCTCCCCGTTAAAGCGACATTCCATCCGAAACTCGCACTATCGACGGTCGATGGGCATTCGATCAGATGGACTCGGATGAAGAGATTCGAACTGGGCCCGAGAGATTTCCAATTTCGGAGGGAGACCGGATTTCCGCCGTTGTTGAAGCATCCCGTCGCTGTCTGAAAAACCGGCCAGCGATGGTGCGCTCTCGTCTTGTTGCTCACTCGAAGAAAGAACGAGAGCATCGAATGTGATTCTTCCATCGCCAGCTTTTCCCAGCCAAACCTCAACCGCCAAAGGAGGAAGGAAAGGTTCCGATCAGTTTGTTCTCTCATGTCCACTTCGGAGAGTCAGCTACTTGAACCAGAATCAGGGCCACACGCATTCAATCATCCACAGGAAGGAAGAAAGAAAGAGCTCTCCGTTTTTCTTTTCTCGCTTCCCTCTCGAAGAGTCGAGGTGCCGAGTTTCCTTTAAGGATGAACGTCTGATCGGATGCGGACTGTCTCGTCCCGAACGATGCCGAAACCCGAAAACTCACGTGGTAACGACCCGGCTCAATTTCGAACGATTCGTATGTGTTGGCTTTGTTCGTTCATTCTCCTGCTATTTTTTGTTTTTGTTTCGGCATGCCTCGAATGTTTGAAGCTGCAAAGAGAGAGCGAGAGATGCCTCGTCTTGGCATTGCTTGTTTCTTGAACTATTCTGAAGCTGAGGAATACTTCTCTGCTCAAGATCTGATGAGTTTTTTGTTTTTTTAATGGTTTTGAACGTAATTTGATGCTTTCCTTGATGCATGGGTCGGGCTTATGCTTGCTTGGCATTTGATTCTTCCTTTTGATTTAGTTCATTGGTTGGTTCTTTTGTATTAATATCCACTGGCGTTGGCATAGTTTCGAGCTTTCGCTTCTCTTTTACACCAGTATATTTGGTAATAGCCTGGATCCTGGGCAAGGTCTCTGTTTTTGTGTGTGTTTACATGTTGGGTTTTGTGGTGATTCAAGAGATGGCTCCCTTGAAAAATTGGGAAAATTTGTTTATGTATGAAAGTTGATTTTTCCTTTTGATTTAGTTCATTGGATGGGTCTTTTGTATATATATCCATCGGTGTTGGCAAGGCTTTGAGCTTTTGCTTCTTTTTTACTCCAGTATTTTTATTCATTAGCATGGATCGTGGGCAAGGTCTCTGTTTTTGTGTGTTTACATGTTAAATTATTTTGGTTTTTGTGGAATTCAAGAGATCGCTCCCTGGAAAGATTGGGAAAAGTTGTTCACGTATGAAAGTTGATTCTTCCTTTTGATTTAGTTCATTGGATGGTTCTTTTTTATAAATAACCCCTGGCGTTGGCATGGTTTCGAGCTTTTGCTCTTTTACACCAGTATTTTTGATCGTTAGCATGGATCCTGGGCAAGGTTTCTGTTTTTTGTGTGTTTGCATGTTAATTTCCTTTGGTTTTTGTGGTAATTCAAGAGATGGCTCCCTGGGAAAACTGGGAAAAATTGTTTATGTACGAAAGTATGCCAAAGACTGTTGTCTGATCTTTTAGCCGATTAAAATTTTTCTGTTTTGAAGATTGAAAAATGGGTTGCAATTCTCAGAATAGGCTGAAATACATGAACGCCTTGCATTTTAACTAAAGACAAGGTCCTAATAAACTCGATTGACCGACTTCATTGTGGACCGACTTATATCTTTTGTGTTACATAAATTTTACTGACTTCATTGCACTCTCTTCAATCTGTTACGTGCCACCTGCTTTATTATGATGTGTTGAGTGTTTTCTCTACAAGCGCAACACGAATCAATTATCTCCTGCTTCTCCACTGTGGACCTCCTTTTCAGTGGTTCAGGTGGGGCATATAAGATGGACATTCCAAAGATGAATTAATAATCTCTTGAAATTTACATATATTTTACCTGTTATCGCCAACCCAATGTTCTCGGTCCACCATGTCGTGCATCTGCAGCACCATACCTGTACGCTTACAATTTGTGATATGGATATCAGCAACATATGTTTGTTATATTGAGATTTGAACATCTCTACAAAAATAACATTTGAGTTTGGAAAAGATTTGACATGCCATGCATGTGTTTGATTGGGACAGGCATAGCTGGAGATGGTAGATGTTTGTTTCGTTCTGTGATTCATGGTGCGTACCTAAAAGCTGGGAAGCAATCACCAAGTGAAAGCCTTCAAAAACAACTTGCAGACGAGCTCAGAGCTAAAGTAAGACAGCTTCATTTCTGATTCCATCACATCCTCTCTGATCTTTTCAGTATGTGTCTAGATATAACTTAATTCTCATCTGCTTCTTAATAGTTTTGGCATGTCTATAATAAGGCATCACTTAAACATAGAGCAACTGAGCTTGCCCTTGCAGTAGTGCAGCTATATCTCTTAGCATCTTGAGCCAGAGTCATCACAATGGCCGAAAATCTCCAGAACTTGGCACAGATAAATTCGCTGATCACTTATTTGCTTGTCTTGTTAGTTTGCAATCTGTGTCAATGTCTACAGAGTATCTTTGTTGTTTCTGTGTAAATTGGATTTCTATATTATGAAGATGCCTTGATAAGTTCTGCAATAACTTAAAGAAAATACTGATGACCTTGACAGGTTGCTGATGAATTTGTTAAGAGGAGAGCAGAAATTGAACGGTATGTGGTCGGAGATTCCCTTCCTTGGCTTGGCTCTATACTAAGAACTTTTCAAACTGGACATATCTATGATGCTCCCCACTTTTACTTTCCAACCTCTTAAACCCTTTGTGCTGTTTGACTACAATTTACTCTTTTGATGGCGATCCAGTATCATGGGGTCAATCTTGAGAGTTGGGATCTTTAAATCATGTTTTATCTTTTAAGTATGATTGCTCGTCTTCGTACTAATCAAGCAGCGGTGTAGGTTTCTCGAAGGCGACTTCGACACATATGTAGCAGAGATGAGACAGCCTCATCAATGGGGAGGAGAGCCTGAATTGATTATGTGCTCCCATATCCTACAGTGAGTTCCCTTCCCTTATATTGCATGCATCGCATGTTTGCTGACTTCTTAAGGTTTGTAAGTTTAGAATGTTGAGGTAGTAATTAGATTTCAGGAATGCAGTCGGATTGGTCTTGGATGAAGGTTTGTCAATTTGTAACTTTCCTACCCGTCATATGATATTTCACTTGTTAGGACGCCCATCACAGTTTATATGAAGGAAAGATTTTCAAGTAGCCTGCGGATCATTGCTGAATATGGCCGAGAGTATGGCACTGGAAACTCCATTAATGTCCTCTACCATAGTTATGGACACTACGATGCGCTGCTGCCTCCAATCGGCAATGGGCAATCCAAGATGTAAGTAATCTGCCTTTCAGATATTCATGTTTCTGAGCCGTTGATCTCCATCTGTTTTACATGAGAATAAAACATAGACTTAGTCTACGGGTGTGGTGCTGGACCAAGCCGATCATAATTTTAGAACTTAATGGGATTCGCATTTTTTTCCAGTGAGACCTTGTTTGGGTCGCACGAATTCTTGAAATACAATCAACGGCTCCCACGAAATCCTGAAATGCGTCGGTCCGGTGGACTTTAGTCTATGCAATTCAATATTTTGCTTGTTTAATGCTCGTGATTTTCATTATGTTCAACAATCACAGGGTAGTGATCTGGATAGTTATCCAGTAAATCTAAACTTTGCTATTATTTCATTTGGAATTTACTTAATATGGAGAGATTTTGCTCGTTAGAAGTAAAAACTTTCAAACCAGAAGGTGTTCTTCCACTAATTCTGTTGCCAAAGTTCCTCACAACCCTTTTTTGCTCTGGCTGTTAGGTGGAACAAAAGATGATTGGAGGGATTTGCAAGAGAAAGTTGTATCGGAAACCTCGAATGATGTCTCCATGTTTCGCATCTGCAACCTAAGGCTATTTTCGCATCATCCTGTCATGTAACTAAGAAACTGACTAATCCTATGTTCCGATCTCAATTCAAATTTCATCCGACAGAAGGATCTTTAAATTCATTTCTCCCTGAGTTGTGATCGAAATAGAAAGGTGTTTTGGCCACTGATGCTTGAGTACCTGCGGCCTCGTTGATCCAAGAGGGGCTGATCGGAAAACAAAGCTATGGCAAATTTTTTTGTCGTATCATTTCAAACCACGTGAAAATCCTGGTGGTTGTGAATCAGAAAAAATTGCATGTATGCAAGACATTGTGAATCTCCTTTAGCTCTGTTTACAATCGAAAAGAAGGGTACCATGTTGCTGGGACAGTGACTGCTGCTCGCACGAAAGAGCCCCCAGGCTCCGACCTAGTGAAGGTATGGCCATATTCGGCCGTGCCGGCCAGCGTGCCTATTTTCATATCAAAGACACAACATGAATACACGATACATAAAATGTTGAGGATTACTAATGGAACAGAACAGCGAAGTTTGATATCTGACCAAATATGAAATCACGTTACTAAGTTTCTGCGCTGGCCTCCGACCGATAATGCATCCCTTCAAGAGAAGATCGTTCACCACATAGCCTCTGTAAAGGAAAAAGAAACAATGAAAGAAGCAAAGAAGCAGCAACTTCTGCGCTTGCTAGTTGAAAAATTTTCGTTCTGTTTTTAACTCACCGAGCATAGTATATGATTTGGGAACACAGCTGCTAGTATCTTTGGTAATTATACGGTGTGTATGGGACGAGAATTGCCACGATGTCTATGACATAGAGACCGCATTTGAATACGGGAATCGAATATCCAAAATTGATTCTTTGGCCAATTGCTAGAAAATTACAATGACCGATTATTTGTGAAGTCTAATTTGGAGAAACAGAAAAAGGAAAAAAGTGCAATGTCGACCTTTTGAATACTAATCATGTGCTCCTACCTCCATTTGAACTCTTATATGGTCACCAGGGAAAATCTAGGGAGTGCAATTTGTTTAGTTCAATTAATTAGATTAAAAAAATCACATCGATTCCAATCCTCACCAAATAGCGACATCGAAAGACCGTAAAGATTGATTGACATTTACCTAATCAAACCTTCTTTGACTATGAAGATAATTGCTACTTATAATAAAGAAATTATTATGCTTAGTTGGCACTTAGGTGGCACTCCAAAGCGCTTGCTGACCAAGCAATTTCTTTTCGTGGGATGTGGAGTGCCGCAATCTGATCGAACTAGCTGGTCCCCAGGAGCTTTATCCAGGTGGGTTTGAAGACTTTTCCCAATGTCACCTGTTGACAATAGATTGAAGGGCTGTACATCAGATTTTCCTTCTGGACAAGGCGGATCTTGGTTAGGACATGAGACGTTGCAGGTAATCATCCCGCGAGTTCGATTATGTAAAACAATCTTCCATTGTGATGTTCTTAAGACTGTTTGAGTTCGGTCACTCTGGTGATCAGCCAACACCATCGTATCTGTATCCGAAGTAGCTTCTCCTTCCAGTACTTCCATCTTAATCTAGTATGGGAGCTTGCAAGCCTGACAGCCGCTACGTAGGCTTTGAAAGGGGTCACTAAGTAATGGTACGGTGGACATTGTTGTCCTAATTGCCTGTTAGTGTCCTTAATTTGTAGAATTGAGAGACCAACCATTATATTTAACGGAGACTTGAGCTGTCACAAAGCTTTGAAAGATCCTTATCATCTTCTCCATTTATACAATTTTTGCAGCAGCAGTCTGCTACTCTTTCGCTGTTGCACGGAGCTCAATCCCGATAATATCTAGTGTCGCAGGTTTGCTTAGCATCTTAGCTTGCCTAGGCAAACATAGAACTCATAGGTTAGTCTCGTCTCCGCATGTGTTGTTGAATATATTCGGTTTTAAACGTCAAAGATAAATGGACTGCTGTAGTCTCTTTGGCTTGGCACTGATGAATTCTTCATGTGAAGACGCATGCGAGCTGTGTAATGATTGATCGCCTTAAATGATCAAAAATCCTGCAATGAGAATGTCAAATGGAAGGCGTAAAACCAATGTTATCAATATTGCCGGCATTCCCCTGCTGCTCATGGTTCCTGTCAGTGAGATGTTTGCCATAGCTGGGGAGGAAATGCATGTCAATTTTCAACGAGCTGCTCAGCTGCCATTCCGAGGACTTGAAAGATCACGTCTCTGTGGCTACTCCATTTAAGCGCGCACTTGAATTCTGGCAATGACCCAAAATTTTTTTCCGGGCTCAGAATGGGTTAGTGAAGCAACATGAAAGTTCCTGGCTGGTTTTTCCGGGGAGGGAGCCCAGCAGAATTATATCCATGGGCATATGTTTGCTTTATGTTGGCTTCGTCGCAAAGGATTGGGAACGGTCCATCACGAGAAAAGGTCTTTTTGCTCTGAATGCGAAAGTCTCAAGCAAGAAAGACCTCTCTTGCTTCCTGTTTTCGAAGTATAAATATGGCAGAATTTTCCATCAATCGGGTTAGCAAAGAGCAAAAGTTTGAACTTATTAGGAGGGTCGGCTAAGCGAGCCAACCCTAAGAATTTCCACAAATTATGTCAGCCATATGTCTTGATAGCCATACAGCACTCACCAGTCGAGGGTGAGCGTGGCATATTTAGCCAACCGACCCTTTTTAAACCATCTAAATTTGCCATGCACAATATCAAATACCCATTCCATCACATTCACACTAGCTCAGTTCCCGATGTGGGACTTCAGCCACAACCACAAAAGATTTCACGCCGCATTACATTTTTTGTTCCCAACTCAATCGTTATACAATTCATTTGTGTTATTCAGCCACAACCATTACATTTTTCGTTCTCAACTCAGTTATGCACTTCAATCGCGTTACTACTATGATTCTAAGATCTCGATCGTGGACACCAAGGTACACTCCAATCTGAGATCCCACTCAGATACACGAGACCCACTAATGCATTTCATGATAGTCAGTGTGCCAGAAGAGAACCATCTGACGTGAGAAACGAAAGTCCGCTCTCCACAGAGAAAATCAGCTATACAATGAATTAACTAGACCTAACAGTAGATTGATTTAACTAGAATTGTTGGGTCCCGCCTTAAGGCAGAGAGCCCTCCAAAAATTGGCGTATGCCACTATATGCAGCGAGCACACGGTATTCTTTAGTAAAAGGCGAAAGAATAGTTCGCTCTGTGCTCACTGCGTGGCTGCGTGAGCGTGAATAACGCTCTACCTCGTGTTTTATAGCTCATGGACGAGCACTTGAGTGAAACAGAGCCGATGTGGGACTTCCTCTCAGCTTCACCTTCGAAGCAGGCTTTGCACCTCTCAGTCAACTGCTGATCTAACTTCAGCAATTCACACTACCATCATCATCATCATCATCTAGACAGTCATATAGCTTCGAAGGAAGTCGTCAAAAGGAAAAGCGCACGAGAGATTTTGGCCCTCGCATCACCAGCAGAAAGAAAGGGTCATCGTCGCTCATCATCCAGTGGGCTAAAAAAGCGAATCGTCAAGAGGTTGCACTTGCACAAAACTCTCTCACCATCAGGTTGAAAAGCGCAAGTTCCTCCCATTCGAGAAGGAGGTGAGGAAGAATCGTGCAGGCGCGGCCATTGAATTGCCATCGCTATTTCTCTCCGACTTCCAAGTCTCGTCTTGGCCGAAACCCAGCAAGCGATAAGGACACTCGACATTTTTCGGAATGCGAGTGATATGACGACGCACCGCCAACGGTAATCCAAAACCATTAGTGAAAAAAAAGAACTGGGCTTCAGTCGGATTCCTATGTGGAAGGCACGAAGCACTGCTCCCCACACGTGTTGAGCGATAGCTCCTCTCAAACGGCGATCTCTGTTTCATCGACGCCATCGATCGAGTTCATCGCGCTCCGAACTTCGCTGCCATCTCACTCCCATCGGTCTCAGGTGAGTAGCGGAACGTCGACTCGCCTTCTCCTTCTGCTTGCATGAATCGACGCGGTGCGGAACGAGCAGTGTCGGTGTTGGCAAAACCTGCGCTGGCTTCTCTTCGGTTCCTCGTCGGTGTCCGAGTCGCCATTTTGTGTCGACTCGCGAGGTTATGCGCTTGGTGATTGCCGACTGGATCAATTCGGGTCGGCCATGTCGTTGACGCTGTTTCTTTTTCTTTTGGGTTGCTTCGATTAGGCTCGGCGTCGCCAGCGTTGACTCTGGAGAATGAAGCTGACTCCCAGAGAGGTGGAGAAGCTGACCCTTCACCACGCTGGTTTCCTCGCGCAGAAGCGCCTCGCTCGCGGTCTCCGGCTCAATTATACCGAATCGGTCGCCCTTGTCGCAACGCAGGTCTGTAGCTTCTTCAGTCCGTACTCATCACTCATCTCGACATATTTAGCAATTGCTTGTGAAAAAAGATAAAGGATAGAATGATGTGAAGTGTCATCAACTCGTGTTGGAAGTTTGATTATAACTGAGCTGGAATACAGATAGAAAATGATCAATAATCACTTCCTGGCCAGACCAAGATAGTCTTGTTGCAGCTTTCATTGCATAAGTAGGTGTTTTCTTAACTGTAATTAAAACGGAACCATTTCTTGTAATCCTGTCCGTAGAAATTGGGCGAAACTATCAGAAGCTGTAAAGCAACCTGGACTATTACCCAGTAGAACGGCCAGTCCTGGTCCTGGACTGTTTTCAAAATGCTATAAGTTGCATGGATTAGTAAAAGTCGTTGTGGAAGAAGATTAATCTTTCCTGAATGTGGTCTTCTGCATAGATTCTGGAGTTTGTTCGAGATGGTGACAAATCTGTTGCAGAGTTGATGGACATGGGGAAACAGATTCTCGGGAGGTATGCTTTTCCATGTTAGCTATGTGCCACGCTTTCATACTAATGCTTTTTACCCCTTTCTTTTCTATCAACTAAACATCAACTTCAGTCAAATTCAGATGCTCCCACCATGTAATACTGACCTGTGAAAATTCTATGGTTTAATGAGGATGAACCCTTTTTCTTAAGGGCTACCTTGCTCTACTTTTGACTATATTACTCTCATCAGCTTAGTTTCAGCATGATCTTGTGGTATCTATAGATAAATAGTCATATGTTTCACAATTAAAATAATCACAAGATGCTTATGCTTGAGTGATGTTATTCTTTTTTTTTTATTAGGAGACAGGTTCTTCCGGCTGTTCCACATCTTTTGGATACTGTGCAGGTGTTAAACTTTACCATTTGATGACTACGTTGTCACTTTTTTCTCAGCTCATCAATCAACAGTGAAATAGTTATTTTGAAGATATCTCATAATATAACTAGTGCGTTTGAGATCGCTTTCCTTGTTCTTTCTCCCACTGAATGCTTGCTAATGCTGACAGATTGAAGGGACCTTTCCTGATGGGACTAAGCTAATCACTGTTCACGATGTGATTTGTAGAGAAGATGGGAATCTTGAGCTTGCCTTGCATGGCTCTTTTCTACCTGGTAAGCATGCATCCGAAAAAGGGGAGTCACTTGTCTTCAGTTGCTGAGTAGCCTCTCTTAACTGATGCAGCTTCTGGAGGATAAGTTCAGTTCACAGTTTAGTCTTGAATAGAGTAGGAGTGGCACTTTAAGCATTGATGTTCTTTCTCACAATATCGCATTTCAGGCAACTTGTTTATTGATAGTTGAATGCCTAGAACAGTTCTGTCTTACACATGCAGCTCACCAGAAGCAATCGTTAGCCTTTTAATCTCAAATCTAATTCTTTGATTACTTGACCTGTGAAGGCAACAGAGGTCAATTGTAAGTTATGCTTCATAGCCCATGGCATTTTGATTCGTTGAAAACTCTGGATAGCTGAAACGTTGAAAAACAAAAATTCATGTTTTATTGTTCTCTACACCTGAAATCTCACCTTTATCTGGATTAGCAATTTAACATATTCTTATGAATTCTAGTGATGGATATTCCAGCCTTGCTTTATTCATAAACCATTACAACACAACAGATACTTAACGAATCTGTGCACGAGCAGTATCTTAAGAGTCAATTACTAAAGTAGACTTGTGGTAATATATGTTATGATCAAAACCTGTTCTACAGTTCCTCCATTGGAGAAGTTTTCTCATATCAAAGAAGACAAAATTCCTGGAGAAGTCATCTTTGGCAATGGGAATATAGTAATGAATTGTGGAAGAAAGGCAGTTATTCTCAGAGTGACAAACACAGGAGACAGGCCAATTCAGGTAATTTTCTATGCTAACTGTTTCCTTTTATCCTTTTGTATCACCTTTATACTATGTGTTGGTCATGAATGCAGCTATTCCCCAAATATTGTTGTCTTTTTCACCTGATATGCAATGCACAGCCACAAATTTTCTGAACATGGAATTGCTGGGTTCCATTGGAAGAGTAATTTTCCAATCTGCTGAATGATTTTTTGTCATTTGTTGGCCTCTGCCCCATCTGGTTTAGATTGATGTGTTGCCAGATTAATCAGCAGCTATGACCTGTCAAGGGTTCCTCTGAACTTGTTTTTAAGTCACATGCAATTAATCTTCTACCTTTACAAGATCTTCTTGGCAACTGAGAAGTGGGCATGCTAAGTAATAGACAGTCAACACTTTTATTTTATCTGATCTCTTTGAGGTGGATCCTATGTGAGATTGCTGTCATTGTTTACATTCCCATGGTCTATTGCTGTGCTATGGCAGGTAGATGGCAAATAGTTTTGAAGCTTTTGGGATCATTGATTCTTTGTTCATTAAGCATTGCAGGAGAGCAGTAACAATGACACTAATGATCACCAATCATGTCCCTTGTCCAGTTTTGAGTGGATCTTGGGGATTCATTATGGTGGTAGCATATTACGGCCTCTCGAGAATTTCCTGTGTTTTTAAGATGCTAATAATCAAAGTAGAAACTGATTTTTTGAAGTGTTGAACATACAACTCATATGCTTCTTTCCCCAGCAAATATAAGATCCATTTGTATATGTCCTTAATGTAACATGTATCTTTCTTTGTTCAGTTTATATGCTTTTGCTTTATGTGGACTTATCTATACTATATTTTGGTAAATCCTTCCTGTTCTCTATTTCAGGTGGGCAGTCACTATCACTTTATTGAGGCGAATCCATTTCTGGTATTTGATAGGAGGAAAGCACATGGCATGCGGCTTAATATACCAGCAGGCACTGCTACAAGGTTTGAGGTAGAGTTTTGCTTGAAGATTCTTTGAATGATGTACCAACATGCTCTTAAAATTCTTCACTACGCTAGATCATATAGCCAAAGGCATGTTACTATCCTGGAAGTACCACATGCCATGTCACCATGTCATTCTCAAAAGTATAATACTTGTGATTATTGACTTCTTATGTTTTGGTAGAATTACGGAATTATAATTTGAACCAGTGATTTAAGAACCAGGAAAAAAATGGTATTTAGGATCAGTGGTATTTTGGAAGAGGCGTGTCGTCTATTGGATGTTCTCTATGTATGGAAAGAATGACTATATTTTTATGAGGCTTAAAATAGTCAATTATTGAAATTACTGTTTATATTCAACCATACTTGACTCTTTTGTTTAGAATTCATTCTCTAGTTCAGATTATCCGACATGTTCTGCCTTCCTTGTTGAGTACTTCTGCAGCCAGGAGAAACTAAAAGCATCATACTTGTTAGCATTGGAGGGAGAAAGGTAATCAGAGGAGGAAATAGCTTTGCTGACGGCCCTATTGATGATGCCACTTGCTCAGCGGCAGTGGAAACTCTGTCCTCCAGAGGAATCACAAATCCAGAAGAAGTAGGCGCCAGGTTTGGGAATTCCATTATAACATCTTTAGAATCCTTCCTATATCCAAAGAATCTGCACTGACCAGTTCAACTTCATCATAATAATAACTAACACAATGGGCAATTTGCAGTGCAGGTATTACAGGAGAATCCTTGACTTTCACAAAAGTTATATCTCATGAGGCATATGCTAACATGTATGGCCCCACAACTGGTGATAAGGTACGGTTGGGTGACACTAATTTATATGCTGAGATTGAAAGAGATTGTGCTACTTATGGCGATGAATGTGTGTTCGGTGGTGGAAAAGTCATAAGAGATGGAATGGGCCAGACATGTGGATGTCAATCAGCTGATTCTGTGGATACTGTTATAACAAACGCTGTGATCATTGACTATACTGGGATTTTTAAGTCGGATATTGGTATTAAAGATGGCATAATTATTGCCCTCGGAAAAGCAGGCAACCCTGATACGATGGATGGTGTATCTCCAAATATGGTTGTTGGGGTAAGTCTTTACAGTATATGGTGCCTACTTGTTTTAACCGTATTCCTGCTGTACCTTTAATGCTTTATGTGTAACCGTAGGCAAATACTGAGGTTATTGCTGGAGAAGGAATGATTATAACAGCAGGAGGCATAGACTGCCACGTTCATTTCATATGCCCTCAATTGGCATATGAAGCAATTTCAAGTGGTGAGATTTTGTTTCATGACTGCAGTTTGTGTTTATATTATATAAAGTGTTATACGACGTCACTGATAAAAGCTCATCAGACATTGGGTTTTATGGATCTAAATCTATCATATTATCTGTCCGTATTGTTTGAAGTGTTATATAATGTACAGGACCTTCATCCTTTATTTTATGCGACTTATTATAACTTCAAAGATTTATTAGTTACAAATCATTGATGAGAATTACAGAGTTCCAGCATAATGGCATTTTACCTTTGAAGTAAGTTCTTGCAGGGACATATTGAATTCCAACATGTTCATGCCGGATGATATGGACTTCCAGTTCCAGCATGATTACATAGTAGGTCTTAATTGGCAGTATAATGGATAAACCTCCATGCTTCCAACATGATTCAATCAATTTGTTATTGAAGACACGTTAAAAAGCCCTAGACGAGAGAAAAGGAGGATCCTTAATTAAAATGGGATTCCACTGAGGTAATTGGCAATGACATGTCAAGGAAAAGGTGCTAGTATTTGCTTATCATAGTGCAGTAGTGACTCCTGTTAAGCACTGGCAGAAAGCAGTATTGATTCAAACCATTTTAACGGTCATTTAAAATTGAATACTTCCAATTTCATCCGTTCTTTGGGTTCCTCTTTTCTCTATAGCTCTATATCTTCTATTTAATTAACCATTTGCCACCATTGTCCACTCTTTTCAACGTTTTGGTCTATGCCCAAATAGTAAATTACCTTATATCTTCTTGTTTAATGTTGGGATGAACCATCAAATTAATGTGATAGGTTGGCAAATGGAGATTCCCTTGAACCCCATGACGTTGCCTTAGGGGCAGACTTGTGTGAGTGGATTAGGCATACAACCATACCACTAATTATGAACGATTTCATGTTGGAGCCACCTATCCAGGCTTTAGCTTGCATCTTACCTGTTTTTTGAGGTTAGCAGGATTTTTATATGGGCTTAGTGGTGACCTATCTTGGGTGGGCTCCTCATCATCAGGAATAATATCAAGAGGAAACCATCTGGCACCACCACATTGCACTCTTTTCAACTCATTGATTGACCAAATAGTGCTAACAAATTAAATGATGATTCTCTTTCTGACTCTACTCTCTGACTCTGCGTCATTTGTAGGGATTACAACATTAATTGGAGGTGGAACTGGACCTGCTGATGGGACTCGTGCAACAACATGCACACCAGCACCATCACATATGAAATTGATGCTGCAGTCAACTGACAATTTGCCCCTAAATTTTGGTTTCACTGGAAAAGTATGGTTAATTTACATGTACCCTGCTCTGTTTATATTGTGGAATCAACCAGTCCAGGCTTTCACTCTATTATGAAACACAAATTAATAGCTAATAAACTGTGCATGCGTTCGAGCATGTGTAATCCTTCCCTTTCTCAGGGTAACACCTCAAGACCAGAGGAGCTGCATGAAATAGTTAAGGCTGGAGCAATGGGGCTGAAGCTGCATGAGGACTGGGGAACTACCCCTGCTGCTATAGACAATTGTTTGACTGTTGGCGATGAGCATGATATCCAAGTGAGTGTAGTTCTGTGTAAAATCTTCATTGTATCTCTGACTTCAATTGCCATCTTCTTTACTTGAAATGGGTATGGCAGGTTAATATTCACACCGATACATTAAATGAATCTGGATTTGTGGAACATACTATTGCTGCTTTTAAAGGAAGAACTATCCATACTTATCACAGGTATGAATTAAATTTCATCAACTGCTTAAAAATGACATCCGTGTGAATGCTATTTGAAGAAGTCTGCAAAAATCTGCTTTTGTTATTGCCACCTTAATGTCAACACGTGGTGGGAGTATGACATGGCAAAACAAGTCAAGTGTTACATATGTTACTATCATGCTTCCTTATAATGCTGCACTAACAAAACTTTCTTGTGATGATTAGAAGCCTCTTTCTTTAGCATTTTATTTAGTTTCATCTCGGCCAGGTGCCTTTTAGGCATTGTTTTATTTGATGGCTTTCAAGTAGTAGCGTGATTTCTTATATGCTTGTTGATTTAAATGTGCTGGAGGTCCAACTGTTTTTGACAAGTTAATGGAATATTTGTAAATTAAAACATACTTCTGTTGTTCTATGGGACTATTTTCACTCATTCTGCCTTTTCCTTTCTATTGATGCTGAGCCTTAAGCTTACTCTTTTTATTCTGTTCGGTAGTGAAGGTGCCGGGGGTGGTCATGCTCCAGACATCATCAAAGTATGTGGGGTTAAAAATGTTCTGCCTTCATCAACAAACCCTACCCGGCCTTTTACTTGCAATACCATTGACGAACATCTGGATATGTTGGTATGCATTTGCAAAATGGAGTCTACTTTGTACAGTTGTGCAACCTTTAATGTCCTTTTGATTTGAACGTGTGCAGATGGTCTGTCATCACCTTGATAAGGATATTCCAGAAGATGTGGCTTTTGCTGAATCAAGAATAAGGGCAGAAACTATAGCTGCGGAAGATATATTGCATGACATGGGAGCAATCAGCATAATAGCTTCTGATTCACAGGCTATGGGTCGTATTGGAGAGGTGCCAGGCTCCTTTTTCCTACTCTTATTATCGATTTCTGTCTGATGGCATAGGATTGATTTCTGTCTGATGGCATAGGATTGCCTGCTTTGTTTACAGACAAGTTTATACTTTCCATCTGCACTTTCCCTTGCAAATTTTCTGATTATCTTCCATTTGTGAATGTTCATTTATTTGAGAGCTGTCTAGCTGATTCTTGTGAGAACTGGCTGCATGCAGTAGCAACATTAAGCTCATTAACTGAAAGCTTCTACCAACCCTAACTCATGATTTCTAGGGTCAACCAAAATGTGTGCAACTTGCATGCTGTGTGCTTATCCGCATGTGTTGCTTTATAATTTGATAATACTCCATGAAGGACTTCTTTGACACAAACATGGTCACTGACTGTGCTAGATATTTTCTGTGTATGATCCCTGCCTCACCAATCTATAATGGATTTTTAAGGTGTATGACTGTTTATATTTGTTTTAAATATTTGAGATAGTCTAGGGAATGATGCCTGTCCTAACAGTTTGTCCAACTTATCAATTGTGCTTTTAACTTGTTCATTTTAAAGTATTTTCCTTCATAAACAAGAAGTTTAGGAATGCACTGAGGTCTCACACTTACATATCCTTTCCTTCACCAGGTCATTTGCAGAACCTGGCAGACAGCCCATAAGATGAAGTTGCAAAGGGGATCTATTGACCCTAATGGACTGGAAAGCGATAACCTTCGGATCAGGAGATACATTGCAAAGTACACTATAAATCCAGCCATAGTTAGTGGTATTTCTCATTTGGTTGGATCAGTTGAGGTATAAGCTTCTCCTGAAATTTTCACATTTATTTTACGTCTGAGCCAGCTGTATAAACATGCCACTGATAAGTATGTTACTATATTTATTTTAGATTTTGTCCAATTGCAGTATCCAGTACTAGCATATGACAAATAGAGCATGTAAAGTGGTCCCCTCATTTTTTCATTTATATAGTACTGAGCTTTCCTCAATTAGAGAAATATTGGTCCTTGCTTCTGTTTTTTAATTAGAATATGGCAATTTTTATCTCGGTCTCCGTCTCATCATTGTTTGTGCAATTGCCACTAATGTCAGTTGGAGACTTGCTTATATCGACATGGCCAACAATAGTAGTTTAGAGCTGTCTGCTTCTTTCAAATCCTTTAGCTCCATTGCAGGTTGGAAAATTGGCTGATTTGGTTTTATGGAAGCCTTCCTTCTTTGGGGCCAAGCCTGAAATGGTGATTAAAGGTGGCACAATTGCATGGGCAAATATGGGTGATCCAAATGCAAGCATTCCCACTCCTGAGCCAGTATTTATGCGGCCGATGTTTGGAGCTTTTGGCAAGGCTGGAAGTGCAAACTCTATTGCCTTTGTGAGCAAGGCATGGCTCTCTCTCTCTCTCTCTCTCTCTCTCTCTCTCTGCGTGTTTCTTCTTTTCCTTTAAGCTATCTGATTTTAAACAGGCAGCTGCAAATGCTAACATAAAGGCCCTATACGGACTTGAGAAGAAGGTGGAAGCCGTTAGTAATGTCAGGAAGCTAACTAAATTGGATATGAAGCTGAATGATGCGCTTCCAAGTATCACCGTGGACCCAGAGACTTACACAGTGACTGCCGATGGCGAGGTCCTCACGTGTGCTGCAGCCCGTACAGTTCCCCTGTCTCGGAACTACTTCCTTTTCTAGGGATGTACCAGTCTCTCCCCATCTCAAGGAAAAGAAAGAAACCAAAACCTAACGCATAGAATCGTGTCCCACAAGCAATGATGGAATCTTGAATTTGGAAATGACGATTTATATGCTTCTCCGGTGACCTGACAACAAGTGACGGGGCGACCTTCGAGTAAGTGTTTGTCTGTTCCATTGACCCACTGTGCAAATTTCCTATTTAAAAGGAAATCTATGAAACCAGTGGTCCTGAATGCCAAGCAACTTTGTCGAGCGAAGCGGTCAAAGAAGAAATCCACTAGGTTTGTTCTGGTGTGAGAAGTTAGATGCTGTGTCGATCCTGATCCTGATAGTAATTGCTGATCTTTGGATGATATCATCAATAATTTATCAACTCCATTTTTTGGGAGTTCATTCTGCTTGTTGGGAGTTTCCGACTTTTCTGCTGGTCCACACAACTAATACTGAAAACCCCGTTGTCATGTGAAACATTCAAAGCAACAAGCAACACAGAGCACTCTTTCAAGACACTATCGTGGCATTTGGATAGCTTGAGTTCACAAATGACATTCTCTTAGGTGTCATACAAAACGATACACAATGAGCAGCAGAACGCCTTTTGGCCATTTACTTCTATAAGAAGATGGATGACGCTACAATCTACTCAGAACTCCGGTCTGACAATTTTTGTCATATCAATAGATGAACGAGAGCCGCCGGTTACCACTATAAGACTGAAGGGAACTAAAACATGCAAAGCTTCACAGTATGTAAGATGGGAGTGACACCATACGCATGGGCGAGCTACAAGATCACAATCTATTAGCACTTTCCCGACGCAAGCTTGCTCAGCTCCCTCCTCGAAACTTTACCAGCTGCATTTTTTGGTCGCGGAATCGATTAACATGATGATTTGGATTTTCTTGTAGGGGGCGACCTACACCCAGGTTTGCCCCGAGTACGCAAAACATCAAGATCTATGCATGGAAGACAGCCCGAAGCCTGACACACCAAATTAATTAGAGAATAATCATAAGAGAAGATAAATGACAGAGAGACGGAGTGACATTTTTGCGACAAACAATTTAATGCTCGACTCATCAACAGCGCTTCCCGGTTGCCTCACAATAAAGGCCATGGGTACCTGACCGGCTTCTTCATCAGGATATCTGCCCAAAAATTAGGAGTAGATGTTACAAAATGTGCATGGTCATACTTACAATTTTTCTGAGAAGAGCAGCTCATGGGCGATCAGGTTGGAGTATGTACGGGGCAAACGTGGCATCTACAACATCCAGGGGATTGAAGAACTCGGCCAGTGCGACCTGATTGAACAAAAATTAAATACAATCTAAATAAACCTAACGAAGCACACTTTTACTAAATCATTTATTGTACGTATGTTTTAAAAGACTGGACTTGGCTCTAGTTTAACGTAAATGTCTTAAGGTGGTCTTTCACATTTTAGAGTAATTTGAAGACCCAGATCATGTGAAAAGAATCGTTTGCTTTGCTAGATTACTACGCTCTTACCATCACAATTTGTCAAGAACATTCAGCACAAAAAGCAACCCTAAATTGAGAAAATTCAGTTGACCGACATTGATTGCCTGGGAACCTTCATATTTGACCGATCTCCTTTATCCAGTCCATAAAAAGAGGAAGCCTTGTCCATCGATGTAACAGAGATTGCCGGTTCTCAACTCCCCCTCCACGTCAGCAATCGCCCTGGTGGCTCATTCATCTCCGACGTAACCTAATAGAACCAAAGTATATATGGTAACATATTCATAGGAGCTTTCAGCCTCAAACTGTTCATTTTGCTGTAATTAACAATTTCGCTAAGCTCGGCATGATTGTACCTTTCAGTATATGTATAGATGCCACCCATTCCTGATACAAAAGCCGCCAGTCCCACCATCTTATCATCCCAGAGATTCATACAAGACCTTCCTTCAAGCTCATACCAAGTACTCTAACGCCACGTTCGTACAACTCTGAAGCCTATCCTTTTTACAGAATCAAACAACGAGGCACGATTCACCAACATCGCTTCCCATTCACATTCCACAGTCCGCACGGATAAACCGGTGAACGTAACCTAGTGTACATGCAACTATGCTAGCAAGGAAACGAATTTCGGCGGCGCTGAATTTGAGCGCAACTGATAATCCGGGCTTTTTTTGATGAATAAAAATAAATAGTTAATATTAAATTTGGAACTTGAGTTAAAGTTGATTTTTGAGATAAATTCAATAAAATCTTAAAACTTGTTATAAAAATATAGTTGAGTTCTAAAATTTACAAAAATTGTAATTAAGTTATAAAGTTAACATCATCAATTTATTTAACAAAAAATGTTGACGTGACATTTTTAAATTAATTTCTCTCTCCTCATTGGCATTTTTTTTGTTTTTCTTTATTAAATATTATTTAAATCAGATTAAAAAACCAAAAAAAAAGCTAACATTTTGTTTAAAGAAACAAAACTGGAAAAAAAAAAAAGAGGGAGAGGAGAAGGGCAGGGTAGGGCCCACACCGATGGGCCCCACCACCGTTGCCACCCATGGCCGGAGGGGTCGGTGACTCTTGTTGGCTCGGGCTTGGGCGCCGGGCTAAGTACCCACCCAGATCTAGGCAATGCCCGCTAGCCTAAGTGAGTGCTGGCATCCCCTAGATTCGGGTGCTTGAGCACGAGCATGAGCCTGAGCCTAGCAAGGGTTGTCGGCCCCTCCAATAAAGATGGGTGGTGGCGACAGTGCCTATTGACATGGCCTTGCCTTGCTCTTCTTCTTTTTTTCAGTTTTTTTAAAATAAAATTTTGGCTTTTTTTTTCATTTTTTGATCTGATTTAAATATGATTTAAAAAGAAAACAATAAAAAAATACCAACTAAGAGAGAGAAATTAATTTAAAATTGCCACATCAGCATTTTCCATTAAATAAATTGGCGGTGTTAACTATTGAACTTATTGCACCTATTTTGACAAGTTTAAGGACTTGATTGCATTTTTTTAAGTTTTAGGACTTGATTGCATTTTTTGTAAGTTTTATGGCTCAATTACATTTTTGTGACAAGTTTTTGGACTTCTAATGAACTTATTCAATTTTTTTTTTATGAGGATTAACATTGCGTCTCAACAAGTCTTATCTTTTGATCATTTCTTCTTCGTATGTACTTACATTAGCATTCAACTAACATCCTTTGATTTCACCTGTTTCAGTCTATGCTTTAAAAAGTTCTTTGGCACAAAATAAGAAATGATCATCTTGATCAATCGAATCATTTCTTCGTGGATTCCTATGTGAAGTGTTTATAGATGTGTTTCCGCATGTCCCATTGTCCGAGATTCAGGCAATATTCTTCTCCTGCCCGAATGTTGGTTGTTATGTTCTTTTAGGTTTGCTTATCTACCCTATGGAAGTTTCACTTTCGGATTTCCCATTTTTGAATTCATCAAATGACATTTTTGTTCCCTTTTTAACTAATTGCTTGCCCCCTCCTAGCTTAGAATGCTTAGCCTCCGGCGCAAATTCAACTCATAAGGGCATAATCAATCCTTTGAAAGGTGTTTCAAGCAAGTTATTCAAACTTCCTGTTTTTTTCCCCCTTTGAATCCCTTGACGCCATCTCACAAGATCAAGTCAAGAGGTAGTCCTGTCAGTGCCGAACTTTTTTGGCGTATAGTTGGATCCGCGTTTTCATAAAGGGGGCCACGAGCAGTATGCATGGTGGAAATTGATACATTGAGGTGTTAAAAAAGGAACTTTTCGAGAGTTAAAGAGTATGAAAAGGGGACTTCTAAAACCAAATCTGGGGATTAGTGAATAAGGCCTTTTTGATAACCGGCCAAGTAGTGACTATATTTGTTATTTTATTTTTGAAAAAAAAAAGAATAAAAATCCATTTGGTAATATTTTTGTTCCCGAAAATAAATTTGAATTAAAATTAAGAAATAGAAAAATGTTCATTCTTTATTCTCGAAAATAACTCAAGAATCAAACCTAAATCATTTTCTTTCTTCCTCTTCCTCATCCTCTTCTTCCTCCTCTAGCCAGTCGCTTGCCATGGTGATGGCCAACAAAGCTAAAGAAAAAAAAAAGAAAATAGAAGAAAAAAAAGAAGAAAATTTTCATAAAATTATTAAAAAATTAAAAGAAATGCTATGTTACATAAAAATTGAGGATCGAACCAAACATATTCATAACCTTTTTTATTTCAGAAATAAAAATTTTGAATCCATTGAATACTTAAAAAGTTGTCCATGGCACATAATTGAAAAAAACTATTTATGATTAGAAATTATTTTTGAGTACAAAATAGTTATCAAAATGCATCCTAAGTATACTCAATATGTGTCTACATAGGAAGGAATTAACCCATGTTTCTTTTTAACACCAATTCGACAATGTCGGCTTGCTACGGCCTTTGTTGGTGGACCCCAGAATCCTCATCTTTAATTGACATGATATCAAAATACAAGATTTTAGGTTCAAATATTTTTAGGCCCTATTTATCTCTTCATGAAATATTCCAGCACAAAGAGGCAGGAATGAAAGGTGAAGTTCACATAACTGCACAATATATCTCTTTTGTTTATTCATGGAGTTCCTCCCAAACTGTGCTTATCCCACGTTCATTTTGATTAGCTAGCGTGATTTCGAACAAACGCGTTATTTTTTTCCTTTTTTGCAAGCCTTCTTTACGACCTGTTGGACATTAAAAAGAGTTTGGACCCGGTAAACCCTCCCAATACGTTTACGCCCTCACCTGACGATACTACTGCCTCTTCCATGTAGTAGCATCTATCATCAACTTGCCCCCCACCACCGTTCGACGCACACACGCAGATCCTAAACCGCACTGCCTCGCGCTCTCAGCCTTCATCGCCGAGGAAACATACACGGCGGCATCCCTCCGTCGGCTCCTCACCACACCATGGATCTCACGCTCATCGTCCCTATCCTGGTCAACTTCATTGGAGTGAAGTACCAGGGGCAGTTGCTTTCGCCGTTCGAGACTCACCCCATGACCACCACCGTCGCCATCCACAGCCTGCTCCTGTATTTCTTGTTGGTCCATGTTGCTAGACAGGCGCCACCGTCTCGCGCTCGTGCTCCTTCTTGTGCTGGAGCATTGCACCTGCTGATTGATGTCGCCGGTTCGACATCAGTAGCTTCACTCATGCAGTTGCTGTTCGACGACTCTTTCCCCACTGTACCTTGTTTCGTGATGCTCCTGCTGCTTTCCATGAATCAGTCGCGTGGCCTCATTCGAAAACTTAGTCTGAGGTTTAACCGCAATATTTTTCTTGTGTGTTTCCATGCGGCACACTCTCATCTACTGCATGGTGGAAGAGCGCAGCCACTTTTGCCGCTCACGGTAGCGGATTTGCATTTCTCGCGGGAAGTCTGAGTGTCATAGTTGTTCCAATGTTCACTCCTCTGAAATAGTAACCTTATTCAAAGGACCACTTTAAGACAACTGATCTGTACTCTAATAGGCTAGCTAGTTTTGTATTAGAGGCACAAGGGCTTTCTCATCTTTGTCTGAAGCCATCAGGAGTCCCCAAGCTTTTAGCATGGTCGAGCCTGTTGTGAAGAGCTACTGGTGCAAAATGCCGCCAGTACAACAAAAATGATGTTGGCACCAGTTAGTTCCGTTCATTCAATACTGCTGCTGCTGGGTGTTTTGCTGTGCTAGGGAACAAATTTAGTCGTGGGCAACCAATTGGCTCAGCTCATGGTAACCACAGCTTGCCATGATGATTTGGTCTGTAAAATCGGGTTAGGGCTTGTTTGAATAGAGCGAGAATGACACTCGTAGATGTGCGGGAATTATATGCCGATGTATGTGATGTCATTTGTTTCTTCTTCTTATATCGTTTGATAATTTGTTATCGGATTCTCCAGTTTATGACATTTGAGTTTTCTAGTGTGCTTGATATGCTTCTACCATCTGTACTTGCGATGCGCTTGCCTTTCATCTGAATATGAGCTAGACAGATCTAATGTATTCCGACGTTGGCGTCGTCCAAAGTTCAATCCGACTGCAGTGCTAATGGAAGGGGACGTACTTTTTAACGAGAACTACAGTGGGACATAACATGGGAACCAAATTTAACTTGTCCTTGACTTGACTTGTTGGTTTTTCCGTTCTTTCCTTTATTATTCTTTCTCTTTCTTTTCCCCCGCACAAACGGAAGTCAATAATGTAAATTAAATATTAATCAATTAATTAATCTAACAAAAGTACATCAATCAGCATCTAACATAGAGTAGAATAAATAAATGTGGAAACGGGACGAGCCCCAAATGATCAGAGGCTTTTTATGGCCGGCGCCTCCTAGCTAATTACGAAATGTTCCAACGTAAAATGTTGAGGATTCCTGTTGCACTTCTTGTTCTCGATTCTTTGAAACAATGTTACGCGTGTTTAGGGATTGTAATCCTGTTTGGACAGCAAGCTTGAGGGGTGAACAAGTGGCTGTTGGCAAACCTATATGCTCCAACAGCCCTGGTAAAAGAAACTAACTGGCCACTAGTGTTTGGTGTAACTTGTTGATATGTTTGGAATAGGAGGGATTTAGTTTGACTTTTTCTCTTCTTGACGCACATGTGGGCCTGGTTAGGGATATGTTAAGGAGATCCTTTTGGCTCGTATGACTGAATACATATTGTCTATTTAGAGAGAAACGAGATATGTTTATGGGTTAGACCGTCCTTCCTTTTGGTTGGGTAACTCAATTTTGACAAGCCTCTAAAGGCAACCCTGATCCAACTTCAATAGATGGGTTTTTTGTAATAAATCAGGCAATTGACTTGTTGTGCTCACGCAAGCTATGGGAGTGTGTGCTTCGCTTAAGGCAGACATTTGGGGCATTTACTTGGGTCTCAAAATGGCCATCTCGTTGGGCATTCATGACCTTATTGTGGAGGTGAACTGGCAAGCGACCATTTTCCTTTTTTAGAAGTCAACTCCCTCTCTCAATTTTGGTGACATTCTCATTCCTCATATTGGAAAAATATGAAAGTATTTCCAACATGTCAAAATCGTGCATACTTTTAGGGAAGAAAACTCATGTGCAGATTGATTAGCAAATTGGATGCTTCAATCATGTGATGTAAATGACATTCTAGCATTGATAGGCCATTGAGAGGTTTACTTCCTTTGTTGATAGAAGATTGGACAAGATCAAGTTTTTAGGAGAGTAATGGTAATTTTTAGGCCTACCTAGCCATCTTGTCTTAGGGCAGCCACTCCCATATTTTTGAGCCAAATTTGTTAAATGAATGGGTCAAATTGAATTTGGATGGGTTGATAATGGGTTCGACTCATATTGACCCATTTTTACATAATTCAATCTTAGTGACTCACACCCATATTCCACCCAATCCCACCCTATCAAATTTGCAATTCTTAGCATTTTTTCCTTAATTATGAAAAATAGCAAATAAAATAATCGACCAACTAAAAATAAATTAAGCATGAAAAAACTAGGAAATAAAAATTACTAAGAAGTATGACCATTTATGCTACTAGAACACATGACCATCCCTATCCAATTTCTAATAGCAAATATCTAATAAGTTTAACTTATAGTGAGTCTCTATTATAGCAATAGAGGATAACATAACATAATGAGACTTCCAAGGTTTTTCAAGCTTAGTTAGCATTCCCATAGATAAAGAACTTGTAACCTAATCCTTATTATTTCTTGCATTTATCAAACGAAACTGAATCTTCCATACACCATAAAAATAAAATAAAAATTGCCATGGGATATCTAACAATAGAGAAGAGAGCAGAAATATCATAATTTTTTTTAATAATAATGCAACTCTTTTAACTCTAACTCAATCCTCACCAACAGGCATGCAAATCTACCAATAAACGGATTAGGGGTGGGGCAAGAGAGTACCCAATTCAGGATTCAATTTTTGTGAGCACAACACATACACACATAGATATATATAGAAGAGAGAAGTGCAACAAAAAATCTCTTCCTAAACCCTCATTTAATAGACAACAAGTGCACCTTCAAGCATTAGGAATGTATAATTTACCACTCTTTAATCATGATTGAGATATATATTTAACAAATTTTACTCTCCTCCCTTGGGCCTAATACCCTAAAATAGCCCAAACTTTTTTTTCCATAAAAAACCTTAAATTTTTGGTTTAGTCCCAGTTCTACCTTAAATTTTTTTGTCTTGTAACAAATCACCAAATTTTACTTGAATCCCAAATTTTTCCCTCTTTAACCCTCATTCCAAAATTTCCCTTGATAATTGAGAGATGGAAAACTCCCGAATGAGCTATTCAAGGGTCCCAAATTGATTATCTCAAGTGTGAACTCTCCAGCTGCTAGAAATGAAAGACTTTCAAGCACGAGAGATTGAAAACTAAGCACAAATCAAAGGTCCCAAGAAGACTCTCTTAAGACTAAAAGCAGTTGAAGAAAGCCAACTCTAATTACTCTAATTTTTCCCCCAAATTTCAGGTCTAATAAGACTTTGTGGGGCTAACAAGAAAATTCATCTTCAAAAGACATCTTCGTAATTACATAATTTAGGAAAAACAAATCACTAGAGGTTTTTTTGGAGAGAAGGTTAATATGGGCAAATATGAAACTTAAGTAAAAGTTTGTGGTTTTTCATGAGACAAAAAAAATTATCGTAGAATTATGATTGGACCTAAAGTTGGAGGTTTTTTAACAAAATAAAAAAAAGTTTAGGGTGGAATTGAGACTAAACCAAAAGTTAAAAGTTTTTGTTATCGGTAGCTTCGCTCGCATGGTTGCTGTTCAACGACTCTTTCCACTCTGTCCCTTAGTTTCATGCTACTCCTGTGGCTTTCCATGAATAAGTCGCATGGCCTCATACGAAAACTTCGTCTGTGGTTTAACCGCAACATTTTTCTCGCGCGTTTCGATGCAGCGCACTCTCATCTATTACATGGTGGAAGAATGCAGCCACTTTTGCCGCGCACGGTCGCGGATTTGCATTTCACGCGGGGAGTCTGAGTGTCATGGTTTTCAACAGTTCCCTGCTCTGAAACAGTAACTTTATTCGTAGGACCACTTTAAGACAACTGATCCGTTCTTTCATAAGCTAGAAAGTTTTGTATTAAAGGCACTCAGGGCTTTCTCCTCTTTGTCTGAAGCCATCAGGAGTCCCCAAGCTTTGAGCATGGTTGAGCCTGTTGTGAAGAGCTTCCTGCGCATAATGCCGCCAGTACAACAAAAAGATGTCTGCACCAGTTAGTTCCGTTCATTCAATACTGCTGCTGCTGAGTGTTTTGCTGTGCTATGGAAAAAATTTAGTCATGGGCAACCAATCGTTTCAGCTCATGGTAACCACAGTTTGCCATGTTGATGCAGTCTGTAAAATTGGGTTAGGGTTCGTTGAATAGAGCGAGAATGACACTCGTCGATGTTCGGGAATTATACGCTGATGTATGTGATGTTGTCTGTTTCTTCCTTCTCATATTGATCGATAATTTGTTAGCGGATTTTCCGGTTTATGGCATTTGAGATTTCTGGTGTGCCTCATATACTTCTACCATCTGTTCTTGCGATGCGCTTGTTATTCATTTGAACATAAGTTTGAGGGCCTAATGTATTCCGACGTTGGCATCGGCCAAAGTTCAATTAAACCGCGAGTGCTAATGGAAGGGACACGCTTTAAACGAGAATTACAATCATAAAGAGCATAACATGGGAACCAAATTTAACTTGTCTGACTTGACTTGGTTGGCCTTTTCTTTCCTTTTTTATTCCTTCTTTTTCTTTTTCCCCGTAGAAACAAAGTCAATAATGTAAATTAAATATCAATTAATCAATCCAACAAAAGTACGTCAATCAGCATCTAACATAGAGTTAAATAAATGTGGAAATGGGATGGGCCGCAAATGATCGGATGCTTTTTTTGGCTGGTTTCTCACCAGCGTCTCTTTGCTAATTAAGAAAGTTTCAACGTAAAACACCAAGAATTCCTTTTACACTTCTTGTTCACAATTCTCTGAAACAATTAAACTCATGTTTAGGGATTGTAAGTATGCAAAGGCTATTTGGCAAAAGGTTTTGCCAGAAAGCTTAAGGGGTGAATTCTTTGCCCATGATCTGCATAAGTGGTTATTGGCAAGCCTATATGCTTCAACAACTCTAGTAAAAGAAACTAATTGGCAACTAGTGTTTGGCGTAACTTGTTGCATCTTTAGAATTGGAGGAACAGAGATTATTTCAGATTGACTTTTCTCTTCCCAACGCACATGTGGGCCTAATTATGGGATATGTTAAGGACATCCTTTTGGCTCATATAATCAAAAACAAATTGTCTTCTTAGAGAGAGAATTGAAAATGTGATTGTGAGTTGGACCTTCCTCCTTTTTAGTTGAGTCAAAGTCAATTCTAAGGCAACCTTAATCCTGTTTCAGTAGGTGACTATTTTGTAATAAATTAGGCAATTGGCTTGTTGTGTTCGCACAAATCATGGGAGTGTAGCAAAACTTTGGGGCACTTATTTAGCTCTCAAAATGGTCATCTGGTTGGGCATTGGCAACCTATTGTGAAGGTGGGACTTACAAGTCAGCCATTTTCTTTCTTTATAAATCAGCTCCCTCTCTCAATTTTGGTGACATTCTCACTTCTTAGATTGGAAGAATGTTAAAGCATTTCCAACACGTCAAAATCAGGCATACTTTCAAGGAAGCAAACTCATGTCGATTAATTAGCAAATTGGGCACTTCAATTATGCGATGTAAATGACACTAGCATTAAATAGGCCACCGAGAGATTTACTTACTTTATTGATAGGATATGTGGGAACAAATTTTATTAAGAGAGTAATGGTGTAATTTTGGGGCTTTGCCGTCTTGTCTTACCAAATATCTCTCTGTTCTTTTCCTTTAAGCTATCTGATTTTAAACAGGCAGCTGCAAATACTAACGGAAAGGCCCTACACAGACTTGAGAAGAAGATGGAAGCCGTTAAGAATGTCGAGAAGCTAACTAAATTGGATATGAAGCTGAATGATGCGCTTCCAAGTATCCCCGTGGACCTAGAAAGTTACACAGCGACTCCCGATGGTGAGGTCCTCGCATGAGCTGCCGCCGGTACAGTTCCCGTCTTGAAACTATTCCCCATTTTAGGGATGTACCAGTCTCTCTTCCCGTCTCAAGGAAAAGAAAGAAACAAAAGCCTAACGCATGAATCCGTGTCCTGCGGGCAATGCTGGAATCTTGAATTGGGAAATGACGATTTATATGCTTCTCCGGTGACCTGACGACAAGTTAGAGCGCTAGCCTCAGATAAGTGTTGGGCTGATTGGTCTGTTCCATTGACCCCCCGTGCGAATTTCCTACTCAAAAAGGAAATCTATGAAAACCGGTGGTTCTTGAATGCCAAGCAACTTTGTCGAGCGAAACTGTCAAAGAAGAAATCTGCTAGGTTTGTTCTGGCGTGAAAAGTTCGATACTGTGTTGATCAAGATAGTAATTGCTGATCTTTGTATGATATTATCGATAAAATATGAACTCCATTTTTTTTGGAGTTCATTCTGCTTTGTCGGGAGTTTCCAACTTCCCTGCTGGTTCACACAACTGAGAAACTGCAATGCACTGAAAACCCTGTTGTCATGCGAAACATTCAAAGCAACGAGCAACAAAGAGCACTATTTCAAGACTCTCTACGGTAGCATTTGGATAGCTTGAGGTCACAAATGACATTCTCTTAGGTGTCATACAGAATGATACACAATGAGGCGTAAACTTTTTGGCCACTTACTTGTATCAGCCCAAAGAACTCTGGTCTGACATTTTTTGTCATATGAGTAGATGAATGAGGGCTGCCGGTTACCACTATAGGACTGAAGGGAACTTGGACATGTAAAGCTTCCAGGAGTGACGCCATACGCATTGGCGAGCTCCAAGTTCACAATTTACTAGCACCTTCCTGTGACGCAAGCTTGCTCAGCTCCCTCCTCAAAATTTTACCAGATGCATTTTTAGGGATGGAATCGATGAACATAACGCGTCGGATTTTCTTGTAGGGGGCGACCTACACTCGGGTTTGTCCCAGAGGAAACAAAACAGACAACCTGAAGTCTGACTCATCAAACCAATTAGAGAATGATCAAGAGAAGGTAAACGACAGAAAGATGGAGTACCATTTTTGCAACAAACGCCATAATGCTCGACTCCTGAACAATGCTTCCCGGCCGCCTCACAATAAAGGCCATGGGTATCTGACCGGCTTCTTCATCAGGATACCTGCCCAAAATCAGTGGTAGATGTTACAAATCCTGCATGTCATACTTAGCCTTGGGTTTTTCTGAGAAGAGCAGTTCATGAGCAATGGAATCGGAGCACATACGCGGCAACAGCGGCATCTACAACTTCCGGATGGGATTGAAGAAGATTCTCCAGCTCAGCCGGTGCGACCTGATTGAACAAAAATTAAATTCAATCTAAATAAACCTTGCAAAGCACACTTATACTAAAGCATTCTTTGTATGTATGTTTTTGAAGACTGGCCTTGGCTCTAGTTTAACGTAACTGTCTTAACGTGGTCTTTGACATTTTGAAGTACTTCGGAGGCCCAGAATAATGCGAAAAGAATCGTTTTCTATACTGGATTACTAAGCTCTTCCCATCACAATCTGTCACGGGCATTTAGCCCAAAAAGCAACCTGAAATTGAGAAAATCCAGTTGAATGACGCTGATTACCTGGTAACCTTTGTATTTGATGATCTCCTTTATCCGGTCCACGTAAAAGAGGAAGCCTTGTCCATCAATGCAACAGAGATCGCCGGTTCTCAACCACCCCTCTGCGTCGACAATCGCCCTGGTGGCTTGTTCATCTCCGACATAACCTAATTGAACCAAAGTGGATAAGGCAACACATACATAGGAGCTTTCAGTTGGAGTTCATTATTCATGGGAGTTCCATTAAGTTGGTGGCATTCTTCAGTGCAGTGTTGTTACCCTTCATAATGAAAGATCCTCTGAGCCAAAGTTCACCGACTTTGCAAGGCGGCAAGAATGCTCCGGTGTCAGGGTCGATGATCTTAGCTACACAGTCGGGTACGAGCTTTCCGGTTGCACCAACTACTGCAGATTCCTTTGGACCAACCGTGTTAAAGGCTCTTCCCGTCGATTCAGTTAGCCCATATCCCTACGAATAAATTTCGTGAATCAGCAACTCCCTACAGAGTTAATTATCTGTCCAATGCCTTGTTTTTTGTTTTAACAGCGAAAGAAAGCATTCAGGACAGAAATCTCAATTGCAAGCAATTACTTCAAGGTTGTTGGTGTTAGTATTAACGTTCAACTTAGTATGAGAGCAAGAACAACTGACTAGAGTGATTTACATAAAACTTTGACTTGATGTGTAATGTCATCCTTGAAATTTTAATTTATTCAATATAGTCCATGAACTATTAATAAATGTTTAATCAAATCCTTAAATTATATGAAAATATTCAATGTCATCATTTCTTTAATTCAAGTTAATGGAGTTTGCTAATGTAACTTCTAATCTATCAAGTTTGAATGATGAACAAAAAAAAGTTACCTATCCACGTAAGTAAATAATGATGGACATGTTAATACTCCAATTTTTTCCTCTTCTTACCCCAATTTTTTCCTCTTCTAAAGTAGATGGATATAATGATGGACATGTTGACACATCCTTTTAAAAAATCCAACTTGGCATACAATAATTAACACTATCAAATAACATATGATTTGTCATTTAAGCGGATGAAAGGAGATTAAACATTTACTAATAGTATCAAAATAAATTAAAAGTATAGGGATGATATTGCACATTGGGTCAAAGTTTATAGACCGGTTATGTTATTTTCCCTTAAGAAGAGGTCAGAAATGAAAAGAGAGAAAGAATAGAAAATGTTTAGTTGCAATAATAATCTTGGTTTGTTCATAAGGATAAAAGACTGATGTTTCATGGACAAATTCGATGAAAAAAAAAGAGCCATCAAAATTATTCAATTAATACATAAACATTCGATGGGTTTCAAATATGCATCTAGAGATGTCTTATGACATACGCATTATGCACTTGTTATTGTTCCGACTGAATTTAAATCCAAATCAAGACTATATTAGATAATAACTCTCACTTTGATAAAAAAAAAAATTGGAGCATTTAAAATCAATCTCATTTCGTAAGGACAATCATATCCTCATAAATTTTTTAAAAGAATTTATAACAATTTGCTCATGATGTAGTTTTAAATTTATATATATGTGTATGTGCTAATTCTCTAAATAACCCCAAATTTTAGGTCTATTCCATATTCTGCCCTAAATTTTTTTGTCTTAGAAAAAATCCTAAACTTTAGGTCTAATTCCAAATATGTCCCAAACTTTTTTTATTTTAGAAAAAATTCCAAACTTTAGATTTATTCTCAAATCTGCCCCAAACTTTTCTTTTGTCTTAAATAAAACCTCAAACTTTAGGTCCATCCGAAGTCTACCCATTTATTTTTTTTGTCGAATAGAAAATCACCAATATTAACTCTAATCCTAAATTTGCCCCCATTAGCTCTCTGTCCAAAAGTTGCAGTTAGTCATACCTAATTTTTATATCCTAGGATGGTTTTATTTTGAGGATAATTTTTCATGTCGCGTTGTCAATGTGTATTTATAATCAATGTAGAAATGCCATGTTAAGTTGGGATTAGACTATGAGGTAGATTTGAGATAAGATTAAAAGTTGATATTTTTTTTAGACAAAATAAAATTTGGGATTAGACCTAAAGTTTATGATTTTTTAGGGAATTGGCCATATATATATATACACACACATATGTATATAGTTGATTTTCAATAAGCCTCCATCTTCTTCGTCCTACGCGCCTACTTTAGTAAGGGATCAAAACGCGCTATGGAGCTCTCAGGCCATGGGATGCTCACCTGAGCCAACTGCACATGGGGGAAGCGTTCCTTAAACCTCGCGACGACCGCCGCCGGAAGTGCAGCGCCGCCGCAGAGCACCACCTCGAGCGAGCTGAGATCGTGCCCCTCCATCCCGCTCCCGCCCTTCACCATCGCCACGACAACCGGCGGGGCCACCGCCACGTGGCTGACCCTGAACCGCTCGATCGCTCTTCCCATCTCCTCCATCCGGAACCTCCCCGTGCCCACCAGCGTCTCCCCCATCGCCACCGACCTCACGCAGTAGGTGAACCCGTACACGTGGAAGTACGGCACCGTGCACAGTGTTACCGCCGGGGAGGCCCTCGCCCCTCTCATCGCGTAGGATCCGGCCACCAACGACGTCAAGTTCCGGTGGGTCAGCGCCACGGCTTTCACTTTCCCCGTAGTCGTGCCCGACGAGTACAGGATCGCCGCCGTGTCCGATTGCGAGACATCAGTTTGGACGGGATCGCCAGTTTGAGCCACCACCCTCGTCAGGGACTCGAACTCCGGCGAGTCGATTAGAACCGTTCCGAGTGGGAGGGAAGGGACTTTGCTGGCGGTTTTGGACGTGGCGAACGCGATCGAAGGTCTGGAGAGCTGGATTGAGTGGAGAATCTCCGGAGCAGTGCTGGTAGGATTGCAGGGAGAGACCACGACGCCGATGGAGAGCAGAGAGAGGTAGAGGACCGGAATGTCGAGCGAATTCGGGGAGATGATCAGGGCACAGTCGCCTCTGGAGAGGCCGAGGCGGGAGCGGAGAGAGGAGGCCAGAGACCTGACCCGGCGGATGAGCTCCGGGTACGCGACCCGGCGGGAAGTGGCGGCGTCGACGAGAGCGGGGGCGGTCGCCGGCGGAGGATGGGAGGCGAGGTGAGAGAAGACGTAGTCGGTGACGGAGATTGGCGCGGACGGCTGAGGAAGCGGAGCGGAAGGTCTGAGGCTGTGGTAAGTTCCGGTTTTTGAACAGAACCCAGAGTTTGGATCGATGGAAGAAGCGAAGGTATTGCTCTGGATCGCCATCGGAAGGGGTCGGAGGGGTGAAGTTGGGCGAATCGCGCTGAACAGGAGAAGGAATGATATTGAACAAACAGAGGTTGGGGGTGTCCAGACGCAGAGGGGAATGATCTGTTTGTTCGTGGATATGGAAGTGGAATCTGAATGGTTGAAGACGATGGCTGGGACCCCGACGCTTTTTCAAAGGCGGAGTACGAGTCCTCACCAACCGTGCCTTTCCTTAGTTTGTTGGCGTTATTTTCGTGATAGTGACCGCAACAGTTGAAAAATGTGCTTTCTTTCTGCTTATGAACTGCCGCATGAGACAATGTTTATCCATCCGACGTTTTCCGACGGATTTCATTGGTTGATTCATTTTAAATAATGTCGCGTGAAGGCGGGGTCCCTCTCGGGCGTTGTGGTTTATGATTTTCCCGGCGGCCCCGTGAAACCTGGAAGAACAGGCCGGTTTTGCCTGATTATAAACGAAAGTGTGCCGAGCGAAAGCAAATTGGTGTTTTTGCTTTGGGCGGATTGTTCTTTGTGCAGAGTTCCTTGCATTGTCAGAGTTGCCTGGGACTCCCCAAATGATTCCTTTACTCCCTGGTGTAGTCAGACTTAAGTCTGGCCTGGAGTCTGGAGCAGAAGTGACAATATTTCAGAGTTTCTGACCAGAGGAGTTTGTTAGCATTCTTAAGAGAGGAAATTTTTTGGGGTATGGGGACTGAGACACTTCATTGCACATTGGCCATTACAAGGGAAGAAAAACCGTCTGTTTTAGAAAAGATTCTGGGGGTTATTGGCTTGCGTAGGATGAAACTTACCAGACCTTGCTCGATCTCGCTCTTGAGATTTGCTATTGAACTGCTTCTGTGGGAACACAATCAGGCCGAAGAGAGTGTTGGTGCAAACTATTTTGCGGACCTTCTAGATACAAAGATTCGGGCCTAAAGATTAGACATTTTGTGAGCCAATAGCGCTTCTGGGAATGGAACGAGATTGCTTATGCAATAGCAGATAGCTATATATCCCAATCCCCCTCACTGCAGATGCAAACTTGGACGTGAATTTGGAATTTTAAGTGATGGGTTTTAGACCTGAAGGCATCATAGGATAATGCTTCTAAGAAGGACCTGAATAGAGCAGCCATTCCGGATTATGGATGAAATTGCCTATTTTCCTGAGGCTTGCATTCTTGGTGTTCTCGTGACAGGAGGAGTGGTCTGGATGTCTGTTGCTCTTAGTGCCGTGACAAATGTGTTGGAAGATATGCGGAATCAATCCGGATTATGATTGATACATCAAATCAATCCGGAATTGTAGTTGATTAAATGAATCACTGTAGGATTAGAATTGATTTTGTAAGATTCGGCTAGGAGATTTTCCTTCCTTTTATTATCCATACTTCGTATTATAAAGAGAGCCTTGTACATGTGTTCATTATTCAATGTAAGCTACAGTACAGAAATACTAAAGCTGCCGTTCATCCTCAGTTCTTCCCTTTTCTTTTTATTTCGTGACAAAATGAAACACCTGTCCGTGTGCTGACTGTACTCAAGCAGCATCTTTTGCTCTGACCTTGGAATTCCCCCGATTCCGCTAGCAACTTTTAATATAAATCTTTGGGAAATAGATTAGGAACAATGCCTATGCCTATATTGCAGGCCCTGCTCCCTTGTTGGCTCAGTTGGAATACCGTTTTCGTAACGGGTTACAGAAATGATAAGTTTGCTAATTGGGCTCAAATACGCAATAGCACAGCTGCTTAGTTGAGTCCTATTAAAATAAGCATGACGAGCAACCAGTCCTCTACTGTAGACTGGCGGGCTCCGAAAGCTGGATGGGAAGTTTCAACACCGATGACATGGAAACTAGAAAACGCAATCAAGATCTAGGAACTAGAAAATGCATTAAAAATTTAGAGACTTGAATTTTGACTCTTTGAAAACTACAACACATTTATAACTTACTAATGACACATGACTAGATGTAGAGTAATTAAAATAGACTTTAAATTCGTTCATCTCCTTGGCCAACCTAATCGACACCTTGAAAGATCATCAAAGGAAATTGTCCGCAACAGCTTTTGATTGCTAGATAGTTTATTGGTAATCTCAGAATCGATAATAAACTTGTAAATTGACGTCGACAACCATGAAACTAACAACTTACCCACCAAATTGACAACTCTCTTTTATAATCGACATCTTCAATTTGAATCGATTGACAAAGCTCAATGCTCCTGCATCAATCTCCCTAGGTTGTTGAAGATTTGTCCTTAGATCTTGTCATGGCTTCATTTTCAGGATGGCCTCTCCATTGAACTAAATAATATATTAGTTTCATACAAATAGATATCTTCAAGGCTTGCTAAAAAGCCAAAAGTATATCTATCATATTTTGACTATTAATAAACACTTCAAGAAAGAATACTTTGGGCATAGGAAATGAAATTGGCAAGTAATGTCTCCAGTTACTATAATCATTCCTTCTTCATTCATAACCACAGGATTTGCTTCAACAAATTTATGTGAAGATTCATCATTCATATTATCATAGTTGCTAGACAACATTTGGATGACCGATATCTCTGCTTCTTCAACTTGTTCTATGATTTAGTGTAGCTCCTTTGATGCGGACTCCACATGATATGGATCTTGTTGAGTCTCATCATATTTTGAATCAATCTTCTCAATTTCTTCAATGGTGATAACATTTTTATTAGGACAATCCATTTGCAGCTGCTCATAAATGTAGCATTTGAAGCACTGTCTTCACCATTGATTCTTTTTTAATCTACATAACGAACTTGGGGGCTTTTGCTCTTCTTTCTCTTCTTTTGCAAAATTATCGGTATGATCAAAAGAAGCACACTCGAAGAAAGACATACCTTTAGTTGAAGCCTTAGCCAAACATCTCTTGCCATCCTTTAGTCATTTTTCTAAGAGGTTAATGTCTCTCTCCATTTGTCAAAGTTCGAAGCGTAGTAAACGCTTTTGCAATTGTTGTGCTTGTCTCCTTAAATCATTCAACTCCATGTCTCATATTATTCTTTCTCGCGTTGTAGGAGACTCAACATATGGTCCACATTGACGACGACCGATCATTTCTTTTTTTTTTTCCTTTTTTGAATGGAAATATGAGATGATATGTAAGGTAGGTAACAAAAGGAATCGCTTAAAATGAGTTCAACCTTGAGCTTGATACTAATTTGATGCAGTTGCGGGATGGGCGAGCATTGTTTTGAGTGATGATTGAAGATGTGTGAGTGTGTAGAGATGGATGTCGATGGGTAAATGCAAAATAAGGAATAGAATACGATTAGAATCAAGGCATATAGGACGTGCCACTAATGGAGGATCAAGATTGGGATCGACGAAACTCATCACCAAGGCTTATAAAAATCACCATCCAAGGTGTTTCGGGATTGAAGAAGCTCACCACCGAGGCCTATAAGAAAACCACTAGTTGAGCATACAATGCTTATTTGGCTCACCACCGAGAAAAAATTCACCTTCCAAGGATACATAAATCAGGAGTAATCCGCTCTCCAAATATAGTCATTCACTTAGAAAAAAATCTCATAATTCATCTACTCAATTTTCACTATCTTACGTTTGAGAATTCACCTCATTATATAGAGGGAGTATTTCCTAGGAAATAAACTATACATTGACGACACGAAAACTATCAAACATTAATGACATGGAAATTAGAAATCATAATAAAGACCTAAGAACTAGAGAATGCATTAATATATCTAGAGACTCAAACTTTAACTCTTTGAAAACTACAATGCACTTTTAACTTACTAATGACAGTTGACTAGATGTAAAGTAATTAAAATAGACTTTAAATTCGTTCGTCTCCTTGGATAGCCCAATCGATGCCTTGAAAGATTGTCAAACAACAAAGGAAATTGTCCAAAACAGCCTTTGGTTGCTAGATAATGGATTGGTAGTCTTGGAACCGATAACAAGTTTGTAAATTGGCATCCAATTTTTATGAAACCAACAACTTATCCACTGAGTCGACAACTCTCTTTCATAATCGACAGCGTCAATTTGAATAGATCGACAAAGCTCGATTCTCCTGCATCACTATGAACTTGTTTCTATCACCAGCTATGGCCAACACACGATGCACACGCAGATCCGAAAGCCCAACGCTTCGAGCTCTCGGCCTTCATCAGCGAGGAAACATCCTCGGTGTCCCTGCCTTCACTCCTCACCAGGCCATGGATCTTATGTTCATTGTCCCAATCCTGGTCAACTTCAATGAAGCCAGACAACAGGGGAAGTTGATTTCACCATTTGAGACTCACCCCATGATCACCGCCGTTGCCATCTACAGTATGCTCCCAGAGTATTGCTCATTGGTTCATGTTGCTAATCAGGCACTCCTGTCTCTCACTCGTGCTTCTTTCTGTGCTGGGGCATTGCACCTTTCCATCGACTATACCAATTTGATAACAAGAAAGTTACCAAAATAGTTCTAAATCTATTACAATTTTTCCAATTTATTCATATATCATTTTGAGTCAATTTAATCCTAAACCCATATATCAATTTAGTTCTTCCAGCCAATTTTGGTAGGTCGATTGGCGCTATGTGAATGCCCATCGACACTAATGTGGCAATTTTTAAAATTTTTAAAATTTTTATTTTTTTCTTTCTTTTTTATTCCTTTCCTTCATCCTCACCCAATGATCAGCTAGAAGCTAGGACCGGTGAGGCTTGCCAGCCACTAGTGAGACTCACCCTCATCAACCACTAGCAAAGGCAAGGGCGAGCCTCGCCAACAGCCATGGCAAGGCTAGCCCCCACGAAATCACCCCCACCTTCCTATTTTTCTATCTTTTCTATTTTCCGATTTTTTTTTCATTCTTTTCATTTCTTTTTTTTTTTTTTTTGTCTTTTTCTGCTTTCTTTTTATTTTTATTTTTTTCGCAGGCGACCCCATGCACGCCCGACGCCCTCCATCTTCTCTTCTGCGTTTCATCTTCTTCACGCACGAAGGCCACCTACCCGAAGCTCACGCGCTCGAATCATGAACGACTATTAATCCATTTATGGGAACAAAGAAAGCCCATGCCAAATCGACGATGCACGATTATTCTACGAAAATGATGCCGAAGCACAACGAACACACGAAAATCAAACATGATGCAATGACTATAGACACAAACACGGGTCGATCTCGAGTTAAAACACGAACTAGCTTTCGGCCTTCTTTGAGGCATTTTATCAAACAGTTGGAGGGCGTCACCGAGGATGACATCTTAACTAACCGACACTACGCCGGCGAACTCGTCACACGACGTAAGGAGGTACAGAAACCAAAGGAAGGGCTCGGGTCGGAGCTTGCGCGAGCCAAACGACCGCGAGCTCCGGCCGATCACGCCTCAAGAAGAGAGTAGAGGGAGCTGAACCTACCTGTTTCGGCCTGAGGGCGTCGCCGGGAGGGCCGTCGGACGACTGGACGCGTGGCCGAGGCTCCTTCTCTCTCCAGAAACTCTCCTCACTGTCTCCCGTTCGCCCGCCCCCTCTCCGTGAAAGCCTCGCCGAAGAAGAAGCCCCCGGTCTCTCACCTTTTTCTTTTTTTGTTTTTCAGAGTTACTCCTCCTCTCGGTTTCTCGGAGGTCCCTCCTGCTCGTTCTCCTCCTCCGCTCTTCCTCTTTCTTTCTTCCTTTTCCCTTCTTTTTCGCTGCCTTTTTTCCCTTTTTGCAGCACGCCCGACACCTATGCCTTGTCTACTCGCTGCTGCCCTCTGCTCTGCTGCTGAGTTGCTGCTGCTGACCTGCTGACTTGCTGCTGTTGCAGGTCCCACGCATGGAGAAGAAAGCGGACGGGCCGCGCCGGGAAAGGAAGAAGAAAAAAAGAAAAAAGGAAAAAAAACAAATGGGCCGAGCCCGTGCGAGGAAAGGGAAAGGGCTGCATGGGGGCCGGGCGGGCCCAGCCCTAGCCCGGCCTCTTTTCGATTTTTTTCTTTTTTCTTTTTAAAAAAAAACTATTTATTTATTTATCTTTTAATTTTTTTTAATTAATTTTTTTTTAATAATTTTTAATTTTAAAACCAGTGATGCAAATGCTCCTAATGTCTATATGCAATGCAATTATAATGAAAGAAATTTTTGTTAAGGGATTAAAACTAATCTATAATTTTCCAACGCAATTAATAAATACTAAAAAAATCGTCAAAATTTAGGTGCATCACCCTCGCCCAACGACAAGGAGGAAGATGCCAAATTTGGGCCCTCACAACGGCTATGAGCGAGGTCCACTAGCAAGACCCTTGCATCTAACCGAACTGGCCAGAAGAAGAAGGAAAGAAAAAAAGTTTAAAAAATTGTCATGTCAGCGTCGGTCAACTTCGATATCAGTGTTGGGTTGCCAAAATTGACCGAATAAACTGAATTAACATAAATGGAATAGATTTAGGATTGAATTCCTTTTACACTTCTTGTTCACAATTCTTTGAAACAATTTTACACGTGTTTAAGGATTGTAAGTCTGTAAAGCTATTTGGCAAAAGATTTCGTCAAAAAGCTTAATGGGTGAATTCTTTGCCCATGATCTGCATAAGTGGTTGTTGGCAAGCCTATATGCTTCAACGACTCTAGTGAAAGAAACTAACTAGCCACTAGTGTTTGGTGTAACTTGTTGCATTTTTAGAATTGGAGGAACAGAGATTATTTTAGACTGACTTTTCTCATCCCAATGCACATGTGGGCCTAATTACGGGATATGTTAAGTACATCCTTTTGGCTCATATAATCAAAAACAAATTGTCTTCTTAAAGAGAGAATTGAGATTTATTTGTGGGTTGGACCGTCCTCCTTTTTGGTTGAGTCAAAGTCAATTCTAAGACAATCCTAATCCTGCTTTAGTAGGTGACTATTTTGTAATAAATTAGGCAATTGGCTTGTTGTGTTCGCACAAATTATGGGAGTTACTTTTCACTCAAAGCAAAACTTTGGGACATTTATGTAGCTCTCAAAATGGCCATCTAGTTGGGCATTGGCAAACTTATTGTGAAGGTGGACTTATAAGTCAGCCATTTTCTTTCTTCATAAATCAACTCCCTCTGTCAATTTTGGTGACATTCTCACTTCTTAGATTGGAAGAATGTTAAAGCATTTCCAACATGTCAAAATCGGGCATACTTTCAAGGAAGCAAACTCATGTGCAAATTGATTAGCAAATTGGATACTTCAATCATGCGATATAAATAACACTAGCACTAAATAGGCCACCGAGAGATTTACTTCCTTTATTGATAGGATATTAGGCGGGATCAAGTTTTATTAAGAGAGTAACGGTGTAATTTTGGGGTTTCGCCATTTTGTCTTACCAAATATCTCTCAGTTCTTTTCCTTTAAGCTATCTGATTTTAAACAGGCAGCTGCAAATGCTAACGGAAAGGCCCTATATAGACTTGAGAAGAAGATAGAAGCCGTTAGGAATGTCGAGAAGCTAACTAAATTGGATATGAAGCTGAATGATGCCCTTCCAAGTATCCCCGTGGACTTAGAAACTTACACAGCGACTGCGGAGGTCCTCGCATACGCTGCTGCCGGTACAGTTCCCCTGTCTTGAAACTACTTCCCATTTTAGGGATGTACCAGTCTCTCTTCCCGTCTGAAGGAAAAGAAAGAAACAAAGGCCTAACTCATGAAACCGTGTCCCGCATGCAGTGATGGAATCTTGAATTAGGAAATGACGATTTATATGCTTCTCCGGTGACCTGACGACAAGTGAGGGCGCTAGCCTCAGGTAAGTGTTGGTCTGATTGGTCTGTTCCATTGACCCGCCATGCGAATTTCCTACTCAAAAAGGAAATCTATGAAACCGGTGGTTCTTGAATGCCAATCAACTTTGTCGAGCGAAACTGTCAAAGAAGAAATCTGCTAGGTTCGTTCTGCCGTGGAAAGTTCAATACTGTGTTGATCAAGATAGTAATTGCTGATCTTCGGATGATATCATCAATAATATATGAACTCCATTTTTTGGAGTTCTTTCTGCTTTGTGGGAAGTTTGCAACTTCCCCTACCGGTTCACATAAACTTAGAAACTGTATTGCACCGAAAGCCCCGTTGTCACGTGAAACATTCAAAGCAGCAGCCAACACAGAACGAGCACTCTTTCAAGACTCTCTACGGTAGCATTTGGATAGCTTGAGGTCACAAATGACATTCTCTTAGGTGTCATACAGAACGATACACTATGAGGCGTAAACTTTTTGGTCATCCAGTCCGACAATTTTTGTCATATGAGTAGATGAACGAGGGCCGCCGGTTACCACTATAGGACTGAAGGGAACTCCGACATGTAAAGCTTCACGGCATGTAAGACGGGAGTGACGCCATATGCATTGGCGAGCTCCAAGTTCACAATTTACTAGCACCTTCCTGTGACGCAAGCTTGGTCAGCTCCCTCCTCAAAATTTTACCAGCTGCATTTTTAGGTATGGAATCGATGAACATAACGCGTCGGATTTTCTTGTAGGGGGCGACCTACACCCGGGTTTGTCCCAGAGGAAACAAAACATCAAAAACTTATCATCAAAGACAACCCGAAGTCTGACTCATCTGACCAATTAGAGAATGATCAAGAGAAGGTAAACGACAGAAAGATGGAGTACCATTTTTGCAACGAACGCCTTAATGCTCGACTCATCAACAACGCTTCCCGGCCGCCTCACAATAAAGGCCATGGGTATCTGACCGGCTTCTTCATCAGGATACCTGCCCAAAATCAGTGGTAGATGTTACAAATTCTGCATGGTCATACTTAGCGTTTGGGGTTTTTCTGAGAAGAGCAGCTCATGTGCAATGGGGTCGGAGCACATACGGGGCAACAGCGGCATCTACAACATCTGGATGGGATTGAAGAATATTCTCCAGCTCGGCCGGTGCAACCTGATTGAACAAAAATCAAATTCAATCTAAATAAACCTTGCGAAGCACACTTATACTAAAGCATTTCTTGTATGTATGTTTTTGAAGACTGGCCTTGGCTCCGGTTTAACGTAACTGTCTTAACGTGGTCTTTGACATTTTAAAGTACTTCGGAGACCCAGAATAATGCGAAAAGAATCGTTTGCTTTACTGGATTACTAAGCTCTTCCCATCACAATATGTCGAGAGCATTTAGCCCAAAAAGCAACCTGAAATTGAGAAAATCCGGTTGAACGACCGTAATTACCTGGTAACCTTTATATTTGATGATCTCCTTTATCCGGTCCACGTAAAAGAGGAAGCCTTGTCCATCGATGTAACAGAGATCGCCGGTTCTCAACCACCCCTCCGCATCAACAATCGCCCTGGTGGCTTGTTCATCTCGAACATAACCTAATTCAACCAAAGTGGATAAGGCAACGAATACATAGGAGCTTTCAGTTGGAGTTCATTATTCATGGGAGTTCCATTAAGTTGGTGGCAATCTTCAGTGCAGTGTTGTTACCCTTCATAATGGTGGATCCTCTGAGCCAAAGTTCGCCGACTTTGCAAGGTGGCAAGAATGCTCCGGTGTCAGGGTCGATGATCTTAGCTTCGCAGTTGGGTACGAGCTTTCCGGTTGCGCCGACTACTGCAGATTCCTTTGGACCAACCGTGTTAAAGGCTCTTCCCGTCGATTCAGTTAGCCCATATCCCTACGAATAAATTTCGTAAATCAGCAACTCCTAACGGAGTTAATTATCTGTCCAATGCCTTGTTTTTTGTTTTAACGGCGAAAGAAAGCATTAAGGACAGAAATCTCAATTGTAAGCAATTTTTTCAAGGTTGTTGGTGTTAGTGTTAAAGTTCAACTTGGTATGAGAGTAAGAACAGCTGACTAGAGTGATTTACATAAAACTCTGATTTGATGTGTAATGTCATCTTTGAAATTTTAATTTATTCAATATGGTTCATAAACCATTAATAAGTATTTGATCCAATCCCTAAATTATATGAAAATATATAATGCCATCCTTCATTTAATTCAAGTTAACGGAGTCTGCTAATGTAACTTACAATCTATTAAGTTTAAATGATGAACAAAAAAAAAGTTATATGTCCACGTAAGTAAATAATGATGGATATGTTAATACCCTAATTTTTTCCTCTTCTAAAGTAGATGGATAAAATGATGGACATGTTGACATATCCTTTTAAAAAATCCAACTTGGCATACAATAATTAACACCATCAAATGACATATGATTTGTCATTTAAGCGGATGAAAGGAGATTAAACATTTACTAATAGTTTAAGGATCATATCAAATAAATTAAAAGTATAAGGATAACATTGCGCATTGAGTCAAAATTCATAGACCATTTGTGTTATTTTCCCTTAAAATGAGGCAAGAAATGAAAAGAGAGTCATGGAAAAGTGAGGAAAAATAAAAAAATGTTTAATTGCAATAATAATCTCGGTTTGTTCATAAGGATAAAAGATTGATGTTTCATAGACAAATTCGATGAAAAAAAAAGAGCCATCAAAATTATTCAATTAGTACATAAACATTCAATGGGTTTCAAATGTGCATCTAGAGATGTCTTATGACATGCGCATTATGCGCCTGTTATTGTTCCGATCGAATTTAAATCCAAATCAAGACTATATTAGATAATAACTCTCGCTTTGATAAATTTGTTTTGGAGCATTTAAAATCAATTTCATTTCGTAAGGATGATCATATCCTCATAAATTATTTAAAAGAATTTGAAATAATTTGCTTGTGATGCAATTTTAAATTTATATATATATATATATATATATATATACTAATTCCCTAAATAACCCCCAAACTTTAGGTATAATCTCAATTCTGCTATGAACTTTTTTTTGTCTCAGAAAGAATCCCAAACTTTAGGTCTAATTTCAAATCTGCCCCAAACTTTTTTTGTCTTAGAAAAAATCTCAAATTTTGGGTTTATTCCCAAATCTGTCCCATACTTTTCTTTTGTCTTAGAAAAAACCCAAATTTTAGGTTCAATCCCAAATTTACCCCAATTTTTTTTGTCGAAGAGAAAATCACCAATTTTAACTCTTGTTCAAAATTTTCCCTCATTAGTCCTCTATCCAAAAGTCGCAATTAGTCATCCCTCATTTTTATATCCTTGAATGGTTTTATTTTGAGGATGATTTTTCATATCGCCTATGGAAATGCAACATTAAGTTGGGATTGGACCACAAGGGTAGATTTGAGAAAAAATTAAAAGTTGATGATTTTTTTTAGAGAAAATAAAATTTGAGGTAGATTTGGAACTGGATCTAAAATTTAGATTTTTTTTAAATAAAAGAAATTAAAGACGGATTTAGGATTGGACATAAGGTTGGGGGGTTTTTTGGGGAATTGGCCTTTTATATATATATAGAGAGAGAGAGAGAGAGAGAGAGAGTTGATCTTCAATAATTCAGAAACCTCCATCTTCTTCGTTCTACGCGCCTATTTTAGCAAGGGATCAAAATGCGCGATGGAGCTCTCAGGCCATGGGATGCTCACCTGAGCCAACTGCACATGGGGGAAGCGTTCTTTAAACCTCGCGACGACCGCCGCCGGAAGTGCAGCGCCGCCGCAGCGCACCACCTCGAGCGAGCTGAGATCGTGCCCCTCCATCCCGCTCCCGCCCTTCACCATCGCCACGACAACCGGCGGGGCCACCGCCACGTGGCTGACCCTGAACCTCTCGGTTGCTCTTCCTATCTCCTCTATCTGGAACCTCCCCGCGCACACCAGCGTCTCCCCCATCGCCAGCGACCTCACGCAGTAGGTGAACCCGTACACGTGGAAGTACGGCACCGTGCACAGCGCGACCGCCGGGGAGGCCCTCGCCACTCTCACCGCGAAGGATCCGGCCACCATCGACGTCAAGTTCCGGTGGGTCAGCGCCACGGCTTTCACTTTCCCCGTCGTCGTGCCCGACGAGTACAGGATCGCCGCCGTGTCCGATTGCGAGACATCAATTTGGTCGGGACCGCCGGTTCGAGCCACCACCCTCATCAGGGACGCGAACTCCGGCGAGTCGATTAGAACCGTTCCGAGTGGGAGGGAAGGGACTTTGCTAGCGGTTTTGGACGTGGCGAACGCGATCGAAGGTCTTGAGAGCTGGATTGAGTGGAGAATCTCCGGAGCAGTGCTGGTAGGATTGCAGGGAGAGACCACGACGCCGATGGAGAGCAGAGAGAGGTAGAGGACCGGAATGTCGAGCGAATTCGGGGAGATGATCAGGGCACAGTCGCCTCTGGAGAGGCCGAGGCGGGAGCGGAGAGAGGATGCCAGAGACCTGACCCGGCGGAGGAACTCCGGGTACGCGACCCGGCAGGAAGTGGCGGCGTCGACGAGAGCGGGGGCGGTCGCCGGCGGAGGATGGGAGGCGAGGTGAGAGAAGACGTAGTCGGTGACGGAGATTGGCGCGGACGGCTGAGGAAGCGGAGCGGGAGGTCTGAGGCTGTGGTAAGTTCCGGTTTTTGAGCAGAACCCAGAGTTTGGATCGATGGAAGAAGCGAAGGTATTGCTCTGGATCGCCATTGGAAGGGTCGGAGGGGTGAAGTTGGGCGAATCGTGCTGAACAGGAGAAGGAATGATATTGAACAAACAGAGGCTGGGGGTGTCCAAACGCAGAGGGGAATGATCTGTTTGTTCGTGGATATGGAAGTAGATTTGAACGGTTGAAGACGATGTCTGGGACCACGGCACTTGTCCAAAGAAGGGGCATGAGCGGTCACCAACATTGCCCTTCTTTATTGGAATTACTTCGTGATTGTGACTGCAACAGTCGAAAAACGTGCTTGCTTTCTGCTTATAAACTGCCGTATAAGACAAAGTTTATCCATCCGACATTTTCCGACGGACTTAATCGGTTGTTTCATTTTAAATAATGTTGCGTGAAGGCGGGTCCCCCTTGGGCGTTTTTAGTTTATGATTTTCCCAGTGGCCTAGCGAAACCTGGAAGAGCAGACCGGTTTTGCCTGATTATAAACAAAAGCGTGCAAAGCGAAAGCAAATTGGTGTTCTTGCTTTGGGCCGATTGTTCTTTGTGTAGAGTTCCCTTGCATTGCCAGAGTTGCCTGGGACTCCTCAAATGATTCCTTTACTCCCTGGTGTAGTCAAACTTAAGTCTGGCCTAGAGTCTTGAGCAGAAGTGACGGTACTCGAGAAAATATTGGGTAGATAGTGATTTAAGCCTAAGCAAAAAATTAATCCATTCAATATGCGACACGTGTCCCGTGGGTCACATATTTCTGATTTTTTCCCAAAATTTCCTCACTTGTCTTCTTCCCTCTTTCTCTTCCTCCGTCTCTCTCCGCTTCGTCCATTTCTTCAAAAACAGAGGCCGAGATATCGGTTGTTTATGGAAGTTGGTCCTTCCTTCACCGAGATCTTGGCCTTAGTCAACCGGCCAGCCATGGAGGCCAAGATCTTGATGGAGGGGAGGAAGGCGGTGGCGTCTCGAGGTTGAGCTTCCTGCTAAGAAGCTTGCCGGGCATGGTGTCGATGAGGCCTAGCTCGTCGGCTCCACCGTCAACTAGGAGGGGGTGACCACCACCCACGACTGGTCGCCCAGGACTCTCTCCGGGGGCAAAGCGCGAGTCGGGGGAGAGAGAAGTGACTATCGTTGCTACGTTTGGGGAGGGATAAGAGACCATGAATAGAGAGGGGGGAGAGAGACTCAGCAATTTCTGAAAGTTTTGGGAAAAATTAGAAATATGGGCCCACGGGACACATGTTGCATATTGAATGGACTAGTTTTTGCTTAGGTGTAAATCACTAGTCTACCCAATATTTTCTCCAGTACTTCAGAGTTTCTAACCAAAGGGCCTTGGTAGGATTTAGAATTTCACTTTGCCAAATGATGGTGACAATGGGAGGGATGGTGGTAGCCAGTGACTGACGATATCGACCTACGTTCCTGAGGTTTGCATTCTTGGTGTTCTCATGACTGTGGGAGTGGTCTGGATGTTTGTTGCTCTTAGTGCAATGACAAATGTGTTGGAAGATATGTGGAATCAATCCAAATTATGATCGATACATCAATTGGATCCAGGATTGTAGATTGATTAAATGAATTGATCTAGGATTAGAATTGATTTTGTAAGATTCGGCTAGGAGATTTTTCTTCCTTTTATTATTCATACTTTGTATTATATGAAGAGCGTTGTCCATGTACTCAGTGTAAGTACAATACAGAAATACTAAAGCTTCCGTTCATCCTCAGTTCTCCCTTTCTTTTGCATTTCGTGACCATGTGCTGACTGTACTTAAGCAACATCTTTTTCTCTGACATTGGAATTCCCCCGATTACGCTGGCAACTTTTAATCTAAATCTTTGGGAAATGGATTAAGAACAATGCCTGTGCCTATTTTGGAGGCCCAACTCCCTTGATGGGCTCAGTTAAAATACCGTTTTCGTAGCGGGTTACTGAAATGATAAGTTTGCTAATTGGGCTCAAATACGCAATAGCACAGCTGCTTAGTTGAGTCCCATTCCAGGAAACAAGCATGACAAGAGCAACCAGTCCACTAAAGTAGATGGGCAGGCTCCAAAAGCGGATGAGGTGGAAACTAGAAAATGCAATAAAAACCTAGGAACTAGAAAATGCATTAAAATATCTAAAGACTTAAACTTTGACTCTTTGAAAACTACAACACATTTATAACTTACTAATGACACTTGATTAGATGCAAAGTACTTAAAATAGACTTTAAATTCGTTCGTCTCATTTGGCAGCCCAATCGACACCTTAAAAGATCATCGAACAACAAGGGAAATTGTCCAAAACATCCTTTGATTGATAGATGGTCGATTGGTGATCTCGGAATCGGTAATAAGCTTGTAAATTGACATCAATAACCATTAAACCGACAATTTATCTATCGAATTGACAACTCTCTTCCATAATGACATCTTCAATTTGAATCGACCGACAAAGCTCGATACTCCTGCAACCCCTTGTTTCTATCATCAACTATGGCCAACACACTACGCACCTGCAGATCTGAGAGCCCAATGCTTCAAGCTCTCCGCCTTCATCACCAAGGAAACATCTCCGGTGTCCCTGCCTTCACTCATCACCAGGCCATGGATCTTACGTTCATTTTCCCAATCCTGGTAAACTCCATTGAAGCTAAATACCAGTGGAAGTTAATTTCACAATTTGAGACCCACCCCATGACCTACCCCGTCGCCATCTACAGTCTGCTCCTGCAGTATTGCTCATTGGTTCACGTTGCTAATCAGGCACTCCCGTCTCGCACTCGTGCTCCTTTCTGTGCTAGGGCATTGCACCTCCCCATCGACTGCACCAATTTGACATCGAGAAAGTTACTAGAATAGTTCCAAATTTATTACAATTTTTTTAATTTAGTTCTAAATTATTTTTGGAGTCAATTTAGTCTTAAATTTTTTTCATATCAATTCAGTCTATCCAACTAATTTAAACCGGCTAACTGGTACTAACATGAATGCCCACTAATGCTAACGTGGCAATTTTTAAATTTTTTTCTTTTTCTTTCTCCTTTTGTCCTTTCCTTCTTCCTCACCCAATGACCAGCCAAAATTTAGGACCGATGAGGCTCGACCTCGCCACCACTAGTGAGGCTCATCCTCCCTGGCCATTAACAAGGGCAAGGGTGAGCCTCGCTAGCAAACCTCACCCACGGCCATGGCAGGGCTAGCCCTCTCCCATCGACAACAAGGCATGATCTCACCAGATCTTGGCAAGGGTGAGTCTTGCTAGGGCTATGAGCAACGTCCATTGGTGAGGCATCACCCTCACCCAACGACGATGAGGACAACACCCCACTTCACCAGCCCAAGCATTTAGCCGAACTGGCCAGAAGAAGAGGGAAAGAAAAAAAAATAAAAAATGAAAAAATTACTATGTCAGTGTCGGCTAGCTTTCATATAAGTGTTGGCTTGCCAAAATTGTCTAAATGAACTGAATTATCATAAATATAATAAATTAATGACTGAATTGATAAAAAAAATTAAAATCGAATTGATATAATTGTAATAGGTTTAAAACGGTTGTGATAATTTTCTTGATATCAGTAGCTTCGCTCGTGTGGTTGCTGTCCCACGACTCTTTCCACTCCTTCCCCTGTTTCATGCTGCTCATGTTGCTTCCCCTCAATTAGTTGCACGGCCTCATTCAAAACCTTTGTCTGAGGTTTTACCGTAAAATTGTTCTGATGTTTATCCAGCCCGCGTGCTGTCCTCCATTGCCAGGTGGAAGAGCACAGCCACTTTTGACGCGCACGGTCATGGGTTTGCGTTTCGTGCTACAAGTCCGAGAGTTACCCTAGATCTTACAGCTGTTCCCCGTTTAGGAAAAGTAATCTTAATTGTTGGACCCCCTTAAAACAAACTGATAAGTACTTTATGATGCCCAGCTACTTCATGAAATGGCCGTCTTGTCCATAAATATTGCATCAAGAAATAAGAAAAAGTTCGGCGGTGGATGGAAGCCCAGAAGGAATGAATGCTTTCCTAGGTCAAATGAAACATCCAACTCTTGCCTTCCTTCTTGCTTGGTCGGAAACTGGAATCGCTGTCCTTTTCGTCCATTTTCCGGATCACGGTCGACAGCTCTCCAGACAAAGAAATTAGCGGTCGCTAATCAAAACCACCTGTCTTGGTTAAAATGGAATAGCGTTTCGCGTACGCAAGAACAGAAGACCAGCAGCAACCAAGCTTTGTAAGCGAGGTTGATCTGGCTTTTCTCATGGGCAATTTGCTGATTGAAAGGAAAAAAACAAAACCAGCGTCCCGCCAATTGGTTCTGCTCAATCTAAGAAACGGATATCGTCGCGAGCAATTTTCCAACCTGATGTTAGATTTTCATTTCAGCTGGTGAGATAAACCGGCAAATTGCTGAAAAATCGATGGCAAGAATAGTTATCGTGCCGAGCCTTAAATCTGGAGCCGATTTCGAATTCACTAATTGTCAACCTTAGAGAAATATCGATTCGGTCTGCTGACTTTAATGGTGATAAGTCGAGTCTAATATGCACGCATGTGGATCACATGGAAATCAAATCTAAAGAGCCTTTGACTTGAATTGTAGTTAGCTGTGCTTTTCTTGTTTGGTCCCTTGGTTTCCCTTGGGAACTGGAGTTGATTAGCCAAAGATTGATTAATTCAGCGTCTATCACTGAGCAAAACATCCGGGGCCGGTTGCTCCCGCATCTCTGTCCTTGCCAAATTTCTCCCGAGCCACTACACTCGAATCCTATTGGCCAGTAAATCGTATAAACTAAGCTCGCCTCCACCATCGTTGATTTATCTAAGCCCCACACGTATAATTAACGGCTGAGATCGTATTGACCTATATGATCCATACACCACACAATAACTACTCTAAATAAATAATATCGAAAGTAGCATCACAAAGATACAAGGTATTAAAATAATATTTGTGCCATTATTTCTACTTTGGATAAGATCTTGCACCTCTTCTTTTGCCATTCCCATATTCTCAAAAACTCAAATGAGAACTTTTTATGGACCGAACATCACGTAATTTCTTTGACTTGAAACTTTTCTGTCGTTTGGGATAAACTTGTTGGAATTTCTTTTAGAATTTCTGATAATCTCTTCTTTTTCCCCATAAACATGCATTTATAAATTGAGCAAAAAGAAATTCCAAATGGGATCCGTGATTAAACGGGAATGCGATGCTAGCTTTCCACCGCGGTTGTTTTCATGAGGCACGAAATAATTGCAACACATTCATCTGGATTCAAAGTGAAAAAGAAGGGGAGCATATGCTCGCCACGTGTCCAGACAAAATTCATAGATTTCGCTTCCGGCAGGGGAGGCTGTCCGCCTGGCAGCATCGGATTCAAAATATCTACGCATTTTTAAATAATTAAATCAATCAATCAATTAATTAATTTAATTATTTTTTTGGTCAGGAATTTAATTTAATTAATTTACTTAGTTAATTCCCGGGCACGAGACGGATTTTTGTCTCTTTCTTCAAACGCTTGCCGGTCTGATTCGCTCCGATTCGCCAAGAAAAGCTGGTGGTACGACCTCGATCCCGTTCACTGTCTATAAAATGGCCCAGAGAAATCCGTGAACAAAAAAGCAACCGAAGATCCCCTGCATCGCGGCGCACCGAGGAAGCCGGCCCTCCCCCGTCGATTGTACGGTCGTCGTCGCGCCACCTCCTCATCCGCCGCCAGAGACGGCCGTTGGCGCCTGTTGGCGAGAAGGAGGTCGATCGACGGGCGAGAACGGGTTGGGACCCGAATTGGGCGCGCCCCGATGATTATTTTTTTCGTTTTTTCCCATTTTTTCTGGCGACACCATCGATTGCTTTGCTTGAACTCGATGACTACGCGTTGAATACTTCGTTGAAGAAGGAAGGACGGAAGTGTAGGCCCACGGCATTCGCCGGCGCGAGTTGGGGGAGAAAATCGCCGTTCCCGAGCTCTGCTTTCATGGCGGATCCTCATCACGCGGTGGCGGTGGCCGGCGGAAGAGCCGCCCCTGCAGGCGCCTCTTCTGGTTCAGGACCAGAGCCGCAGCAATCACCGGCCCCCGCTGCGTCACGAGCAGCAGGACGTGGACCCGCACCTCGATCAGGCGCTACACAAGCTGGAGATGTTCCTCTCTTTCCTAGGCTTCAACCAGTCGACGGTGCTCAGCACCGTGCTGTCGTGGACTGCGTTCGTGCTGATCGGCGTGGTGTTGCCGGTGATCGTGCTCGAGCTCTCCGATTGCTCGGACTGCGAGAAGTACCAGATCAAGGACTTCGAGCTAGATATAGTCGCGTCGCAGGCGTGTCTCGCCGCTGTCTCATTGCTTTGCCTTTCGCACAACCTTCGCAAGTATGGGATAAGGCAGTTCCTATTCGTGGATCGCTACAGTGGCCGGATGTCCAGGTTCCGAGACCAGTACATCAAGCAGATTAAGGTCGGTGGATTCTGGTCTTTTGCGATTAGTGGCGTACTTAGTGAAATCACTACACTGGTATTTATCAATTGAATGAACTCGCTTTTAGTGCCCTGTAATTTTTCCTTATTTGTTTGTTGAAGGATTGGCCTGAGTGGCTCTTGCCTTGAATCTTTATTATCGTGTGCGGATGAAGTAATTTTGTGAGAACCCATGGACTCTTTGCATGTGCTTCAAACTTCCATGTTTGGGTCTCAACTTGCTCAATATATGGCAAAATAGCTATGTTATATGGTCTTTTGGTTCTCTGGCAGCGGATGACAATGACACGTCTCCTTGTAAAATTAAGCCTGTAGTTCTAGAAATTTGATCCATAAACGAAGACTGATGGATTAATTGCTGGTAGGATTTTAATGTCTTGGCTGCCTCTGAACAAGCTCAGAGTCACATAGGAAAGCGATTCTTACCCAGCGAGCCAGCCAGCACCTATTAAAAAAAAATTGCATTAAATGCTGCTGTATTTTAGTTTCTGAAATGCCCTCTCAGAAGCCTCCATACTAACCACTAACGTCATATGCACTCCTTAGTCGGTCCTTGATCACGAAAGAGGCCATACAACAATATCTTCTTTTCTTAGTAGCAATGATGGGGAATCAGAAAACATGTAGTCTTAGAGACAATGGAATGATCGTAATTACTGCTAGGGCGAGTGCAAAATGTTCTCATGTCACATTCCGGAACACATTCGACGTGCCACTTTCGGGAGTACGATGAGTTTCTTATTTAAAAGTACCTAGGACTTCTTTATGATCACTTAAGAATTTGTTTACTCCAAAATTTGTGCAGGATTCTCTACGGTTGCTCATATTATGGTCACTTCCTTGTTTCGTTTTGAAGATTGTGCGCGAAGTGGTCCGTCTTGTATATATACATCATGAATCATGGTGGCTGTCAGTTTATATTTTGTTCACATTGGTTATTTCCTGGACTTATGTCAGTACAATCTCTCTATCAGCCAGCACTTTGTTTCATTTGGTCTGCAATCTGCAAGTTATTCACTTTGATGATTACGGGAAGCTCTTGCAAAGTGAGAATGATGTTTTCTTATCATTGAAGAGCACATTCGTCTACGGTACTATCTCTCCAAGATAAGCCATAGGTTCAGAATTTTCCTCCTCCTAGAATTCCTGGTGGTCACAGCAAGCCAGTTTATAACTCTGTTCCAAATAACAGCGTACAGTGGACTCGTTACTGTCATTAATGGTGGTGATTTTGCTGTAAGTAATATGCTACTTCATTTTCCGTAGTTTTAACTTATTTATTATTACTTCCTTTCAAATTAAGAGTTTCCTCTGGGCTTTGCAGAAATGGATCTTTGCCAATGCATTCCTCCTTACTGCATCTCTTGAGAGCTCAATTCTATCGTTTAATCTGTTTGCACGATTTTTCTTCAAATTTGCAGGTCTCCACCATTGTCCAAGTTGTTGGGATTAGTCTTTGCTTGCATGCTGCTACAAGGATCTCACATAGGGCCCAAGGCGTTGCCTCAATTGCAAGCAAATGGCATGCATTGATGACATGTAGCTCTTCGGGTGCAGCACCTTTAGGAGGTTCAGATCATGTAGGAAGCACGGATCCCACGAATGTATTTAGTTCAATACATACAGATTTTTCTGAAAGTGACCTGGAATCTTTGGAATATATCGGAATGCCTACCAGCACACAACTTGCAACTTATATGTCAACTTATCACAAGAGACAGGCTTTGGGTATGGAGCTAATATTTTAAGCATTAATTTGGCTCGCTGGTTTGCTCTCAGCTTTTTGCACGTTCAATGAGTCATTTATTGAAAAGAATCTTCTCATGAAAAGAGATGCATCAAGATAATTCCCCTTAGATCTCGAGATTTGATCTACACTTGCCAAGTGAACTATGCCTACTGCACAGTCCAGATACAGTCTGCAGTAAACACTGATGAGCTAGTGATGCACTTGTATGCTGTTTTGTTTTAAATTTAGGAACAGCATCCCATTTCGTGCAACAATCATTTAATGGTTCTAAGCATGGAAATTTTGCTTATTATTTTTGCATGACGTGATCTACCAATATAGGGAGCTTACTATAATGAGGAAATTTGGAGAGGTAACATGGAAAGTATATCTTGGATAAGGTACTTCTTGAGGTTGCTCTGTGTGTTCTTCCTGCATGCAAAGTTCTACTTCTTGAAATTTGTCTTTTCTTTTTTAACATCCATTGTTGGTCACTTTGATTGTCATCTGTTTAGCCAATGTTTGGTTTTATTTTCCTATGACTGTATCTTGTGTTCATTTGCCCCACCTGAACAGTTTACCAGTTGCCTTTGTGTGTCTGAAATCTTCAAAGTCTGCTGTTCAACTGTAATCTAGAGGGATCTCACCATCTCGGACTCTCATCCTTCTTTTCACTGTGCTGTTTGATTTTACAGATTTCCAAATGTTGTTTTATTCACCTTGATTGCATAGTCTAAGCAATACTTCTTTCTCTGCACAAATAAACCGATGAGCTGGCAAGATTTCTCTTTTATTGTCTGTTCTCTTTCCAGCAGCACTTCGTCAATCTCAGTTGTGTCCATGTTCATCTCTCTATGTATTCCCATGTCCTCCTACATTCATATGCCGGGAGCATCTTAAACAACATATCTGAATGTAATTTAAATTATTTGACTGGTAAAATTGTAGCCTAGTTACTCATACAAATGATCCATCTTGTTCTACAGTAATGTACCTGCAGACCAACCCCGGGGGAATCACACTTTATGGATGGACAGTTGATAGGGCTCTCATCAATACCATCTTCTTTATTGAGCTCTCATTGGTAACTTTCGTGCTTGGGAAAACTATAGTTTTCTCTTCCAGTTAGCTCTGGCTGCTTAACTTGGATTCTTTTGACCGCAACGAGTTAAAGCACTAGTCAAGCCATCGAGACAGGCTGAATTTCAGTGATCCAGCGAAACATCCTCATCCAGATCGGAAAAGTATTTCAGTGCCAGTGCCAATTATGTGGTCACTTTTGCTGCAGTGCAAACTGCTCTCGTTCGAACCTAAGAATTCTCTGGGGACTTTTTTGATGAGCATGATTTTGTTCATTCAAACGTGTCGAAGCTGGCAAATCTCGAGTTCCTCAGAGGACATATCCATCTGTCTTTTGACATCTACGATCCTGAAGTCTTCAAGCCAGGTTTTGACCGCTGCCTCTCTATCTTCACCCGCAAAACCTCAGTTTTCACTGTATTATCCTCTGCTAGACTAGAACGATGTTATAGGCACAACTAGATTTCAGTACATTGCACTCTCAGCACAAAGAACATTATCAAATACTTTGTGAACTGCCCCTTAACTGGGAGGCAAATTTGTTATAGTCATCTTCGTTAAAAGCCAACAGATTTTGATTTTGAATAATTCCGATTCATATGCTTGACCTTGTTCACGTTTAGAGTTAGGGTCTATTTGGTTTGGCTTTGGGAAATAACTTTGAGAAAATACAAATACCTTTAAATTAATGAAGTTTTTGAAAATGCTATCGCATTTGGCAAATTATAACTCTAAAGTGCATTGGAAAATAACCTTGGCTTAAATGCCGTTTAGTAATACTTCATTTGCAATACTTCATTTGCAAAGGGCTGTTTTTTAAAAAAAAATTCAATCTGGTGGAGCTCCATCGTTGGCCAGCTTGCCTAAGGTCAGACAACCTCAGGCGGGGTGGCCTAAGGTCGCAATGTGGCAGCCAAGTTTGGTTGCGGAGCAGCCTCCCATAGGTTGCGTGACTGCCTTCGCAACCTCCCATAGGTTACTCAACTCAAGGCGGTCATGCAACCTAGACCCAGAGGCAACGGCCAAATTTGGCCATTGCGGATGGGTCGCTCGACCCAAGGCAGCACCTAAGGTTGCGTGTCACCTAAGGTCTTGCAACCTCAATCATTGCCCTGGGTCAAGCAACCCAACTGCAGCAGCCAGATCTAGTCGCACAACCTAGACCCAGGCACAACAGCCAAATCAGATCATTGCCCCGAGGTCACATGACCCAAGGGACACTACTTGAGGTTAGGTGACTACCGAGGTCACACAAGTAACTAAGGTTTTGAGCCCCAAAACTGCAATTGTGGGGTGAGATAACGGTTCAAAATTTTTATTCCGAATCGAAAACACGTTTGGTAAAATTTCTAATCTTTTGATTTTTTGATTTTTCTTTTTTCTTTTTCTTTTTCTTCTTTCTTTTTCTTTTTCTTTTTCTTTTTCTTTTTTCTCCCTTCTTTTTGTTGGTCCGCCGAAAAACTCGGCCTCGCAGATCCGGGCGGGCGAGTTCGGTTCGGTTGGCGAGGGGTGGGAGGAGGAAGAGGAAGAAGAAGAAGAATAAAAATTGAATAATTTATTTTCTTTATCATTTTTTCTTTTTCTTAAATTCCAAATAACAAAGTAAAAATAAGAAAACCGAAAAAAAATTTACCGAACCGCATTTTTCGGTTCAAAAAATGGTTCAAAAGAACGTAAACAAAGTGTTCGGGATGGTTTCGGTTCTAAGGTTAGGTGACACTCAAAAACACGAAACAACTAATTTTGAGCCCCAAAACTGCAATTGTGGGGTGAGGGTAATCTTGGAGGTTATCAATTAGGCCAATGGGCTTTTCCCAAGTGATGTAGGACTCCCTTCCGTAGGAGCTTAAGATAAACCCGGATATCACTTTAACCTGGTTCTGATACCAACTAAAGTTTTTAACCCCAAAACTACACCCCAAGGTTATTAAGTAGGCCAACAAGCTTTTCCCAAATGATGTCAAACTCCCTTCCGCAAGGACTTAACATACACTTGAGGTCGTGGCTCCAGCGGCTCTTTAGTGCATATGGAGAGAAGATGATGAACAATATAAACTGAACAGTAGCACTTGCATTCTCAAAATATTGAAAACTCAAACTATCCCAAGATCTACATTGGGTTTTTAGCTTTCAAAATGTTGGCATTTGGTCAAGGGACTCAAAAATGGTTGCTAAATACTGTGTATTTTCCCCGAGAGGCTTTAGAAGCCCAAAACTCCTTCTCAATACTAAACCAAACGTAAGCTTAATTTCTGTAAAATGCCGTTTGCAACGAGTGAATGGCCATCACGTATAGACTACTTCCCCTCCGACAGAGCTCCTGCTGTATCTTATTTTTATTCTTATGCCGTATTAGTTTTGGACTATATTTTTGGTCAAAAACACTTGTTTTCGATTTGGAAGCTTAATATCGGGGCTTCCATTTCTTTTCTTTTTTATGTTCGAAAGCCTAGGGCCCGCCTGGTGAATGACTTTATTATCAAAGGTCGAATGAATCTCTCGCGATCTCTAAACGGAGGACACGAAGTGCATTATGAGAACACGGAATCCCGGCCTTTAGAAGTAGCTCCTCATTGGGTAGACAAATCTGAGAACAGATGGTGTATAATTCGTCTATGGGTGGTGATCATTCTACACGGAAATCTCTGTTCTGTTTTTCTATTTCCCTGTTACCGCATCTGCTTTGGTCCCTATTTTTGGGCCGGAATGTAGCTTGCCATTGCAAACTTGTCGACATATGTAGGGAGAGAAGTACCAAAAAAGCCCGCATTGCTACTAGTCTTAAATCTTTCGAGGTAAACTTAATCCTAAATATTTTCATATTTTGTCAATAGAGTTTATCTAATATTTTTTATTGAAAATTATTAATGTAAACACTTGTCATCCTATATGGTAAGGTTGGCACTAATATTGAAATTTTTTTAATAATATTCTAATAATTTTTTTCAATTTTTGTTTTTGTTCTTTTCCATTCGACAAGGGCTAGCAAGTCCTTGCCAATTGCTAGCAAAGGTCGCAACTCTCGCCTAGGCCAAGGTTACCTCACCCTAGAGCCGGCAAGACCGTGATCTTGTTGGGTCAAGGCAAGGCGGCCCCACGCCTGCCAAAATAAAAGGAAAAGAATAATTAAAATTAAAAGAATTGTAAAAATTATCTGTCAATATCAGTTGCATTACATAGAATAGGTAACATCCACATCAGCAAATTTCAGCCAAACTTGCCGAATGAACAAGATTGACAAATTATTGAAAAGTTTAAATCTAAATTGACCTAATCGGAATGTTTAAAACTAATTTGATATTAATATAATAGGATTATACCTTAATAAGTATTTTTCCACATCTAGACTGAACTATTTGGTCATCAACATTTAAGAGTGCTATACGTATGACAGAACGACCCTATCATGGATGGACATTTTGAATCATATGACCTTCGCGTGAAGCTAATGAACCTCATTCTAAACGTGTGGGAAGACCCGGTCTAGTCACATGAACCTTCCAAAAGACTCGGTGCCGAATCGAGCACAGTGACATTCAAATTATCGGATTTTAACTCCGCATTGCTAGGCGGTCTAATTCAGCCCTAAAAGTTCCAACAAAACCCATCATTAAGGTAAAAATTGCCGCTGCATATGATGCAAATGCTCCCACGGAGGGTTAAAGAAGTGGGTATTTGGATCATTGATCGATTAAAAACCCAATTTAAATTGTACAAGAGCGTAACAAATTAAGCATGCTTCCCAGACTCGAAGCTATTCAAGTCGAAGGAAGTTTTCCAAGGAAAAAATATGGGAAGAAAAAAGATTTTTGAAGGATGACTCGGGACTTTCATTTTTTTCGATTTTATATCACCAGGTGCGCCCCATGGCAATTCCCAATTGACCATATTCTGCGGCGTGCGTGACAATTCCCCGTTACTTACATGCCCAATCATGGTACAAGGACCCGTGCAATCATATTACTATTACTCCTGTGCATGGGGTGACGTTCGAAAAATAAACCTCTTGAAAAACGCTTTAAGGTCCTCGCCCGTGAGCACAGAAAATGAAATCTAACATATCAACGGATGGACTCTTCAGTCGCCTTCTTCCTATATTGCATCATCTTTTTCTCCGGCTATTGCATCGCCGTCTTAGTGTAACACTAGCTTCCCGAGCGATATTCTTCTGATGAATAAAGACGACAAGGCATAACTCTTGAGCCGGAGCACATCATAGATTAACATTAACAGAAGATCAAGAAAAAAACCTAGTCATAAACCTGCTTGAAGAAGCTTCCATCATCTAAGTTTCTCTTCTGCAACTGTCCGCCATTAGATTACAACTCAATCCGGGCTTCAAGAGGCCAATTTCTTGCCACTGTATTACCCACAATGGATAGCTCCCTAGAGGCAACAGAGAAGAGAGAACAGGCATACAAAAAAAATACAAAAACACATGTATGGCCATGATAACTTTTCTTGTTTGGCCCAAAGCAAGACAGTTACATGTAAAAACTTGTTCTTCACATCAACCACTCATAGTCACAAATACAATTCTCAACTAACAACAGGTTCAACCATGACTCAAAAGAAACAAGAGTCAATCACATTCTACTAAAAACTCAACAATGGAATGCAGTTAATAGCAACGCAATTTTCCGTCTATTTGCTTTTAATGCAATTCAATAGATTCAAAAAGTTGTATCATTTTCATCGCTCCAAATGAAACTTTTATCTAGGAGTTGGTAAAGTGAATTACTTCATAGCAAGTCTGAAAAAACAAAAAATGTCAATACCATTTTTCATAAACTTATCCGATATAAAATGCCCACCAGAGATTGAACGTTGTCTAACAATGAATGCCAAGATGAATGCATCATATTTTCTCAAGGCCTGCCAATTCTTTATATTCACTTAAAGGTGGAAGAGCTTCACATGAATAAAGTCAAATAAAAGGTAATAAGTCCCATGACAGTGGGAATTTCTCGCCTGGAACCAAGCCAATATGGACCAGATCCATCACAACCATATAGATGGTGCGGGGTTCAACATGGGCTCCACATATAGGTCCCACATGAAAAAACCAAAAAGCACTCAGTCCATGAACTTAAGTCTAAGCAAGAATATTATCATAATAGCAATTCCAAGTTTCTCCCAACCAAAGTTCTTTCCACAGGAAATGTCATGAAAAAACAGGAAAGCACAAAGGATTTTGACCATGAAATGCTCCATCTACATAGAGCCAGGGTTGTAACAAAAGCATAGATAAGGTCGAACCAGCAAGGGAATAAAGCCTGATTCTTAACTCAACCAGTATTGAACCATAAAAAGAGGGTTACCGACATGAAACCAAAAACACTCGAGGCATCATGACTCTTTAAAGGTTAGCATTAAGACACTTGCCACAACGTTGCAACTGATGGCTTGCAAATAACTACGCATGTCTCAGAAAGGCATTTGTTGTCGATTTCACTCCACTAGACAATAAAAAAGGGAATCTGCAATTAGTGAAAGACAAATTTCAAGACTTCATTCCTGTCCAATAAACTGATTAGTCTTCAAGAAGCATGCAGCATCTATCAACTTCTGATACACAATTAATCAAGAAAATTTCGTCCACCAAAAGCATGATGCAGATGGATGATGTTTCCTGTTACTAATGGCGCATATTCCTGACAGAAGCTAAAATGAACTCTTATACCCAGAAAATTCCGATTATATTATAATGAAGTATAATATATTAACAAAATATAACCAAGATCTAGTTTAACCAAACTGGACATAATACTGTCAATATGGCGAAGCGAAAACTAAGAGTTATATGGTACCTCTGATGAGCCTGAATGAACAACTAATGGAAGTTCTATAATCCAATTTGAAGGTAAACTCCTCAACCTGCTTGCAACTTGGATACTGCAGGTGACAGCCGCAGACAAACGTCAAAAAAATTCAAAAGATTACAGAAATCTCGACACCATCACATGCCATCAGTACAATAAGGATATTTCCAGGCTTCCCAGTTCACAAAATAAGTCACGTAGTTACAATATTTTGGATCTAGCAAATGGGGCAAAAAATACTCGTCCTTCTCAAAAAGCCGCAAATGCGATAAGCATTGACAAACAGGAGATATCTCAATAGTCAAGCTATTAATAACCTGCCAGCAGCCAGCTTTATAGAGACAATCAATGAACTCCTTATATCCACGTGTCTCAAGAGGCAATTGAGTAAATATCAATTGTTCCCGCTAACAAGAGTTAGAAGTCCAAAGGCCATCTCAATTAAGCAGAAAAGTTTTTTGAACCATATTTCCCTAAGGTATCAAAAATATTACATAGCTCTTGCTGACTCTGTGTTCTCTACTTACCTCAGGTCCTAAACAAAGATTGTGATCAAACTAAAGAAAACAGTAGCGAATGGGCAAATTTGTTCCCTTATGATTTGGTTCTCGCTTTTCCAGCTTAAAGGGCCAAAATAGCCAGTTGCTTCAAAAGGCTTAAATCTTCAATGTCTATCGCGCCGAACATGATGGAGCATGAATGATAGCAAATTTGCCAGATTATGAGTGATTATTTGGTTCAAGCTGCCAGCAGAAAGTTCTTATAAAATGTATAAGCAACTTCTCAACCAGCTACACAATAGAACATCTTTGTCAAAAACGGCTTTCCCAAGTTTTAATCTCCGTTATCTCAGATTCACTTCCATGTGCACAATGCTGAAGGAAGACAAGTTTTCAAATGCCATGGCAAAGAAAAAAATTGGACGACAACAATGGTCTTGAATATGATTAAACAGCTCATGAAATCTCTCAAGTCGATCCATTATCCACCATATCAAACAAAGAAATATTGTCCCAAAAGAGACAAAACTATTGAGACATGGACCCTCAAATCTAGAATTGGCAGTTTACCTTCCAAACATAAAGGTTACTCGTTACTGTGATATTCTTCCTGTATGTAAAGAAAAGAACGTCCTTGAACTTCAGACCACCGTCTCTTGCAAACAGAGTGTCAATATCAAAAAGATAGAAAAGATGAATAGTAATTTAGTTCTTGTAATAGCCAAAAAATCCAAACCAAAAGAAGATTGTTACAGCGTACAGTCAATGCTATTTTACATACAAAAGTTCACGCTGAAATTTTTCCTCAAAATGTAAAATAAAGAGGCCATCATGCCACACCTTGCGATGCAAGCAGGGTCGCAGATGCATATCTATTGGTGATCAAAGCTGGTGAACAAAGTAAACCTGCGAGAAATCCAGCTTACAAATGGAGAGCAAGAACAGCTTCTCCACCCAAGCATGGTGCCTGCTAAAAAATAAGATGAATGATCTCCAGATAAATATGTTCCCAACTCCCGTCAATGCAACTCTCACCTCAACCATGTCCATTTTGTGTATACAGACTGCAGCATGAGGATCACAGGCTATCCTATTCATTTAGCCAAACAAACCTCCACCCCCAAGTTCACCTTGCATTAATTCCTTCCTGCGTTGCTCTTCTAAAGGATCTGGACTCTTCAACACCCTTCGCATGCGCCTAATCACAAACACAAAAAGCAACAAAAAGAAGTACATAAGTAGGACAACAAGCTAGGACTGTTATAAGTTACCAGAAAGACAATGGTAAAAGGTACAAAAGTTCGGAAACAGCCCAAACACTTCCCCCAAGTACCAAAGTATCAAGCTAAGACAAATTACCTGTCTTGAGCATGTTGAGCAGGAAAAGTAGGCATAAAATCTTTGGACTTTGGAAGAGGGACTTCACGGAACCACTCATGATTAAGGGCAGCCTCTGCAGTTATTCGCTGTTCAAAGATAAAAGACCAAGTAAGTCATCCTACAAACGCAACAAGTGGAGCACGACACCACATGTAGATCTAGAATTACCTTTTCAGGGTCATAAGTAAGAAGCTTATTCAACAAGTCAAAACCAGAATCTGAAAGTACAGGACGTCCAGTGAAAGATGTTGGTGGAAATTTCTTCCGCAACAAGTTGTACCTGAAAGTAACACAACACTTGTCAATCAATAAACAAGAAATATACTCTGGAACTGAAGTTGTCACCATGAAGGCCAGAAACCCAGACCAGAATCACCCAAAGCTGGAAGCCTGGGACAAATGTTATCAAGGATGTGAACATCTGGATGCACATAAACTCAAGCAACTTATACATGGAAAAAGTATACTTACTGGTGCTTAACAAAGTTGACCTTGACACCAGGGAGCTTGGAGAAACCCGGCCAGATTGTCTCATTAGGTGTTCCAAGAGTTCTAAATATCTGCAGATAGGATTGCAAGGGACAAAATTAAAATCCATTGAAGCACTGGAGCAGCAGCAACAATGAAAGCAAATATAAGTAGAGTAAGGCATTTTACCTTGTCAAGTTGATCAAATTCAGTTTTCCCATTAAAAAGTGGCTCCTTGGATAACAATTCAGCCATGATACAGCCCAGGGACCACATGTCAATGGCAGTTGAGTACTGTTTTGCCCCCAACAGGAGTTCAGGTGCCCTGCAGAACAAGTACAAAAGCGTGACAAACAACCCATACCCTGGATTATTGAAAAAGGAGGACTTGCACAAAGCGATATTTCATCACAACCATAGAAATGCACACAAAACAGCTAAAAATAAAACAGAAGATGCAATAAGGTGTCAGATGCCAGTATCATGAATTAAACAAAAAGTGACAGATACTTTTCAGCTTACCTGTACCAAAGAGTAACCACCAAGTGAGTGTAAGGCTTTAACGGGCTCCCATACTGCCGAGCCAATCCAAAATCGCAAATTTTCAACTCACCACGATTATTAAGAAGCAAATTTGATGTTTTAAGGTCCCGATGAAGCACCCAGTTGTCATGAAGATACTTCACACCTTCAAATAGCTGCAACATTAGACATTTGACCTCACTTTGACTAAAAGGCTGTTTCATTGTCTCCATCAGCCCTTTAAGATCGTGCTCCATGTATTCCATCACCATAAAGATGCTGTCAAGATTGCTTCCCACCACAACTTCTTTGACATCCACAATTGACGGGTGATGAAAAGATAGCAGAATATTTATTTCCCTCAAAGAAGTCAAAGGAAAACCTTCCCTTTCCTTTTCCATCTTTACCTTCTTCAATGCTACAATTTCTCCAGTTTTCTTGTCCCTAGCTCTGTAGACTACACCATAAGTCCCTTCATCTATCTTGTTAAGCCTCTCAAACTCATCAACACTTCTACAACCCTGCAGCATATTTACACTTCTTTGAGGCGGACCAACAGGTTCTGGCATTCCTCGAGAATCATTGTCACTTTCTGAATTAGTGTCAGACATGTCGTTGATCATATCATCATTACAGTTCTTTTCATCAACATCCATGTAATCATGGTCAGAATAGTGGTTATCACTGGATGACCCAGCAGTGCCACCTTGTCCATCAGGTTCAGAAGACCTGCGTCTAACTCTGTCTGAACCATCTTTCTTAAGCTTCCCCAGCTCAGGACTGACTGATTTGCCACGTCCTCTGATTCCTAATGATTCCAACAAAGATGTCTTCTTTCTTCTTGTAGGAAAATCTTCATCCTCTACTATCTCACCCTCATCAACTGGAGAATTATCTCCAGCTGCCCATCTGGAAGATGATATATTATGCATTGGCACATAATCTTCATCTTCTAGCTGTGTTGCCTCCTGCTCTTTACCCCATCGTTCATCATTTGAAGGTAAAGCCAATGCCAAAGAGCCTAGTAATGGAGACTCAGCCCCAGATTCACCACTTAAATTAACATTTTCAGTAACTGGTGAGGAAGACTGCGGTTCTTGACCTAAATCACTTTTAACTGAAGATATCTGTACAACCCCATTGTAAGTATTAGGAATCTCACGGTATGATTTAGGAAGTGGAGGTGGAGGAGGAAGGGCAGCAACCGTGGTGGAAGCCCTTCTTTTCAATGCCTTGCTTGATTCATCATCATCTCTATCCCAAATTATAGGTGAGAATTTCCTCTTCCTCTCCACAACTGGGGAGTGGGTCCCATTCTCCGCCATCTTAGAAACCTCTATGCCCTTAACCCCTGTGTCAGACTCTATGGCATCCTCAGACCCACTTTCGCTGGACAATTCACCTGGCTCTCTATCCATGGTCCTAACTGAAATACCACGATGCCTAGATCCACCGGCACCGGCACCTCCACTACTCCCAGAGTCACTTTTACTCGAAGAGGAGTGGTGAGCGCCATTTGCCGCTTCCCTCTCCTTAACATCCTTCTGCCTAACCCTAGCCCTATCTCTAGCATTACGACTTCCGACTGGCTCCTCATCCTGATTGCTGCTCCCACTCCGGTCATATTCCTCCTTAGAATAGCCCAAATCCCGCTTTGACGCATGCAAGTTAGACTCACGGTCCCTCAACTCATTGTCACGATAACCCCCATGCCTCCCAGCCGCCATATATAAATTCACAAACACAAACCCAACAAATAAAAACAAAAAACCCTAAAGAACCGCACCTCTACTCAAAGAAACAGAAAAACACACCGCTCTTTTTCAATTTTCCACTGACCAACAAAAAAGAAAAAAGAAAAGAATCCCAATCCTAATCGCAAGGGCACCCCCAAGCGGAATAACCAGAATCCCAAACCCAATTCAACAGTTGAATAACAAAGGTAGCAACGACAAACCGTGAATTTATGCACCCCAGCTAGGAAGCGCGAAATTCAGCTCCGAATCGGCAACTGCGGTACCGAGATTCGACGCTGAACCCTAAGGAAGATATCGAGGCTCTGCAATACGCCGAGCCTAGGAATGAAAAAAATCCCGGATTCCTCAATCGCCGGAGTGGGGGGAGAACGGCGGACGGAGGAAAGCCGCCGGAGGGCTCGCCGGCGACGAAGAGGAGAGAGAAAGAGAGAGAGAGAGAGAGAGAGAGAGAGGAGATGGGGGCGAGCCGCTGCTCTGCGAGAGCGAGAGAGGAGGACGGCCTCGATCGAGGGAGTAGCGAGTAACAGAGAGGGCGAGATTGATTGGCCGAGGCGCATTTTATACGGGGCCGGTGATGGGCCTCCGCCTTTTGGGCGGCTCTGATGTCGAAAGAAGATTCCCAGGGCATATTTGCCGTTGACCGCGTTGACTTGAAACCCAGCATGTAGAAATTTGGAGGAGAAAAGGACTGAAATGTATAGGGGGAGATGATGGCTCACTCAAGAGTTGCACTCATGGAGATTTATTTTTTGAACCCTTCCAATAGATTTTGCACCTAAAGTTGGAAACTGCTGAGAAGACATCGATATCGTCTTTTCGCGCCCAAAACGAGACCTCGAATTAGAAAGAGCGTTACTGAAACTGAAGTTATCGGATTCTGAAATCTGTAAAGCTTTTTCACGCCACGTTAAGAAAAGCGGTCGAAAGGGGTGGGACATAATTGATGGCGGGTAAATTAGGCGATAATGACGGGACGGGCAAGTGACATTTCATTTATGGACCCTCGCAAGTAAGGGGGAAAATCAAAATTTTCCAATAAATCGAGATTTTTTTTTGGGGGGTTAGAAATAGGTAGATCCCTTGAAAATAATTTTCAAGGGAACCAATGCAGTAGACATGATGATTTATTGGCTTTAGTTCTATTATTTAGAGAATTCGCAATTTTAAAATTAATTTAAAATTGAACCAAAACTATTATTATCAAGGCTAAATGCATTGTTTAGATTAAACCGTGACTTGGGAAATTAATTATTGTAAAAAATTAATTAGAAGCTCTTGCTAATGTTGTCATCTTAGCCAGAGGTGATTAGTTTCAAGCTGATTGACTCCCACCCTCAAATTGGGAATTGCCCAATCAACATAAATGTCCCCACTTTGGAAGAGACATGAAACTTGTGAGCAACCAACAAGGTTGGAGGCTGAAAGTGACCAAGTGCAAAGTGATAGACGGAGCTACAAGGCTGAAGGTGATCTAGAGTAAAAATGAGAGAGGGATCGACAAGGTTAGAGGCCTTTAAGAGTGAGAGTGGGAGAGGGAGGCAAGGTCGCGAGATAATTGAAGCAAAAGACTAAGAGAGATAAAGAGGAAACTAGAGTTTTGGTTTAAAAAGTTAAAACTTAAAAATCAAGAAATATTTATATGTATCTATCAGTCCAATTTGGATCGGCGAGTGGGCAATTTCACACTCAAATCAGGAGCAAGACCAATTTCCATGAGAATTGCTGGTTTTGGGATAATGCGATTCAATTCCATATAATTCCCAGTTCTTTTACCTACCTTTAATCTTGCCCACTTGAAAACCATCCAAAATTGAAAATGTTTTTTTTTTTTACCACAAGGTGATATAAATTTATAGACACCTTAGATGGGACGATTTTACCTTCAACAACTCTATAGACGTGGATATTCATGTAAAAATAAATAAATATCTTATTGGCATTTGATTTACTCTTGTAATTATTCAATGACTTAACTTTTTTTGTCGGATTATTCAATTACTTGGTTTATAAAATTCATTTTGGAGAAAAGATGAATTGGCGCCAAGTATACGTACAAGCATGATTATGACTCGGTGAGGATATCTATTGTCAATTAAAATATTTAAATTGACGCGATAGTGCCGTGTACCTACGATCAATCAAATCATGTCAATATAGTTAGTAAGGGCCTGCATGGTAACGCTCCAGGGAACACTCGTTTCAAAAGAGCATCGTCAGAGTTTGGAATATTGAGATCAATGGCATGGTTTTGGACACGGTAGATCATCTGGTAATGTAAGGTAGCAGCGATAGATCCAGGAGTTTGAGGAGCTCCAGTGATTTGTAGCTGAACCTTAAGAGCAGTAAGTAGGTTGGGATCTGCAAGAGCAATGTTGAAATTTGGGAAAAGCGTGACAAAAACAGTTCCCGCATTCATGTCTTAGATGTTTTTGCATGGTTCAAGCCGCTCCAGTATTGGAAAGAACTCTTCAAAATCCAGAATCGTCAAGGAAGACCTGAACCAGAACGTCATACCATTGTCCTATTCCACCGCCCATGGACATATTGCCATCCCACTGGATGGATCTCTGACACACCTTCTGTTGCAGGAACGTCAAGTTACAAGCCTCAAGTTTTTTAAGAATCTGCACAAGTTCACCAGACACTACCCTACTCCATTACCACCAGCAGATCCTCATCAAGAGAACTCCAGAGAATTCTATGCCAGCAGAATCGCACCATCCCACCGAAGCAAGGCCATCCGCCTGTCCCTATTTCCCTGACCACCTCGACGCTGGGATCCGATGAAAGAAAAGATCCTGTAGCCTCCAGGATCTTTCAAAGAAACAATCCGGACTCCTCCACCCCCTATGATCCGTGTGGGGGACCACTTTCCCAAGATCCATGGGAGACACCCCAAATTACGCCCTTTTTCTCAAGACTTTTCGGTGCTAGCTCCTCTCGTCCGCTGGACCTATCGGCGGGAAATCGAGAATCTCATTCGCGCCTTTAAAAGAGAAAAGATGGAAGCTCCAGTCCATCCGATATGGATGAGGACGTCTTTCGCTCGGAACAACGATAGCTCATCATAGCTCGATGATTCGGCTATGACTACAATGCTAGAGACGGAAGAGACAAATAAAAAAAGTCCCGAAAACACTTTTCACCGTGCATCGAAGCACACTGTTCACCTTGTTCATTCATCCAGCCTAGTTCTTTGTAGCACCTACCGAAAATCCACTTGTTCATAGTTGGTCACGGGTTTTCCTCCTATGTTTGTAGCCTATTAATGGCTAGTGTGCTTTCATAATTGTGTTTTTGGCTAGTCGCCATTCCTTGTCGTTTGTATCCTCCTTTGCGCCTATATAAGAGCAAGGAGTCCCCATTGTAAGATCCATCGAGTGAAATAAGAAGTGTGTTGTGTACTCTACTTCCAACATGATCTTCTAAACACTCACATTCTCTTCTAGACCGAGCGATGGTTACGAATAAACACTATGATTGAGAAAAATCCCTGAAAGGTATGCTCCGCACTTGCCCTTTCTGGGGATCCCGTGCATCGAAATTTCCGATATTCTAGAAGATCACTATGATCTAAGCTCATGACTGAAGCAACTTGGTGGCTAACAGGGCGGTCCCTTTAAGGCACGGAGAGCCGTGTGTGGGATAGCATACCGCCACAAGTTTGCCACTCGGTTTATGAATTTAGTGTCATAGGACTCTTTATGGTATCGAGCCAAGGATTTCTTTAAATCATTTTAGTTTGTTCTTAACTATGTTACGTTTCTAGAAGAGAAATTCTTATCCTATGGAAACCACGACTCGCCCTCCGTCTCCTTTCCTATTTCTCATACTTCTACTCTTTCTCTTCACCTCCACCCGAGCTTCGAAATCTTCATGTTCCAAGATGATAGACTATCTTTATGAGGTATCATACCTCACCGAGGATAGTAAGATCTCGAGACTCAACTTCCCATGATGAACCCATATCTTTGCGTTTGCTAAACCACCATCATTTTCACCTCTCGAGATCCATTAGACACCTCATCAGGCATACCCCTCGAACTGTTAAAGAGTATGTCCAATCCTCTAGCTTTGATCAGCATCCCATTCAGGCAACTGAACAAGAACAGTTTGTCACCCTCCAAATACCACCAGAATTTCCTGCTCAATGGATCCAACAAGGCTATACTCATCTCCATTTTGGAGCCATCCGTCTTGCCTTAACCTTCCATGGTCGGAAAGGCCTTCCTAGGTTCTTTGCTCGAATAGCCCGCTAGACACCGCATTCTTGGAATATCAGCAAGCTTGTGTTGGCACCATCTAGACTACCATGAATGCGGGAACTGTTTTTGTCACGCTTTTCCCAAATTTCAACATTGCTCTTGCAGATCCCAACCTACTTACTGCTCTTAAGGTTCAGCTACAAATCACTGGAGCTCCTCAAACTCTGGATCTATCGTTTGCTACCTTACATTACCGAATGATCTACCGTGCCCAAAACCATGCCATTGATCTCAATATTCCAAACTCTGACGATGCTCTTGTTATATCTGTTGATCATGACCAGACATCTTGTATCAATGTTCCTCGACAGATCCCACGAAGCGAGCTAGTAAAGCTCCTCCCTGATAGTTGGGTAACCAACTATGAAAAACTCCATCAAAGTTGTAAGCGATCCGAATCAAGTGAACCACGTTCACCGAAAAAGATGGTACTTTATTGCCATCAAGTTTAACAAAACCAAAGAGGAACCTTCCTCCATTTTTCCCACCATCCTTCACTTTACACCCCGCCCGCGACCTGTTTCAAGCGAACCGGATGACAAACGATTCGTCCCATCTTTTGACTCTCGGGGACAACCGATTCATCTGTTCAAAGACCCTCTGTTGGGCATTGCTTTTGGGATCCAGTGTGCTTGTCCATCCTCAGTACACAATTTGAAGACGAAGATGACAGACCCTCTTCCTCAAAAAAGAAAAAGAAAAAAGATACTCTTTATCAAAGGTATCTTGATAGAGATCCAACCTGTTGGACCTCTAGGAGAAGACGGGGGTAAATACCGTTCATTGTCTCCTACGGACCGCCTAAAACTCCTAAGATAACCTCACCTCCACCTCCCTGTAAACCAATCACTCCTCCTCCTCAACCTCCAACCACACCCATGATCACTTCCCTTTCTACAAGCCCATTCAAACATGGGTAAAAAAGAATCCTTCATGTCCTCTAAACTTACCAAGACCAAGCACCCGTATATCCCACTCGCCCACCCCCGTTTTACCCACCATATGTATGTTCCATCCCGATGACTTTCCTCCACTCGAAGCCACCGAATCATCTAGAAGCGAAGATCCACCCCGAAAATTTCCTCCACTAGAAAAGTTCTCCGACCCTCACCAAAGATTTCAGCACTCCCCCAAAATCCCAAACCCCACGGGCCTTGATGCCCAAGGACAACGGAATGCTTGACCCTCCGCCTTTGGAAACCATTTTGAATTGGCAACCGAAAATGCTTTGGCCCAAAATGAGCTTACAGGGCGGTGTTGCTACACGTCTTGAACGTGTAGACAAGACCACCGACTTATCTTGCCGTATGTTGAAAGACTTCGAGAAAAGGCTTCATTTGCTAGAAACCAAGCAAGCACCTCCTAGCCATTATTTGGAAGATCAAAAGCCGAAATTGAAAAGCTCAAAAGGCAAATTCAAATTCTCAAAAGTCGGCGATCTTTCACTCCAATTGATCCACCTTTCTTTCCCTCTCCTTCTTTGCCACCTAAGCGAGAATCATCTCTAGGATCATCATCCTCTTTTTGCTTTCTTGTTCTCGGCTCGCCCGCTCCTCCACCCCGAACAATTTTTTGATTCTCGAGAAAAAACTCCGCAAGCTTAAACAAAAGCGAAGAGTCTTTCACTCCTACATAAGTAATCACCATCTCCTCCTGGAACACCCGAACACCTACCCAAAGTGATCATCCTCCCAAAGAACCCACCTCGCTACCCCGACCATTTCTAACCCCATTGAGACTTTTCTTCGACGCATCCGAGATTCCTTCAATTGCTGTCATCAAACCATCCACGCTACACGAAAAGTTGAAACTTCGTCTGAATCCAATTTCGACGTCTTTACCGAATCGGTTTCTTCGGAAGACGATTTGCTTATGGCAAATAGTGTCAAAGACGAAGATATATTTTATGAACTAGAAATACATCACCCAGAGCAACCTGATGCAACCCAGCCTTTCACTGCATCGTCCTCCAAGGTTTACTTTACTTTGGACGACATCCCATATCATAAGTGGCCTGATCGACTCCACGAATTTCATGCTTGGCTCACAACCGGGCACATTTCGAACCCAAAGACCTATGATATTCTCCTAGAATTTACCGGTCGCTTTCTTGGAGCACTTAAAGATTGGTGGCATACCTTGCTCCGAACAAGATCGATGTACTTCTTGACTTTCGGCCTTTGGATAATGCTATCCAGGATTATCCATATGTATTTCATTGGCAAACCCGAAGACTCCAAAGAACTCAAGAGAAAGGAGTTTTTTGACCGCAAATGTTGCTCATTAAGGCGTAAAGATCTTGGCCGACATTTCCAAGCCATGATCAAGTTATTCTATTTACTTGGTGCAGATTGAATCTCAAGCCTATCTTCTTGGCATCCATCCCAAGAGAATTAAGTCAAGCTGCGAAAAACCCTCCAACAAATGCATTAAAAGCCTCACGTGCCACCCTTGGTGAAATCCAACAAGCAGTTCATATCGCCATAGAAGAACTATGTCTCCGCGAGAGAAGCCTTCCCGAACTTCCTCAAAGAAGACAATGAGCCCTCACACATCTTGATAAGGCATGCTTTAAACTCCGGTTTGAAGATAAAGTGTCCCTGTGGAATCCCTCTTGCACACAAGCTGCAAAAAAAAAGACACTTTAGAAAGTTTTCCTTCAAGAAGACACGCAAAGGAAAAAGTAAAGGTAAATGGAAATTCTTGCGAAAAAGCCATCATCGCTCCTCCAAAAACGAAGCAAAGACAGATGCTATGTTTGCAACAAAAAGGACATTTTGCAAAAAATTGTCCAAAGGCCAAGAGTCGTGGAGCCATTTGATTGATAAAATTGCTCGAGCACCGGCATCCAACTTGATGATTTCGACATTGAGTGCATCTTCTCCTTAGACGACCAACCCTCGAAAATACCCTCTGTGCTATTCAAACATATAGCTCGGACTCGGCCTCGGATTCACGAAAATGATGTCTTCACCTTCTTCCCGATACTCGCACCACATTCACACCATCGAACCAACACACCACCCATATATCCCCATCCATATCCTTTTGTCCAAATATCATAAACCAATCCATTTGGTGGCACTTATTGATACTGGAGCAAGTTCTTCCATTTTAGACTCTAAGATTCTCCTAGAAGAGTTATGGAAGCCATACACCAGGTATTTCAATTCAGCTTCTGGTGACACATTTGCTACCAAGTATCGAAGTAAGCCAATTACCATCCAATTCTTTCCCCCCGTGTTCTATTACCACGAGTCCTTGGTTCCATCCCCGAACAAAGATATTATCATTGGTCGGGACATTCTCACCCAACTCCCTGCTCGAATACTTTCCCGAGGTTTACGTTTCAAAAATCAGTTCGGGAATTTGTAGAAACCAAACGGTTCTATACACTTGAGCCCGCCTTGTTTGACCCAATCATCCGAGTTTGATTTCCTCTTGTCTTTGAGTCACATTCGAGTTCTCCTGACATCTCCGGTTTTATGTCAAGCTCCCATTCAAGAAGAATGAAGACATTAATCCGACGAGAGCAAGTCATTCGTGGGAATGAGCCCTCAACACCTTGCACTTGCACGCAAGAATGTGCGAGAACTATTAGCACAAGGTCTCATTGAACCATCGACTCTCAATGGGCATGTGAAGCATTTTATGTCAACAAGCGAGCTGAACAAAATCGTGGAAAAATGAGGTTAGTAATAAATTATCAACCTCTCGAATGAATTCCTCCGGGATGATAAATTCCCATTACCCCATCGAAACTCCATTTTTCTTAGCCTTGCCCGAGCAAAGATTTATTCAAAATTTGATCTTAAGGCGGATTTTGGCCCCGCCAGGCAGGACCCAAGACAGGGTTCCAATGGACCTTGTTCCTTTTGGCCTTAAGACTGCACCTTCCCTTTTCCAAAAGACTATGTGCAAAATTTTTGAACCAATTCTTCCAAATTCCCAAATCTATATTGATGACTTCCTTTTGTTCAGCCCTAATGAACAATCTCATTGCCAACTCTTGACACAATTTGCGTAAAAAGGCATGGCATTATGCTTTCTCGAAAAAAAATGATCCTTGCCCAAACGAAATTGAATTCCTTGGCATGCACTTGAAAGAAGGAACTTATTGCCCGAACCCCATATTGCGGAGGAACTCCAAAATTTCCCGAAAAGGATCTCCATACCTGACATGTCCAAAGAATTCCTTGGCATTGTAAATTACTTGCGAGATTTTATTCCTCATATTTCCACATATCTCCGACCTCTACAAAAGATGCTCAAAAAGAATCCTCCCTCATGGGGACCCAAGCAAACTCAGTCAAGCTCTCGCTCAAACAACTTTTACAGGATCTTCCTCCCTTAAAAATCCCATCTACCGGCAAAAGAATCCTCCGAGATGCGATTGGGCAGCTATTCTTTTAGAAGAAATTGATGGGAATAGGCATATTTGTGCCTACAAAAGTGGTCGATTCTCTCAAGCCCATTACCATTCCACTTTCAAGGAAATACTTGCCAAATATGGCATCAAGAAGTTTGAGTTTCATCTCATAGGACACCATTTTCTTGTTGAAATGGATATGTCCTCCTTTCCCCATGCTCAAGTTTAAACAAAAGCAAGTCCCGCACCCACAATTACTCCGATGGGCTGAATGGTTTTCAAAATACTCCTTCGAAGTCAAACACATTCCAAGGACAAAGAATGTCCTAGCCGACTTCTTATCCGGACCAAAGAACCGGTTCAAGCGGTACATGTATGTCAAGAAGGAACCCCTCTTAGAAACATATCGCACCACTGACATGCAGTGTGGATGGCCGAAACTTAAATACCCTCCTGAGATCCCTTTGGCCATTCGACATAATGTCTTGAAAGAAAGACTTCCGGAATTAATGTGGGAATATCAGTTCCAAATTTTTCGTGAATATGGCGGCCTAATGCTTAGACCAGATGGACTCCATCCACAATATCCATTCATCCATCCCCTTCGATGGTCTCCGAATGATGCATTTCCTGAAGACATGAAATGGTTACTTTGGTACATGTTCAATCGTGAATTTCCTACTGAACAAATTTTGCAGGTATTCATCAAAGAAGCAGCTGGACATGTCCATAACCAAGTGCAAGAATGTGCAGAACTATTAGCACAAGGTCTCATTGAACCATCTGACTCTCAATGGGCATGTGAAGCATTTTATGTCAACAAGCGAGCTGAACAAAATCGTGGAAACAAAAAATCTGTTCCCGGGAACAGAAACGCGTTTGGTAAATTTTTGTTCCCGGAATGTGCTGAGTAGAAATGAAAAAAAATCAAAAAATTAGAAATTTTTACCAAACGTGTAGTTAGTAATTTGCTTTATATATTCTCCATAGCAAAAGAGAACATTCCAATGCACTGTAACATTTAAAGAAAGTACAAGAGGAGAAATGGGATCGTTATAATATTCCCCATGAATCTAAACCAAAAAAAAATATGGCCTTGATGAAATATTGTGTAATTTTCATGTAAATATTTTTCTTTCCTCTCAATTTCTTTGTCTTCCCAAACAAATCAATTCTTAATTCTTCAACCTTAGAGAAATCATTCTCTCCATCAATTCTTTCCTCACCCCAACTCTCTTCACCTGAGTTTTCTCCACCTCCCACCTTTTTATCATCCGAACATGTCGTAAGCAGCCTCTTAACGAGTGTTCCAGGCTACTTTGTTAGAAAGGGAATTTTTTTTAAATCGGACGCATTTTCTCGGGACAACCCGCAGTGGTACTTGTTTTAAATGATATTTGGATCGAACCATTGTGGTCCAATTGGCTCCCACTCACGTCGCTGACAATTAAAAATACCTCCAGCCGACCACGTGATCATTTGTTACTTTTGAATAAGGCATTTGGTGCCTTTTAGCGACAGCAATGAGGCCCAGTAAGGGTCATTTGGGATATGATGGTCCAATCCGAAGATCATTTGAAACAAGCCTTTTAGAAAATGGAGAGCGAATTTTGAAATATAAAACGACCCCACTTCATTATGTTATGTACTGACACGAATCAGTTCTCATTCTCTTAGTTAAGATACAAGCTCGACCTGTCAAATTAAATCTAGGATCCAGTATGGTAACCCTGTTATCACATGAGCATATCAATCAGGCCCATGATCGGACCATTTATGAAGAGGAAAATGAATGATTATCAAGCGTATGTCTAGAGAGAACTAGGTTAAACCGTCCATTCAAAACTTCCATCTTCTTCATTTGCTGTAAATTCTACCGCCATCGACAAAATTCGAAATATGCATACTGCTTCCACAGGACCGATGACATGAACAATCACCATTACTATAATCTTCAATCCATGAAGTTTTGCATCAACTAATTTAACTTGCAAATAACAGTTTCTCTTTTGGACAATTTTATGTAGTTACATTGCCAGAGCTCTACCAGCAGAAGGAAGGAAGCTTGAGCGAGATCGAAGAGGGCAAGTGACCGGTCCTCCTTATGTAGTCTGCCCTCTCTGACGTCCTCACCGCCTTCTCGTTCAGCTTAGCCTCTGCATTTGCACGCTTCTCTTCTGCTATTCTCCTTGTGGAAGCGAGTTTGTTCGTTAATTTCTCCTGCGCACGAGCTTTCAATCTCTCGGCCTTGACCTGGAGATGGAGCAGAAAGTATTAGAAATGCCGTTATAGAGATGCATGTCCTGTTTCGTGGGGTGTCTGCAAAATGCATGATGTTTCAGAGAGAGAGATCAACTGCACAGTACGTATGTCTTCAAACCCTGAATACAGGATCTAAGATTCAAAACGAGCCTCTAACCATGGCGCATCAAGTCGTGAATTTTCAAGGATACACAGAGATTGATATATGAAACCTATTTACCGTGCCCTTTTCTCTGGGCTTCCTTTTGCTTTGTTCCTAAATAATATTCGAGCAAGTTCCATGAATTCAAGCTACTCAAAGCCCAAGCGGAATCACTATTTGTTGAATAGGAGAGAGTTCTACTGTGAATGGTGACTCGAGTAACTAAGTGTGGGACCAGAAGCATGGTGAAGTTCGAAGGCTGTTATTGAGCGCTTCCACCGTGCAGGGCAGATGAGACAAGCCCTTTGTACGCAACAGAAGCTGCAAAAGAAACCATGACAAAGGAGGCACACGGAAGTGTCGAGTTTTCTTCAGCACTTTCCTCGGACTACAGCTAAATGAAGTACTCGTGTGAGTCTCTCATGGTTTAGAACTGACAACAGTAAAAAACGCTCTACATAGCAGTTTTCCCACTGTACTGACAGAATGAATTCAGGAGTCCAGTCAGAACAAGGCAATGCTGTTAGATTCATCAAGTGTGCAAACCCAGGGAATCAGCATATTTCTAGCATCAATCTCTCAAATGTATAGTAGGAGGATAGCTATCTGGTATCTTTGCCAGAAGAACAATCTATCAATTTGGATAATTATAACAGCGAAAGAACAGTACCTCCATCTTTTTCATTTGCATTTCAGCTTTCCTTTTCTCGTGATTTTCCCAGGCTTGTATCTTTACCTCCTCGCGCTTATACCTACAAGCCAAAACAGGAATGATACGAAAAATTAATCATCTTTTGATTTCCGAGTCCGACAATGCCTGAGACCATAGTGAGACACTGCTCAATCCTCAACTAGAAAAGCATTAGGACATTTTCATGTCTAAACTACAGTTAGCTAGTACCAAACCAGGGTCTCTCTGACCAGAATCACCTGGCCATGTACTTGGCGCGCTCTGCCTCGTCCCAAGCCATTGCTCGCGATTCCAGAGGACTCAACTTCTTTGCTTGATCCAAACTCATGTTCCCACTCAGCTCACAAGCATGCGCGCCTTCCATACAGGCACCGATCACGTGTGGACCGTTGGCAAAAGGAGCAACCCCACCTCTGCCTTCCATTGGCATAACCCCATGTCGACACCTGACAGGAGTAGAAGATCCCGAGTTGATGGGGCTTCGAGCAGCGGGAGTCGTGGCTCTGATTGGGGTAGCAGTCCTGGACGGCTCCTGGCTTGCAATCGGAGTCATATCAGTCCCCATGTCCCTCACACACACTGATCGTACAGCAGGCATGCAATTCTGCGCTGGCTTATTGATCCGCCAGACGGACTCATCGCAGTCCACCTTTTTAGTCTCCACTTCATACTGACCTGCCATTGCATGGTCCGTGCCTTCATTTTGCTCTAGCCCGCATCCATCCTCATCGCTGGAATATTCCTGCTCTGGCGGGACAGGGGCAATCAATCTCCGGTCATCAGCATTGGAGTTTCTCGGTTTGGTTTTCAATTGGTTCTTGTCTCCTCCCACTCTTGAAATCCCGACCAGCCATTTCTGCGCATCATCCCATTTGGACGGGGTCGGCTTGCCTAGAGCTGTCCGGTGATGATGGGAAGTTCGATTGGTTCCATTTGCCCGGTGAAACTCGAAGCCGATGGAACTACCACTTGAGATCTCCTGCGTTGGTCCCTGACTGTAGCAGCTCTTATCTTCTACAGGAGATTTCATTATCCCTGACTCTCTCTCTCTCTCTCTCTCTCTCTCTCTCTCTCTCTCTCTCTCTCTTCTCACTAGATCAGATATTTACTTATAGCTATGAGTTATGCACCTTGGATCCTTCACATTTGTCTTGCTGATCAAGATCAGATCTGCATTGAAGGAGCTTGTGCAAGATTCATTTATTCTTCTGCACCCTGAAAGCCAGAAAAATTCACATTTCTTGGTAACCACAAGAGCAGCTAGGCCTCCCATTTGAACATGGCATGACCAAATTCACTGGATCATAAGAATTAAAAGGCAAAGAAAGGACTCAGAAGAAAAGGCAGAAACTGAAGCATCTTGTCAAAGAGGATAAATTGAGAGAGCAGGTGATTTGCCTCTTGCAAGCTGCTCAAGCACAAACCACTAGAAACTGAAAAATCAGATAGGCATCAGTGATAGTATGAAAACAGCAAGAGAACCCCCCAACCCACACGATGAGATATGAAGTTTCCATTGCTGTTGGAAGGGACCCACTTCAGATTTATCCCCCGGAAAAAGAAAAAGCAAATATCTTCAAGCTTCGAAATCCCCCACTCCCCCACCAATCATTCCATTCCGAGAGAGAGAGAGAGAGAGAGAGAGAGAGAGAGAGAGAGAGAGAGGTATGGTACCTGCTTAAATCACAATGAGAATACAGATCTTCAAACGAAGAGCAAAATGTGGTTTCAGAGGAGCAGAAATGGCAGATGAACTTTTTTCTCTTTTTTTCGCAGAGAACAAGAAACGCCTTGAAAAGCATAGATTTTTGGGGACTTGCTGAGCTACTAGCAACGATACAGCTGAGATCCAGTGCGCATTATTAAAGTAATTGCACCACACATGCTCGCATCTGCATGGTTCTTGACGCATGACAGAACCGGACAGACGCGCACTCGACAGTGGCGGAGGAAAAATAGAAAGGGAGAGACCATAATCCCATTAAAGTAAGAATTTACCTGGGAAATGGCGGAATTTAATACTGGGATCTATGCCCGTGTACAGGTAACATGCAACTCACTACCGAGTTCTGCAAAACTTTGTTTTTTTTTTCTCGCTCGTTTGAAGGAATCTGAGGTAGCGCACATCGATGCTCTCTCCCTCTCCCTCTCCCTGCTCTGCTCCCCAGAGACCGGAGAGCGAGTTTCATCCCACTGAAAGCGGTTCGGCTGTCCTTTTTAACGGTAACTGGTTAAAGGGTACATCATATCCAATGATTAAATCCGGCCATCAGACCGCGCCTGATTGCATCTATCATACCCCCTCGAATGAAGCGATTAAAGCTGGTTTCCCTCGGGCCATTGGCGGGGAGCAAGTAGTTTTCTCAGATGAGCTCAGATTCCTAACTAATATGAGTAATGTAATGATCACATCCCGTGGAGACTGTACGTCCCTGGTGCACCCAATAATGGCCGGCAGGGTGGGACGGACAAGTGGACGGTGGGAGATCGGGGGAAGGGGAGCCCGGGGCCCGCGTGGGTGTGGATCGGAAGGTCGACGAGGGGACTCTGAGCCGATCACGTGGACGAGGGTGAGGACCCGTCATAGTCTGGTACGAAATAGGGGATTAAATTGATGACCGAGTTTGGACGCTCTCTCTTCACTTCACTGCTTCGACTGTCTGATGATGGACAGCGAGGTGATGGCACTGGATTTTAATAGAAATGAAGGAGAGAAACCTGTTGCGGCAATAAAATCGCATGCAGCCGTGTTGGCTCCCTCAGAGCAGAGCAACCTGGACCCACAAGAGGATGGACTTGTCCCGAGACGAAATTCGGTTCTTGGCCTCGTCCGGTCGACGTCAACAGGGTGCTTAAACCCCCTAAAAAAACAGACGCTCCATCACCGAATAATGATTGAACCAACCTGAAAGATCCCAATAATTTCTTGGTCCCGACTATTATTTTCATGCGATCAATTGAAAGTTATTTTCAGGTGCACCGTATCATTAAAGATTGCATTTCTGAGGTACGGGGTTCCCTTTCTCTAATTCTCCAAATATTATTCATACGGAGTTCTTATAATTCTTACAAACATTTCGTCATTCTCAATAACGTTCCTAAATGAATTGATCTATGGAATAAGGGTAGCCCAATTTAGATATCATTTGTAAGGACAAAATACAAATTTCATTGCCCACCTATTCCGGTCGTTTAGCGAAGTTTTCGAGCTGCAAATTACATTTTAAACATTTTCTCTCGACCTGTGAAGGAGGCTGCTGTAGCGAAAACAAAAATAAATAAATAAGGTGAATCTCACACGGACTAGCTGTTAATGAGGAAAACAAAGAGACGATGCATCAAAGTCAAGACTCGAAAGTGATGACAGTTTGCAGGAAAAAAATATTCACCCTCACCCATCTGCAAGTCTTCGTCACTGAGTCTGAACTGATCAATGGGCTTTCCGAGAATGTAACTACCGCAATTCTACTTCTGTATCAATTTCAGCTACAAGTTACGATGATCAAATGACCAACAGCTGCTGTGACAATCCCGAGCAATCCGCCAGCAATAACCTATAAGGTTCATATCGTAGGAGTAAACCAAATTTTCCTCAGAGAACAACCGATAACAAGTGCTCTCGAGTCAAAGATGAATCATATTCTCTATAACGTATAAACAAATCTAAAGTAGGTTACCCCTGAAATTAGAGAGGGAAAAGACGGTCATTGGATATTTAAGTAAAATGAAACATGTATGTGTAAGTATATGTACATGTAAACGTACATGTCTATTGGACATGCATAGATATGGCTGTGAATGAATGAATATTGTCTATGTATGTACAGTGGTGACTGATATGGTTGTTTAGTTGTAACCAAGAGCTCAGATCACAGGCACAAGATAACCAGGCTGCATGCAAGGGTCCTGAAATGCTATTTTTCTGTTCCTATAAGAAAATGAATGTCCCAAGTTCTACAGAACTCGCGTTTGAAAGGAGCCAAGACCAATCATCTTACGTGAATGATCTCCACCTAGATCATTTAGATATAGGCACCATCTCATATTGATGTTATTGGTAGACTTACCAAGACTCCCAATTTCTTTCGCCAACACCAAGACATTCAAAATATTCGATGACTATCTTTACATCAAGTAAACTTCCTACGTGATATGGTCTAAATCTCACCAACTTCTTACCAAAATATAAGCATCTTCTACAACCTTATAAGTGCTTACAAGTAGGAGCCATACGAGGAGAAAGCCTCAAAGCCTCATCTATGGCTCCTAACTTCATGATTTAATTAATTGTAAGTTTGTCAACTGAATCATGAAGAAAAAGGTGCTTGCTTTTACTGTGATGTGCCAATCTAGGATTCAAATCTATTAAAACCGACAATTGAGCAATAAATGACTCAGCTAGATGTGAATTCAAAAACAACTTGAGAAAACAATTTATGTCTCACAAAGAAAGAACGCTGTAATATAGATGATAAGATGCCAGAAGATTAACAAGATTCTGTAAAGAGAACCTGGAGAGGAGTATGGCCTAAGAGTTCGCATAATGGCCTGCTTTCAGCCAGAGGATGTTCAGCAGGAAGTCTGTACACGATTTGATTTAAAACCTACATCAAGCCACTAATGGTTGAAAACAGATTCTACAAACTTACAAGCCCAAACCAAATGACAGAACTCAAAGGGAGCGGCCAGCCAGTTTGCCAAAGAGAACAAAGGAATAGCAAAGTGCACCTCTGCTTGACGACCAGCATGCAATCTTACGCCAGTTGCATCATACATCACCTGCAACCAGATTTCTTCATTGGAGAGAAAAGCACAGTACAACATGCTCAATCACACTTCACGCATAACATGCAAAGTATCCTCAATTTCCTATTATTACGCAATAAAGATATTCTGAGCCATACGATGCATGCTAAGATTAGCGCAATTGCAAACTGTGATCCTCCCAGGCCATCTTGAATTCCAGTGGCCACAGCTAGGGCAGTGACAGTTGAAGAGTGAGATGATGGCATTCCGCCTGATGCTGCAAGTTGCTTGAGATCCAGTCGTCTTTCTTTATACCTGTGCATCTACGAAAGCTTAAGACTCAGAAATTGGGTTATACACTACTCACCCCCATGTCAATAGTATGTGTAGAATTACCGAGATCAATCTAACACCTCGTATTCCAGACTAGGAATTTTCAAGGAATCGGATAAACCACAATAAACCAAAGGTCTAAACACACTTTAGAAAAGGTTCTACATGCTCCCCCGAAGCATATAGCCATGTTCCCTAATTCAAGTCTTCTCAATTCTCAGTGAATCAGTAAATCATTCTTCCGGATGGATGAGAAAGACATCCGATCAAATCATGCAGTGATGGGCTACAAATTTTCTGCTGGACCTCCTAGAATCGATCATTTAAAGAAGATATTGGCCATTTGTTTCACATGGTAATGGTCCAACTCTCTGCAGCACCCAAAAAAAGAACTTCCAGCCACTAACCCAGCCGATCTAGGTAGACATGACTCAGCAGCATCAAACCAATTTTTCAGACTCGAAACCATTTCATCCAAATGGCAAATCCCATCTCTGCAAGTCCGGCAGGCCTCAACCGTTGAACAAGCCGGTGTGTAGTTTCAGGCGAAAAGCAGAGAAAGCAGACCGAAGGGTCCAAATGAATGAGAAACCTTGTAGGGATAAGTGCTTCAAACGCAACACGACTGGCACATGACCAAAAAGCGAACCATTCTAGGAGGTGACATCGCGAGAAAATTCCTCCGGCAAAACTATTTCATGCTTTCAAGATCGTCCTCCTCTCTTTCTCGAGCTCGCAGGTGATGCAAAAACGCGAATAAACAAACAAAAAACCCGAGGTAATAACGTAAGGAAAGCGTGCTGGATATAATCATTTCAAAGAGGATCGACGTCTAGGCACTAATCCCTGACGCAAACTCAAGCCTCGGCATTCAAAGTAGATGTCGCTGTTAACGTTGCCGCTACCATTCATGCAGTCAAAATACAAAGCGACAAAAAAGTTCTCGCCTCGCCACGTTGCTCGGATGAAAAAGAAAGGAACGGCGCCTGTCCAGATACAAAAACGCAATGACTGAAGATGAAGGAGAAAGCGAGCGGAAATACCAGGAGAAGAAGAGCTTAGTGAACTGAGAGATCACGGACGCGACCAGAGCGGAAGCGAGGGGATAATTCATGAGGATCGACGATGAAGAAGACATCGGCGAGGGGGGCGGCGGCGGCGGGGCGGAGGAGGAGGACGATAAGGCGGCTGCTCCGGCGAGAGTTTCCGTAACGAATGATGGGCCTTGGGAGCTCGAGGGGGAGCGCGGCGAGGCAATAGATAGTCACGTCGCGGTTCGGTGGCGGTTGCGTTAAAAAAGGCATCGATTGATTCCGTTTCGGCGGTATATTTCGGACGATTTCTCGTGGGTTCCCCCTCCTACTCCTCGGCGTGAATTGAGTAGGGAGAAAATTCTAGCATGCACGGTCCACTTGCCGCGGCACGTCGGCTACTGGAGACCCACCAGATCACGACCTTTTCATGTATTGAATCCATGCGATACTTGCTTGATAAAATTATATATTCTTAATTTTTACGGGCGGAGTTCTTAATTTTTTTCTATATCACCAAATTTTCTAACATGTTTTAGCTCGAAAAGTCAATTTTGAGAAAGATCAGAGGGGTGAGGGCATGGCTCCCCCCTCTCGCCGACCACCAACCAGTTGCCCCCTTGAATAACTAGCATCCTAATAGGTGCACTGAACTGGCAACGAGATGAGATCACGGGGCCGTGGCATGATCTCGATTTTCAAATATGGAAAATATCCCATGGTACTGATCGAGAATTCATCTCTATCACATCAATTCCGGGAATTCAATCATCAAAGAAAAAGAAATCTCTCCGATTGGCCGGTCTTTTCCATCCTTGTCGCACTCTTAGCACTGAAAATCATGAAGTTCACCCATCAAAAAGAAATGAAATAACAAAATATGCCTTTGCTTCTCTTTTTAGTATTTCAGTTCCTAAGACTACATTATTTAACTAATGGTGTTAGGTACTTGCTTCCCAAATGTCCCACCCTTTTTCTTTTTCTTTTTGATTAGAAATGCTCGAGTTACCACCGTAGGTGACTATCTAGAGCCTTGAAATTGCAAGAGGCCAACTTCTCTATTAATGAACAGAGAAATTACCGCACAATCTTTACCCCAAAAGGATCATGTCATTTCTTAGATCTCGCGAGGTCCACATCAGAGTGACTGGACCATCCTCCAGTAGGACGGAGATAAGAGGCTAACTATAACAAGGATGAGGACTAGGAGTACGTCCTCATGGAAACTGGGTTTCAATGACCGTTCACCGGTCACGGCATAGGTAACCGATTAGGTACAGGTCCTTTATTGTGCTAAACATTTCCATGGAGACCATAGTTACAGATGTTACACAATTTCTGACTCTGAAAGCCAAGGATGAGGATCGGTCCAGACCCGTTCCCAATGCAAAGTGATCAAAACACTACTATTAATAGTATTACCGTACAAATTTACTTCTTAAACATAATAAATAACTCCTCAGAATCATCCATCCCATCAGCAATCATGCCTCCAGCACATTGTTTGATCCTCCGTTAAGGTAGATGGCGGCAACCCTGCATGTATGATCCTTCGGTGCTGCCAACTAGAAGAAGAAACCACGGAGTGGATTTCCTTGCCTTACCAAATGTTGAGCCAGTGTCATCAATGGAATGTGGTGAAAAGGCAAAGTCAAGAGGCTCATTTGGCAAACTTCCTTTCCTCCTTGTCTCCTGGCCTTCCTTGACGAGCTCACATCCCTTTGCCTGCAAGAGAAAGCCCACAAAACTCATGATGCCCGGTGATTAGTGACTTGTTTAAGCACTCCACAAACCCCTGATTTTCTCTGTTATTTTAGGCGATATTATGCATTTGCAACACCAAACTAAGCCTTCTCCCACTAGAGAAGTCGGCTGCCACTAAGTGGGGTCGGCTAAATTGATCACACCATCAAGAGGTTATATGACCCCTACATCTGTTCCACTTTCTTGGTCCTTGGAATAGTTGAAAAATGTTACTAGAGGCAATAGATTATGAACCTTCCCGAGACTAAAAATGCAGCTTAAACCAGAAGCATTTTTCTCCTTAAGGGTGAAATTCTACTTTTCCATCAGAAAGAATCACAGAGCAACCTTGTCATGATGGAGGCATGGAATCTCAAAGCTTGACTTCGAAAGAGCAGCGAATGAGTTAATGTGCACTTGCCTGAAATGATCCCTTGCTAGCCAACCAGTTGATTGGAACAAAAATCAACTGGTTTTGAAACATGTTTGCCACCATGTCAAACACCTCAAAGCTCAGAAGCAATTTGCTCCACCTCCCTCTTGGAAGACAAAGTTTCACTGGCTTTCTTCCAAGTTACAGTGATGGCTGGGTGATCTGTTCGAGTCAGATAAACAGAGCACAACATCCATTGTCCATTGAAGGCTTTCTTCTTGGCATTATAACTCCCACAAGCTTTTACCAAGCATGTATCCTCGCACGAATCTCCAGAATAAAGCTCGCTAATGCCAGAAGGAAGGTCAGTAATAGGAGGAGATAATCAACCCACCATGAGTGCACTTAAATGGCTGCAACCTTATAAGAAGTATTGCTCATTTTAGTCTGTACAAATCCATGAGTGCTATTGTCAAGTTTCAGACAGTCAAACACCAAAGCCTGCAAGGAAGAGCATCAGTCTGGGATTTAGCCACCTTGTTTCCAGATGAGAATTCACTGAACAGCGGTACTTCTGTCTTTTCTTTTCGTTTTTGCTTGAACAGGGGCACTCAATCTGATACCGCTTGGGGAGTTTACTTACCTGAAAAACACTCTCCAGTATGATTGTCACAGACAAGATCTACCTATCCATAAATGACTAGGCAGTGTCTTTTCCGACAAATTTCATAAGTTCTGCCTTCGCTGCCTCCATCACTACTTGGAAATCCACCTTCATATATCTTCCCCTGATTTTAAGAATTAAAACTTCAGCCCATCAGCATGTTCCTTTAAAAAGCATGTGACATCAAAAGGAATTGCGAATAAACAGGACAAGAATGTAACTTTATCAAAATGGGTAAAAACCAAAAGCAATTAATGATCACCTACATTGATGGATATATTGAATTGAAAACTGTGAACTAACAAACGAAGAGAATAAGATTTTGTCAGACACTGAGTGGTGTCATCACTTGATTCATTTTTTATGATTTAACAAATCACCCAGTCAATTTAATTGAAAATTATAAATCAAGTAGCAAAGTGAACAAGATTTTGCCAGACACTAAGCTGTGTCATGTCACTTAATTCATTCTTCATAATGAACACATCATCCAGTTGAGTCTATAAATCTTCACAAGGAAATCATCTTTGAAAGTTATCAAACAAGGAGACTGATTCTTTGAAAGACATTTCCACAGGAAACTGACATCAAGGAGGATATTAAGTTGGATTTCCTTATCCAAATTATTATACAAACAGTATATTAACATTGTCTAAATCAGATGATCCAGTGAAAACAATCAACAAAGAAAGTGAACTAGGTACCAGAAATGAGTTCTGGCCCAACTCATAGACGGGTAGGCTGGGCTTGAAATGCCATGCAATATCCTTGCAACAGCTCTTGGTGTGAACTTTGCCTGTGAATTGCTTTGTAGAAAAACCTAGAACCAATATAAATACCTAAGTACTTGGAAAGCACGAAAATCCTCTGACAAAATCAAAATCCAAAATTCCGCATACCTTAATATCTGCTTTCAAAAAAGTGCTGCCAAGATCAATGGTAGTTCTATCAGTGGAAGGAGATACTAGATTTTATTTCACAAGTTCATGATGGAATAAAATATTTAAAAAAAAATTCAATATAAATGTTTTTTCCTCAAATTGAGTGCTTAGGTCATCATTTACATCAGATTTAGACAGCAACCGTTGCATTACCTGCTTTGAGTCATCTTAGTAGGGATATCACAATTGTTATCTTTGTCAAAGTAATCCATAATCTTCCTCTGCAAGCACCATGTGTGTTGGGTACCGGAACAACCATTGGTCTTCTCGCATGTATTCAATGCAAAGACGGCAGCACCATTCATGGCATCCAGTTTATGAACCTAATTTGGTCCAACATCAAAGGATGTTCATCATTCAATGGCTCTGGTGCATTTGATATAGTTAAGAACCTAGCACAATACCTTACAACTTTCAACATCGGATAACCATTTTGTCACGTTTGCCGAGAGGGAGCAAATATCTTCAGGAACGTTCACTACCACGTAACAATAAGCTGAATCCTTTGTTTCATATGTAATTTCTCTTTTTAGCTGACAAACATTTCAAAGAATATTAGATGAAATGAGAGGGAAAGAGTCAAGGGCTCCCAATAACTTTAAAATAGAACCGACAGCTAGGCATCTGGCAAACAACGTGCCAGCTACGGTCTCTACTACAATGCAACCAACACCGAGGCATGATGCTGTAGGAAAAAAAAAATTAAATGCTCCAAATTCCAAACCGCTGATCAATTTGATTTGCCAAAGGATATACAAAGTGACCATCAGATGGCACAGATTTGTAGTTAGCTGGGACAGTTTCCTTTTAACTACTGAATGCAAAGACAAAAAAGATCGCAATCTAGTAACATTTATCTCCAAGTAGACAGATTGACCAGTAGAAGCTGACTGGGACATCCAAGGGAAGACCACACTCACTCCTCTATCTGTGGAATTGATTATCAGCAGGTAGCAACAAATGTTCAGTTAGTTTCAAGTCGGGTAAGTATTAGCCTAAACTGCACTTGTGTCCCATCCATCCATATCTCAAAGGGTCTAAATAAGGAGGTGAGAATTCCCAGCGTTTACCAGCAAAAGAAATTATACCAGGACAAATATAAGCAGAATCATGAACAATATTTACCAAGGATTAACAGACAATTACTATTGACACATCTGATGTTGATCCAACAAATCAATTCAGCAGCATAGCATATTCAAAGATGGTCATATATCCAAAGTAAGGATTCTAAACAATGTGCAAGGAAAAAGGCCTCTGTTGTAAAAGGCTGCCAAATGATATATAATGAAGTATGTGATTCATTATGTCTTTTGATTTTTGGCAACAAACCTTTAGATTCTGTAGCCAATTAGTTAATTCTGCTGCTGTGACACCAATGCTATTTGCCACAGTAGGTATATCAAACACATATTGCCCTTGTCTTAACTCTGACCTGCAAATGCCGAAAGAAGCTGATTGTGAACAGTTGAGCTTAAAGCTTTTCAACTGTACCGTAAATCTAGTAGGAAAATACATGAATAAGGACCACCCTGTGCATCAGATTTGAGATCTTACTCACTTTTTCAAAATTGCAGTGACTACAATATCCTTGTCAGCAAGCAACACAGGTTGAGTCTGCACAAGGAAAAATTATAACCATCTCAACAGCCAGTACAATAAGGTTAGTTTCATATTAAGACAAATGCAAAATCCTTGTTGTTGAGGAAGCCTTAACAGGTTATGTTATTAACTACATTTGCATATCAGTAATTAAATGGGTCATAAAACAAACGCACTCATTCACGCCATTAGATTATTTTATCCTCGCATACTTCTATACAGGGATATGAGGTAGCCATACTAGGACAATCAGACGAATAGATAACCTATTTCTTCCTCTCAAATACAATAACTAACTCCAACAAAAAGCCGATACAATTTAAGAAGTAAGAGAAGTAGTAGGATATGTCCTCAAGCTCATATAAGGCACACCTGCTTCTAGGGTAATGAACAACTAAGATATATCTATGTGTACCTGATGGAAGTTCAGGGTGCAAGTTATATTTAATTGCGGAAGCAACTGCAAGTATTGGACTTCACCCAATTCCAAATGCGTTAAAATTGTGAGCATTACCTGCCAACATTGAAAATTTAGAATAAACACTGCAGATCTCCAAATACTGAGCAAGGCTGGATAATCTCAGAGGCACTTGAATTTTCAGAGTTCACTAGAATCAAGAACAACATTTTGACATAGAGTCTCATACAGACACAATAAATAACCACGCCTGCATAGTGAAGTTAGTTGGCCACATGTGGTTTCTCTTTTGCTTCTTGAGCATGTGTACTGCTTACAAATGAAAACAAGAATAAGTTCAACTGGTCCCCCCCACCAACTCTACAGAAACAAATATAAGCTATGGCAACACGACCAACAGCATTAGGGACACAAAACAACATCGAACTAGCATAGGACTCTGGCCCAAAGTAACAATATAAGATTTAGTATGGAAAAAATGAGTACTGTTCTTCAGTACATCCTGGCTTCTGCTATTCTCAGAAAGTTCCATAGCTAACAATAATATCATCTGTAGCAGTGAAATTGCAAGGCAGGTACCTCTTCTTTCATATCAAACCGCCGAGATGCCGATTCTTTGACGATTGAACAAATTTGGCCATGCGAAGTTGTGCCACTGTTGAAAACTTGACAAAGGAACTTATCCACTGCATACTCATCCACTCCATCACTGAGATAGTGCAAATCCAATATGCAAGTCAGCCCTCGATGTTTGATGTCCCTAGATAAAAGTGAAGCAAATGACAGGATTGTAAATTTGTTAACCTGTGAGCGAGACTACGGAGCTTGAAGTATGTCATATCATCATAGAAGAGATGGCAATAAGACATCCTCCCATCTCGTCCAGCACGGCCAATCTCCTACAAGACTCTAATCTCGTCATTTATGGAAGCCTATTGTAATAAAAATCTTGAAAAGAAGATGTAAAGAGAGAGGTTAACCTGTACGTATTCTTCCAAGCTGTTCGGAAGGCTGTAATGGATTATCTGAAGTTGGTGCATATACGTGACATCAGGAACAAAAAAATCTTGATGAGGCACAAAGAAAAGAGTTGATGGATATCTAAGGTAAATATGATTTTAATGGCACAACTATAGAATAAGGTTTTAAGTGGAACTGCGGAAGCCCTTAAAGATATTGCACCATGTCATCTTGGCTCAGAGGTGCAATTTGATGCACTCATTAATGAATAACTAAATAAGTCTAAGCATGGACTGAGATCTATTAATTAATATTCATTCCAGTTCCTTAAGAATTTCTCCAACGAAGTTCAAACAAGTGAAAGTACAAAAGTCCCAAAACTCCACATCAATTTATTTTCGCTACAAGTGTACAACGGCTGCTTGGACTCACTATGTTCATTGAATCATTCATATGCCACAAGTTGGGCTATTTCATCCATGCATCAATAGTCTACCATGCCACTAAATACATCCATAACTATTCATGCAATGACATGGACCACTTCATGGTGCAGGTCAAAGTGAACAATAGTTTTTCTTCTTACCGCTCCAATGTCCCTTTTATCAAGTCCCATGCCAAATGCCACCGTTGCAACAATCTTCATACAAGAAACCAATTTATTACTTAAAAGATCTACAGCCCATAACAATAATATAGCTAGTACAATTAGTAACGAAAAACAACGAGATGTAAGATGATTGTTGAGGCATAGAGGACTGTGTTATAAAACTACCACTCTAATCTTGTTGGAACAGAACAGCTCCTGTATACGGGTTCGGTCCTTTGTAGGGATCCCACTATGATAACTCTATTGAACAATTCCAAACAACCATGTCAGATTAGAACTTGAATTCAGCAATCGAAGGTGCAATCAGGAAAACAAATGTGAAAAGAAACTTGAAGTATGAAAATAAAGAACACCAACCTTTGCGGAGATGTTGTTGTCACATAAATATCTGCTAATTTGATCTGTCTCAGACTGCAATGTCAATTAAGTTTAGCTCATTGTTTTAAGATCTTAATTGTGCATGAGTCCAATCATAGGTAATATATCTTACAAAATACAAAACCATGGAAACAAGATGTCCAAACAACTACTTGAACCCAAAGGACAGTTTGTGCTCTGCAACTACTAAATAAGATATAGAGGAAACAAATCTGGAACCAGGGGCTAAAATAGAGGAGTGCACACTTGGGTAACTGAAAATGTATAGGATTTCTCATCCTCTTATGAAGAGTTTAGTAGATAATCATAAGACTTGAGAATGAACCTGAAACTTGCAGTACACAATGATGCTCTGAACTTCTGAATAGGGAGACGACCTTAATAGCATCAGCAGGTCTTTCATCCTGTCATATACAAGTTTTGACGATTAATTTCGGTAGATTAAGCAACTGAGAGTGATAAAGCCAGTCAAGAAAACACATATGGAGAAGGAAACTCACCTGTTATGACTTGAGGAGATGAATAACTGCAAGCTATCCCTTAATGGGACCTTCTGGATGAGACTGGACGAGGGAATTTCTAATGCACCCATTACTGCATCCAAAGTTGTTAAAGTAGCTGTTGCTGTCATTGCAAGAATACAATTAACACGAAACCTAATGCGGAACAGAGAAGCCCTGAGTCTGGTATATGAAGGCCGAAAATTGTGTGACCTGTGCAAAGATTTAATAGCAGATTAATAGTTTTTCAAGTTTCACTTGTATGCGAGAGAGAGAGAGAGAGAGAGAGAGAGAGAGAGTCATTAGAGACTAAAGAAAGGGAATGACTAGTGTCATGGTCTCAGAATGAGAAACTAGTTTCTCTAGGATTTACCATTCAGATAGGCAGTGAGCTTCATCAATTACCACGAGTGACACAAGTTGATCAGAAGAAAATATTGCCATGAAGTCCTCATTCAGGAACCTTTCTGGAGAAACAAAAAGCACCTGAAGAGCATCTTTTTAAGTGTCACCTCATAAAATAGAGAAAAGCAAGAATTTAATGACGCTAAAAGGGAGTATGGACAAAGTTCAGAGCATATACATGGTATGATAAATATAAAGATAAAAATCTCTAACTATACAATTGCAGATGCAGGTAAATGACCTGCATAATCATGTAACGTGCACCTTTGAGAGAAAATAGATTGCCAAAACTTTGTCCAGAATACCAAAATATTAATAACTATTTGACGAGCAACTTGAATAGGATTCTTCACGTGTTCACCTTAATGCTACCTTCTTGGAGCAGCCTCAGCGTCTCTGATGTCTCTTGCAACGTCTGAAACAAAGGAAACAATCACTCAATTCCAAGAAGCATAGGATGGAACAACGAGACAAATCACAACCCACTACTTGCCTGACTGCTACACAAAAGACCACCGCTAATCATTGGAGGCAACTGTTTTAGCTGATCAATCATCAAAGCCACTAAAGGGCTCACTACCAGGGTAATCCCGGGTAAGATCAGAGAAGGTATCTGATAACACAATGATTTTCCCGCACCAGTAGGCAAAACCAGCATAGTCGATTTCCCAGCAAGAACCATTCTGATGGCTTCCAGTTGTCCGTTACGGAATGAATCATAACCATACACCAATTTCAACAGCTTCACCAAATTCATATCTGAAGCGTCATTTCTAACAGCCAAAAGAGCCGCCTCAATGAATTCGCTATCAAACTTCATTCTCTCACTTTCTTGCCTATTCTTTTGTTTTGTGGAATCTGTAACCAGCCCTTCTTCCTCAAAAATGCCTTCCGTTTGAGCCTCGGATTCAGCCCTAAATTTCCCCTTTCTTCTTTTCGGGAATCGTCTAAAACCTGAGGAGCCGCTATTCTTCCTCGCACTTTTGCTAAGGAACTTGCGCCGATAGTTGTTGTGCTTCATGTTAAGCTTAACAAAATTACCTTCTCCGCCACTCTTTCGCAGCTTCGCCGGAGGAAGAGGCACATTACCTCTAATCAGATTCAGGTTCTTCCGCACAGCTTTCACTGAACCTGCGGGGTCGGCAGCTGATCCATCTCTCTGCACAGTTGCACTCTTGAGCTCCAGTTTCGATCCGGCTAAATCAGATTCCTCGTTCTCGAAGTTGAGAGAAGGTCTTTGAAGTTTAGAAAACGAAGCGGATTTGGAGAAGTGGCCAGCTCGGAGGATCTGGAAGGAATCGACGGCAGCGGTGGCGACGGTTTCCGGTTGATCCAACGGACATCGGACATGGAAAGGCGCGGTGGAGAGAGGAGACGGTGTTGGAATCGGAGTCGGATCTTGAGAGGGAAGGTTTGAGGGTTTCGGCAGACGGTGGTTTTGGGGCTTTGGAGCGGCGGTTCTGGCGGAGGAGCGTGAAGAGGAGGTTGGCCTAGCCCTTGGTTTCGGCGGCGGCGGCGGCGGCGGAGTGTGGTCTCGTGGAGGAGTGGCGGAAACGTGAGAGCCGTCGGAATCGGAGTCGGATTCCATGGGAGATTGGAAGACGGAGTGAGCAAGCGAGCGAACGAAGAAGGAAGGGAGGCAGGGAGGGAGGGAGGGAGGGAGGGAGCGAGCCGAGGTGAGGGAAGAGGGAGAAGATGGCGCCGGGAAAAAATTGGTGCATCCAGGTCTTTGATTTCCCGCCAAAGTCTCGCACGTGTGAAGATTATAAACTCCACTTTTAACTTTTGATTTGTATTGTAGCTTTGCACAACTTATGTTTCGAAATTTATTAAACCTGAAGCACTTTAAATTTTTAAAAATAAATTCAAACATTGGCATATAAAATGACGTGATCTTTTTAAATCATTTTTTAATTTAAATAGTGAAGGAAAAATTGCAAATAAAAATGACCAGAACAAGTACATAATATAATTCATTTATCTCATTTAAAATATGGATCTCAATTATGATATTTACATGTATTTTTAGACTACCTCCGTATCCATAAACTAAGGAGATAATCAAAAGGAGGAAAACTAATAAATTGTCAAATTTTACTCAACTCACCCTGTAAATTTGCCATTTGAAATCTAACTTGAGTTCAGTCAAGTATTAATTTTGCCATTCGATCTCAACTTAACTTGGTTATATGTGAATATTGGACATTAATCAAATATATGCAAAGAGGGGAGAAAAGTACCAATCTCCATGTTTATTGAGTAATTTAATTGATTGAATTGTGAATGGTGTGTTCTGGCTAAATAAAGTACCTTGGGCCCCCTCTATCAATTTTTGGGGTGGAGATTAAGGTACAGTATGTATCTTACACAATGTACATCAATCATCGTTGATTTAGCTAGTTTGATCAAATTTTCAAACTTTAATTAATCATATTACGTCACACAACTAGGGTTACCTAAAAAATAAAACTCAACTTTACCCCTAGCCCAATTTGATCCTAAACATTTTTTCTGTCTCGTCAAAAACTTTTAACTTTAGGTCAAGTCTTAATTCTATCGTGCTTTTTTTTTTGTCTATAAGAAAGCAACTGATTTTTATTTGAATCCCATATCACCTATTAACCCTCCATCCAAAATCACCTTTAGTGATCTAACATGGCATTTTCAGCTCTAATATTTTTCCCACGTTTCATATCTAAGTAGACATCATGCTCGAGAATCTTCTATATCACAGTCGAAGAACTTGCATTGGAACTCTTGACTCGGGACACTTAGATGGCTTGCGTCGAGGAGTTTTTCATCTCTTAGTTGTCGATGAGAATTTTGGATAGATGGTTAATGAACATAAGATTGAGACTCAAGTAAAAGTTGGTATTTTTTTACAAGATAAAAAAAAATTGGTGGTAAAATTGAGATTGCACCTAAAATTTGAATTTTTTTAAAGTTATAAGCCTACACGACTATAATTATTTTCGTTCCTTTTCAATCAAACCAAACTTATTCATATGATAAGCTCCGGAGGATTGCCATTTAAAATAAAGAAATAAATATTTCCTCTTTCACTCCTTTTTTTATATTTTTTTGATATTTCGGGTTATACTACACACATTTGAGAACATTCTGATTAGTATTACTCTTTCCATGGATAAAATTACCATCAGTCTCAATTTATCTCTTTGAATCGAATCCAAACAACATTATAATTTAAACTCTTCTGCCTATTTTCTCTTTATTTTTCTCACAGTTATTTCTATTAATATTTTACATTTTAATCACCTTTATCAAAGATGACAACGGTATCATAAAATTTTGAAATATTCCCCACAAGTGGTACCTCTTTTGCATATAGCTACTTCTGAGATTGGGATCAAGTTTGGTAAAGAAAACGCAAGACTCTACCTTTATGTCTAACAACAAATTTAAAATGTGATAACTTTCCACTTAATTTTTCCTTTTCCCTTATTTTCTAAACATGGCCTTCAAACGGACTTTGTCTCGATTAGCCCCACATTAGATACACGTCCCAAACAACTCCATGCAATCAAAGTACTAGCCAAACAGCAAACACGTGAACATCCACCCCGGAGAGCTGTTTTATTGAAATTTGTGAAATATGATCGAGATACATGCGGATTAATTGCATCTGGGTCAAAAGTCCTTAATTTAACATTCGAAAGTCATAATCGAATACTCAAAAGTGGCAAAACCATAAGGAAGATGAAATTTTAGTCCGATTAGAGATTTCAACACAAATTTCGACGAGAAGACTTCTTCCTCTCCTGTAAAATGGTCACGTGGAAGTGAAGTGCTGCATCGTTCAGCCAACATCCTGACTGCCAATGAGCTAGGGATTGTTTGAGATGGATGCGTAAAATGGAGGGGCAAATCGAGATAAAAGTCCGCCTTGGTGGGCCGATTTGCTACGGTGGTCTCACTTGGGGGGTTTTTCTGAAATTTTCCCTAAATTAATCGCGATGGTTCCCGTCGCAGGTCTGTACGGCGCACGCCGTCTTCGCTCGACAGTAAAAGGTGAAGCGAAGCAGAGTCCGCCATTTCCGACCGAATCGGCGAAGGCTCGCAGTCTCGAAGACGTGCGGCGACGTCATGTGGTCGGCTCTTGTACGCTCGCGGCTCGCGCCGTCGTCCTCCGTCGCTTTCCATCAGCCGTGGCGGCTAGGGTTTCCGTGCGCGGACCGCGCTCGCTCCGCCTCCTCCTCCTCCTCCGCCGTAGGGCACGGCGTCGATCAGTGGTCTATACTCGAACTGCAGGAGGTGGAGAAGGTGCTCAGCGACGTGAGGGCGGATGACGTGAAGGTGATCCCGGGTCGCAAGGATCGCGACTGGGCCGATTACATCGTGCTGGCCACCGGCAGGTCCTCCTGGCACGTGAAGAACATCGCTCAAGCCCTTATTTACAAGGCATGTCCATCGCTCTTAATCGACTCTTGCGTTCGAGTTTTGATTAGCCTTTCGATCTCTAAGAACGGTCTCCCATAGGATTTGTTGGTTGTTTGGCAGGAGTCTGTTTTCTGTTCCATTAAGCGATCTTCGCTCTTGGCTAATTTTGAGAAATCGATCATGTCGAGCGCAAGACTAGATTTCTGTACATTATATGTTCGATTGTCAAGGAAGAGGAAAATTTCAATAGTGCGCGATCAAGTTGGAAATATCTGCAATCCTTCTCGGAAATAATTGTTCACGAGAAGTAATTGTCGATTGCTAACCATTTGGAAGTCTATCCAAAGAAGCACTATGTGCTGAGATGCTTTTGGCCAATGCAGGCTAAACAAAAGCAAAAAGGAGCTCAAAGACTGATGCTGCCGAGCGTGTCATGGTCAGTGTCAAGCGGGGGAAAATCTTTGGCCAAAAAAGAAGAAAAGGAAGGAAAGTGGGTCGTCGTCGACTCTGGTGTGTACTTTAATTGATGGCAATTCGTGCTGTGACTCTGATCGGCTGACTTTTCCTTCTATCGTTTCTTTCATCATGACGAACTCCTCTTAGATACCTGTATTCATCTGCTTGATTTCTATCTGTCAAAAGTGGAGATCTCATTGGGTGTTTTGCATTAAGGCTGAGAGATTATCATAAATGGAGTTTGTTGTATTGACCGTCTTTATGTTTTATAACTATCTTGTTTTCCTATAGGCAAAGTAGTAGTTCATGCTCTCGATGAAGAAGCTAGAGCTTATTATGACTTGGATGGTCTCTTGACAAGTGACACCCGCCAAGAGGATTCGATTCAGGTATGTTGCGAGGTCTGAGATCAAGTCTTACTGTTTAAATCTTGTGCTTTGTTATTATTGATGTTGACAGATGATTCATTACATAGAAGCAATGTTTGCTAAGATAGGTGTCTTGTGTTTGCATGCTGCATGTACTTCTTTATTCCTTCTAGTCTCTTGATGCATGCAAATCCGCAGACATGCACAGTTTGTTAAGTCTTAGAGAATCTCAGCTGAAACAGTAGAATGGCAAATGAGTGAGATACCAAACATACCCTGTAATCTCGTCTACATGGTCATGGGGTTTATGAAAGAGGTACCTATCTCCTTAGATGACCTTAGGACATGTGGGTCTCTCCTTATATGACTTTAGGATGTCTAGGTTTCTCCTTCTCAGTTGCTTTGGCTTTCTTTTTCCTTATATGTTCTGTCAACTGAAAAATATGTGGACCTAAGGCAACTCATTGACTTTTTTTTGACTGCTTGGATTGGAAGATGATATTGTCTCTCTTCAATGCGTTAGAGGATATTCATTTTGTCACTTGACAATGGAAAGTGGGTTTCTCCAACTCTATGTCTAAGCTGTTCGAAGTGAGTGCACACGAACTTGTCTGTTTTTATTAAATATTGAATGGCGCTTTGCCAGATTAAACAGCCCATACTCAGAATTTGCGTATGTTTTGTAAACTCATCTGTAGAAGTTATGTTAATTGTCAACATTTGTCTGTTTAACATATCTAACATTATTTTTAAATGCATCTCATTCGTATTAATTCAGGATTTGGGAAAAGCCTTGGTGAAGATCCGTCGCAAGAATAACTCCAAGCGGCGAACTCAAAATGGTGCATGAGAAACTACCTTGTCTGCCCAGTTAGTTCCCTGGTTTTGCCTCTGTGCAGTCAAATGTCATGTTCTCGCCGTTTATCAAGCTAGAGCCTTGTTGAAGACGTAGGGAACTCAACTTCTCGAGGTCTTATTCATTCATCAAGGAGCAGAGTGCTCGTGCGTGATGAGTACGCCATCTCTCTTATTTTGTGATCGTCGTGAGGTGGGGAACAAAGGATTCCAACCGTTCAACTACGCTTTCTCCATTCGAGAGGGAGGGAGAGTAGTTTAGATGTGGTTAAACAAACCGACCTAACTTTCTTGGGCGGATGGATTTTTTGTTTTGTTTTTTTTGGTTGAATTTTATGAGCAACCTGTCGATAGGCGGTCCGATTCTCCAAATTCTGAACTGTGATTTCTCGAACCTCTGAGTTCAACATTCTTGACATTCGGGTCCCTTTTATTTCGTGGAAATTCAAGACTCCAAATCCTCGAAGATTCCAGCTCCAGGTTTTGTTTGAGTGTATTGGGCGGAGGGTAAAATGACGGTGGTAAAAGCTAATATGAATTTCGAAATAGCTAATTTAGAGTCTTTGCGAGTGTAAATGAAAATTATAATATTGATCGTTATTGATAATAAAAGTATTTATCTTTTCTTCGCTCCTTGTCAATGTCAAATTGGATATGACCGAGAGTTGATTTTTCAAAGGCCATGTTATTCCTGCACAAGGGGGATTTTATTAATGATTTACCCTAATATACTGATAATTGAAATTGCGGTGTGCATAATGTAAATTTATTTCACGTAGAAAACATTATTGAAAAAGGGAAAATTACGAGAATTCCAGCACCCGTTTTTTGAAGTTCTTTCGGACTTGATTTTGTTTTTAAATATTCCTTAAAATTGATCATTCAAAAAGGTGACGTGGTTCTCATTTCTCACAATTTTCTCCAGATTTGATTTTGTTTCAAAATATCCATGAGGCATCTTCACATTACACATAATTCTCGAGCTCTTCACCGTTAAAAATGAACATGTGCTCATCAATGTGCAACTCATGTGCCTTTCTCAATGGCATTGGGGTCCAAAAGCCATCATAACCCTACTATCCTTAATTGAAATAAAAAGAAAAAACTTCAATAGATCATATTTCCACTTTTTGAATACAACATAACGTTTCACTAAATTCACTTTGACTTGGGAAATTCTCATTAAAACTCATCTCTCACATCTGCAGCGATTCTCCATTTCCAATTTTTCGATTTGAAGTCCTAAATTTTTTCCCAACAATAAAGTTGGGACAAATTTTAACATTTCCGATGTGCACATGAGGGACATGAATGAAATGTGTGTTTTTTATGGGGACCAAAAGGTCCTCAAAAAGAGGAAGAACCATGCACACCGGACGAGCATGCTTTCACTGGTTAGCATTACATTCCACGGGCAATTCACCTCCGGAGGGGCTATCGAGTCTCAGCGATCGTATCCAGGGGTATTTTGGAATAAAAGATAAAGTTCGGGAGGAGCTTTTGAGAAATCAGGGTCATTTGAGGGGGATCTTTGGAATTTTAAAAACAACTGCCAAATTCAGTAAAGTACCACCCAGCTATAAAGTCACAAATTGTAAGTCACGACGGACGGGCTCTTCGTCTTCATCGCCCTCCCTATCAACGAACGGACAGTAGTCAGAGCCAGCGCCATTTCTCCCTCCCTCTTTCTCTCTCTCTACTTCTTAGCTTTTCGCATTTCTGGCTTCCCTTTTCGCTGCACGTCCTCCTTCTCCCTCCTCCCTCCTCCTCCTCCGGAGACTCGCCGGATCTCCCATGGCCGCCGCTCCCGCGTCGAACATCGTCGCCTTCAGATCGTCCGGAGTCTCCGCCGAGCCGAGGCTCTCCTTTCCGCGGCGGCTGTCTCCGCTCCTCGGCGGAGTCGGATCTCGTCAGCTCCGGACCTTCCCGGGTCTTCAATGCGAGTCGCGGAGCTCGTCTGCTGCTTCTGGTAATGATCGATCGTGCTCTCTTTCTTTCGTTGCGGTGACGTTCGGGCTTTATGTGCGGTTTCGCTGCGGTTACCTTCGGTGGCGTTGCTTAAGCCTAAGCTTTCGTTATCCGCTCTGATTGATTGCTTTTCTACCGCTATCTAGAGGAAATAGCTGAAGTAAGATAGGCTGTCTCAGGTCAGGTGATTAGCTTCACGCTTTTGTAAAAGCAATTTCAGGGGTGATCAGTAGTTTGGATCGATGGTGTCTGATTTTTTTTTTTTTTTGTTAATGCATTTCCTAAAGGATATGCTGTTGCTAGTACAAGATGCTATTTCAAGAAGTCAAGGTTCATATGACGGTTGTCGTCGTCAGTGAGCTGGAAATTTGGCTATAATGCCCTAGGGCCACATCTTTTGGTTTTGGGATTGTCACATTGAAGCAAAGGATCAGAATATTCTTAAGTTGAAACTCGCAATTGGATTGAGACATCTTGGGAGAAGATAGTGTTACTTGCGGTGTAAATGAGTGAGCCAATGACGTGTTTTCATAGTTTAGACTAGGAAAACGTAAGTAAGGGATATCTGTGGAACTGGAGAAGTTTGCTGGATGCAAATAAGATCGAGAGCATTGAGAAGAATGTTACAGGAAGGCTGCTTGATCTAAGTAAATTAACTTAAATCATTGGCACTCGTTATGCAGTGGTTCTCTGAAAAAACTGAAGATTTGTGTTTCTATCAAACTAGTGGGTCTTGGCTTAGGTCTCTCTTTTAGTTTGGGGGGTTGAGTCCACTTTTGATAGAGTTGCGAATAGTGGATGATGAAAGGAGTCGATTGCACCAAGTAAGCATGCTGAGGACTTGAGTGCACAAATCAAGTAAATCTTGCTAACAACAATCAAACAAGTTAGAGGACCAAAAGTGAACTTAATTCTTGAGTTTTCAGATATTGGTTTTAAGTTTTTGCTTATTTGCTCAGTATCTGGTAGGGAGTGTCTACCCCACTTCGTAATTTGCAATGGAACTTATCCACCGTGGATACAAAACAGTCATTTTGAAATACATTTTCGAAACTTATTAGAATAGCATATTTGCTTGGCTTTGATATATTGGTATAGGATAATTAGGACAGAAGATTTTAGTGTCATGAGAAAAGACAAAGGTATATGCAATACTGCATAAGGTCCCCCGTAGAAGACGAGAAATTTTACACTCTTTCAGCACCAGGTAGATGGTGTTGGCATGTACCCCTACCATTGCATAGAAGTGAGCCCTTTTCGAGTTTTTGCAGGAGAAATGGCTGGTTATTGCTGGAGAGAAGATTTGATGCGTGTGAAGGTTTTTATGCAGGTGTCAGGGCTCAAGTTGCCACTGTTGAAAAACCTAGCACTGAAGAAGTACGTAATGTGGAATCCCCTGTAGTTGTTGTCACTGGAGCATCTCGAGGTATTGGTAAAGCAATTGCTCTCTCATTGGGAAAAGCAGGCTGCAAGGTTGGGAAATACTTTCACTTCTTATCATCTTTATCTAAAATTTCAGTGAGAATTTCTTTTGGCTATCATTGCCATTGCCTATTATCATTCTGAATGGTCTTCTTGTTCTTGACCTATTGCAGGTACTGGTCAATTATGCTAGGTCATCAAAGGAGGCTGAGGAAGTTTCAAAGGAGGTAAATCATGCATATTGTAATAATTTCCTTCTGCTTTCTGATATATAAATTTCAATTCCTACTGATTGTTGTTCTGGTGATTTTGATTTTGTGGACCGATCTGGATTGTTCATGGAATATCAAAAGGAAAACTTGACAATCTGCTCGAAGTAAAATAATTAAATGTGATATTGCAACTGATTGGTGATTCAGTTGAGCAAGCTATTGTCATCTTTTTGGTTCTGAATGCAAAAGTAGCCTGCCTCTAACTTGCATTTGCATCTGTAGATAGAGGCATGTGGTGGTCAAGCTCTTACATTTGGAGGGGATGTTTCAAAAGAAGCTGATGTGGAAGCTATGATCAAAACTGTAAGCCAAGTTTCTCATTTTGTTTCTTCTTTGGTTTTCTTTTGGTGGGGCGGGTGCCATCGTTGCTTAATTCTGATACTATTGTTATGACTTCTTATGCTGCATGATTTTTATATGTGCAGGCTGTTGATGCATGGGGAACAATTGATATTTTGATAAACAATGCAGGTGACTGGTAGCTGTCAATATAGAATTATTGATCTTCATGTTACTTGCTAAATGTGGTCTCATTATGCATGCATCATGCTTTCAGGAATTACTCGGGATGGCTTGTTAATGAGAATGAAGAAATCTCAGTGGCAAGATGTTATTGATCTGAATCTTACTGGTGTATTCCTGTGTACTCAGGTATGTGTTCCATCATTTTCCTTTTAAATTGGAGAAAAAGAGTAGATGGTTTCTGTAATACAGAACTGAGAACCTGTATTGTATGCAGGCAGCAGCTAAAATCATGATGAAGAAGAGAAAGGTGACATGGCATTCCCATTTTCGAAGTTATGCTGAGATTTAGCCTATTAATTATGCTTAATTTCTATGACCCAGTGTTTAAACTACAGTATAGTTGACATGCTTTAATGTGGTTATATTTTTCCAATCCCATTTAAAAATCTGTTTTGCAGGGAAGGATAGTCAATATAGCATCAGTTGTTGGTCTGGTTGGTAATGTCGGGCAGGCTAACTACAGTGCCGCAAAAGCAGGGGTTATTGGTCTGACAAAAACTGTTGCTAAAGAATATTCTAGCAGAAACATAACTGTCAGTTTTCCATCTTGTTTACCATATCAAACTACTTCCATTGGGCAGTTCTGTTTGCCTCTAACAGGAAATATTCTAGGTTAATGCTGTTGCCCCAGGATTCATTGCATCTGATATGACTGCCAAACTTGGGGAAGATGTGGAGAAGAAAATCTTGGAGACAATTCCTTTAGGTGAGATGTGCAAGGAGACTATCTGTTGTGTAGGGTTAACACATGTTATTTGTTTAGGCATTTCATTTAGGTGAGACAATTAGATAGGCTTCATATATAAGTGGCTCTGATCTGTTATTGAGTCAACCCGGTTGCCCACATATTTGTGTTGTAAAACAGACCGCTTACTTTTTTCAGCTTGATACAGCAGTTTGTTGTGCTGGTTAAGGCCTTCAGCGGTTAAACAATGATGATGAACTTTATTCATCGTCTTCCGATCAGTAATGAAAACAACAACATGCTAATGAATACAAGGATCCGAGGGATCAAGATAATGTATCAAGATATTTCAGGCAGGTAGTGACATGTCTGTTGCATATGCAGGGAGGTACGGTCAGCCAGAAGAAGTAGCTGGACTTGTGGAATTCCTGGCCATCAATCCTGCAGCCAGTTACATTACTGGACAGGTAAAGCCTAACATTTGCATGTTTTTTCATGGTGCAAGTTTTAAAATGTCGGTATGGCTTATTGTAGGGAGCCAAATCTACATATAATCTGTATTGGCTTTACATTTGTAGGTTTGGTATGATGGGGTTTGATATTTAACATCTCTTACGAGTGCCTCATCTAATGTTATATTGTTGTGGTCATCTACTTTTCTTTTATGCGTATGAGTTCTGAGCTAGATATTTACCTTTCTCCCCCATTTGCAGGTGTTCACAATCGATGGAGGAATGGTAATGTAGACCAGTGATTGATATTGCCTTTCGATGTATTCCGAACAAAGTTTTGAGTTCAAGAATGCCTCGAGGATGCGATCAGAATTTGCCATGCATAGTAACAGCAGCCTCAGGTAGTTTTGGGGATTAAGATAGAGACAATAAAAGGATTAAGACAGTGCCCTTTTAGATAGCAGGGAAGAGTGTTTACGGAGACGAGAGTTGTCTAAACAACAATACATTTTCAGGGTGGAATCACTTGGAACGAGTGGCTAAACTGGGGCTTTGCTAATTATTATGTATTTCCCGTTGTTCTCAGTTTTTTCTTTTTCTTTTTCTTTTATCTGTTTTCACGTCTAAATATAATATTATTTTGCACGGATCTGAAACATCGTTTTACTAGATTCCAATTTTGGCATCTGTTAAATCCGTTTCCTGTTCGGCTTGTGCTTCATAATGAGACCCAGTTCATCACGAGCTCGTAAAGTAGCCAAATCCACTGATGACAGTGCGACCGTTCCATGTAACCTTTTTACACTGTAATCCGGTGGAATGATTGTTTGGTAAGGAGCGTCTGAAACAGACCAATGGAGAAAGTTTTACTGGAGACCAACCATATAGGCTAGCGAAGTGTCCGTTGCAGGACGATCTGGTAACTCGTACGTGACGACGCGAGTCTTCGATTATCTCCACTAACGAATCTGATCGTTCTTTGGGTACCCAACAAGGAAAGGACGACTCGCCCGGGATGCAAATCCTCTGTGCCTTCATGTTCCACGAACTTTATTTTACGAAAAATATCAGTGACACGTGTCATCATTCTTTGAAACTACAGGTACAGGCTAAAGACATGAAGGGACAGGATCTTTTTCACCTTTCTGTATGGATCACTCGCTTGTCAGACCAACTGAATTCCCCATCTTTTAGTCCGATCGACATTCGCATGAGATATCATGAGGAATAACTTCCTCCACTAGTTCACAGCGGTCTACGTAGTACGTGCTGCTTCGGGCTCCCAGATGGGTACGGACTGAAAGACACATCTTACGGAACGAACTAAGCAAAACATCTGGGTTGGCCCGCCTAGGAAACAACATTGCCGTCTCTCCGCTTTTAGACATCGCAAGTGTTCATTCGCGTCCAGACAGGCGAACGTGGTTAACTTTTTGTAAAACTCCCCAGGGTTCTCGTTCCTAGTAAAGTCCTGATTCCAGGCGTCGATCGTTGGCGTCTAGAAAATAAATTAAATATAATAAGGAGGAAGCACGGATCATTTAAACTTGCGCACGAGAAAATTGGGGGTGTTAAATATGATGTGTCGGGTGGACCACGCAAGGCAAGATTATTGGAGGTTGATGTGACCGAGGCTTAGGATGAGTGCAACCATCGGAATATCCGATGGAGGCCTAAGGAATATCGTATTATAGAGTCTTGGCCAAGTGACGTGCGTCGTCGTACGTCTGTGGCCAATGCGCGAAGGAGGCGCTCCCATATCCTCTCAACCTCCCCACGTAATCTTGTGGGATAAAAATTGGCGACCTCCCAATTCGAAAAGCCACATGAGATTTTATCCTTTATTTTTCAAAACGATTACTGGCTGTGACTTTCTCTTTTTCCTTTTTTTTTTTATCCTTTTCGATTTAATTGAGCCTATTGAAACCACTGCCCCGCGAAGTTGAAAACGGAAAAAAAAAAAATCTACTTATATTTTTACCGATTGAGTGTGATTTTAAATGAGGAGCTCTCGGTTTTTAAATTAATAACGTGCGCATGACGTCAACGTAGTCAGTAAATTCGGCGAGTTTCTCTAATTAGGGCCCAAGAAAGAGAAAGACCAGAGAGCGAAAACGAAGAAGACTCAAAGTATCACGCCGTCCAATTTCTGATTCCCCAACGTCGTCTTTCGGCAACGACGAACCAACCTGCTCTCCTCCGACCTTCCTCCATACGGACGAAGAGCAGAAACCTTCACACGCCAAAAGCCGAAAGCACGAAATCTTCTGCAAGAGAACTCCCCCAACGTCGAGACCAAACCTCCCATTCCATCTCTTCTTCTTCTTCTTCTTCTTCTTCCTCCTGAAACTTCGCATCTCAGGTCAACGCCTGCAAAACACCCGCCGGCTCTCTTTCCTTCTCTCTCTCTCGAGTCATGGAATTGTTAGCAGCAATCTCTCCCTGGGCGACCCTCCAGACCTTCTTCCTCGCATTCCTCCTGGTCTACCTCTTCAGCTACTTCCTCCTCTTCGGCCGCTGGGGCCCGCGGAGCCGCCCCTTCGCCTCCAGCTGCTTCACCTCCCTCGCCCACGGCACTCCGGCCGCCGTCACCGCCGCGATCGCCACCCGCGGCTCCCAGCCGCCGTGGGCCCGCGCCGCCTACGTCTCCCCGAACACGGCTCTCCACGACACCGCCCTCGAGTTCAGCATCGCCTACTTCCTCATCGACCTCATCCACTACCTGGTCTTCTTCCCCAACGACGTCCTCTTCATCATCCACCACCTCGTCACCCTCTTCGTCCTCCTCACCTGCCGGTACGTGGTCGCCCACGGCGCCCACGCGATCCTCCTCCTCCTCATCCTCGCCGAGGTCACCAGCCCCTGCCAGAACACCTGGAGCCTCGCCAAGGCCCGGAAAGCCGAGGCGCCCTTCGCCGGCCGGTTCTTCCGCTTCATGTCCCCGATCTTCTTCGCCTTCTACACGGTGGTGCGGGGGGTGGTCGCGCCGGCCTACGTGTGCGACCTGGTGATGTATTATTCAATGGAGGATGTGGAGGATTCGATACCCAAGTGGGCTTGGGTGTCTTGGGTGGTGATCATGGCGAGTGGGATTTTGGTGAGCTTGCTCTGGGTCTTGAATAACTGGAAAATCTGGTACCGGGATCAGAGGAGCTTCGATGTGCAGAAAAAAGATGGGTAAGAGGCTGGGAGCGCCCCCCCTAATGTTCTTCTCAGCACATACAAGGATTGATTGGGAATTGGATAGGATTTAATTGGGAATCAAGAAGTGTACATGTACACAAGATCGTCAGGGTCGTCGTTAATGCTGTAATTACTTAGTTTCTCCCATTGAATTTATAAGAAATAGACACATGGGGTTAGTCACGAGTCAGTCTGTGAATTGCCAATTTCTTTCAAGACTGCTCTTTGGTGCTCGTGCAAGCACTAGTCACGGTGCCGAAGGGCAGCTGTACATGTTCAAATAGCATTTTTCTTGATTGTGATCGATTTAATTTGATGATTTCTAAGTTTTTCTGCACTAGGGGTGAACTGTGATATCTGCTATGATCCAGTTACCGATTTTCTTATCTAAATGGCTTGAAATATTTACCCAGATAAGAATGACACAAACAAGCAGTGGCATGGAAGAGTAGGAAACGAACTGGCAGTAATCATCAGGATTTTAAAGACTGCTGATTGTTACAAGCTACATAAGATTAGCATCATCTCCGACATGTGAACCAACCTGGGGGTGTATTTCTATATGCCTGCATCCATCCAATTGCTCTGTCCTTCTTCTCCTCTAGTGCTGGGTTGTGGGTTTCGTTCCAATAATCCCAATACAACTCTACTGCGCAAATTCAAGGAGTTTGGAAAGCCAATCTCACCGGAGGGCCGTATTTCAAGCCATAAATTTACCATGCTTATAACTGCAGCTTCTCCTCATACGATCTTTGAGTTGTGTTCAAAGCAACAGTTCGTCTGATCAGAAGATTAAATCCCGATGATAGAAACACTTGCTCTGTCGGGAGTTCCTTGGTAATTGAGCTCCACAAATGTCCCTCCACCTTCGCCCTTTGCTAATCTTCCTGGATTTATGCAAATGCACTTCGCCTGTGGTTCGCCTTCAATTCCTCCACCCAGAGGCACCACCTAAGCGCATTAACCTTATCATTTATACTTCTAAACAACGGATGCATGTAAACTAGTATTCATCTCTTATAGAATATTTGCAGTGAAATTTGAAAGAAACAGCTTGTCGAGATCTTCTAGTGAGATATGGAATATGCGAGGCAAATGCAAGGATAGATCACCTTTACAAAGTATTTCATGTCCGAAGGAAGGATGAGGACATCTGGAACCAAAGAGAAATGAAGAGCCTCTGGAGCAAGTGAAAGATCCAAAGGAATGCCTTCTGCCGGTGGATATAGAGGATAGAAGCTGCCCAAAAGATACCACAAGTTGGTGATTTACACAACCTACCTAACATGAAATTTCTTGTCTAGAAAAGGTTCTGAGAAAACTTCTCTCTTTTCATTTGGTACCTGCGCTGACTAAGAATATGGTATGCTAGTCTACTCATTCGATCACTTGGTATGCCATCTTTTGGATTTCGTGACATCTCCTCTCCACTGAGCTGTTTCAGGATGTCCACAGTGCAACACCCTACCTTGACCTAATATTTTAAATTGTTAAGGTACAGCCACCGGTACATATCTTATAGCATCTAAAACCCATACAGGGCATCAACCACGACCGTGAAGAATCTTGCTATCATTAACAGTTCATTATTTACCTCGTTTGCCTCGAAAATCCCTGGATTTGTAAGACTGGTGATCTGGGATAGAGAACCAATTTGAATGAGAGAATCAACAGAAATTGTCAAGCATCGTTCCTCATAATGAGTTTCCAAAAATGTACCTGATGCTTGAGACCCAAAGGAGAAATATCAAAGCCAGGCTGCACAAGCAGGGACAGGTAAATTAAAAGAAACAAATGAAGAAGAAAAGCTATAGCCAATCAAACACTTCAAGTATGCTGATGATCACCTGAGGGAAAACAAAGTCATGGTTAGCATCCCGTATGGATGGCACAAGAACTATACGAGCAGCATCACCCAGATAGTCCACGTAATCCTGCAACTGAAAGATGAAATGCCAAGGTGAGATTTACAGAAACAATGAACATTCAAGTTCCATTGGTCCTTTTGTTGAGTAAGTACCTTCGCAAGGATTTCCTGGTGAAATATGACATCAAAGGTCATGTCAATACTTCCTCTCCTAACCTCGGGGTGTTCTGAATCAACAAATGGCCCCAGCTGAAACAAATTTAGTTCAATCAAAACCTGATTTTTCCTATCCTTTTTCCCTAGTGAAGTGGAATTTTCTACACAATTACAGAATTAACAATTAACTCACTAGTACAAGCAACTGAGGCATTTTTCTTCTTGCATATGCAAGCAGCTCGGTCAGAGGCTCAAAGAACAAATTGTCTGTCGTAGTAAAAGGACCTGCTGCAATAATCTGTTCAAATAACATAAGCATGATTGATCAGCCGCAAAATTAAACAATACCCTTTTAGCCTGCCTAGCATAAATCCATTGTCAAGCAGTTTATGTGACTCTACTAACTCAAAAGTTCAACTGTTGAGAGTGATCTGTCAGCTTGTCCATGTGGGACGGAGATAGCTGCAATCTAATAGCAGAAACAAGTGCACTTCCTTTGATGAACAAAAAGGAATGGCTTGAAGGGCAAAAGGAGTGTTGTAACCCCTGCAACTCAAATGCTTGTTCATTCCTGTTGGACCACTATGTCCTATAGCAATTTAGTGGAATTGCCTAAAACAGTGTGTTCTTCCTTTGCTTTGCACAGTGGATAACTTTGATCATGATTGTGTCGTGCACAGATAGCCTAGAAATTCCACGAGTGATGCACATCATTATGGATGGCAACACCAAAGGGTATCATTGCCATTTGGAACGTAAAAGGAGATGGTTTAGTGTTTCTGCCTCCATTCTACAGGGAGCTATTTCACTATCAATCTTATTCCTCTTTGAAGGGGTTTATCAGAGTATTGCCAGACGCTTCACATGACAAGGAAACTATGCATGGAAGAAGTTCCTTTTAAAACCAAAATAACTTCCCAAGGTAAGTTTTTAAGCACCTAAGCTAGCAAGATGAGCCAGTTCCCTTGTTCTTTTAGTAACAAGCATAATGAGTTCAACACTGCTAATATAGAAGATGGCATGTGCACTTTTTAAAAAGCACACTCGCCTGTTTTTTGTTCCCGATGTGATTGGTTAGATATGGCCGAGGACATAAATATCCTTTATAAGAGTCATATTCTGCCTTTATCCTTTCTAGCTCAAATCTAATTTGGTCTCCAGTACCCTTTTTATTATACCTTACTTCTACCAGAAAGCCAATTTCTTCTTGCTGGAGAAGATTGCATGACATGAGCTATTATTAAATCCAATCTTATCAACTATTATCTTTCCGATTTAACATTTAAGTTGAAGATTTCCGACTTTCTACTTCCATGATTACAAGTCATTTGCAAGTAATCCTTTTCTTTTTTTCACCGTGTAGTTCAAAGCACTAGGACTGTGGATATGGCAGTGCTACAGGTGGAGAAATAAAATGCACAAAAAAGTAGAAGAAATGTCAAATGACACTAGATGATCTAGATATTGAAGTATATGAAAGACTCCCAATTTACGCACCACAGAGATTTCTTGGGATGATGAAGCTGGATCAGTGGAAATGGTTTCCTGTTCTAGAGCTTGCTTCTTTGCCGGAGGAGGAATTACATCAGCCAAAGCATTCAGAGGGACAGATTCTATAATTTTTGATGCAATTAGACAGTGTCCGCTAGGATTGTTGCCTTCAACTCCTACTATCTGTCACAAATGAGGAGGTCCTTGATCTATTGAATGCACGTACACTGAAATAACATTGTTTACATCTATACACTGTTTCTTTCCTTCCTACCTGGCCTGGGAAAATGGAAAATTGGCTCAATCTCTGTAAGTCCAGGCGAACACATTGCCCGCTAGAGTGCTCAACGCTGTCATGGATATTCAGTGAGAAACAACAATTCATTGCGATACCAAACAGATCACTCAAAGCAGACTTAAACCAATGGAATAGTATCATAACTGGAATAGGAATGCCCTACATCTTACAGCCCCTTGCAACCATGAGCTTGACAAATCTGAGCTAAACTACTTATCTAATAATTCTTTTATAGTAGAAAGGCAACATATATGAACTTCCTGTCGGAGACTGATAAGATGCTGCTTCTGACAAGTAGGATAATTCAAATTGCAATACCTGCTTTGCAACAGGATGGACTTATCATTCAAGTGGCCTTCTCCATCGCAACAGATCATGCCAACGGAAAATATGCTTTTCTGAGACCAGAGAATACCATCAATGCATTGTGAAAAGGTGAGAAAAGAAATTGAGAGAGGGACAGTTATAGCCTTTATCAACATTTATATGGGCTAAAAAATCAGAAGTTCACATCAACTGTGAACCAACAAGAAAAAGAGGAGAAAGCATGTATGGACCACTTTCGTCCTATATAAATGGAATGAGGGGAAGTTTTCTGCGGAGCCAAATCACCTGTGAAGCAAGAGTAGGGTCTACTGGTTCCTCATAGAGGCCAGAAGCAACAAGAGCACTTTCATGTCTTTTAATACGGTTTTCAAGTGCGTTAAACTGCATCACAAGAATGACAAGGGTCAGTCGGATAGATATGAAGGAGATTCGGGAGCAGTTTAGTGCCATGAAATGTATTACTAACTCTGTCTTCAGTTCTATCATACATAAATCTGCAACCAGGTTCTGGCTTTGTTCCATTAATTGCCAAGGAACATCTCTTGTGAGGTTGTACTTTCTTGATAAAATCATCCTCGGAACTTTCAATATCCTGTTCCATTTTCCCGTTCTCTTCTCCCAACTGCTGATTAATGCTGAATCTCACAACAAACTTTTCTGTTCGTTGCCCAAAAGGCGTGATAAGTGTTGATGCTTTCCTAGAAGAATAATAAGCCTTCCCACTTGTTTGATGCATTGGATCAGATTGCTCTGGAGAAAGATTGGATCTATGTGTCGGAGTGCCGATATCATCTTCTTTTGAATAATCATCTTCATTATTCAAAATCCTGCATGTAAGGAATGTCACAATTAAAGTTTTAAAAACAGAGGAAAAGGGTTCCAGCAACAAGAGTGCTACACAAGAGTGCAGGGAGCAGCATCCAACCAAAAAAACGTAATCAACCGAAATTTGCTAAGTACAATTTCTCTGATCTCCCCTCTGACAAGAAATGAGATGCTGACCTTATATCACCAAAGCCCTTTTACTACAAAACCTAAAATGAAATCAGCATAAAGATTCCCCAGGAACTCCCAGTCTCATAGATTTCCCGCATGCCATTACTTAAATGTAAGATATTGACATTGCTCGCAAAAGGTTGTCATCGATTGGTCATCAGAAAAAAAGACAACAAAAGGACTAAGCGAAGCTCACATGTCCACATCTTTACTCGAGTAAACATGCAAATTCGGCTCCTCCTTGATAACCGCCTCTTTGACCTCGTTTTGCAAGTGAAGCAAAAACCCGTCCATTTCAGCATTTTGCACCGTGGACTCGTTCAGTTGCCTGCCACGTAATTCAAGAGCCACACCGCTTCAGAAACAGAATTCACAAATTTCAACGCGAATCAATATTCAGAAAGACGCAGCATGCTCCGCAGGATATCGAAAACACTCGAGCCCATAACTTGTCGCTAAGACGACAAAAGAGACAAAGCCCCAGTCAACTGAGCAGGAGAAAGCGAGCACCCTTACGACAATTAGCTTTTGTCCAATCGATGTTGCCCTTTGCTAGCTTCCTAGACAAAGGGAAAAACCTCAAAGCTACTAAACCACTCCACTTGCGAGATCCGTTTTCATTACAGTTGTTGAGGGAGGCGATGGAGTCTGAGGAGCAGTACCTGTTGAGGTAGTAGACCTCCCAGCTCGATACGAGATCCGACGGACCGAGCTTGTAATTGATGCAGAACGTGAGGCCTGGATCAAGCGAAACCGCAATCCGTCAGCGCCGGATTTTCGAAACGCGGGTCGAGAAAGAATGGATCGCGGGCGGTAAGAAAAATGGGTCGAAAGGTCTTACATTTGCGGAGTATCTCCTCCTCTTCTGCTTCGTCGAGGGTGAAGCCGCTGTCGTTGAACTTCGCTTTGATTTCCTCCTCCATCGCTTGCTCTTCTCTCTCTCTATCTCTCTCTCTCTCTGTTACTCTCGCTCGCGGTTGCTCTCTGTCTAGGGTTTACGCAGAAGATTTGGCGGGAAAGGTGCTGGGGGAGTTCGTATGTAGCGGGAGATCGGGGGGAGCGAGATGAGGAAGAGTTGTGGCTGCAATTCCCATTATGCCCTTGGGGGATAGGGAGAGAGACGATGTCGTTTTGACGTAGCCGCGAAAAAAAGAAGGAAAGGAGGATAATGGCGTCGCCCGGGTTCGAACCGGAGACCTTCAGTGTGTTAGACTGACGTGATAACCAACTACACCACGACACCTTGTTGAGTTAAGGAGGTTCTTAAATATCTATCAATTATCTTCATCCAACTTTAAGAGGAAATGGATTCGGCCTAATCCAGGACACGCGTATTTCTGCGCTCTCTCTCTCTCTCTTTTTAAGCACTTGAAACTTTCGCAATTTATAAATGTCAATACATAAATTCGCATATATTGTTTTTGTAAATGCTTAAAATGTAAATAATATATTAAATTTAAATGACGGCATCATAATTTCGCACTAAATTAAACGATTTGTTCCCAAACAGATTTTCATCTAATTTCTTACATTTTCTTACAAGACCGTTTACTTTCCATAAACTATCAAACCAACCCCACGGAAACAACATGGTAAATTAAATAGCATACCCCCATAATCATGGAAAGTCACAACAACTCTCAAAATCAAGCTCCGGACAAAGCATGACAATAGCAACTTTCGCAATTAAACTTTGAATGAAGCACTACAAAATCATATGCATTCGTAGATTTTTCCATCAAATCTGATCAAATCTAGTCAATGCTATCATTGGCTTGTGGCGAACGTCTATATTGACTAAATTATATTTACATCATTTTTAACAATTTCACATTCACACATAAGAAAATACCACACAAGTTTTTGAAAGCAATTGAAGTACTCAAATTTACAAAGGCATTCAAAGACATGTTAGCGACGCTCGGACACTATCGCCACTAGCTAAATTACTCCACATTGGCACCTAACGGAGCCCCACATCCCTTCAATCCCATTCTCACATTCTCACAACGTTCTTGATGGCCATGTTAGTCGGGTTGGCTGGATTTAATGTCGGAGGGAGGGGGTTGATTAGGAAATTTACAAAAAGGAGGACTTAAACTAGAAAAATTGAAAGTGGAGAGAGAGAGAGAGAGAGATTTGATTTAGATAATTTAGGCAGTAATTCTTCTCAAATTGAGGGGGAGCAGAAAAAAGAAAACGAACCGTTGGAGGAGCACTTTGAAAAGACCAGACAAACAGAGAAAGTAGCCGTTACTCTCTCTCTCTCTCTCTCTCTCTCTCCTCCGCTCCTTTTGATTTATTACGCTCGAAGCCCTAAAGCGAAAAGAAGAACAAACACCAAAATCTTCCCAAACGTCATCCGCGCAGATCACCCATCCCGCAGCCCGTGCTACTCGCTCGCCGTCCGCCGTTCGCTTCGCGGCTCTGCGCTCCTTCCACGGTCGCTTCGCCGATTCCTCCCTTTGGAATCTCGCCGTCGCACTGCCCCGGTTCGGGTTGTTCGTTCGACCGATTCTGTCCGGGGACGAACTCGCTTAGCATGGCTTCGAAAACCGTCGCCAAGGACATCATCACTCTGCGCGGCTCCGCGGCGATCGTCAGCGAGTTCTTCGGTTCGTCGCCGCCGTCCTTGGTTTCGATTTTCGAGATTTCATTCGTTTGTTCGTTCGTTTTTTTTTTTTTTTGCTGAAACCCTTTTACTGATCTTGTGGGTTCGCATCTTCGTTTTCAGGTTATGCTGCAAACAGGTGAGAAAATGGACTCTGGCGGTGTGCTGTATATAAGATCCCTTTTGTTCTGTAGAGTGTAGACCTAATTCGGTTTATCGACTGAGAATTGAGTAAGAAAAAAACATTTTTTTTTGGGGTTTTGATTTTGTCAGTATTCTGTACAATCGGGGGGTGTATCCGGAGGAGAGTTTCGCCAAGGTGAAGAAGTATGGGCTTCCGATGCTGCTTACTCAGGATGAAGGTGTCAAATCCTTCATTGCCAACTTAAATGCTCAGCTTTCGGGTAAGAAAGGATTGAACTTTTGCAACTTCGTTAGTTCCCCTTTGCTGTTCTGTTTGCTTCTGTAGATGACGGAGAGTCAGGGAATGTGTAGACATCGATTTGCACTCATTGGGCGGCGAGAAGAGTGTTGGACTGTGAGTTCGAATGGTTTGACCCTCGGGGCTTGATTTGTTATGTGAATAAGGCGTATTCTAGGTGTCAAATTCACCAGCCAAACACAACAGAAGAAGAAATTTTGTTTAATTTCCTTGCAAATGATGTCTGTTACAATTAGCTGATGAGTCTGAATGTCAAATTTTTTGCTCGAAAGAATGGTTGGAAGCCGGCAAACTGCAAAGAGTTGTTCTTGTTATAATGAGTAAGGCCACTGGCGAGGTGTTGGAGAGGTGGAACTTCAGCATTGAGACTGATGGCGAGGTCGTCGAGAAGGGGTAATTTAAAAATCAAGTTAGCTTCTTTTTTTTTTCTCTGTTTACCTTCAGGGTTGTTGTCCCTGAACACATGGCATGGCTCTGCTTTGATTACAGAGTCTCGAGAGAAAAGAGTGACAAAGAGATCATGAGGGAGATTCAAGCAATTATGCGACAGATTGCTTCAAGCATCACTTACTTGCCATGCCTTGATGAACCCTGTAAGAAGGATAAATCTGGCGACCATTTTGGTGATACAGTTCTCATGCTCCTAGGCTTGTTTGACTTGGAAATTTTCTTGCTTGTCTTTTTAGGTGTATTTGATGTGTTAGCATACACTGATAAGGACGTGGCAGTTCCTTTCACATGGATTGAGAGCGACCCTAAGTTGATTGCCAATCCACAGATGGTCAAGTTGCATTCTTTTGACACAAAGGTTAGTTGGCCATGAATATTTTGCTCTTTTCTCATTTCAAGGTGGTGTTGATCAGCAGCAGCTAGCTGTCGTTGGTTCTTCAGCTCTTCTGATGCATCATGTCCTTCTGACGTCTTGCAGATACACAAGGTGGACACACTTGTATCGTACAAGAACGATGAATGGGATGAGCAGTGATTTCCCTAGTGTCTTAAACCGGATATTGTGAATCTTTTATTCACATTTTGTACGATTTGAATGGAATGACCCCGAGAAACGATGTCCTCGAGTTCCTGTCATTACTACTAATTCTGTAATTTTTGCTAATGCATCCCGAGAAATATGGCAATTGAACTCCTTTGTCTCTTCGATTAATAAAATAAAAAAGCTCCTTTGTCTCTGTCCCCTTTTGACTAAATCACGGCATCTTGAGGTGGTCTCAGGTAAAAGGAAAAATTCTCAGAGAAACGCGGAAATGATTACTTTTTCTCCAAAATCACAACATTGTTATGGGCCAAAAGGGCAGTTATATATGTCAACAGCATTTCAGTTATCCAAGCAGTTTCGTGTGAATTTCCATAATCTGGGCAGTGCAAGAAGATTGTCGGCGGGAATACCAAGGCTGCATGGCAACATGCATTCCTCAATTTATCTGTTCTTTTGTTATCCGGAACAAAAAAAATAGAAATCCATTTGGTATGCTAACTGATTTTCAATTCTCTGAGAAAGATAATTGTTTCTGGAATAGATTTGGAGTAGAAATGAAAAGTAAAAAAAAATAGTTTATTGTTCCTAGGAATAATTTCTAGAAACTTATTTTTTGGGGACTACTCGCCGCTTATAACATACCACTGCCTGCCCACCGCTGCTTGCCAACCACCAATGTTGGAAGCTGGTTACCAATCACCGCCACCTGTCTCCGCCCACCCCCCGCTCGCTTGCCAATGTTGGAAGCCGCCGACCTCTCTCGCCGCCACCCTTCACCGCCACCTAGCACGACGCCAACCCTGGAGACTCGCAATAGGCGGCGATCGGTGCGTTGCAAGCGACAATTGACAGTAGTAGCAGTCGTTGAACGTCAGTTGGTGGGAATACCAAGGCTGCATGGCAACATGCATTCCTCAATTTATCTGTTCTTTTGTTATCCGAAATAAAAAAAAAGTAGAAATCCGTTTGGCGATACTAACTGATTTTTCAATTCTTTGAGAAAGATAGTTGTTCCTGTAATAAATTTGGAGTAAAAATGAAAAGTAAAAAAAAATAGTTTATTGTTCCTAGGAATAATTTCTAGAAACTTATTTATTGGGGACTACTCGCCGCTTATAACATACTACTGTGCCCACCGCTGCTTGCCGGCCACTGCTATTGGAAGCCGATTGCCAATCGCCGCCACCTGTCTCCGCCCACCCCGCTCGCTTGCCACCGGTTGACTGCCAGTCGCTGACCTCTCGCTGCCACCCTTCACCTGGTGTGACCGAAGGTGACCTAGCACGACGGGCGGCAACCTGGAGACTCGCAATAGGCGGCGATCGGTGCGTTGCAAGCGACAATTGACAATAGCAACAGTCGTTGAACGTCAGTTGGTGGCCCCCGCCATGGTTGTCGCCTGCAACCCACCACTTGCCGCCGCCGCCCACTAGTCTCCGCCGCTATCGGGGAAAAAAGAAATAATTTTTTTTTATTGATACTAAACGCATTTTTATTCTTTTTCTATTTCAAGATTAAGAATTTTTTGTAGTTACCAAACGCCTTATTTTACTTAGAAATTGTTCCAAAGAGTAGAAATAGAAAAAAAGTTCTCGGGAGTAGAATATCCCGAATATTACCAAATCACCGCTTTCAAAAGATCAAAAAGAAGTGGATATATACATTTTTGAAATGCCGTAGCACAGTGCTAACTGAATGAACATCTCGTGCCAAGATGGCTATACACAATTAAACGTCACAGTTCAGCTCCATCACGGACATAATTACAAAGTCCCCCTCTACCATTCGAGCCCGCAGGCCTCATGTCACACCACGGTATATTCCACCTGGCCGTAGATCATCCATATTATCAATGTTTCTGTACCCATCAAGCTCCCTCAAACATGTCCACCCTCTTCGGGCAAGAAAATCACGATAATCATCTTCTGTGTAGAAAATCTTATCTTCTGGATGGACTATAGGGTGCCCTGACTCATCGTATAGGCAAACTTTTATGGCCAGTCCTGAAAATATAGATCTATGCATAAGCAGTCCATACAGTCAGGATAGTGCAGTGCAGTGACTAAAATAGATGGAGGTGTGGCTCATGACAAAACAATTTCGTAATTTCTATGGCTTCCAAAACCTGCATGCACTGCGATTACCTTCATCAAGCTGGAGGGTGTAATTTCCCAAAGGCATATCTCTGTCAAGACTCCGTATTATCTGGTCTTCATCCTCCAACCAAAATGCACGTTTGGTTCTCAATCTAAAAGCAGATTTGATTGCCTCTTTAATGGAATCGGCAGTGCCATCAATACCAACCCTTCTGACATAGTCACCCCACTTGACTGAGATGACCCTCCCACCGTATGACTGGCTCTCACCTGTTGAACCACAGAGAAGGGGAAAGAAGTACAGTATCATCAATAAAATGCTGCTAAATCTGAAATATTATCAACTCAAGGTGTTGGGTTTGGCTTTTAGATGTTAGGCACAAATGTGAGGTGCAAAGCAAACATCTTCAGCAGGTAGCATTTGAAATTGGCAACTCATTCATATGCTTGGGCAGAAGTCCTCAAAGTAGATAACAATCATTTTTTCATATTACAGTAGATAAGCAAACCATTTCCAGGGGTTTCCCTCCAATTCCAAGGTGGAACTCCATTAGCTACGACTGCTTCAGCTGCAGTTATGGCCAGAGGATGCCCATCATGATCCAAACGTCTTTCAAGGTTGAGAGTCGGCCTACCACTTGCTGCACAGTGCACATCAAGAAGCTTAAATGACATGGGACCATATGTCTAAGTTAGCATGAGCTTTCAAAATTTGAACTGGAAGGTCGAACAGCAGAGTGGTAAATCTGCACAAGCAGAAGTTCTAGCTAACTTTGGGTGGAATGCTTTACCAAAAATTGATTGAAAAGCAAAAGACGAACATGATGAGGTCACCCAAAGAAGGGGGCATGCCTTCAGGCCTTTCTAGGGATAACTAAAGATGCAAAAGGTCCACTTATAATTAGTGCATTAAAACCTTAATAATAGTTGAGACTAGTCAATAGACAGAAGTGTTCTAGATATTGAAGTTTCCATGTATTCCTGTGCTAAAAATTTGAGGTTATGATTTCCATCTCTTTAGCAGGGAAAGAAATGACATTTTCTAAGGTCATATGGGTGTCCCATCAACTCATGGTCTATGAATAGAATCCAAGTCCTGTGCCAAAATTCATAAAGTGAAGCCTGTTCAGACAAAATTTAGAAGCACGATTTTTTATCAGCAGATGTTCCAATACATTTAGGAGCTTTTCCTATGGTTTCCCATTAATGGGTTCAGACAATTGGCACTACATGGCATTGATCTAAGAAAATCATCTCTGCGCTGCAAGTCCTAATTTTCGCAGGACATAATAACGTCAGGACATCACTTTTCTCTTGAAATCACTAATGCATTGTCTGAGATACCCAGAACTAAGTTTTCTTCTTCAGTTTTCTGCTAGCATTTTGATAGATAGGAATGCAATATTATGCTCTTTGATTTGATTTATCAGGTTTAATATTGATAAATCTCTTTTTTTTTTAAGGTACCAGCATTGGCCAATTTCATATTTTATTAAAATGAAGAGAATTCCATGTGACAGGACATGAGAATGACTAATGAAGAGTGGATGCTCAGCTGCACAACCAAGAACCCTCTTGTCGGCCACAAAGCAAAAAAATTTACGCACTGGATTGTGCAGAATAGGAAAGCAAGTAAACCATTATTACCTTCAGCATAAGTGTTTATCTGTGTACTAAATTGAAAACCAAGTTTTCTTACCTTCTACAGGTCCGAAAGTCATCCCAGCATCCTCAATGCCTGCATGCATAAGTATAATTCAAATTAAATGTACAAAGAGTACAAATTAAGTCCCTCCGTACTTTGTAATCCCAAGGCAATAGGACAAATAAATGGTAAAGTCCCTAACAGTCTGTCCAAGTAAATGTGAAAAAGATAGCAAGACTAGGACAGGTGCCTCAAATGGAGTTGAGTTCCAATTCCAAGGGCAACAGTGAAATCCATTTCTTTAAAGGTTGTAACCATTAAAATAATGGACAGGGCGAACAAGAGAATGAACCATAAGTACACAAACCCCACAAGAATCAAAGAAAATATGCTGTTGAAATCCAGCCTGTCTTCTGTATGGAACCTCCAAAAGGTTGCATGCTGAACTGAGATTCTACTGGTTCTCTAAAGCAAGGGAACATTAATCACGAACAGAACCCAAAGAGATAAATAAAGAATGGTGCATACATACCTTAAGCTCTTTATGAACAAGTGGACTTAAGAAACTCGATGGTATTTATGTTATGTGTATACTTGTTTAAGATAGTAATGGGCCAAAATAGATAGCAATCCAATTTCACAGTTAAATCAACCAGTTGCATGCCAGCAATCAGATATCAAATGAATAGAGTTTTTCAGCCACAAAGGATAACTTCTTCTAAGATTATTTCCATCTGTAAAATATTGATTGAAGTCTCTGCTCACATTGCATCTACTCAAGGCAATATCCACATGGAACCAGAATGTGGGCCTCGATCAGTTAGCAGACACAAAATTTATTGGAATGGCAAGAGGTCCCCATCTCTTTCATCATGCATTTGGTCACTTAGATATGAATCATACCCGCAACAAAAAGTTCTGGATTCTCATGTTTATCAACAAGCACAATCCGACACAAGAGGTAAATGAACAGATGGACCACTAAATATGATTTTCTTTTATAGCCATACTTTGGAGAAAAACGTATTAAAAGCTCTATTGACACTGATGACACATATTGTTGTCCCTCGTTTCCCCTATACTAGAAGTACACTGTACTATTCACAATTTTATTTCATCTTTTTAATGACTGTAAGTCACTTTGTCTATATTGGCATGTCTCCTAAACTACTAGTGAGAGAGAGAAGTTAAAATACTATCTTTCATCGAATTTGTCTCTTCTATAAGGAAAAGAACGCTACCGTGATGACATTATGGATTGCTTTTATGTACAATAAATCCTCACTCATAAATTGACTCGACCAGTTCAAGGTATAGACGTGCGGTTATCTAGGTTCAGACTCCTCATTTCTTTAATATTTTTTTATTGTCTCATTCTCACCAATCAAACAGAACAGAAAGATTCATCAGACAAAATACAATATTTTCCTCATTGTATTAATGAGTTCCTAGAAGAAACAGATTAAATATCAAACCACAATGTCATCAGGTTTTGTTTACCCTTGTAAATACAAATAATAGCCCGTGAAATGAAATAGTGAAGCAAACATGGTGGAGTGAGTGATTGGACGTGCATTTGCAATGATAAGAATACTGCTGATGACCGGACATCGTGAAGTGAACATTGTTCACTAGGTACAAGTAGAATGTAGCGAGTAAAACAAAGAAAGTGTTATGCACATGCATTTGCAATTATACCAAATCACAATGTCATCAGGGCCCACGAAATTAAATAGTGAAGCAAACATGGTGGAGTGAGTAATTCCACAAATACATGAAAGACAATTCCTTACAGCAGCAGTCCCAAAAATCACACTGAGGACTGCGAGAACTTGTCTTCTATACTAAACAATCAACAAACACCCTCAAAAACTACCTACTAAAGAACTTGTTACAGAATAAGATATTTGTTCTTCAGTAGTTTTATTGTGATTACAGACTTTCTGCTGACACCCTGTAATTCCAATAAGAAGGTCAACACTTCCGGAAAAATCTTTTCAAACTCAAGAAACGCCTTGACAGAGCATAGCTATTGCCTATTTGCAATTCCTATCTCACAGAAGAGGAAAGAGAAAAAAAAAAGCTCAGCGAGCTTAACTGGGCAACTTTTGACAGCTACCATTTAGCTCGTAGATCACAAAGACCATCAACACGGCGCATACGCCCAAATAATTCCTCCCAATTCGACTTAGAAATGTAAATATCCATACTTGCCTTTATCAGAGAATTGCATGTAGGAAGCGACCTTCAAAGCCGAGGCCGCCGGACTCTTATACTGATTATTCTTGCTCCTCTCCCTCAGAATCTCCTCAATCTCCTTGTAATATGACATCTTCGCCGACCCTCTATCCTGGTACTTGGCCTTCTTATACTCCTTGAGCAAGTTCCTCCACTTGTCCGTGCACATGGTCGGGGAACGTTCAAACCCTTTCTCTCTCATCTTGGACGAGATCTGCTCCCAGAGGTGCTTGTTCGACTTGGAAGTGTTGAACATCGAGTCCATCTCGCGGCGAAGCGCGATGAGGCACCGGGTCTCATCCTGGACCCAGGTCTCGGCCCGCTTCTTCGGGGCCTTGACCTCGAGGTCCTCGCCGCTGCTCTCCCCAAGGATCATCTGGTGGTGCGACTGGGGCGGCGGCGGCGGCGGCGGCGGGGGCTGCTGGTGCTGGTGCGGGTGCGGGTGCGGGTGGTGGGGCGCGATGTCGCCGTTGGAGGAGACGACCTCGATGATCATATCGCGAGGGGCGGGCTCCTCCTTGTAGAAATCGATCGGGCGGGGCTTCTCGGACAGGTACATGGCGGAAGGAGGATTTAGGGCTTCCCCCGGGGGGGAATGCCGGCGGCGGCGGGTTAGGGCTCAGGCAGCGGGGAGGAGTCGCGGCGGCGATGGTCGGGGCGGCGGAGGAACCATCGCCGGCCGGAGGATCGGCGAGGAGTGGAGTGGAAGAGAGCTCAGCTCAGCTCAGCTCAGCTCATTTGCATACTCTTCTTCTTCTTCTTCTTCTTTCTTCTTATTCTTCTTTCGGCCTTTTTTCAGAGGCGTGCGAGAGAGGTGCGTGGAGTGAAAGCTTTCGTGGGAGAGCGAGAGAGCGTGAATAGTGAAAACCGAATCGCTGACAAGCGAGGCAGTTAAATCAGGGATTATGGGAAATGAAGAGAGGGGAAAGAAGATCATCTCAATCTCAACGGTCCGGAAAAAGAGAGAGGGAATAATAGAGGAAAAAGAAAGAGAAAATCACGTATGTGGCATCAGGACTATTAACTTAATGCGAAATATCACTCCTCGATTCTTTTGTCCGGCGTGATGTTTAAATTTTAGCTCAATGGATGACATGGTTAATGCATTTTTAATTTGTTCAGTATAATAACCAAATTTTGACACATATTCAAATTAGTATCCGAATTATATGAAAATATTTAATATTATCCTTATAGTTTAGATATTAGTTTAGACATATATCAAAATTCTTGGGTTACATTGAATAAAATTAATATTTAAAGATGATATTGTATATTGAGTTAAAATTCAATAACAACTTTAAATAAATTAAAAGTTTAGAGAACATTACACATTGGATCATTATTGTTGGACTATGTGTGTCGGTATCCAAGATAATAAATAAAAACTAATGTCGAATTTTCCTTCCAAAGTTAAAAAAAAAAATTACAGGTAAAGTCAAAGGCATCGAACTAATATGAACAAAATTAATTTATTAAAAATTCAAAATAACTTCACATCCAAGTATCCTTTTATTCCCAAGGCCTTGGTCGATAGATACAAGAGCGATGGTTTCGATTTACATCGACATCGTCAATTTGCTTGGATCCTTTGTAGACCTCTAATTAGTTTCCGTCACCGGTGGCATCATTCTCAAAAGATTCGGATGCAAAACTAAATGAAAATTCCAACATCTTTATGGATCAATAAATCAGCCATTGTCCATTCTAGTTGAATAGAAGTTAGATGTGCAATTGAACATTCATAAATTCACATAGCCCTTTTGTTGCCTACGAGGGTATATCGTAAGAAGTGGAATTCCTTGATGTCCTACCTTCGACCATCAAAGTTTGTTCTTAAAAATGGCAAAAGTTCATACTCCAATTCAAAAGGGCTTGAAAATGGCTCCTTCACTATCCATTAATTCTTCCAACAAGAAATAGTAAGTTCATTGTCATGTCATAATAAAATGGATACTTCTCTCATAAGGATTTATCGTTGGGTGAGGACGAAGCTTGATTCACATTACAACTGTTAATATAATGCACAGTCATGTAAGACCAATAAAATCGATAAAGAGGAGATAAATCCAATTCATCATGAACAAATCTATGCAAAATTTAATTCTGCCATCGAGAATAACATAAGCCAATTCATTCTACATAATGACAGCTGAGTACATATCCTCGCTTGAGCAATTGGCAAGATATGCCTAAAATGCCTGAAAAATTATTATAGCAATCAAAAGGCAAATCTACGTCCGAGTGAAATCAATCCACATCACCTGTTTCCTCCTTTAGCTAATTCAAAAATAAAACAAATTAAGGAAATAAATTCCCTAATGGATAATATACTATTTTTCGTGCTCAATTCACTTTAAGAGGACCAATTTTAAGGTCGGGTCTCAACTCAAACTATTTTTTCTCATCATAAAAAACCACCCATCTTAAACTGAGTTTTAAGTATGGCCAAATCTTTTTTTTATTCTCATAATAAAGATCAATTTTAGGTCAGACCTAGATTCTAACCCAATTTTTTTTTTTTAATCTCATAGAAATACATCAACTTTCATTCAGTACCAAAATTTGATCTTTTCAAGTTTCCATCTAATAATGCCATTGAAAAGATGTACATGAAAAATAACACATTGAATATTTAATGTTCTCATTGGTTGGAAACTCGTTCGGGACTAGATATGAGCACCAACTAAAAATTGACGTTTTTTCATGAGATTTTAAAAAAAAGCTCGGGCCAAAATTGAATCTGACCTAGAGTCGATTTTTTTTGTTAAATAAAAACAAGCCTAGACCAAGATTGAGACCGGGCCTAAAATTTCTCTTTCCTTTAGATCAAAATTAGGACTCCATTTAAAGTTGATGTCTTATACAAGACAACATAAAATTTCCGCTATAATCGGATTTAAAGATGATGTTTTTCCCTGAGACAGAGAAAAAGTTAGCCCTTCTTTACGAGACAAAAGAAATAAATCGGGCCAGAATTGGCACCAGAACTAAGTCGATTCTTTTTTAAGGCAATTACGCCCCATTTTTGCTAACCCGATCCTCAGTGCAACCGCATGCACGCCCATAAAGAATCCACCATAAAAAGAGCGCTTCCCACGCGAACACATTCCGAAGACCGGAATATCCAAGAACACACTGACTAATGGAAAAGAAAGTATTGAGCAAAATCGCCGTCTGTATAAATCATCCTCAAGAAAGGCTCTCCGCAAGTCCTGGTGATTTTGAATTCAATCTAACACAATGCATAAACTACGAGAAATCTGAAATCCGCAAATGGATGAAGAGAGAAAATTCTGAACCGAAAAATAGATGGATAGGTGTCAACAGAATTTGTGAAACCTGCCAATCAATTCCTCGACTTTTTCCTCGATGATTTAGAAGGCTTGGGTTTCTCCGCAGCTGAGTTTTGTGAGCCCCCTTTGGAGCTGCTTGCCTGGTTTGATGTCGAATTAGGAGCGCTTGAATTGGCACCACTGGCACCAGCTTCATGTTTTTCTCTAACTACTGCCCCCTGCGAGCCTCTTACTTGAGCAGCTCTCTTATCCTTCCTCTTTGGCCTATAACTCGATCTCTCCCTCTTAGGAAGCCACCTTTCTGGATCTGGTGGAGGACCTGGATGTGCTGTGTCAAAACCTTTGGGGTATCTTGGCTTTCTCTTCCTCTTTTTCTTGGTTTTCTCTTTGCTCTTACTCTCCTCATGTGCTTCAACAAGTCCTCTGCGGAGAGAACTTTCATCTTGTTTAGCGCCAGAAGTCTTCTCTAAACTCTCCACATTAATGCTCTTCAACCCTGGCAATGGTTTTAACTTCTTTTCATAAGCTTCAGCTTTGCCAATATCTACCCGTGCGACTGTGGTTATGAGCCCAGCCATTGCCTCTATGCTTCCATGGCTTTTCACAAGTTCCTCGTAAAGACGTGCAGCTTCCTCTTGCCTGCCCTGCCTGAGCATGAAAGAAGCTGCCTCTGGCATTATAGAAGCGAGCTTGTTGTCCTCGGTCATGGCATTTGACCACCATTGGATTGCCGAGTTAAGAACGGCAGCTGCGCCATCAATATCACCTGCACGCTCTTTCAATGCAACAAGGGTTGCAACAGTGGCAGGCATGTGCTGGATGTCAGGTATCTTGCTCAGTGATTCTGCTGCCACAAGAGGGTGGCCAGCTGCTGCAGCAACCTGTGCTCTTGCCAAAAGAACAGTCTTGGACTTATCAGGGAACTTCTCTGCAAATTGCCCTAGTACTTCCTCAGCTTTGCCAGCCTTGTTCTCTCTCACCAACACAGCAGCTTGAAGCAATATTGGTGTCACGCTGTTTGGAAACATGTTGGGCAGACAAGCAACAAGCTCTCGAGCCTGAGTATTTGAGAAAGAACAAAGTTAGTATGTAAGCAAAAGAATACTTGTTGGCATGCTTAGACCATTAACTAAACAATTTTAAAAAAATGCACACTTGTTATAGAAGCACAAAAGGAAATGTGGGGTTCAACCTGATCCATCTTATTTGCATGGAGGAGCAAGAGCACCCGGTTAGTGTATATTGCCTCCCGTTGCTTTCGTAGAAGCTTCAATTCCACTGTATGAGAAAGCTGGAAGTTCTGGGCATCTTTCTCCTTTAGGCGGTCAATTTTTCTCAGGCCATCAGAGACATCTTTTGGCCCTTTCAGAGCAACAAGGTTGTTCACTGCCACAGCAAGTGATGATTCATCTGACAAATTCCGATTAATGATGCCAGTGTAAGCTTCAATGGCCTCTTGTCTGCGCCCAAAGATCTAAGAAAAATAAAAAGTTGTATCACTTCATAAACTACATGCCAAGAGATATTTATGAGAAATGATTGGAGCCATCCTCCACAAAGGCAGAAGCACTGAATAATTTTCAGATACCTGCTGAACATAAGCCAACTGGACAGCAATAGGAGCTAATTCAATTTCCACCTCATCAGCATCTAAATTTTCTTCCAGGAGAGTTTCCTGACCAATTCTGACAAGATCTCAAATACATCAGCATTCAGCATTCAGCATTCTAATTTTCCTAATCACTTCAGAAGAAAGAGGGCATAGAGCCTAAAGAAGTACAAAACATGGATGAGATGCGAAATTCAATCAAAAAAAAGTTGGAGGAGTGAAAGAAGCATGCTCCTGTACACCAACAACACCAAATGCATTACAGAGCAAACCCTCCAGTTTTTGGGCAAAGTCAAACAAGAAGTTATCTTAGTTCATTATTTTACAACACCAGTCCATCGCAAAAAAGGGGAGAACTGCATAAAGAGTTTCCAGAGGTAAACAATGCAGTTAATGTGGGAAAGTGGTACAAATGCACGTGTGATTCATTCCTGAAAAACATATAGATAAATGAAAAAAAAGTAAATTGAAAATTAGAGTCTCGTTTATCACTTCTGAATAATTTGAACTTAACAAAAACATACAAAACAATCGCAATACTCCAATTAAATCACTACATGTTGGTTTGAGAGAAAAATGCTAGGCCATATGGTAGATGTTTTCCCCATTAGCAAGATGACATGCTAGAAATTCAGTGAAAACAAAGTCCCCAGTGCTCAAGGCATGTATTCCACAGAAAAACCGTTGCTTCATCAATTTTGCAAACAGAAAATAAAAGGTAAAGCACCTTTTAAGAGATCAAGCAGAAAATTCCTGTCAAATCGTTTTTATGTCTGGAGAAAAGGTACAACCAAATGATAAGAAACCATTAGTGAATGCATGCAAAATATAGGACTTCATAAACATCCATAGAATTGCACTATCAGCACCAATAAAGTGACTGGACCTATAAGCATAAGAGCAATGAATCGGTAATGTATATTACCTACGAGCTGATAACAAGAGTTGTTCAGCATCCGAATACTTTTCTCTTTCAATTAAAGAACAAGCAGTGTTGTATGCCAACTCAAAGGTGCTAGTGGCTTTGACCCTGAGTGCATCCAATGTTCCTTGCACTTCTGAGGCTCTTCCGCCTGCAACCAAACTGGCGACAGCATTTATCTCGAGTGATTCCACGTTAGACTTCTGCAACTTTTGATAAATATCTGCACAGGCATCCATTTTGCCTTGGCGGTACAGAATCTGAGACTCCAAGAGCATGGTTGAAGTGCTTCTTTCTTTACTCTTGAGAGAGTCCAGAGCTTCATCTAGCTTGTTTTGTCTGTATAAGCAGTATGCCTATTTAGAGCCAACAGAGGAAAAAGGACATTAATAAAGAGACAGCTGAACAGTTCTTCTTTCTCACCATACAAAAGATTCAATTATGCATTTAGTAAGCTCAAGATTAAACTAAAACACAAAAGGGTCAAGAAGGAAGAAAACATGTGATGGAGCAAAAATTCTTTCACGATCTTAAAAAACCAATTACAGTGAGTAAGAAAGATGTGTACAAAAACAGCAAATTGTTTACGGCCTCAGTCAAACAAGTGCAAGGTTCTTTCACTTTCCTTTTGCCACTGATAAGTGCAAGGGTTGGGTGCGCCTTGATGTCTTCTTCCACTTGACGGGATGTTACCAGTTGCTCACAGAGTCACAAGTATATATTCTTCAGGGACCAAAACTCTACTATCCTATAACTTCTTTAATGTAATGCTTTGAAATCAACATGTAACAGGTTTGCATAGCAATCGCCTAGCTTATCTGCAAGCTGAGTTATTTCAACCCCTTTCAGAGTTTTTGACTAGAGCCTTGAAGATGCAACAGGGAAATTCATTTTGAGTAACACTCAATTCACAATTATGCTATTTCAGGAGCATCATGCACTCCACATCGACGAGACATCGAGAAATCAATCAAAATGGCGGCATGGCAACACATGAAATTCCGAAGACCTTGCAAATGAACACTAAACCTGCATGAAAGCGAAACGAACCACAACATAAGCACAGCACGTTTCGATAATTTAAGCACTCGCCTTGAAAAAACTGAAGTCGGTCGGAAGGTTCCTAGCCGATTGAATGGTGGTCAGGGCGTCCTCGATGCTGTCGTCCTTTATCAGAGCCACCACCTTGCATCTAATCGCGTCTTCATCCCCAGGAGCGATCCCCAGCACTGCCCAAAGAAAAGAAAAGAAGAACATCGAATGGAGGTCAATAACGACGACGGCAGCCATCGAGCGCGACGGTACAAGGCCGGGGAGGGATTGCGAACCTTGATCCGCGACCTTGACGGCTTGCTTGTACTCGGATCGCTGGATGTGCTTGTTGAGGGACGCGAACAGATCTTCGATGGGCGGCGGCGGCTGCGACGGGGACGGTGAGGGTTTCGGCTTGTCCTTGGGTTTCGGGGCCATCGGATCGCCGGAATACGACGGGCGGCGCCGGTCCTTTTCGGCGAGGCGGCGCGGGTCGAGAGACGATCAACGAGCCAGGGGACTCGAGCTCCGCAGTGATTGTCGAGGGCTGCTCTGAGAGGTTTTGGTATCTCCTTCGCCGTCGTCGTCTGCGTCGTCGTCTTCTGTTTGATCACTTTTCTTCTGGTTCGGTTACGAAACGCGCGGTGGCTAAGGCCCAGACGGTTCCGGTTGAGCCCATGGCATGGCCCTTTTCTTCTTTTTAAAGGTCTGAGGCCCGTCGAGTTTCCGCGTTGAATGAAAGCAGTGAATTTCTCGTTGGCTTTTTTTGGATGTAGAAAGCATTGTAATTTCAAGAGTTTCCAGTAATGATTACTTTGCGACCCGTACCTTATCCGGTCCCAATCCATACCCGACCCCACTTGGGCTCCATTCTTAGCAATTTTTTCTGCTTGAATTGTTGCTTTCGAAGCATGAATCGGTTTGCCAAATCAATGAGGGAGCTAGGAGGTAAGAATATGGGCCGGATGTTAAGCTGGTGATGAGATAAAGGCTCAAGTTGGCTCGGCATTAGGCTAATGTCTTCGGCAAAATACAAACACCTCTGAAGAAATTTTTCGAAAGTACAAATAGCGTTTGGTAAATTATAATTTTAAATTACATTTTGAAACAGCTCTAGCTTAAAAGTCATTTGGTAAAATTTACATTTTGCAAATGAATTTTACTAAATTTTTTTATAAAAAAATGTTCTAAATATATATTTTTCTAATATCTGGCAACTAACCTCCAACGGCCAACTCTAGCCGTTGGACAGTCTCACCTGAAGTCGCGTGACCTTGAGCATTGCCTAAGTCGTGTGACCTCAAGTGGTGGTTGCCTCGGTCGTTACAACCCAAGCGACAGAACCGTTGCCCGTGTCGCCTAAGTTTGTGCGACCCAGGTGACGCTCGAGGTCATGCAACCTCAAGCTGCCACCCCTAAAGTCATGCGACCTTAGGTGGGGGTCACCCCCTTGAGTGGTTGTCGCCAATGTCAGGCAACCCCTTAGGCAATGGTCATTGGCACTAGTGACCCCTTGGCCAACAGTCATCAACTTTTGTTTGCTTCTTCGGAGAAAATGAACAATACCCCATGAATAGTACAATTTGAAGGTACAACTTCTTAAAGAAGCTCGGATTTGCCACGGGCTAAAGGTTTTAGAGCCATTTGAAAATACATTGCATTTAATCAAAATTCTCCAAAAAATTGAACCAAACAGGTTTGCATTTGACTAAGATCCTTTAGAGGCCTAAAGCCTCTTTGCAAAGTCGAACCAAATGGTAGTGAGATTGCATTTGGTTCGGCATTTGCAAAGGGCTTTAAGTCAAATACAAATACTGAAAGCCCAAAGTTACTTGGGGAAATGCAATTGTGTTCAGTAAAAAAAATTTGCAAATGGATTTTAAGTTGAATATGCATTTGGTTAAAAAACTTTCACAATGGACTTTGAGAGATATTATATTTTTTATTTTTTGGAAAATTGAATTAAACCCTTTGCCGGTTTGGTGAAAGGCTATGGCTACCAGTGCTGGATCTAGCTCGCCGGTGGCTATAGCCCTTCGTTGGACCAATGAAGGGCTATCCCTTTCTCAATTAAAAAAACTAGGGGTAAAATCGAAAATATGAAGAACTAGTGAGGATAGTTTTAGAAGGGAAAAATTAATATTAGCCTTTAGCATTTTGAAGGCCATTTGAAAGTTAAAAGCCAGCTTCAAAATTGAACCAAACACACCCTGAATCTTATCAAGGTGACAAGCAACATCTAGCTAAAACTATGAAGAGAGCTCAACTTTAATTCCCCAGTGCAAGATATAAATGATTATTAAAAAATGTTCTCTTGAATATAAATTTAAAGAAATTGGGGATGATTTTGATACTTGCATTAAGCACGTTGCTCTATTGTTTTTTCATATGGTCAGGTAAGAGGATACATGATTTATGTAGTATGAAATCTCTTGTAGAACTTGACGATGATAGATGTTGAATTAGAAAACAATAGGACACATTATTATATCGCATTCATTATTCTATCCGTCTCTTTAGAGAGTTTTCCGTATTCCGTTCTTGAATTTTCTTCTTTGAGCCTTTTAAGGATCTTCTCAAATCTAAATGCCTAATTGAATAAAAAAGGTTTACAAGTTTGATTGGAAAATAGGCAAAAGTTTAGATACTTCCAATTTTGTTACCCCTAATTAAAAGCGAAAAGCTTTTTATTTTTTCCGTAAAAAATTTAGATAATATGATATTTCTAAATTACTTCTCAATTTGCTTAGCTTGAGTCTTACGATTTATGCTTTTTGACTTTTCTAAAATCCAAAGCACTCGAAACCTTCCCAAAATGCACATATCAACACGCAAATTAACATTTACTTCTTTCATAATTTTCTTAAATTTACACAATATCTTGAAACAAAAAACGTCTTTTATTTTTATCGAATCTTTGATAAACATGCTCCTGTTCAAATTTTAAGAGAATGCGAATCTAAATGTGAGTATTAACATTTTGAGGAAGTCGCAAATGCGTATCAAATTATAAAAAAGAAGTCAAAATGGCAAGTCTTTAAATCTCGATAACGAAAAGAGGCAAAATCAAAACTTAAACAATGGCCGAGTCGAAAAAGAAGGCAATAATTAAGTTTGACGCGCTCAATCACACCCCAAACACCCCCCAAAAAAGAAAAAAAAAAAGAAAAAGAAAAAGAAAAAGCGAAAAGGCCAAATGAGACAAACATAGCATCGGGCCTCGCAATCAGTGGCCGGCCGCGGGTCGCAATTGCTGCGTCCATCGCGATACGGATTCCTCCCCAGATCCGGACACTCGCTTTTTATTTTCTAATTTTTTTTTGGAAAAAAAAAAGCAAAACAAATTAGAATCTTCCGGCAATGGTCAAATCTCCCTTCCTTCCCTCTGAAAGACCGAAAGTTTCCCTCGCAGGTGTGCCGCTTGGCGACCGAGAGAGAACGGACCAGCTCGGGAGTCATGGAAGGCCAGGGGAACCGCGAGAAGCCGAGCAAGCCGAAGCGGGAGAATCAGCTCCTGGCCTTCACCGGAGCCGCCGCCGTCCTCGCCCTCGCCGTCAACCTCGCCGTCTCCGCCGTCAGGGCGCACCGGAGGAGCCGGAGGAGGAAAGGTAACTCCGCCTCTCTGGGCGAAAGGCTTTCGATTCCCGGGCGTCCGCTTTCGTTCCTGCGCTCGCGGGAACTTCTCGCGCGGTGGATTTCCGTTTTTTGTGCTCATTCGATTCTGCCGTTTGCATTGTGTCCTTGTTTGAAAGTTGATTTTGTTTCCGTCTCCGTTGTGATTTCGCTAGATCTTCGCGGTTCGGATGTGCGAGTCGGCCTCTCGGCTCGGGAGATATCGAAATTGGCGGACCGGATAGTCGCCAGGTCGAAGGAGGTCCAGGATGCTGTCGCTTCGGTGCCTCTCGACAAGGCATGGTTATGCAGTGAACCGCCGTCATTTCGCTTTGCCTTGCCCGGCTTAGTCCCCGATTCTGCTTCAATGGTTGTTCGCCTTAACGAATATGTAAATGTGCAGGTTAGTTACAGGAATGTTGTGTTGCCGCTAGCAGAGTTAGAGGCGGAGGAGTTCCCGCTCGTGCAGTCTTGTATATTCCCGAAGATGGTTTCAGTGTCAGATGATGTGCGCAAAGCAAGCGCTCAAGCAGAGCGTAAGATTGATGCACACAAATTGAGTTGCAGGTCAGTTGCTCCTTTTTGTTCCGTGGCATTTGTTTTTTTTTTTTTTTTTTTTTTTCTGTTTTGGTTATCCCCCAGTTTAGTTCCTCTTTCTTAATTAAGAATGGTAGAACACCTGGTCGCATGCATATGGTGAGCGTCACATGGCATGCAATCCCAGATTTCTAGAATTGGTTGGACAAGGGCCTTGGGTTTGCCATTTGGTTTAACACCTTTCTTGAAGTGACAGTGATTGTATCCCTGTTTTGTCAATTTGATTAGTGGGAAAACCTGAATCTGTAGTTCTTTCTGGCATTTAATTTGGTGGTAGAACAATAGGGAAATAATATATTTAGTATGATAAAAAGGTAGTCCATGTAGATGCTTTGTGTCTTCAGAAGATTTAGTTAAAAAAATTGTCGGGTTTGTGTTGGCCTCCAAGGGACCCTGGAAACAGCTATGGTTAAAACATTATTTTGCATTGCTTGAATATTTGTAAGTTGATCCTTGGTCCCTGCTGTGCAAGCTTCTCAGTCTCCGTGAAGATGTGTATTGTGTTGTGAAAGCTCTTTTGACGAGGGGAGATTGGATGAATCCTGAAGCATCTTGCTATCTACAGTTCCTGGTATGGAAATTTCAATAATCTGTATTTTGCAGTAAAATCTCCACATTTAGACACTTCATAAGTTGCACGATCCTCTTAGAATGTATTTGAGCTGTGTTAACTGTTCAATCCAGATATTAATTGTTTTTCCTATCAGTGACAGGTAAGAGACTTTGAGCGCAATGGATTGAATCTTGCTACAGCTAAAAGAGAGGAAGTGCAGCGCTTGAAATCTCAAATTGATGAATTAAGCTGCCAATATATTCGAAACCTTAATGATGATTGCAGCTATCTTCTCTTCAGTGAGAGTGAGTTACATGGTTTGCCACCTGAGTTCCTTAAGGTTAGTATTGTTGTTCTTTACCCAGTTAATGGGCCTACAACAGTTAGGCATCACGTCTGGTGCTTGGTCATATGCAGATAATTTTTTTTGAAAAATGTGTGATGGCATCTTTTTGATTTTCTGATTTTTTATACATGCCTTGTAACTAAAATGCTTTCCATGGCTCTATATTAATGAATTCTAAGGAGAGATTAGAAGAACTGTTATCCCGACAATGATGGTCACCACTGAATCTTAAAGACTGACACTTCAATTGTTTCATAATGTTCCATTTATGTGGTGTGGTGTGGCTTCATCATAGCGCATGGGTTAAGCTTTCTTCCTTTTTAATGGAAGATGTAGTAGAACTTTTGTAACTGCCTTGACCTTGCTTCTCATATACATGATATAACATCATCCAGACTGAAAATTTTCAAGCTGGGATATATTGGTCATTGATTTCTGCTGCTGTTGGTTGGACTTTCGGTCGCATTCTTATGCATCATCTTATTTCTTCTTATTTGTGTTGGATATGTTCCTCTGTAGAATTTAGACAAAGCTCAGAATGATAAATACAAGGTTTCTCTCAGAAGTCAAAATGTTGCAGCAGTGCTGGAGCTCTGCAAGGTATTATCTTCTGGATTTGTAGATTATTTGGCATCTCTTATGAATGCTGTCATTCATTGACCATTTCATTGCTCTATTTTAGATTTCCCTTGCTTGAAATCTCGCATACTGGGTACCTGAGTCAATTTCAGCTAAGACCATTTTCTTTACCTGAATTAGAATGTTCTTTGAAGAAGCTTTGAGCCAATTCTAGCTCAGATGGAGGTGTGACTGGCATTTTCTGGACTAAAAGACATAGAATATCGTGCAGATTATGGAGCATTTGTTATTCTGTTGTTAGGCGAGACCTTTGATGTCTACTAACCTCAGATACAGAATTAACTTGAAGTACTCAAAAGATTGGCAACTCAATTAATTCTGCAGAGATGATGCATGTAGCACAATGGGCTCCTTAAACTCGATTTAAAATGTTAGGGCAGCTGGTTCTGGTCAGTTCTGACAATTTTTGTCATCTTGCGAACTTTGTGGTGATTAATTGACAAATGCATATGTTTTCTTATTAGAAAGATGTCTGCATGATGGGTACATGATCTAATTTTCAATGGTAAATGATAGCAGTTTGAACTGTTATTGCCAATCGATGCTGCCATAACAAGCTTGTTAGATGCACTTCTACTTACACTTACTCAAGCATATCTTTTCCTTGTAGCGGCTGAGCATTGTTTGTTCCTCTGCAGCTGGAAATATTATCTAGTACACAATTTTCATGGAGAACAGAGACCCTGTTATTTTTATCCAGTGAAAACTCTATAGATGTATACATGGCAATGCATAAGACAGCTGGCTTGAGATCATTGTAATTGAGCGTCTAAAAAATACTCATGCCCAATAGGCACTGGCATCTGGAAAATATCACTAGTAAATGGTAACTGTACTGTGCAGTGAAAAATCTAAACAAAATGACTCTTCACTCATAATTTCCAGATATTTGGTAGTTTTCTGAGTTACAACTAAAAGCATTAGCGTCCAAACATCTGTAGTTGGCCCCGTCATTTAGCTTTCTTTTTTATCTTCTGGTGGATCCCTCGTTGTTCCCCAACATGAACCACTTGTTGATCTATGATGGAGTTTCTAACTTACGTCTATGTTCCATCTATTCACAGAGTTAACAATATTTTATTGTGAAGGTGGGAGCAACCAGGAGGACAGTAGCAACAGCATATGGAAAGAGATGCGGGGAAATCAATCTGTCTATTCTAGAAAATCTGGTAAATGCTGCATCCCTGTATTTGTTTTTCATCAGTATTAAATATTAATATTGGATGTAGAAAATCATCTCGATTTGTTGACAAGCATATTTCAAAGTCTAAACATTTCTTTATTAAGTGTTGCAATGTTTACAGCATTCATCAAACAATCATTACTCAATGTGACATTGGGATTGAGAGGATTCCTTGTCAATTCCCACCACTTTGTTGACAATTTTTCTAAGCATTCATCGTATCCTTGTAAGCTCAGTATATCGAGAAGGTGTCGACTGCATAATTTTTCCATTATTCCAAAGGCTTTATCATGGACATGATGTAAAAAAGCAGGAGAACAATTGCTTTGTGCTAAGTTGGCTTGACAAGGCTACCATTATCTTTTGAACTTTTGAGAGCAATAGTACAATTTCATATTCTCATCAGCTAATTTGATCTATTCAATGTTTCTCCTTTATATACTGTGGAACGATAGATTCTTCTTACATACTCTCTCTCTCTCTCTCTCTCTCTCTCTCTCTCTCTCTCTCTCCCTCCCTCCCTCCCCCTTTTCTTATAATGGAGATATTCCTAATAAAGTATAAAACTTCAAGGCCAAGAGCTGGCAGTAGGACAATTCAGCACTGTTGCAGCACTATTGCTGGAATAGTGAGCACCGGGTGAATGTGTATTGTTGCACAAGTCATGGAAACCTTTTTAGTCTCCTATCTTTTACTCAGTGAAGTCTCTCTCTCTCTCTCTCTCTCTCTCTCTCTCTCTCTCTCTCTCTCTCTCCCCCTCCCTCCCTCCCCCCTTTTCTTATAATGGAGATATTCCTAATAAAGTATAAAACTTCAAGGCCAAGAGCTGGCAGTAGGACAATTCAGCACTGTTGCAGCACTATTGCTGGAATAGTGAGCACCGGGTGAATGTGTATTGTTGCACAAGTCATGGAAACCTTTTTTAGTCTCCTATCTTTTACTCAGTGAAGTTTCTCATTAGTAAATTATTGAATTTCCTATTCTGGATTCCGTTTACATCACATATTCAGGCCTGCACATTGTGTAAGATTTAACAAAGGTCTTAATTTTCCTTGAATCTCCATTGTTGAGGTCCTACAGTTGGGACTTTTGGCATATAAAGTTGACGATACATGTCCTTGTGATGCAGGTCCAGCTTCGGCATAAATTAGCTAAATTACTTGGCTACTCAAATTATGCAGAATATGCTCTTGACTGCAGAATGGCGAGAAAACCCTTAAAGGTGTGTGTATGAGCTGTCACTTAAAAGCCGTCATGCTATTGTATTTGTTCTTTTTGGTCTTATTGGTTTTTGTCGATTAGCTTTGTTAAGTATTGGGGAGAGGGTTGAGATGTTGGTAACTTTTGGTGCAAAACAGTTATGATTTCAGTGTGTAAATAATGAAATTATGTCAGTCTGTCCTTTATCTATTGTTTGGGCGAGTATTTTCCCCACAATCACCAGCATTATCTTAGATGCCATTGAATGACTATATAGCTGAAGATTCACACATTAAAATGCATGGTCTGTGTTGCTGCCATCACAGAGGCCTCGTCTGTAGATTTTCTGGTAGAGCAGACTATATGAATCTGACATGGATGACTAATGGTGTAGCTTCCTTCACTCCATGGAGAGGCTAAAAGATATTTACCTACTTGTGGAAAGGATGTTCCAGATGCCCATATTTTTGCTTTATTTGGCTGAAAATTGCCACTTGACCTTCTTACATACACTTTTGAGATATATCTTGAGGATAGGGAGCAGTGACCACCATTTTTTGCATTCCAATCATATGGAACATGTATGTGTGCGTGGGTGTGTGACCTTTTTCTTACTGGTATGTGAAGTTTATACATTTATCAGAGGTGAATGTGAGATTTTTAAAGTAGAATGACCATCCATTTCAGTACTGCAGCCCTCCATTCAAGTCTTTATTAAAAATGTTTTTGCTATATGGATTATGCAACAGGTTTTTGAGTTCTTAGAGGATATCTCTGCCAGTTTGACAAACATGGCTGATAGGGAACTGACAGTATTGAAGGACTTGAAGGTACAAATATGCTTTGTTGATTTAGGGTGGAAGGTAATATTTCGTAATTGTAGTACCTTATGGTGCTTTGTTTTGTTTTCAGAGAAAAGAGGAAGGAGATGTCCCTTTTGGCATCGAGGATCTATTGTATTACATAAAGACATTTCAAGAGCAGCACTTTGATCTAGATTTTGGAGCCATTAAACAATATTTTCCAGTCAAATTAGTACTATCAGGCATCTTTAAAATTTTCCAAGACCTTTTTGGTAAGTTTGATTGACTCTATGTTCTTTCTTTGTCCTGATATACAGTGGGATTTATACACCCATGCATTTGCTTGACAGGTTTGAGATTTGAGGAAATTGGGGATCCTGAGGTCTGGCATTATGATGTTCAATTATTTTCAGTTGTTGACTTAAGTTCCGGTGATCTCCTGGGGTATTTCTACCTTGATATGTATAAAAGGTTTGTGTTTGATCTATAAGCTTTTAGGTTACTGTTAATTTGTTGTTTACTTGAATTTTGAATTTCTTTGCAGAGAAGGAAAGTACAGTCATACATGTGTGGTTGCTCTTCAGAACAGATCGTTATCTTTTAACAATGTTGCCCAGGTGCTTAATCCATCACAAGACTTCTCTTTGCCATTTGATATTTCTTTTCTGGGCATGGTTTTATTTGAGGTAGTATGTAGTATGTTATGCCTGGGAGAAAATCGTTTCTTTGAAGATTTCTCAAAAGCTCATATGGAAGCATCTCTTTGCCTTAGTTCCACAAAAATTGAACCTTTTAGTGCTGCATCAATTGGTATGTCCTGTTCGACCAAAAAAAAAATGGTATGTCCTGTAATTAGTCATGCAATAATTCAATGATTTCCTTTAAGCAGCTTAGTTAGGCAGTTTATTTTTGATCTCCAGGCATGGCCATCAAATGAAGTTCTCACTTTTACTTGGTTGGAAGTTCTGGTTCAGTTTAGATTTATGGGTTTTAAGGTTCTGTTTGTTTCATGGAAAATGGATGATTTGGAAAACATTTTCCTAAAAACGCTTGCTTATATCGCTTGAAATAATTAATCAATGGAAAATGTTTCTATCGTTGACTACAATTTATGTCTAAACATTTTCATTGATAATGAAAATATTTTTCGTTTATTCATTTTTGCAAGCGTTGCAAGCTCTCATTTGTAGGAAAATGCTTTCCAAATCATCCGTTTTCTGCAAAACAAACGGAGCTTAAGTCATATGACATCTTATCCGGTTTGTACAAATAACATATCATGTGAACTATGGCTGACCCTTTTTAATTGAGATATTGTCCTTCTGTCCTTAGCTTTCAGAGCACCGTCTCCCTAGGATAAGTACTTGAGTAATGCTTGAAAGCAGGTCATGTGTTCATTGCATCATTTATTCTCGTCTTAGTAGGATAAGTACTTGAGTAATGCTTGAAAGCAGGTCATGTGTTCATTGCATCATTTATTCTCGTCTTAGTGCTGTGTGATGCCTGCCTTTTCCAAGGACTTTTTGTAGCATTGTGGAGCTTTTTCTGGAGTATTGTCTTGCTTATTAGGATTTTGAAGAAACATCCCAGAGTATATACTTTATAACAAACTATGGTGACATCTGCTTGGTTTCGCTCATAAGTATGTTGATAAATGAAATAATTCCCTTGTTTATTGCATTTCTGCTATCGTTTACTGTCAACAGCCTAAAAGTTGCCTTCCTGCAAAATTAGTTTACATGATCTGGCTTTTGTTGTGCTAGATACCAGTGGTATTGCTAATAACTCAATTCCCAAAGGATATCAGTGGCCATCCTAGTCTTCTACGATTCTCTGAAGTGGTCAACTTTTTCCATGAGTTTGGACATGTGGTATGTTGAAGCATCTAGAGATACCTTTGTTTGGTAATTTGCCAATGTATTTACTTGTAATTGCACATTGCATGTGCTCTAGATTTAGTTAACACGATAGCATTTCACTCCAGTGGTCCATGTCTTCATCTTCTTCTTTATTTTGAAATGTAGTGCATAATAATGTTGGCTTCTAAGAGCATGGCAAGGACACTGTGGGGTGTGGTCGGAAATTGTTGTCAAGCGTCCATTTTTAACTAAACTATTTTTTTTTCCTTTTTGGTGAATATAAAAAGATTCCAACACCTTAAACCAGAAGTCATTCCATTTGTAAGAACTAAGTGATTTGTAAAGCTACTGATCTATCTTTCTTTCCTTTTCTTTTAAAACTTTATGTCTTCCCCAAGAGATAATAATTTAAGAAATTGATTTTGCTGATGGAATAGTGGTAAGGCTGGCTTTAATTTTCTTTTGTTGCATTTGGGTGGCATTTGGTTTTCAGATGCAGCATATCTGCAATAGGGCATCATTTGCCAGATTCTCAGGGCTGCGTGTTAGTCCGGATTTTGAGGAGATCCCTGCTCAAGTGTTTGAAAATTGGTAAGTTAAGAATGATGCTGTTCCATATTTGGATGATGCTGGCTTCTAACATTTCAAGAACTTTCAGGTGTTATGAAAGCCTCTGCTTAAAGTTGATATCTGGCTTCCATCAGGTGAGTTGGTCACACAGTTGCACAGATATTGTTTTCAGATCCATTTGATGCAAAGTGTAAATGTTAAGTATTTTACTATTCTTATTTGAAGGATTTGACAAAGCCAGTCAACGACGAAATGTGCCGATCACTAAAAAGATGGCGATACAGTTTTTCAGCACTTAAATTAAAGCAAGAAATTCTTTATAGTGAGTATTCTGGTCCTCAAACTTTTAATGTAGAATTCAAACCTGTCAGATGGAACTGTTTTGAAGGGGCTGGCTTGCCCTATTACTTATACATATTCAATAGAAAGAAGAAAGAACACTCAAGTTAGTATTGGCATAATAAGTTGAATTTACTATTATGTCTCCAAGAAGTGTTTTTATTTTCTTGCACCAGTGGATTCTGGGCAGGAGGATGCTCAATAGCTGTATAGAAGATTTTGTTTGCATATGGATTTGGACCATTGAAATCTTTAGAATTAGTAGACAGTATAAAAAGAAAATTCTTTGGCTTAATTTTGGCTAAAGGAAATTATGTCTACAAATGTTTCCTTCCCTCTTCCAATTGCCTCTACTAGCCTCCTTGGGTCTTTGTTCTCCTGACAACATTGGCGAATATAATTTTAGAGTTTGCCTTATTTGCCTGCTGCGCCATGTTTGAATCTGGATCACCTTCATTACATTGAAATGTACAACGCTTCTATAGAAGAGGGAAAGAAGATATTCAATTGGAATTATGTCAACACTTTTCCATGGATAATCATGATATCCAATACCCTTTGCGTGAATAACATTTCTTTCTCATGTTTGTTTGCATGTCAGGTCTTTTTGATCAGATTATACATTCTGCTGATGACATCGATATTGCTGAGCTATATAAGCATCTCCATCCAAAGGTAGCAAAGCTGAATTGTGGATGCATTTGTGGAGATGTGTCTAACGAAATTGGTGTTATAATTTTCTTTGATATTGTAGGTGATGCTGGGATTGCCGATTTTGGAAGGAACAAATCCAGCAACCTGTTTTCCACGCTGTGCAATTGGTTATGAAGCAGCTTGTTACAGTAGAATCTGGAGTGAGGTTGGCATTACTTTTGCTGTCTGAAGAAGATTGATCGAATGTCTTCTTCTGATAAGACATCCATTATCTTTTCTACCATCTCTTCATTTTCCCAGCTGCTTTGTTGCTCATGCAAGACACATACATTCAACCTGAGCATCATAATGCCTAAAAATGCTTCAAAGGTGGTTGATCTTTAATGGCCTTTTTCTCCTTGGTATTGATGCTAACACTATAATTGACAGGTATTTGCCACTGATATTTTTCTCTCAAAGTTTGGGGATGATCTCTTCAACCAAAATATGGGAATGATGTTTAGGAATAAGGTAAAACAATCTACCTACAGCATAAGCAGGTCATGTGTTTTTTCTTCCCCTCACATAAGTAGGTCATGTTGGAAAGCAGCAGATGAAACATTATTTTTTGTGATTTTCAATTAGATTATGTGTATTTCTCTCAGAAGAGAACATTGCTCACTAATGATTTCTAAAAGTTGAGGTTCCTTTTGCGTTTTCTGTGTACTTTTCTCTGGCATCTAGACATATATTGTATGTGCTTTCAATCAAGTGGTGTCTATTTTTGGCGTCTCACTCCATTTGGTAGAGACACTTGGTTCCTTGAAATTTGAATGAGCATGTTGATATGATTAACTTAGTGCTTATGAAGTACTTTGAAGTAGTCTGTCATTTCTGGTCCGTGGTTTAATCATCTCATAATTTTTTTTTTCCAGGTATTAGCTCCAGGAGGAGCAAAGGATCCTTTTGAAGTTCTCTCTGATTTTCTTGGAAGAGAACCCTCCATTCAGGCTTTTGTCGATGTCAGAGCAGAGCATGGTTTGTGACAAAGCAGATGCATCTCTCCTTTCACTCTTCTACTTGAAGAATGCACATAATTTGCCTTTTGCCTTCCCTCATAGTTTTAAGCTTTTAAAAAACCTCGAATAGACGCAACTTTTTTTCTTGCGAAGAGGATGATGATTTTGTCCGTGCTTGAAAAATCCCTAAAAAGATGTTACTACAACCCCTTGAATGCATCGGACAAGTCTTGAATTACTTCAAGTTCACACTAGTGAGTTGCTCCATTCCGCTCATTATCAGAGATGTCTTTCTCATATCAGCTGACTCTGTTCCTTAGTGAAAGGTCTTCTTTCCTCAAAGCTTATTGGAGAACGTCTTAATCGTACGTGATTTCCAATTCTTTATAGGAGTTACTGCTTTGTCTGATGTTACGGTTGTCAAAGACTCTTGTTGCCGTTACTTTTTCCATGAATGGGTACCAAATACATGAATTATTGTCATGATCAGAGAGAGCTGGCACGTCTTTTTCCAGATCGGTGTATACTCTGTGATTCAGTAATTAGGATTCGGAAGCCAATGCCTTTTATGCTCATGAGCCCAGGCAAAAACGGTCCCTATTTTCCTGCGATGGGTCTGCTTCTTTAGTTTTCCCCAGCATATCTCACGATGATGACATGTATTACAAAAGGGAAAGTGGGGGTTCTGCCAAAAACCTGCCCTCGAATTCATCTCAATGTCCACAGCTTTTATTACAAAAAGGGACCACCTGATTACTGACATATGTGGTTCCTTGCATGTGGCGGAGCAATTTCGGGTTTTAATTCTGAGAGCCTTGTCTTGCTAGTCTAACTTGATGGGAACTTGAAAATTCCGGTTGTCTTTCTTGTCAGGAAATTGAATGGAAAACCATGATTTCTCACGAATGGAAAAAAATCAGTACTGACCTTCAACGTTTCTCGTGCTTGTCAGGACGCAGGAGTCAATTTTGCCGTGTCTGATCACGAAGGTTACCTTGTATCGAGTTGATTGCATGGACGCCGCGCCCTCTTGATGTGTGTGGATGGGGCCGAGGTAGGATCAATAGTCGGCGAGGTTTTTGAATCACTCATTTCTGCTATGACCATCATTTAGATAAACGCGGTTAGCAGCAAATTGACGCGCATAAGAATTGCATGATTGATTGCATATGTCATAAGGAAGGAATAAAAAAAATCGTGTTTGGTGCTGTGGTCGAGCTAATGATTATCCAGTTTCTCAGGATATTAAATTAAGTTTGCCATTAATGAAAAGAAATTCGCAAATTCTTGAGAGGATTGGGGGATCTTCTCGCCATTAATGAAAAGAAATTCGCGAGTTCTTGGGAGGATCGGGGGATCTTTGATGAGGAGTGGGGCACTCACGAGCCAATTAATTTCAAATTTGTGATGATGAAGCAAAGTTAGTTTACCTACAGGTTTCGTAAACATGGAAGCACCTTTTCACTTATTATATACACATATATAGATGAGTACACTGAATTTGGGTGCGAGCCTGGGATCACAATACCATAATTGGGGCGGAGGCCGTAGCTGGAATTCGTTTGAAGCCCGTCTAGTGGGCAAGTGTCGTGCCCTTATTCAACCCAGGGAAAAGCACACCCACCCGAGGGGGGCCACAACCTTCATTTCTATTCAAACGCCAACCAGCGATGGGGGCGAAAAGGGTCACCATCGTCGGTCGCTCCACGGTTTCTATATTTTCTCCTCTCCTCTTCCTCCCCCCCTCCTCCGGAAATTCGGACGAGGGTACTTTGAAAGCTATCAGTAATCTCACCGATCTTAGTTACACGGGTCGTGATCGTTCTCCATTTGGAACACACGTCCTACGCACGTCTCGTAAGTTCGTATGACTTCGAAAGGGTGCAAAATTAGGGTGGAAAGGTGATTCACAACCTAATGCACGGGAGGCGAGGCATCGTGATACCAATTAAGATCGAATTACATCGACGAGCGAATTAACGCGCGCACCCTCTCTGGCTCGGGCTCTTGCTCTCGCACTCGGCTCGTCGGACTCTTGGAAATTGCCACTTACCCCTTTTGACTCTCTCTCTCTGATTTTGTCCTCTCTCTCTCTCTCTCCCTGTGCGTGATTTTGTCCTTTTGTCGTTTAAAGAGCGCTGTCACAGTTACGGTCGCTCGCTCGGTTCTCTCTCTCTCTCTCTCGCTCGCTCGCTCGGGGGTTCAACTTTCAAAAGCGAGGCAGCGAGAACGCGAAACCTCTCCGTCTCTTCCTCCTGCCGCTGCCGCTGCCGCTGCCGCTTCTTCATCTTCTCTGCGAAGGAAGTCACAGTGATACGGCTCCTGTAAGTAAGTGTCGAGAAGTTTCTCCGATTTCCCCCATTGGGATGCTCTGCTCCCTTCCTCCGCCTTTTTGGCTCTCTCGGTCGAGCGAGTTGTCTCTCTCCGACTCTCTTGCTCTCGCCTGATTCCCGCAACAGTCTGCCGGGGGTTGGGGGTGGGGGAGAGGGGCTTTTCTTTCTTTCTTTCTTTTGCGTGCTGATTCGTGTGTTCTAGATCGCGCCAGATCTCGTCGCCGTTCGCCGGAGCTCGGTTTCGCGTCTGATCGGGGCGATTCGGGGAGCAATTGCTTCGCCCAAGGTCTTCTGCTTGAGGATATCGGGCGTTTCGAGGCTTAATCGTCTCGCTCCGTCGGTCGCGTGGATTTTGGGGGCAGGGGCTGTTGCGGCGTTTGAGATTTAGGTCTGGCGTTCCTTGCCGGTTCGGTTCGTGGAGAGGCTGTCGAGGCGGGGTATCCTTAGTGATTGAGAAGGGTTCGCCGACGCTTCAGACGTTTGGATGCGGCAAAACGTAAGGTCTCCTTGATGCAAGCTCTGATTTGATGCCATGCTTCTGTGGTTTGCTTGTCAATCTTAACCCTGCATAAGTGTGTCTCTGCTTGTGGGAGATCAACCCGTACAATAAAGTTTGCTTTGTCATTTGGTTTGACAGGATTCATGCGTCTGGGGCTATTATTGGTAGATAAGTCGAGGTTCTTGCTCTCTTAGTAGAGCGGCTTAGATTCTGGACATTGCCTCGCCTGGAGATATTTTGGTTTCCCTGTGTTTTGCATTCAAGAAATGATCAAGCAAATACTGGGTAGACTTCCACGGAAGCCGTCCAAGTCTGAAAATCGTGACCATGGAGGCTCGGTCGCCTCGTCTATGAAGTCTAGCGGAGGTTCAAGGAGCGCTGATCTTGCGAGTCATAGACTGGATAACTCGAGCAATGCGTCTCTTCCGGGTCCTTCTTCTGCTTCAAATTTGGGAAATGGTCATGGACGTAAGCTTGCCCAAGCTGTGAATTCAAAGTATGATAATGGAACACCTGCTTCTTATGAAGCGTTGCCTGGTTTTAGAGATGTACCGAACTCTGAGAAGCAGAATTTGTTTGTTAGAAAGTTAAACATGTGTTGTGTTTTGTTTGACTTCACTGATCCCACGAAGAATTCTAAAGAGAAGGACATTAAACGGCAAACGCTTCTTGAGCTTGTGGATCATGTCACTTCTGCAAATGGAAAGTTCACTGAAACTGTAATGCAAGAGATTGCAAAAATGGTATCAGCGAATTTGTTTAGGCCGTTCACCCCTCAACCTCGGGAGAACAAGGTATTTGAATCTTTTGACTTGGAAGAGGAAGAGCCTTTGATGGACCCTGCATGGCCTCATTTGCAAATTGTCTTTGAATTTTTTCTGAGGTTTGTTGCATCACCTGAAACAGATGCAAAGCTGGCTAAGAGATATATCGATCATTCGTTTGTGTTGAAGCTGCTAGATCTTTTTGATTCTGAGGATCCTAGAGAAAGAGAATATTTGAAAACGATTCTGCATCGAATATATGGAAAGTTTATGGTACATCGACCATTCATCAGAAAAGCTATTAACAACATCTTCTTTCGTTTCATCTTTGAAACAGAGAAGCACAATGGGATTGCTGAACTTTTAGAAGTTTTGGGCAGCATAATCAATGGGTTTGCTCTCCCTTTGAAAGAAGAACACAAACTATTCCTTGTTAGGGCTCTTATTCCTTTGCACAAACCTAAATGCTTGCCAATGTACCATCAGCAATTGTCTTATTGCATCACACAGTTTGTGGAGAAAGACTGCAAACTCGCAGACACTGTGATAAGGGGTCTGCTGAAGTATTGGCCTGTGACAAATAGTTCTAAGGAGGTCATGTTTTTAAGTGAGCTGGAAGAAATATTGGAAGCAACTCAGGCCGCTGAATTCCAGAGATGTATGGTGCCCCTTTTCAGGCAAATTGCTAGATGCTTGAGCAGTTCACACTTTCAGGTAGCACAAAACCATACCCCCAGCCCCTCCTCTCTCTCTCTCTCTCTCTCTCTCTCTCTCTCTCTCTCTCTCTCTCATGTTTGTGATGATAATCATATTCTGCAAGCAGTTAAACTGCTGCATGTTGAGATCGTCAGAAAATGAAGCTGCATCATGAAATAGAGTTTGGGACTTTCGGGGAATGAATAGTAGCAAAGATATGTTTGGCTTTTTACAACATAGGTTTGCACATGCCCATGGTGCTTCCTTCTAAGTCCTGCTCAGAACTCCTTTAGGCAATTACACTGTACTTACATCTGTCAGAATTAATGGTAGTAGTGACATGCATTTGTGATTCTATTAGCTTTGACCATCTGGTCAGTTCTCTTTGCACTCAATATCTGCTGAATTCATTATATTGAGGATGATGAGTTATGAAGTGATATTTCTTCTTCTTTTCTTAGAAGAATAACCAAAACGTGAAGAGGATGTGATAAATTTGATGAAGTTATGATTATCTAAATTTGGTTATGAAGATGTCTTTGCTGAAGATTGGTGAAATGTTTTCACATTGTTGGATTGGTGAAGATCAGATCTAAGCTTTTCTACTAACTCTCTGTGTGGGTTTCCCTCTTGAAGCCTTTTCACTGTTGATGGGCTTGTGTCTTTTTCATACGATTTGTTGTAGATATCTAGCAGGTGAAGCAAAAGAATTGATACCATGCAATCGGTTCGAGAGAGATGCCACTTCCTGTACTGAGGAAATATCCAATATTGGGGTTGTTACAGTATTTTTTTAGGATTTCACTTCCAACTTGAGCTCTTTGGTATCGTTTCCGATATCCAATGCAATGGGAAAAACATGTACCCCTAACAGGCTGAATGCACTGAAATTGATGGAAGCACTAGGTGTAAATGTACTGGATGGTGATCACTTGTGTGATGGATGATCATTTGAGGTGGTGGGTATGAGCACTTGTGATCAGTAGTTCCCTAAGTAGTCACTGAGATGGATTTGGTGGCATTTAGACGCTGATACCATTGATAGAATCGTGGTGTTATTTCGGAAGCCTCTAAAGTAGTCGTAGTGATGGTATAGCGACATCAGGATGTGGTGGTACTACCTGTGTCATTGGAATTTGTTCAGAGAATATATGTCTGTAAGCATGCTACAGAACAGTTTTTGAACCGCGGGGTTTTTACAATAACCCTTTAAGTTTGAGAATCTCTGGAACTGGTCCTCTGCGACTGAATTTTTGTTACTAAATGTTGCATTTTTTGTTGCAACATTAAAGTAACTGAGCTGTCATTATTCCCCTGATTTCAAGAAAATCACAGGATTCACAGTTGAAAGAACCTTTTGAGCATTCACTTTAAATTAGGTACAACTGAAGCCAGACCCATGAAAAGTAAACCTCATCTCTTAAAGTACCCAAATCTTACTGAAGCTTTTTCGTTCATTCCTCTAAATATATATTTTGTAAAAAAATTGAGCCTGCTGAAGAGAAAAAATACTCCTTTTATTGTGGATGTTTTCCTGGGTATGTAAGGCTACAAAAATCTTGCATTCCTGGATGTTTACCTAAGGGCAATATTCTCCAAGGACTTGAATTTAAGATTTAGCCCTTTGTTTAGTTGCTTATAGTTGGGTCCTCCTAATTGATTTATGGCAGGAACATGCTTGCTTTCTGATGGCTGATGGTGACTGTTAAGGTGACATCTGCAATTAATCAATTTTTTTTTAACTTTATTCTGATGAATAAACATTTTGGAATGGTGACCTGGATATGTAAGCATCAATCATGTAGGAATGTAGTATGCAATTAGAATCCAATTTATTGGTTAGAAGGACGACTGTGCTCACCAGTCTAGATATACGGATTCGTGTAAGTTCATGCAAGAAAGCATCTCTGATGTATCTATCTTGGTCATGCATGGAGCACCATTCTTTTCTCAGAACATACACAAGCAAAATAAATCATTTTTGTTGGGTAGTGTAATTCATTGATTATCTTGGGTTTAGGCTGTGATGTGCCTCTGCGTGATTATGGTGTGTTGGCATTCATAGTTTTCGTTCATTAGACTTGTATTTTCTCTACTATGGCCAGTTTAGGCAGACTGTTGCTCTTTGCAGGTGGCAGAAAGGGCTTTGTACTTGTGGAACAATGATCATATTGAGAACTTAATAAGACAAAATCGAACCGTCATACTGCCAATAGTGTTCCCTGCTCTGGAGAGAAATTGTCGTAATCACTGGAACCAGGTTGTCCAGAGCTTGACGCTTAATGTTCGGAAAATATTCGCTGATGTTGATCCAGAGCTATTTGAGGAGTGCTTGCAGAAGTTCCAGGAGGATGAAGAAAAAGCTGAGGATATGAAAAAGAAACATGAAGCGACATGGAAACGGTTGGAAGACATTGCTGCAACAAAAGCTGCGACTAATGAAGCAGTACTTGTGCCTTCTGTTTTACCCAGCCAATTTTCTTCGAGCCAGTAAAATAAAATCGGTATGTGGTCAAAAGTTCCAACTTCTTTTGGATCTGCGGGCACCATAACATGGTCGATATGCTTAGAGACTGTTGTCGGGGCTTATGTGATTGTCTTTTGGGCCTTCAGTATCGGAGAGATAAAATCTGTGAGCCCCACTTCAGAATTAATGCAGAAGAGTCGGTCACCACTCGAGATGGAGAATTGAAAGGTAGTTGCCAAGAGATTGTGCGGTGGGTGAAGCCAGGAATGTCTGATGAAATGTGTCATATATGAGAAACTGCTATTTAACTTCTCCATTATGGAAGTCGATGTATGATAGTATTCTTTTTTTTCCCTCCTAGAATTAATTCTCTGTTGGCATGACTTCTGGTTGTATAGATTCTGATAATCTGAAGAGTTTTTGATACGGGATGTGATGGTAGTTTCTCAACATGATTCTTTTACATTTTGAAATCCTCTCTCTCTCTCTCTCTCTCTCTCTCTCTCTCTCAGTTTCACAAGAGGTCATTTTCTTTTGAAGAGAATTTTTGAAAGTTTCTCCTTTTCTCAGTCAGGACATATCTTGATAATCACTTGTCTCTGGAACTGGAGTTTGAGAGATACGCCAATTTTTCCGATTGTTTTAGGTGCAGGGAGGTTTGTCCTATGAGAGTAAACGCAACATGGGTTGATCCTTCTCCTTCGAATCTTTCTTGGACGGTGCTCACCTGTATCAGAGATGGGAAATCCAAGTTTTACGGGATAGTTAAAGTTGCTAAGGTCCGTGGTTTCATATATGACTTCTGTTTGCGTTAGAAAGTCGGATTCGAAGGTGGGGGACAGAATGAAATCCTTGCAAAGAAGACTAGCTGCCGTGCTTCTAGACCAATGTCATGAAAAAAATTGTGAACATGATCAATTTTACAGTATACTAGAGAATGTTATAAAATTGCGACTGCTAGATAGCTTTTATGAAGTACAGCCCTGGTTGCATTTTGTGGTTTTATAATCTTTTGGGAAATTGCCTCGGCTAGTTGTCCCTTTGGAATCTTAACTGGTTTCTCGGATTACTGCAATAGTTTATTGGTAGGTTCTGTGAGTTCCGGGCTGAAGGTGCATTAGGGCTGCTTCATTGGGAGGCCAGTCATATCATGTAAGAAAATCTCCTTACATCTTGGTGAAAGGAGTCAATGTTAGCTTATTGGGCACAGTACTGAAATGCTGCTTTTGAACTTATGGTAATGGACAAGGTATGCCGAATTGGGGCCTTTAAGATCGACCAAGGCCATCGATAAGCAGGAGAAGATCCGAGGACAATTCAAAATCTCATAAAACTGGCTTCTTCCTCCGTAACCATCTTAACTTGAGTTCAAAAATGCCGCTATATCTCTAAAGTGGAGGTAGGAGTGAGTATAGTTTCAAGATAGAATCGAGAATTGGACCAGTCCAAGTTCTAAAGAGAGATGGTTTAGTTTTCGGTTTCACTTTTATAGGAACCAAACTGGAACCGGAACCAAACCAAGAACCTAAAGTAAAATCCCTAATTTTTCTCCTAAATGGGAAACCTAAATTGATGTTTATATTTTCATACATTGTAATTTCTTTTATATATCTAATGAACGAATGTTTTATTTAATCCATTCTTTTTTTTTAAAATATGCATTGTCTTAATGAGGAGCTTATTATCGATAAATAGAGGTACTAGTTGAAGCGGAATGAACATATATGATAAGGCTTTTTAATAATTCTTTTTGTTTAGTTAATAGTAATTTTAAATTTAAAACTATTATTAAGTGATTAACCGTGGTTGTTGTTTATTTTGATTTCAAGCGGTTAGAATTTAGAACAATTTTCCATGGATGATTGAGGATTGAGGATTGAACTTCTATAATTTAGATTTTATGTTACATGTTTTGAACCTTTCATTATTTACTTTATTTTATGTGTTAATATTTTATGAATTGTTACTATTGACAAATGAAGAGCTTTCATTTTTATTGGGTTCACTTTTGTTTTGCTTAACTTAAAAAAAAATAAAAAAATAAGATCTTGAAACTGACTTTGGAATCTTTGATAGTATAGGTTCTAGGTTTCAAAATGAGAAATCTGTACCAATGGGTAGATGTTAGATTTCAAGTGGAATTTGTAAGGAACCTTAAACTGAAATTTGGACTGCTCACCCCTAAGTGTAGGGCATGGGCTTTGTATGCAGAAGAATGAAATGTTGCCATGTTGGCCTAGTGGAGAGCTGAGGATGTGGGTAAATGTTCATCAGCGGAGAGTATAGATTACAAGCTAATAAATCGTCTGAAATATGCAGCTACATCAACATCTTCCCACATGCTGCATATTATGGTTCCAGATCTGCATGCAGACAAATATTCTACAATGTGCTATGAACAAGCCAAGCCAGTGACAACACTACTAGATTTCAGGAGACTTATAGGGCAGAGAGACGAATTGCAGGAGCAGAGGATCGCTTTGAAATTTGGCCATCTCTTGTTCATCCAGAGTCACCCATGCCTCTATTCCGTTTCCCGACCTGCTGCTCATCAATATCACCACGTTCTTTATCGGGACGCTGCCGATGCACGTCCAGACTGGTTTTCCCCATCCGAAATCGGTCTCGTAGAAGGGAAACCTCACCCAGCTGCTGAACCTGAAGGACTCCACGTCTCCTTTGTACATCAGCTCGCGCACTTCTCTCAAAGATTCGCAGGCCCAGTCGAACCCATCCTCACCTTGAAGTTTCCTGGCATATTCGTTGTCGATCTTCCTTATCGCTGCCCTCAAGTGATCCACCAAAACATGCAGTTCCGCATTGTCTTCTTCCTCCTTAATGGTTGCAATGGCGAATCTCCAGATATTGCCGAAAGAATGATCGGGCAGAGGAGGGTTCATTCTTCCTCTTAAATTTACCACATGTGATATCACAGTCGTGGACCTTCCCTTCCCTGATATTTCAGTTCTAGCATTCATGGCAGATTTGCATATAAGAGCGGTCACGGCTTCAACAAGGGTAGGAATTTTAGATGTTGACCCATTGCCAGCTTTGGTTCTCAAAGCGGCTAAGCTGGCCGAATCAAACTCGAACCTCTTTGTGACTATCTTCTCTTTCTTGATCAAATTGTTTGGCACAGGGACTTGGAACTCTCTAGGTGGAAATATTGTGGTCGTCTCTAGGTACGGAGTGACCATCTTACCTGCACCTCGAGAAATGGCTGCCCAAGAATTTAGGAAAGTCGAGAGTGTTGTGCCGTCTGCAATTTTGTGAGAGATACAGACACTGATGCCTATCCCGCCACAATCAAACAGGTTCAGCTGAATGGCAGTGATGATGGCATTTTGACATTTAATGTCATATGGATCCAATGGGAGCAGCTGCTGTACTAATTTCGGTTCTGGGTTCGCAAGGAGTTTGGCGAGTCGAGCATTAACTCGAGCTTTCACAAAGACTGCTCCCTGGCCGAGGTCAATGGCGTGCTCATCTCCCTTTATCCGACCAGCCAATGGGTAAAAGCAGCTGAGACATTCTGATAGGGAAGTCTTCAGCTTCTCATAGATTTTCAAGTGATCGAAATCTTGGTCAGGTTCAGAAGCGGAATAGAATAATACTACAGGGACATAGAATGGAGGAGCAAGCTGATCTAAAAGAGAGAATCTATAGGCCTGGACTTCACTAGGAGTCGCCGAGGATGGTTTGATAATCTCCTTGGAAATCACCTGAATCTTCATTTTCGATCGCTAGAACTTTGCAATGGCCAGTGGGTTAAGGAGCTGACGTGCTGATATGGGCAAGGAGAAAGTTCTTGGTTTGTGAAAACTCCACTCATCTTCATTCATATGGAGTTCAGTGAAAGTCATTTTTCTAAAGTGGGACACCTAAAGTGAACCTCCTCAGCTGGCTCTACTTGACTTTTTCATCGTAGTTCTAGAAACGCTGAATACGAACTCGATGGTTTAAGCTCATCGAGTTAAAGTCAAAAAGTATTTGCTAACCAAACAAATGGGGAGGAAGCTGGGAGCAGTTAGAGGTCTGAGTACGAAGAAAAGATAGGAATGATTAAATTCAAGAAATGGTTGATCTACTGCATTGAAAAAAAAGAGACAATTTGACTACTGGGGCTGTAAATGTCACACACCGAATCCCGAGGGATGGAGGTGACACGGCCGCCCTTTTCACCCGAAGGACGCAGCCTCTAACTACAAAAGGTCCAGCTCCCAAAAGTCCTCACAAAAGTGCTCTCACTTTACTAGCTGCTAACCAAAAAACTTAGAAAGATTGGGAAAGGGGGTGAGCAACCACAAGCTCAGTAAGTAGTATATATCTTCTAAGTAGATTGAGCAAGCACTATGTATGAATTCAAAGTAATACCAGAACTTTATAACTCAATCCAATATATAAAATACATAATGAATTATATAGGAGCTACTTCTTATTATCGAAATTTTATATTCATGTGAAAAACTCATTTAAACTACCATCATAATATAATAATCAATGGTCAAGTCTATTGAATAATCTCCATTCAAAAATCACACGTCAATGGTCCATCTATTGACCAATCTATTGCTCAATCTCTTACCATGGTCACGACACAACGCTTTGTGACAAGATGACCAAGATTCCTTCATTGGCAAGGTCTACACCTACAATGCCGGTGGCTCGGCCCAGAAGGATGTCCTAAATTGGGTATGCATGCCAACATGCCCCTCAATGGGCTTATAGCAATAATGAGTAAAATAAACATCCTCCAATACTAGAAAGTCAATCCATGAATCAATATAATAAATCAAACAAATATATTTTTGCAACATCATCTTCCACCATTTCTCAAGTCATCCATATACTTTTCCATAAACCACTTGCAAAGCATTTATAATATGCTTCTCAAACCTTTAAAAACAATCAAAATATAATTCATGCCCGATCCAACTTTTATGCAATAATCATGTCATTTCATAATCCCATACTATATATAATTTATAGAATTTTTTCAACATGAATTTTACAAATTCAAAAAAGTTATAGTACCAGTCACCTTGTTTCTTACAACCCAATAAAACGGTACTTGTATTGTCAATTTCATGGTTCTAATAAATAATTGAGGAATAAGTTAAAATCCGATAAAACTCTACCTCAACTATAAGACAACTAAACTACGCCTTAATACTAATAAAATGACCCCTATGAGCTAACAAATCGCCTATCAAAAACAATTTATTCAAAGCCGGTCATGAAGTAAGATTAATGTGCAAAACTTGATTATGCCACAACTTTCTCATCCGAACTTTGATCCAAATAATTTTGTAGTCAAAATAAATCCAAGCACTAGAAGACCCATAAGTCGGACAACCCAATTTTGAGCCGAAACCGACAAAATCAGACCTCAAAGTGACCGCGCGTACTGGTTCAAAATTCCGTTTTGGACAAACCACAAGCTCAAATCCAAATCCGTAAAATCCTATGGTCCATGACCTCATAAACTATCATTCTTATAAATTTTCACAGCTCAACAACTCAAAATTCGGCCTTTGCCGCTCAATATTTCCAATATTCCGAATTTGAGCCATAAACCGGAAAAATGCTTCAATTGGAGGAATAAGAGGCATGTGTACTTACCGGGTGTTGCATAAAATAGTCGAGTCGGATTTGCAGGACTCCCACGGAACACACGTGCAAAACCCTCTCCTTCTTTCCCTCTCTTCTCTTTTCTCTCTTTTTCTTTTCTCTCCCGACTAGTTTAGCTTCTGCGGATGAAAATGAACCCCCGCTTATTCTCTTTTTTTGACTTTTCAACTCTTCTTTTCTTTTCTTTTAAAATCCAAGTGGGGCCCACCAATCAAAGAGAGCTGAAATATTACAGTAAACATTATCAGATTGACCATTCGTCTGATGCTTATACTGTTCCTTAAGGATTTCTATAACCCAGACGAAAGAAGCAACGACCAACCAATTCTTGCTCATACCACAGAAACTACTTACTCAGGAGTTTCCCCTCATTCCAATCATGCAGCATTCTATCTTCCATTCCCGAAAATACTGGTTATTTTTCCTTTTCAGTGCCGATAAATTTCATTAAGTGTCGGCAAATGGCGGAATTGTTGATAAAAAAATGACAGATGACTTCTTTTCCGAATTTTTTTAAAATAATTTCCGAATTACCGTTTTTTGAAATAATTTGTCCACTTTTATTAGCATTAACATAATAACTCTTCGGATTTATTATCTCTTATATGAAATTGCCAAACTAATTTAAGGGGACTTTCCAATATGTTTTGTATTACCGACTCTTATTTGAGTTACTAACTGATTTCTAATTATTTTCTTTAGAGTGTATTAATTTCGTAGAAAATGAATGATTAAAAAATATATTCCTAAAAATAACCGCTTATATCTCTTGAATTAATTAATTTATCAAAAATGTTTCGTTATTGGCAACATTTTATATCTTAGCATTTTTGGAAAATGAAAACACTTCTCATTTATTCATTTTTGAAAATAATAAAAGCAATCATTTTTGGGAAAATATCTATTAAATTGTTTATTTTCAGCTAAATGAATTGAGTTTTAATTTACCAATTTTTTCAATGAGTTAGTGACCTTTATTTATCAATTAGTTTTGAATCAACTAACTTTTTCCTTTCTTTGTTCAATAGTCGCGAAAGAACCCGTGAAAAAAATCTGCGTCATTAGTTTTTGCGATGAAACAAACTTAATTTATTACATATCATGGCTCTTTTATGATCATACCATCAACACGAGAAAGACAGGCAGCAAGTTTTGGTTACCGGTCAAGCGTTTTCAGATGTGATCTCTTTGGCACTCTCTTTCATACCGTATATACTACATAGCTTGGAACAGCCAGAAATGGAGATCAGACGTTGCTTTTGTAGATACCGACAAGCTTTCTTCACAAAACCCCGGCCACCATTTGAACACCACGAACTGTACCTTGTTTGATCGATTCGCTCTGCTACGTTTGATTCGCTTTGTCCGAACTGTCGATAATGCGGGCTTAACGAATGAACTCTCACTGGCTGGAGACTTCGCCATGTATCAGAAACTCTAACCTGTTCCATCACTGCTCGCTGGAAAAGTCCCTGAGAACGTCTATGTCGACCGGAATGACGGCGGACTCGAATGCTTTGAAGCTCATATGATCGTGCCACTTTCGGGCTTGGCCGAGAATCTCCAACGGCCTGAGCCGGAAATACTATTAGGGTTTCTTCCCTTGATTTACCTTCTTCAGTAGGGTTTGGATGGCCAACAGGTGTTAAACCTATATTGGCCCACGCCGCCTTGGTGTAATAAACACGATCTCCTTCCCTGGCATTTTGTGCTCACTAGACTTCGAATCGTAGAAAATATGATTTAAGATATTCTCTAGAGCTATTCGAGTACTGTTCAACTAGCGATCTTCCGATTCAGGTTGTGAGCTTTCTTTGCACTTCTTGTATTCATAGATGCGCGATTATCATAACAAGTCGAAAATTCTTCAGATATCATAATCTTCTTCTAGTGATGCGGTGACGACCTTTTAGTCTGATCACCGCCCTTTTAGTCTGATTGCAGAAGTAACTGAACCATAGAAAACAAATCTTTGGCAATTTCATTGAGGAGAGTATAAGGTAGATAGATTTCAAGAGAGACACTGCAACTCTCTGTACTTGCTGGTCACCCACTAGACTTCACTCACTTTCAAGTCATTAAACGTGCTTGTAAATTCGTTCCATGGAATAATATCTAACAACATAATCATTCAGATCTTAATAAGCCAAAGTGTGTAGTCACAACCCTACGGCTCAACAGTCACCTCTTATGCTAGCTAGCACTAGCGGAGGCCAATCCTAGACAAGCATACAATCTCTTCAACATTCACACTGAAATGTGTTCTTTTCCTGGAGAAATCACGAATTCCATGAACTCCTCATCACTTTCCAGAGCAGCCATGTCTTCGACCCTCAAGCTTATATATGCCTCCACACCATCGCCCGACTTGGTGTCCGTGAAGACCACAAGGTTCTGGAAAGTTAGGGCCGGTGACCCAACCCATGTCGGGTTGCCCCAGCCGAAATCGGACTCGTACACTGGGAACCGGCACAAGCTTGTGAAGTTCATGGCCAATAGCTGTCCTTTGAGGTATGCCTCGGCACTCCGCTTGATGAAGTCCAAGTGCTCTTTCCCGTCGCGGAGCTTCTCCACGTAGCCCTTGTCGATTCCTCTCACCGTCTCCCTCATTTTAGCCACGAGCCCGAAGCACTCCTCGCCTGAGTCCAATTGCAAGGAAGTCACCGCCACCCGGTAGAAGTTCCCGAAGGCATGTTGTGGTAACGGAGGGTCGAACTTGGTTCGCAAGTTCACCGCGTGAAGGACGATACATTTCTTGCTAGGTTCAGAATAGACCCCAGTAGACCAAGCAAAGCGGCTCCAGATGAAGGTCGATAAAGCCTCGACGCGTGAAGGGGGTCGATTTCGGTCGAGGTCCATTTCTTTGGAATACCTAGCTTTTAGTGTCTCTATCTTATCAGTTTTGAAAATGAATCTCTTGGAAACTATGTTGTCTCTGATAATCCCTGTCCTCGGTTCGAACCCCGATATGTCCTTCGGCGGAAACAGCTCGGCTGAGGTGAATTGAGGAGGCGTCACGATCTCTTCTCCACGACAAACGGCGGCCCACATTTTAAAGAACATGAGCATGGATAGCGCATCTGCTATCTTGTGTGACATGCATATTCCTACAGCGATTCCACCGCATTCGAATCTATTAAATTGGACGCCTAGGGTTGTTTCGTTGATGGCATCAAGACCGAAAGGAACCAACTTCCTTAGCTCTCTCGGGTCTGGATTCTGGGTAACCTCAGAAACTTGGCACTTGACGATGGCTTCGAAGTAGGGCACTCCCTGATCGTCACATTCAATTGAAACATTGCCATTAAGGCGGCCTGCCAAAGGGTAGAAATGCGTGAGGATGCAGGATAAGGAGTCTTTGAGCTTGCTGGATATGTCATCTATGTTGAATTGATCGCCTTCATTTTGTGGGGTGTAGAAGAGGACAAAAGGGTTGTAGACCGGTGGGGAGATTTGGTCGAGGAACGAGAGTCGGTAGTGGCGGAGGTGGTCCGGGGTCGGAGAAGATGGTTTGACGGTCTCTCTGGAGATTATTTCAACTGCAATCTCCATTCTCTCCACTCTACGAGAGCAACAAGGACTTGATGCTGAAAAAACTTGCTCTTTTAGGCTGTTTATCGTAGGTTTTTGGTGAGTTCCTCTTGTGATCGTGCCTGTATATAACAGCCACAGGACAAATCTTGCAAGAAAGCACTGTCAGCAAAGCTGGCCCAGTTTTCACGGAGTGAAGATGGCCGTGCTCTCTCATCGATTGAATTCAAGCAATTCAGCAAAACGATTCAACCCAAGTTACTCGACTCCACAAGTAATGCCTTTTCAGCCAATTGGTCCATGTATCATGGCTAATCTTCTCTCTACTAGCTACACTCATCCACCAACCTGCACTTTTTTATTCGGACCTTGTCTTAGACTAAGCAAATCTCCAGTCGAGCTGCCAACACGCCATCGGATCAGAAGATTTATCTCGACAGCATTCGAGACGTCGAGAGGATTGCGGATCGAAAGTCTGTAACTTAAAATCAGAAGAATAAGTAAGTCAATGGGTGTATGTTAGAAGATAAGTTTTGTCTAATTGCACTTTGTCCATCCTCATATGTCGTGTAAGCTTGAGTAAAAATCTTCTTTCCCGCAAGAAAAGAAAACGATACAAAATAAGATTGATATTGTGAACCGGGTGAAGCTTGCGCCGCAAAACATGCTCTTTTTTTGCCTTATTAAGAGTGTGTTTGTTTTAGTGAAAGTAGTTTTCTGGAAAGCGTTCTCTAGACTTTCTGCTATTTATTTTTCCAAAAACGATTTGGTCAATGGAAAATACTTTCCAGTCAACATATAAATATTATGTATTATTTTAGGAAAATGAATTTCTGTACATAGGAAGGGGAAAATACTCTCTCTTTATAAGGTCTTTAGATCCTTTCCTTTTTGTTAGTTCAAATGTTATTCAATCATTTTTCAAATGCAATTCAAATGTTTGAAAACATTTTCAATCACATATCATCAAACACAAGAAAACTAATTATTTTCATGGAAAATGATTTCCTGGAAAATATTTTTCAAAAATGGTACGATTTCCATGAAACAAACGTATCCTAAGATGCGAATTATAATCCACGTTGTTCTTCAACAAATTTAAGTTTTCAAACTTGCCCTAGTTAAAATTGAAAGGTTAACCTAAAAGTTTTCGTCGTACAACACCATACTTAGCTTCTGCTTCTTTGACCGAATAAAATAGAAAACAACGTGGTTAAAGAGGAGGATTATATACAAATCACTGATTTACTAACGCTTTTAGAAAGATTACAAACAAAATAATGAAAGTTATTAAGATGAATCAGCATTTATGCATTTGAAAGATTATTATGAGATATTGGAAATTATGGATTTGTAACTCATGGATCTATGAGTTTTTTTCGAATATTCCATAGATCCATGAGTTTTTTTTGGTCGAAACATAGATCCATTTCTAACTCATTGATCTATGTTTCGACCAAAAAAAAAAAACTCATGGATCTGTAGAATATTAAAAAAACAAAAAAAAGCAGTTTATATTACATTTTGCTTTTCATCAAAATGGATGACCTCACCGGTTCATAATTCACGGACAAGTCCAAAACTTATAATGCAATTATTGTTAAATTACTAACTGATAATAAAAATCCTTGTTACCCATTAATAATCACGAGTTACAAAAAGATATTCCATTGTTTCAGCAAAGTACATAGTAGATGGCGATTCAAATTGTCGTCTTCATCGGCCTACCCTCTTTCAAGGGTGTTTCTGCCTAGGAGAGTCGCTAGCGATAATCCATCTAGTGAGAGTGTCCAACTTGAATTGCTTCCTTATTTTTACATGTTGGTGACCACACGTCTCGCACATCTTATTTCAAATTGTATATTTTTCGTCCCCAACAAGGTGGGAATACTCATGTATTTTACATCCCAAAGTTTAAACAAAGCAATTTAAGGATTGTTTAAGGACTTACTCAAGTCCAAGCCATTTGCTATGTACTTTGTTGAAAAAATGAAATATTTTTTGTAACTTAATGATTATTAATGGGCAACGGCAATTTTTATTATCAGTTAGTAATAAAACGATAATTGCATTCGAGATATCCATGTGTCAATATTTTGAAAAACACTGATTATATTCTAACTTAATCACCAAATGGTTATTTTAATCATTAAGTAACATAGCATATCTCGGTTGACTGGGTATAAAATACGACCTACTCGTCTAAATATCCTCTTACAGTCCATCATACCATTTGATGTGCCAATTTTACGAATACATTATAAACGTGAAAATTTAAAGAAATAGGAGAAAATAAAATAAAATAAAATAAAAGGAGCTTTCTTCAGAAATAAGCAAGTTCTACGCGGGTGGGTCGGGCTGGTCTGGGCCGGTGCATTCCCACCCTGCAATTATGCTTTTCCTCTCTCGTCTAAATTAAAAAACATAATGACAAACTCTTTCTTAAGCATTCCTTTACAAAATGACCCGTGAGACTCTTATCTCGTAAGGGATTAATCCTCCTCCTCGTAAGGAGTACTTTTCTCGCACTTTCGACTTATTTTACTTTAATGGGTTTTCTCTATCTTCTTTTTGAGTATTTTCTCGGAAGATTATCGATATTTTCTCTCAATATTACACCAACACTGTCGGTCACATACAGAAGTTTCCCATCTCGTATAACGACGATGATCAGGACTCTTCGAACCACTGTCGAGTCCATAGATCTTAACGGAATACGAACTGAAAAATCCTCCCTCGGTTCTGTTCAAAGCTAGGAAGAGTCATGCGAAATAGGGTGCAATTTCACGGACGATTCATCCCGAAACGCACCTTCCGGTCGTGCACAACTCGAAGTCGTCTGCCCCGGTGCAATGCACGGGGACGCCACTTGCACATAAAGATAATCATTCAAGTTGCGTTAATCCAAGCGAAGACGCCAAGAAGAATTTGGCAATGTGAAACCAGGAGCAGTACGTTCCAAGACCGAAGGCAAAATCTCAGGCCGAGTGGACATCTGCGATTTTAGTTGCGTTCAGTCCTTTTCCAATGAACGTATATTTTTTAATAAAACACCAATTATTTTTGGCCCCGATCCACGCCGACAAGAAATGAAAGGGATTTCCCGATCGATCTGGTGGGCGGAATATAGATACAAGTGGCGGGTTGACTTGACCCGTTTTCGGAGGACCGGCCGGGTTTAATTAGTAGGACTTGGTCGAATGCTGTCGCCGATCGCTTGACCGGCACTTAACTTTTTGGACGTCCATTCTCGAGCTTTTTCCAAAAGGGTAAAAGACAGAAAGGCATGATGTGTTTCGGATAGACTTTCGCAACCGCAAGTTGCAAAGCGGGGCTCATCATTGCCCTATAGATTGTCAATGCAAAACGCACTTCGTGAGGTCCAGAGTAGACGGAATTGATCGCGATTTGGAGTTTTTCTTTCTGTATGTCTCATCACTCGCGAATTGTAAGATCTGACGGGTATTATCGGTGCTGAGAATGATGTTAGATGGGTCGAGACCGATATGCAAATATGATTTCTTAGACTTATGATGTTTTTACTAGTACATGATTTGTCACCCTAATTGATTTTCCAGCGATCAGTTGATCGGTTGATTAAGTACTTATTATTTTTGGGAGTGAGTCCATTTATGGCATGGTTTTTCGAATGTCCTCATGTTGGCTATGAATAGTTCAATAGGGATTAATTTCTCGTAATTTGACCAGAAGATGTTATGCAAGGATATCTCACTTAAAAATTGACATTTCTCGAGAGGCGATGAAGCCGATTACGTTGCCAACTTGTACTTTCCTTCACTCGTTCGATACATTGCGAGACATTATCATAACAGATAAAAGCTAGTCAAATGGGAAAGAAGAAGAAGAAGAAGAAGAAGAAGAAGAAGAAGTTGAACACAACTTGTACGACACTCAAAACACGTTATTATCTACTATATACGTCAAGCTCCTAAATCTTTTACACGGTGCAGAAAAAGAGTTTCCAAAGATGATATGATTAGGCAAGCACTTAGGCGATTTTTAATGATTACGAATATATCCACGATTCATCATGACATATGCGGTAGAAAGCCATGCATCGCGACCAATCGAGCCTGACATTGTTGCTGCCTTTCCTGTTTTACATTCCGCGTTGCGTGTAACGATTCTCTTTTATCTTATCCGCTCTTTACTATTCCCCAGGATTCTATTCACACGCCGGCGGCGACCTGAAATGGAATTCTTTCCTCTTCATTATTGATTTGACGGTTAGTGAGAGGATAGAGGGTTAAAACCATCGAATTAAGGATCGATTAAATTGCTTGTGTAAAAAGTTTTCTTTATGCTCGCGGTGCGTGCTTCCATTTTTCACAAATATGTAATTAAAGAACATGCAAAAGCAGTGGATAGGGGTATGGGTAGGGGGTATATTACATAATTCAGCACATGCTCTTTAGTGCTTCGGCTTTTTTATGTCGGTCGTTTTGAGTGCAAATGATAATTATTTTTCTTTTTTTTTGGACACAATTTCTGGCTTTTTCCATTTCTATTTCCTAGATGAGTTTCTAAATAAAAAAATGTATTTGACAATAATACAAAATTTCTATTTCCAAAATAGAAATTAGTTTGATAATGACATGAAATTTCTCCCTCTTGGGTGGACAATGGGCGATAGAGGACAACGGGGTGGCAATGGGTGGGTGGTCGGGCTAGTAGTGAGGGCGAGCAATGAGAAAAAAAATTATTTCTCATTTTTGGTATAGAAATAAAAAAACTAGAAAATTTTTATATCTCATTTTTGTTTCAAACCTATTACTAAATTAAAAATCTGTCCTAGAAATAAAAAAATGAAATTGTGTTCTCAAATGGATTTCTATTCCAAATCCGTTCTCAGAAATAAAATATAGAACTGACCATAAATAAAATGATTATTATGCACGTTCTTTTTCTTCCATTTATTTTTCTTCTTTTTAATTTTGATTGAATTTTAGACATTTGATTAAGTCTTTTTTTTTTTTTTTTTTTTTTTTTTTGTCTCGGACTTATAAGTGAAAGAAGAATGGTAGAGATATTTAGGTTAGGTTATAGAAAGTGGGACAACATTATTATTCGATAGGATATTCGTGATCTCTTCCAAATTAGACATCATATTTGTGTTGTAACAAAAGTAGTTCAAGGCAATGATAAATGCATTTTTTATTTGAAATATAAATGAAAACATGTCGAGTCATGCTGGCTTTGAATACTTGTATTATGTCTAACAGATTCGGATTCTATTAGTAAATTCTTGTGTTCAAATTCGTGATCTATTTATTGTCCACCATGTCTAGAATTTTTGTCACCGGTAATCCAAACGTTTATATACATGTTCGGGTAATTGCTCAAAGTGAAAGTATTCCACGAGTTTGTACATCTTATCACCATTAACGCTAAGTGCTCAACGAATGATTCCTAACACCACATGCCTCATGTCAAATGGAAACTCGTTGTGATTTGACACTAAAGTAAAGCTTTGACCTTACCGCAAGAGTATTCCATTTAAAGGCTCCACCTACCTTAATTGAATCGAGTTTTTATGGATGGTATTGGAACATGAGCTTAATTATTATTCGGGAATAGACCATACCATACCTAATTTAACAAATGTGGAGAGCTGGGACCAGAAAGCTAAGGCAAACTGCGAAGTTCGATGTTTTTGGAGAATGATAAAGCAGGTACACCAATGACCAAATCACACATGGAAAAGTTGAGATAGGTGATATATTAGTATAAGACACCACCCCAGAGCTACCACTTCAATCCTTATATCACTGTATCACTGTATCCAGCCGAGACAAGCTTTATCAGAAACCCTAATTTCCTTCATGTGTATAAGGGCGACTACGATTGAGCTAAGATCAGCATTTTCACGCCGCCACCTATTTTCATGAGCTCTCATTATTCGCCGACATGGTAGGTCGGACTGTCTGTTCCTTGGGGCTATTGAATGGCCTGAATCTTTAGGTCATCACCTGCCATGCCTTGACTGGTGAGGACGATAAGGTACCAAATGCAAGAAAACGATGACATGCATCGTGTCAATTCTGAGTAACAATATCTCTGGCAGATATCGTAATTTCGATGATTACTAGATGTTGCGGGTAGCCAGTCATCTTCAAAACTTACAGGAGAATGCATGTGAAGTAGACTGGATGTATACGGACTTTCATTGTATGCATGCTTGTCTTAAGGGAGATTCTAGATTAAAACGAATAAATTCATCCAACCACCTTCTCTTTTCTATTCTTCAATGGCATATATGGGGGTGTCTAGGTATTGACTGCCAGACATCTTTCTAGAATCCTAAAATCTAAAATAATGCATCGTTCGCAAGGGCTATATAGACGTCTGACAGTTTTGGACATGTGTCCACCCATCACCTTGATACTAAGATATGAGCACCCGCAAGAAAATCGTCACGTGCCCTAGACCGTAACTTATATGAACTTTGAAAAAAACCCTCCCTGAAAGCTAGCTGTTTAATAATTATTGAACGACATAAAACCCCACAACGAAGTTGAACCAAACCTGCGATTCAAATGATCGTCACATGGCAACTGGAGATGAGCACATGGTATTTTGGTTCTTGACATTGTGATAGTCGTGCAATCTTGTGGAATTCCTTTATTTAGCGTGAGGGAAGTTTACCATCCGACAGGATGCATGTAGAGAATTATCATTCATCTGGTCAAAACAGCTATGAACATGCCCGAATCAGGGGACACTCGATTGAAAACTAGGGTTAGTTTATAATGACCTGTGAAAGGGAGCCGAAGGAATGAATCTGTACCAAATTTCGTGATCCCTAGGTTTGCTTGCACATAATATTAAATTGTTTACTGCATGGACCGGGTCGCCATGATAACAACAATTTGACCCGGCGAGTCGCGTTTTTCAAACCGGTCATTTTCTTGGTTAATCCCTATGGAATGCGTACGTCCGACAAGCAAACATGGGTTGCAGAGCCCCCGGCTTCTCTAGAAGATCCAAGTATCTTCATCTTCTAGAGCATGTGTATAGACACGCAATTGGATTATTTTAATCATTTGTTTACTTATAGAACTAAAACGCATTATTTAGGATTGCAAGCGGGCGATGGGGATGTTGGATTTCGTGAGGTTACTACCAACCATTCTAAAACATTAATTTGTTAAATAAATGTATAATTTAATATTTAAATGTTCTAATATTTTCTCTCACGTTTAGAGGCAATAGAGGTTTGGAAAAATTCGAACTTAAGACTTTATGCTCTGATATAGCGTGAAATTTTACGATATTTTCACATCTTATATGGAGAGAGATCACGTGAATATAAAGAGCATTTAGAATCCACTGACAGCGACATAAGATAATATTCTAACACCCCCTCCCACATGTAAGCAAAATTACGAATTTGACTGACGGAGGAAAATGGGTAGTATCGAATCCGACATAATATGAGATTCTACAAGATCAATATTAACTGTTTCAAAATTTAAACTATGGAATAAATATGTGATTTAATATTCGATTATTATAATAGGTGAATACGAAGAAAAACCCGTCACGCCTGGAGGGGATATGCAGCTCCTACCCCGAAAGGAGACCGATATCGGAGCGGTGTGAGGAGGCTTACAAGATCACTCGACAAGACCTCTCATCGTGGGGTCGAACGTGACCAGTTTATTCAATATCCGTTTACATCATGCGACGTCGCTTTCTCTAACACGGCAATGACCCCCGAGCTCCCGCCATGGCCCAGCTCTTCAGATATGGATCACAAGCCACGACAAAAAACTAACATAGAAAGCCGCTACGTCGCCGCCGTATGCGGTACACATATGCAAATGGTCGCAGAAACCCCATCGCCTTTTGGGCATGTGGATAGGATTATATGCACCATTTCATACGCACAACCACGAAAAATTAGGAAATTACAGATGATCCGGTTTCAAAAGCACGGGCTCGGTTCACACGTACCTAATCGAGACAAACGTCATACCTTGAATTTACAGCACTCGTGCAACGATCGTGTCCACACTCGTTTTCAAGATCGTTGCGAATTTATCATGTATACTTTCCCCTTTTCCATTCCATTCATCAAATCTACAGTTGCCTCTGAAGCTTTTATTTTTGCAGACACATACTGAAAGGAAAGAGACCTAGGAGTAACGAAGTACGTATTCATAATAAGGCCGACCCTTCTTTTGGCCAACTTCTGCGACTAGAACGCCCGGCTTCCGGCGCTTGCGGAAGGCGACACGAGCGCAAGCAGCTCCTTGTCCTGCTCGAACTTGGCCATGTCGTCCTCCTTGAAGTTGACCCAGGCCTCGATGCCGTCGCCGGACTTGGTGTCCATGAAGACGATCAGGTTCTTGAAAGTGAGGCTCGCCGAGCCGACCCAGGCGGGCTTTCCCCACCGAAGTCCGCCTCGTACATCGGGAACCGGCACAGGCTCGTGAAGCTGAAGGACACCACCTCGCCGCGCGAGATCCTCGACGACCGCTCCTTCAGCGAGTTCAGATGGTCCTCCCCGTCCCGGAGCTTCCTAACGTACTCTGCATTCACCTGCTTGATTGCGTCCCTTACCTGTGCAATGGCCGATTGAGAAATGCTAAAAGTCTTTTATGGACATACAAAGTGTAACATGATTATTCGTTTTTTTCCACCTAGTAATGTTTTGCTATAACAATTTCATAATAATGCCAGGTTTACTAAAGATTGATCTTCAAAAAACAATTTATTTTAAGATATGTGTCAACCTGCAAATCAACCATTAAATAAGTGGGTTATATTCAACAATCAATAGTCCGAAATATTAATTGTAAATCAATTCCATAGATAGGTCATGCCCAACCTAATTTTTCTCCTTTGTAAAAAAAGGACAGAGAGCCATAAACCCCCTCAGGCTACCAGTGCTCCTCACCTGATCGACTATCTTGTAGCCTCCGTCAGTGCCGGCGTCCACGCTTGGCACCGTGATCGCCAGCCTACTGATGTTGCCGAAGTGGCGCTCTGACATCGGCGGCTCTGTCCTCGTCCGGAGATTCACTGCATGGAGAACGGTGTAGATCTTGTCCCCTCTGGCTTCAATTGGCTGCGTGCTTGCCATGTAGCGGCTCCAGAGGAAGGACGACAGGGCCTCGACACGGGTTGGGCGGCGGCGCGGCTGGTCGGCCATATCTGCGACTTCGTTCAGGTTGGCGAACTTTTCGCGGAGCGAGGTGATGGTGGCAGCATCGAAGACGAAGCGCCTGGTAGAGATGTTGTCCTTGACGATGCCGGTGGACGTCTGGAAGCCAGCGAGGTTGATCGGAGGGAAGAGCTCGGAGGTGTTGAAGCAGGGATCGGTGATGCCAGCAGGGTCACCACGGGCGGCGGCAGCCCAGGCGTTGAGGAAGTTGAAGAAGGAGAGGGCGTCGCCGACCTTGTGGGACAACAAGAAGCTGAGGGCTAAGCCACCGCACTCGAAGAAGTTGAGCTGGATCAAGAACGTAAACATCGTAAGTGGGTGAAGATGTTGCATGTTGTTTAGACAGTAAAGAATGTAAAGTTGCATGTAAGTTTGCACCAGAGAGATTATGGGAAAATAGGTTATCGATGCATTTTTACAAAATCGTCAGTCAAAATAATCATTTTCGTTCACGAATATCCAATTTTTTTTTTTTTTTTTTTTTTGTGTTTAAAAAAGATCGAGTAGAGCGCATCAAAGGAAATAGCCAAGCATAGGCGGGCATAATTCATAGTTACCTGTATTTACCTCATCGGCCATATTTATATGTAAGTACTGAGCAAAAATATATTCTAATAAAGGATGCATATATGCATGCAAATATATGTCGGATTTGCACAAGATAGAGGCTAGCAGGGACCGTTGCCCTCCTGATCAATCGGTGCATGATGCAATTTAATTTACAAAATTTCACAGAAAATTTCTATATCTCACACTCGTTTTAAGTTAATGTTCTGAAAAATAATATCATCTGTAATTTGCTGATGTTTATATACCTGAACGGCCATAGCCAAGTCCTGCACGTTGTCGAGCTCACATGGCAAGAACCTGTTCATCACCTCAGGGACCGGATTCTCGAGGATATCCGAGAGCTTGCACCAGACCCGAGCCTCCACGTACAAAGCACCTTCATCATTGCAGTCGACGTAGAGGTTGTCCCTGACCCGACCAGCGAGAGGGTAGAACTTGGCGAGGGCCTCAGCCAACGACCGCTTGATGCGGCTCTGTTTCTCATCGAGCGGCATGCCATCGTCCCTCGGGAAGAAGAGGACCAAGGGCATGAACACAGGGACCTGTATCTGGTCGAGGAAGGAGAGCTTGTGGTGGCGGAGATGGTCCGGGGTCGGGGACGAGGGCTTGACGGTGTCTCTGGAGACGACTTCGACTTTGAACTCGGCGATGGTCATGGTTTGTTCTCTTCTGCGGTTTCGAACGCCTGGAGAGTGCGTATCGATGTGTCGAGCTCAAGCTCAAGCTCGAGGAAGAAAGAAGATATGGTGCAGCAAGGCTTACAGCCAGCCCTAGCAATGCAGGGTGGACATTTATATAGGTGGGATGGCGGAGAAAAGTCAGGGGGAGGGAGGTGGGTCTTTATGGTCCGTGTTTTGTTATATTTAAATGAAAGATTCTGGGAAAGGAAAGTATGCGCGTATAGTCTAAAATATACGGAAGCTAATTCGATCTGAGTAGGACCGATAAGAAGAAAAAAATTCGATCGGAATGAAAGCATAGAGTCTACAACCTGACCGTCTTTCGTTCGGCTCCAGTGCTCGAACAGTATGCTTGTCACTGTTCTCTTCGTTCTTTCTTTGCATTTATCAGCTTCCTACGCGGGATGAGCAAGTAGGTCATGCTTACGTGGCTGAATGTGAATGGAGGGGAGACTATGAGCAGGGGAAAGCTTTGAATCATTGACCGAATCAACCGCGGACACGAGTTGCCCATCGCCAGCTGGGGGCAAAAACAGGCTATGATAGGGAAATCCACGACCAGAAGAAAGTACATGCTTAAATCTTGATTAAAAAAAGAAGAAAAAGAGGGTCATTAACCGCTACACGAGACGGGCAGCAAATAAATTATTTTGTAGATATATAAGATATCTTATAACAAAGAGCCTTGTTTATAGTTTGATGAATATCATGTCGGATCTGAACATATCCTTAAAAAGCTCAAAAAAGAAGAAATAAGTAAGAGATTCACCTTGAAGTGGGAAATCCTGTAATGTTATTTCTTGTGAGGCGTGTGGATATCAATACGTTAAAATAATAAACTTTATAAACAAGAGCTTTGTTTATAGTTTAGTGAATATCCTATTATACTTTATAGATTGTAAATTAGAACAGTTTTATTAAAGTCAAACCTACGTTGCCGTGGAGACCACCTAAAGCATGACCAATAGAGTCAAAAGATCCTTGGTAATTACTCCTCACGCAACCACGACCCTCAATAGTCGCCATGCATTCGGAAAAATCTATGATCGTGTCGTGTAGGGCAGTCGATGATGACTGAATTGTCGGTCAGTAATTTTAGACAAAAATCAATTAAATATTTTCGAAATTTCACGTGAAAAATTAAAAATTATATTAACGGTAGTTGAAAGATTTAAGAACGAATTGGTACGATGAGGTTTTGATTTCGTAAAATTTCCCTTTCTTACTACAACACTTCTTTTGTGCTTACAATTAACATGAAAGGGGCACGCGTGTGTGCAATCATGTTAGTTTAGTAATAAATAATTAACGGAAACTTATCTCGTAAGATTGGACATATTGTCGTTTCATTACATCGTATCGGCATTTAACGAATGCGTGGATATGTCAAGTTGACATTGTCAACTGTCTTTTATCCTCTTTGGAATGGATTGTCAACTTCTTGGGAAATAAGAAAGGAGTTAGTCAACTTACCTAATTTCATATAAAAGAATGAAGATGCAGTCAAATGAGAATTCAAAACCTTAATTAGATTACATAATTAAAAAAAATGTTTTGTCGTGTTGGATATATTGTATTAGGTAAAAGGAATCTCTTCTCTTTCCAATGAAAAATCCTTATTCGAATTTAGCAAGATCAAAATTTGATCAACATTTTTTGGAATTATATTAAGTTTTTTTTTTCACGAAAAATAAATAGTTTAAAAAACACATTTCACGAAACCAAGGAACCTTAAACGAAGGTGTTCTTACTTGATTTGCAAGTGATTAACCACGCACGTGGGCATTGATCCCGCACATGTGGATTAATTGGCCAATTCTTCTCCCAATATTATTACTAATGCTCCAATTGTATAGCAACAATGCACCACCTTGTTAAAGTTCATATTTTATGAATTTTAATTTTGATATATTGTATTTTCTTTTTATTTTGCATACAACTTTGTCCCACCACTTGAAATTTGAGATACTTGGAATAATCGTAGAATTTCGAGATGCTAATTAGAGCACATAACACCAAGAACTCAAAAGGGAACAAAATCACAAGGGATTGCTCAAGTAATAAGCGAGTTCATCCTCTCACTCAAAACTTAGGTTCAAATCACCACAATTATGCATAGAACACAGTTCTAAAAATCTCCAATATTACTCAGGGTGAGTTGGATAGAACATAATCATTGCTAATGAAAATTCATCAAATTCTCAAAAAATCTCATGCCGCCTGATAATATAAAAGAAAAAAATCATAATTGCTAAGCTACGCATTAATAAACTTGACTCCACCTAATTAATGAACCTAAATGATTATCAAGTAAAAAAATCTTTTAAATTGGTACTATTCCCAACTTTTATACACAATTGACTCGTCCTCATCAACGAGGCAAAAATGAGTGATGGAATCTAAAATCTCTGGAGTCAAATCTGAATTTCCAATCAAGTACTTCTTGATTGTAATCATGCTCATTAAGCAATCCTAATCTAAGTTAGCCGGTTCCATAGGGAATAATGAGTTTAGCCCTACAAAAGAAAATTCCAAATCTGCGCTCATAAATGCAGGGACAATGAGGGTTTCTATAGGTCAAGCGTTAGATATCTTTAACATCATGGAAAGGCGGACCGACAAAAATGATGGCAACGATCAGAACAAGTCTACCCCATAAATTAATGTGAAAACCGACCCAGAAACAGAAGCGTATTTTCCATTAACTCTGAGAAATTTGCACGAGACTTTGCGTTTTCTTTTCTTTTTTCGTATCATGCAAAACGAGCTAGAAAAGCTCCATCGTTCAGATGCACCCGGCTTCCTTCCTCTTCCTTTCCGTCTTGCCCAGTGGCTTCAACACGTTTTTATGTATATTACATGTTATATCTTTCGTGTTGTTATAATCAAAGGGACGGGGGAAGCGTCGATTTTGACTCCACGGAGATGGAATTTGGCTGCTCGCCACCAATTTGCGTGCGGCCGCGCAGGACGTGTCCAAATTCAGCAGCAGGTGCTCGTATTTTCACATCTTTTCTCGTGTCCTAAAATTAAGTCGTTCGGTGACAAGATGGCGCTAAAAAGGAGAAAAAGTTAGTGGAAGAACGAGCCAAAGCTGGTCCCTTTTCTTCCTTTCGTTCCCGTCGAGTGTGCTCGGCATTCGCTTAGGTCGTGTCTGTTGGAGGATCGTTGGATGGATTTGTCGCAACGAGAGATCGGAGCGAGTTGAGTCAGATTGGATTCCCGACCTTCCACATGTGCGTGAAATTGTAGTTTCAATTTAATCGATCGATGGATTCACGACATAAAACCTTCATATTTTTTCGAATGAAGAGATAATTGATAAAGACTTGAGTTCTTTATCAGTCAAAAAAGTTGAACCGATATTCATGAAGAGTATCGCCATTCGTTTTCGAAAAATCTGGACTTATAAATAGAAAGACCAGTGCGTTGCAATAATTAAGGGAAGAGCAACTTCAAAGCCATCATCAGAATTATCGCCGTACGCTTTTCGTAATTCGGATTACTTAACTTAAACCGTCAAAACTATACAACTTTCTCCTTTGCGCTGCATTTGTTCTCCATTGAATTCATCATTGTAAAGCAATGATAATCTATGTTAGCTGTTTCCGTAGGCAAAAATGACTTGGGCCCTAAAGAAAACGTTCAAATCTCAGTGGAATATGGCTATGTTTGGATGAGATTTTTGGGAGTTGTAAATGACTTATCTTAAAGAGGTTTTTTTGAAAATGTAAATCGTATTTGGTAAATTGTAATTTAAAAGTGAATCGAAAAGCAACTTTAGTTATAACACTATTTGGAATGAAAATTTTTTACTAATAAAAAGAAAAACCTCAAACCCTTTGGGGCTAGGCTCAACGGCAATCAAATTTGGGTTGTCAGCGACATCGCGCGAAGTAAGGCGATAGATGGAATTTTCAAATTTTCTCAAGAGCATAATTAGAAGAAAAAAGATGTATTAGAATTCCATAGATACTCAAAACCCAAAACTCCTATAGACTAAGAGACTTTAGAGGGCTTTGAAAATGCCACGGAAGCTCTTCGAAAAATCAGTCGCGTGCCTTCAGAGTCCTAAAGGGTTTTGACAAATTGTTGCTGGAACGCAGCCCACGTCTCCAGGCAAAATTTGTGCTCATAATTACAGAGACAGTGAAGGTTTCAAGGAGTCATGTGTTGCGTTAGATATCTTTAACATCATGAATTGATCGAACCCAACGATGATGTCACCGATAGTACAAGTCCACACCATAGATTAATGTGAAACCGACCCAGATGTGTAATTTCCCTTAATTTTGAAAATTTGCTAGAAAGCTCCACCGTTCAGTTGCACCAGCTTCCTTCGTCTTTTCGTCTGATCCCGTTAGTGGCTTCAACACGTTTTGGCTAATTTATGTTATTTTTTTTCCATGTTGTATGGCAAAATCCAAGGGACCGAAAATCGTTGACTTCGACTTCATGGAGGTGGGATTTGGCTGTTTTGCCAACTTGTGCATGCATTTTTAAAGAAATGTCTACAGCCGTACGGTATGTCCAAATTCAACAAATATCCTGATTTATTTTATAATGCGGCTTTGTCCATATTTGTAACTGCCGATGGGATACTTGGCTAATTTAATTGAGTTTCATTCGGTGAGAGATGGAGAATAATACAGCTCCTAGAGATTTAACCTAGTTGTCATATTTTTCTCTTTCGGAATTTGCAGGCATAAAATCACTGTCGATTGGGTGGGATTGTCACTTCGAAGAGATTATTCTTCCCTCGTATAAAGTATCAAGTCAAAATCGTTGAATTGAATTTGAATATCAAAATTTGGTTTCATTTAATACTGTCTATTTCAAATTGAAGCATTGGACATGACACTCATCTGCTGCATTAAATAAAGAAAGAATGGAGAAAGTTGAAATGAAGAAGGAAGAAAAAAAAGGAGCAACAGTACTGGGGAGCAAATTAAAATTTAGAGAAGAAAATCGAACAAAGAACTCGCATATATACAAATCTTCTTCGACGAAGTTGAGGAATTCAACTTGACAGTCGGGTAATGATCAGGATAGATTACCGAATTTGTATGTATAGATTATTAAAGTCCACAAATCGCATTAATGCAATATATATAATATATAGATTATTAAGTCAACGAATCACATTAATGCAATATATTCTCCTTTCAATTTTATTTTTTTTAGTTGTAAAAGTTGAATGCGGACGAAAATGATGGCCAACTTTTGGGATTATTAGATGAATAATTTAGCTTAAAATCATCAGGATCATCAGTCCTCTTTTTTCTCTCATCTTCAATATTTTATATCTCTTTTGAGGCTTGCGATCCGTCAATTTTTAATCATTTGTCACTGGTTAATTCTCATAGGCACCGGAAACCGGAGAATGTCCTCGAGTTGAAGTACTTGTCCTCTCGTATAAGCATTTTGTTACAAGTAATTGTTAAACACTTTGATGACGATAATAAGTTATATCATTTTCAACAATAACCATCGGTCCAGTTCAATCCGGGATGCAAACCGAATTGGCTTGGACCGACAAATTCAGGGTTGATTCTAGAAAGAACCGGTTCAATTCCCGACTCCGTGAAATCTTTTTGATTAACTAACCAAACCAATGAGAGGATTTAGAAAATTGACCTTTCGTGAGTTTTGTTTGATTGATTAACCAAATGAAAACTCTTTAGACTATGTCTAGGCTTGTCAAATGGATGAGGGGTCGGGTTTGGATAGTTCGAAAATAGTCTAATCAAATTGACCCATTTAACCCATATGACCTATGTTCATACAATACAATATTTAGCAACTCCACCCCAATTCAAACTCCAATTCTTACCATAATTTCCTTATTAAATGGTTATCTCTGAAGAATGGGTGATTCTGTAAATTGGCTCGCAAGTCAATGAGGGAGCTTAGATGCTCAGGCCAGGTTGTGGGTTTGGACTTCGTGTGACACATGAGCAACATAGAGTCGTCGATGAGCGTTGCGCTGAAGAAAAAGAAGACCCGGGTGGACATTTTTTGGGAGGGATTATGGAATAGGGTGGGAAGGTGGCGAATAGCAGATCTTGCCTAGCTAATGAGCAATGCCCTTACTCATGTGATTCGGTTCGCTTTCACCTAGGTGTGAACAAACCTAGTTCAATCTAGTTCTTGAGTTGAACTAGACTTGATGCTCACTCTTAGTCATCACATCACCCCATTGCTCTCACTTCGGTATCGATGATAATTTAGTATAGATAAAAATAACTATAAAAAAATAAAATTAACGGAAAAAAAAGAAATGCCAAAAAAAATCTTGGATGCTTGACAAATGGAAAAACGCCAAAGTGAAAACAACGATGTCGCCGGTGGTGAACTGCCGTAACCATTACCTCCATTGCACCGGATCTTTTTTTTGCTTGTGGAGCACAAATTGTCTTTTTCATTATCAATTTCTTTTTCTCTTCCATCTCGACAACAAAAAATTGGAGATGTTGCCTAGCTAATGAGCAATGCCCTTACTCATGTGATTTTCTTTTAAGTGTGAACTGGTTCAATCTAGTTCTTGAGTTGAACAACTTGAAAAACATCACCCCATGCTCTCAGATGGGAAAATTTAGTATAGATAAAAATAACTAAAAAAAAAAAATTAACAAAAGAAATTTTGGATGCTTGACAAATGGAAAAATGCCAAAGTGAAAACAACGATGTCGCCGGTGGTGAATTGCCGTAACCATTACCTCCATTGCACAGGATCTTTTTTGCTTGTGGCCCGTCCGATGCTTTTTCTCTTCCAATCAAAAAGAAAACCAAAAGATTTTTTTGGTAATCGAACTATTCATTATCAATTTCCGATTCAATTTCTTTTTCTCTTCCATCTTGACAACAAAAAATTGGAGATGGGAAAAAAATGCAAAAAGAAAACCAAAAGAATTTTTTTGGTAACCGAGGAACCGCCGGAGACTCCCTTTCGGGGTCACACCGCCCTCCGATGTTTGGTGACACCGAAGGACGTCGTCGCAAGCCACTATTTAGACGTAAACCTCGGGGGAGACTGGCCCAGCAACCCACCGCCGGGGCCTCCCACTTAAATCACGAAACTACTCTAGGAGTTGTGGCAGATATGAGTCGAACCCCTGACTTTGGGATCAGGAGGCCAATCCTCAACCAGAGCAGCCATACGTGGGTGGGTGTCCTTGTTTCTATTTTGTCTTTGGTTATTCCTAAAATTGACTGTCCCGGTATTTATTCTAAAACACTAGACTATCTAAAAAGCAGTGCGTTACTTTATGTCACATTTCGGTCGTACGAGTTATTGGAAGTAGTTAATAAAGCTGGCTTTCTTTTTTTATTATAATAGAGAGTGTGAGGGTAAGATGCTCTTCACATCATTCTTTAGTGAAATGGGTTGGAAGTGGGGTTTTTCAATCCCACTAGTACCCATCATTAATTCGTCTTTTGTTACCTATATTCAAAATCTTAGGCAGATCATATATGATGATTTGAAATATGGGTCCACGACTTAATTTGTCGCCTTTAACTACGTTTAGCTCGCATAGCAAATGAACATTGTGATTGTTGTCATTATATTGAAGACGATGAATAAATGCATGTACAAGTAAATTAGGATTGCTCCCAAGTGACGGGTGGGAGTTAAGTAGCTCCTATCCTGATCGAAGACCGATATTGAATGGTGTGAAGAGGTTTAAAAAATTAATCGAGACTCTTATTATAGATGAATATGACCCGTTATTTAATGTTTCAAATACATCACGTAATATCACTTTCAAATATCATAATGACTCAAAGCTCGAGCCACCAATATCTTCATATATGAAGAAGTTACAAAGTTATTCACTATATATATATATAAAGTTTCGTTTAAGAAAATCTACAATTGCATTTCCAGCTATTCACACACACAAAAAAAATTCACATGAAAAGCCAAAAATAAAGCACAAATACAATAAAAAAAACCCCAAATAATATCTATTGTGATACAAAATACCTTTATTTTTTTCTATACTATCAAGAATCCTAAACTTGCCTACTGCAACACATATACCCCCAACTTTTTAGTGTGTCTAGAAAAAAACTTATACATGCATGACATAAATACATTTTATTTCAATTCTATCTCAAGTATATTTGTCATACCGGTATAAGTTGAAGATTTTTTATAACATAAAAAAAGTTTTGGGTCTTTGTGTCACAATGGGTAATTTTAGGATTTTTAGTGATACAAAGAAAAGTTCATAATATTTTTGTCACATGTCACTGTGAGTAAAGTTTGAGGTTGTTTGTAGTATTAATTCAAAAATAAAAAACCTAGGAGAAATAAAAGCCCGATTCATAACATGGCCACCCTTTTCAGCCAACTTCACCAACTAAAGCGCGCGGCTTTAGACGCTCACGGAAGGCGAAACGAGCGCGAGCAACTCCTTATCTTGCTCGAACTTGGCCATGTCGTCCTCCCTGAGGTGGACCCAGGCCTCGATGCCGTCGCCGGACTTGGTGTCCATGAAGACGACCAGGTTCTTGAAAGTGAGGCTCGCCGACCCGACCCAGGCGGGCTTTCCCCACCCGAAGTCCGCCTCGTAGATCGGAAACCGGCACATGCTCGTGAAGCTGAACGACACCACCTCGCCCTGCGAGATTTTCGCCGATCGCTTCTTTAGAAAGTTCAGGTGACCCTCCCCGTCCTGGAGCTTCTTTATGTACTCCCCGTTCACCTGCTTGATCGCCTCCCTCACCTGTGCAATGGCAGACCGAGAATTTTTCGTTTGAGAAACCAGAAAACATCTCCCATTGGCATATGATCATCGAAATATTTCGACCTAGTAATTAAGAGAATTCTCCTGTAACAATTTCATAAAGAGTGTTCAGTTTACTAGAGTTTGATAGTGCTCATTACCTGGTGGACTATCTTGTAGCCTCCGTCAGTACCGGCATCCTTGGTTGGCATCGTAATCGCTAGCCTGCTGATGTTGCCGAAGTGGTGCCCCGGCATCGGTGGCTCTGTTCTCGTCCGGAGATTCACGGCATGGAGCACGGTGTAGAGCTTGTCCCCTCTGGCATCGATGGGCTGCGTGCTCGCCATGTAGCGGCTCCAGAGGAAAGATGACAGGGCCTCGATTCGGGTCGGGCGGCAGCGCTGACGGTCCATGGTGGCAGCAGCATTGTTGAGGTCGGTGAACTGTTCGCGGAGTGAGGCGATAGTGGTGGCGTCGAAAACGAAGCGCCTGGTGGAAATGTTGTCCTTGACAATGCCAAAGGTCGTCGAGAAGCCGGAGATGTTGATGGGGGGGAAGAGCTCGGAGGAGTTGAAGCAGGGACTGATGATATCAGTAACGCCACGGGCGGTGGCGGCCCAGGCGTTGAGGAAGGTGAAGTAGGAGAGGGCGTCGGCGACCTTGTGGGAGATCAAGAGGCTGAGGGCTAAGCCACCGCACTCGAAGAAGTTAACCTGTGTCAAGAGCTTAAACATTGTAAGTGTGTGAAGATGTTTGCTCGTTCATAAAACCTACGGATCCTTGTCGGAAGCCTGAAAAAAGTAATCCAGATACTCATTTCAAGTTAATGTTCTAAAAATAACGTCGTCTGTGAATTTCCGGATGATATACCTGAACAGCCACAGCCGAGTCCTGCACATCGCCGAGCTCACACGGCAAGAGCCTGTTCATCACCCGAGGGACCGGGTTCTCGAGGATATCTGAGAGCTCGCACCTGACCCGAGCCTCCACGTACAAAGCCCCCTCATCGTTGCAGTCGACGTAGAGGTTGTCCCTGACCCGACCCGCCAGAGGGTAGAACTTGCCCAGGACCTGCGCCAGAGACCGCCTGATGCGGCTGCGTTTCTCGTCGAGCGACACGTGATCGTCCCTCGGGAAGAAGAGGACCAAGGGCATGAACACGGGGACCTGTATCTGGTCGAGGAAGGAGAGGTTGTAACGGCGGAGGTGGTCCGGAGTTGGCGACGAGGGCTTGACGGTGTCGCTGGAGATGACTTTCACTTCGATGTCGGCCATCGTCCTGGTTTTCGTCTTCGCGGTTTCGAACTCCTAGAGAGAGGGTGTAATGATATGAGCCGAGGGAGAGTTCAAGCTCGAGGAAGAAAGAAGATAAGGGGCGACACTGTATACAACCAACCTTCGCAGCCGGCGGATTTATATAGAAGGCGGGATGACGAAGAAAAGTCAACGGGAAAGTAGGGTTTTGTTTAAACGTATTTTAATATGTGAAATCAAATGATTTCGGGCGTAAAGACATTTGTTTTCGTTTAGAAAATACGTGTAACTCTTAAAATCTCTCTCTCTCTCTTTTCCGTTTTATTTTTGTTTTAATGCGCATAAATATACACAAAGTCTCATAAATTTAATCAATATGAAACCGCATAACATAAAAGTTTTGTCGAATTCAATTAGCATAGTTTGATAATAAAGATAAAATATTGAAATTTATTTGACAACAAAGATTTGAAAACTATAACTAAGATATATGTTGGAATTTAATTGACAACGAGATATCTAAAATTACAACTAAAGTACAACAATTGAAAGATATTTAAATTGCGGAAAAAAATAAGAGATAAATTTTCAAGAATGTTGAGTTCTTTAATTGATTTGAAAGTCTTACAAAGATGATTTGAGAGTCTTACAAAGAGTGTGATAATTATCCATTAATTCTTATTTTCTAGAACAAATATCAACAAGAAGTTTTAAAAAAAAACTCCTAAATTAGTGGGAACGAAACATAAATACCCAACCTTTATGTTTTTGTGTTGATTGCCAAGTGTCGATGTTTTTGTCCATCAATTTCTCCGGTCTCGATAAAAGCTCTGGTCGTGCCCGCTTCTTAAACAGCAGAGAGAAAGCACGTGCAAAGATTAAGGAAAGAGTGATGTAAATGGTCAGTGGTCACCATGCCTAAACTATTTCCACCATATTGTCACGTTCTCTCTCTCTTTCTTTTTTTTTTTTTTTTTGGGAATTGTCACTTTGAAGTGTGAATTCATTTCGCAAAAAATGAAAGATTTAGTCAGCATCTTTTTAAAGATGAATAAATGAAAAAAATTATCATCCACAAAAATGTTTAAACATAATTGTTGTTAATAATAAAAATATTTTCTATTGACAAATTATTTCAAGTGATACTTATAAGTGATTATTTTTAGAAAAAAATATTTTATAAATTATTTATTTTTCATGAAGTAAATGAAACCAAAAAATATAGCACCCAATCAAATTCTAAAGTTAAATTATTATTTTTTTGAAAGTTAAACTAAATTATGGAACATATTTTGGTTTTATTTGGCCAGTCCATCTCAAATAGAACCAAGTAACATGTTATAATATTTAAAAAATAAATAACGTTTTCATCTAATAGTGTAAGTTTTAAAATAACTAATAGTGGTGCCACAAAAAAATTATGTGATATCAAAGAATGAGGCTTTCGAGTTCAAGTCTTTTCCGAACTCTTATTTGCATCTCTTATTATATATTTTCACACTTAGTTTTAGGCCAAAGTCCAATTTATGCGTTAGGGAGAATGTTATATTATTTAAATAATTAAACAACACGTCTATCTATCAAAAAATAATGGGAGTAGGAAATCATAGAATTGCGACGCTATGCAGATACCATCACATTGGTCCAAATTCAACTCCGAAGAATTTGCTTTCCTTATTGGAGGAGAGTATGTTGCAATCATGCGATGCGTTGACTTTAATAATTGATATAGCGAAATCTCGTGATCATTTCCCAATGAATCTGCCAACTTGGATTCCTCGGCTTCATCGGAGAAGATCGATAGCATGTATATGCTTATGATACATGATTAAAATTGAGGGTTCTTTAAGTTCTTTTGGAAGTGGTATCTTCTGCAACATCTTGCTTAGGTCGTAGGATTGCTCGATGATGATGAGTTGTTTGAATTCATTCGACAGACGTGCCATGTTGAAATTGAATCGTCGGCCTGATACCTTATGCTGAAATTTGTTCTTCAGTCTTAATTAAGAAAAGATGGATTCTCGGCAATTTCGGATAGAAGTCATATCAATGTCTGAGAGTTTAATAAATATGCTTTTGAGGGTTCGATGCCCTTTGCTCTATTCATGTACAGCTCTACCTCTGACTTCAATGATGATTGCAAGAATTTTGGCGTCTTGTTGAATTACAAAGACTTGCTCCTCCACAAGTTATATTTGTGTTTGTTTAACCTATATTCTTCGTATAGGGATGGTGTAGAGAAAGCCAAACTTAGGCGTGCATCACCAATTGACGACGTCATAATTATTAGAGAAGGAATTTCCGACATTTATTCATCACTAACAAAGACACGAGATCTAGTAATCGGCTGCTGATTGTGTTTGATAGATCTATTCTTGTGAAATGAGTTTATGCTTGATTTTGTTTGTGCTCCATTGATCCTCCTTGTTTTCTAGATTTGACTTTGTCTTTCAATACTCATGCTCTTTTTCGATTTGCTTTGTCATGAAGATGATGTTGCTTATAAATCCTTTTGAGTAATGAATGCAATTTTTTTGACAAAAAAAAAAACTAATATTAACAATGACTCCCTTGATAAGTTGTCGATTCCCTTTAAATTGTTAATAATTCTATACATGATGGACCGAATTTTGCTTTATCAATTAAATTTGATATATGTTGATAATAACAAAAAAAGGGTATTTTTAAGTGTCAGCAAGTTGATTACCGTCTTTCGCAAGAAAATGTCACGGATTAATCTATTCATCCATGCTCAGTTTGTCTTCTTTAAGCTTGGAACAACGAAGCTGCCACTGCCAAAGAGGACAAATGCAAGAGTTTTTTATTATGTCTTATCACACGTCAGGAGACTGTACACACCTAATCTTCTTCCATGAAGTCGAGGAATTCAAGTTGCCAAATTGCCGATGATCGGGATAGTTCACGAAATTTCGGTATAACGAATTATTAAAGTCAACGAATAGCATGATTGCAAAATATTCTCCTCTAATAAGGAAAACAAAAAATTCCAAAGTTGAATTTGGACGAACGTGATGGCAACTTTTAGAGGTTTTTAGATGAATATCCAATTATTATTTTTATGCTTGTGCTAGGGTTTAAATTTGACATCTTGAAAGGTTTTGTGAAATAATTATCAACAATTTGAAAATTTTAAATTGTTAGATAAGTATGTGGTGTCTAATATTTAAATATTGTAACAAGTGCTTGGCCTCTCATAAAGAATTTTATTTTCATATAGTCATTAAACATCTCGATTGAAATAAAAGGTTCATGTTATTTTTATCCCCTAATTGGCTCCTAATCACTCTTTTCACATTGAATTGATTATATATCTATCGTAGGTCTCATGCTTGACTTAATATTATTTCTTTTCTTTTCTTTTTCTCTTTTGTTTCAATTTTATATAAACAAAAGTGCCCAAACTCCTTTCAAACAACATTTGTTAAGGTTAATTATGTGGTCTACTCTTGATTTAAGATTAATGTTTTCTTTCTATTCTTCTTTTTAGGTTTTTTTGCTTTTCTTTCTCCATTTGAAACAAAATTTGTGTAACTCTTTTAAAATATATATATATTATTTGGTAGATAGCTCACTAATCATTTGACCAAAACAAGCTAATTATTGTGTTAATAAGTTGTATATTTATATCTTCTACCAGGATTTAGTATGCATTTCGTTTAATCATAACTTTCGTATGTGTCGTTTGTTGTAATCCGTGTATTTTAACTATTCCATTTTCATTTTATTTAGTGAATCTAATATTCAAATTTTTAAATATTTATTGTATGATGCATTAAATATTTTAAGTGATCTTGATTCATTCTTGTGTTTATCGCAACAGACTTCAAAATGACAGTCAATCACAATAATTACCTCTCTTATCACAACCAAAAAGAACATATTTGTCTCTCTTTGACCTTTTTATAAAGATAATGTAACCTTGGGTAAGAAGATGCGTTCGCACACTACTCTAAGGATCCTCTCGTGTTAGAAAATTATCTAGTAAAGTTTCAAATGAACTTGTTGACATGATTAATTGCTATTTTCGATTCATAGTTTCATCATGAACAAATACATTTAAGCAAAAAATAATATTGTCTTGCATAGTGACTACACTACAAAAAATATTATAATAAAAATTGAGTAAATTGTGTATAGCGCATACATTAATCATAATATCGAAGTTGAAAATTCGTGATCGTGAGGATAATTTAGGGAAATAAAGTAAACAAGTTGCAGATAAAACTAACACTTCTTTAATTTGATATATGATTAGTGCTTGCTCATATTAAAATAATGGAGAATAATTTCAGAAGAAAACAAACATGAAGGAACCGTTGAATGTAATGGGTGTGGAAGAAGTGGCTACAGCTAAAAAAAAGAGTTGTTTAAAAGGTATATGAGTAATTTTATCTTTTAGTAAAATTGAAACAAAAAAGAAGAAGAAAAAAAAATGCAATATATAATCTTAAGTCAATAATGGGATCTGCATTGAATAATATAGTCCATTAAATATGAAAATGGGTGTCAAGAGCTGAAAATGGGTGGAAATAGTGCGACCCAAATAAAATTGTCATTTTTTATACACTATCTCTCTCGTATTATGCAAACATTAAAATGAGAACAGTTTCTATTAGATATAATTAAACCAGTGTACTTAAGGCACCATTAATAAGACTCCTCGAATAATTAACATCAACCAGGATTACTTACTTTTTTTTCTTTTTATATTATATTGATAGAGGATTTATTAATGAAGATGTCCTTGTCAAATTATGGATGGTTCCTCCATTTCCGTAGAAGCTGTTGTGTCTCGAAATTCATATAATCTACCGATGAACAGTAAGTAAACGCAAGGCAACATATGACAAGTTGGTGAATTGTTTCTTTTTATTCAATTCTTTTTTAGGAATATTGACTGGACGACTGAATTAATAAATAATTTGGGGAAATGTCACAAAATTCAATGCATGGGGAAAGGAAATTGCACTGAAATTGATTGGATAATTATCATATGCGCAATCGTCATTCCTCGTGAAGGGAGAGGCCGAATCTGTTGACGGAATACCGAAAGAAATTAGCAGCGCTGGATTCTTATTTTTGACCTTGGAAAAAGTCAATGGACGAATTTGCCGGGCTATGATTGCTTCTTCTAAGTTTTTTTAACGATGTGGTTAGAAAAACCTGGTTGGTAGGAACCTCCATGACAATAGCTAGTTTTTTTTTTTTTTTTTTTTGGTCGGAAGACAATAGCTAGACACCAATGCCAAAAGCGAGGATCGACGACATGAGATGGTGCCAGTGGATTGCAATGGCGGCAGGCGATGGCAGCCTGGCAATGACTTATTAACTCATATACTCCTGCATTACTCTACATTCCACAAAGTAATAAAATATCTGATTACTTTCCCCTTTAAGTTACATTTCTGTTGATAAGGATGATTTTGACTACCTAATTTGCCCCTAACACGCAATGTTACTTTGTCAACAAGTATGTATATAATGTAAACATACAGTCATAAGTATTCAACCCAACCAGTATACATTTTCTAGATTGTTATTTCATCAAACACGCAACAAGGTTGTCATTATCTAAAAGGCTATAATACATGCATTGGTCCTTGAAATGATTTAAATGTCATTTGTCACACCCTTTCACCGGCTCTTATTTAGATATAGACTACCACTTATCCAATTTTCAATGATCCCTCGATAGTAACATACAAATAGTTTTTTGAGACTCGATTATTCTCTTCCCACTTCTCTCTAAGAACTCACCATCTTCATCGTCAAGCTCAAAATCTCTCCTTAAAAAGCTTCTCTTACTTTCATTACCTACATGAGTATTGGAGGGCCAATCCAAGTGTAAAACCCAGCTGCCTTGAACAGATTGTTGTGGTGCACACTGATTTCCTAATGAATGGCTTATTTATTTTATCGAAAAATTTATAATAAAGAAAAATATTATTCATAAAAATCACTTTCAAAAAAATCGTTAGCTTTTATTTATTTGATAGTTTAGGGACAATGATTTCCTTATTACTAGAGGAGGAAGGTGTTTTCTCCGATGTAAGCTTCTTGTTTCAATCCTTGAAAAATGTTTTTCATAGATAGATTAGTTTTTCGTCATCCAAACATTGGAAGGTAGGAAAGCAATTTCTCAAAAATAGCTTTCCTTCAAAGAGATGGGACCTTAAATTGCAAACCAAACTCGTGACCCCCAATTCTAGCTTCATCACCTTTAATTAATTTTTAGATTGTCAAACCCTATCCTTATGGAAAAAAAAATATTATACCAAGTGTTTATCTAATAATTTAATTTTTAAAATAATTGATAGTGATCTCATAAATTTCACATCCTATCGGAGCAAAAGTCTTGAATTTAAATCTTTCCAGACTCCAATTTTCCTCCTCAATTACATATTTTCACAACTACACATGAAGGAGAGTGTTGGAATATACAAATATTAAACCAAGCATTCATCTAAGATTTAAACTCTTAAACCACGTGGATTTATCTAACAACTTAAGGTTATTTATGGTATATATATTTCGAGTTAAACTCATGAGATATCTTCCTATAATCACTTAAAAAAATAAGCCATCATCATCGTCACTTTCTTGGCTATCCTTCTCTTCTACAGTTGTCTTGATATGTATTCTCAATTTCCTTTGCTTTCCTTTTTGTCTCTTTCCCTCCATGAAAGATTACTTCACGCTCAAGGCTACGACTTATCGCAATTCAATCGATTCCCACACGTATTTGAAAACGACCTTTGTCGAATCTCAATCTATATATACATTCTTTTAACTCAAATGTCCTCCCAAATTCATGGCTTAATTAACACATGTCGAGTACCCTATTTGGGGTGGACAATCTAACGGATCTAAAACGAATTATCCATAGAGATAATTGAACCTGTCATTAATTTCGTGTACAAATCTAACGGGAAGCACACATCAGATCTATTTAAACTTCTTCGGATGGCAAATAGCATCATAGGCTTTCACAGATTTAGAGTTTTAATGCCAGAATCTGTCATGATAATTGTATAAATTCATAAGATGGAAAATTGCACTGTCGATTCTCCCAAGTATATGTAGATAGATATCACAGATTGTTAATAAATCAATCTCATGGAGCTCAACGCATACTTAGTGGACTCACATCAAATGTTTTGTGCAGCCGATCTTATCGATTTTCTCTGAGATCGCCTCATCAGGCCGGGCATTGCCTGAGGCCCATGAACGGGTGGCTAATGAGATTATAGGAATCGGGCCAATGATGTTTTGGTTGTATCAGGCCGTGCATTGCCTGAGGCCCATGAACGGGTGGCTAATGAGATTATAGGAATCGGGCCAGTGATGGGTTGTATCGTGGCCTGATAGTGATAGGCTCTCCCCAAGATCGGACCGATTAGGCCCAACTCCCCTCGTTAGTGGAGTGGATGTTGAATTTTCTATTTTAAAGTTAAACTGGGTAATCGGTTGTTGTGTTGCAACAAGGTTCCATGGAACAATTCTGGAACTCTGAGTTTTGGAAATATCCTATTCTTTATTCTTTAAAAGAAAAGAAAAGAAAATTTAAAAATATATCGATATGATCGAGCCAATTTGATTTTACACTTAGGATCGAGAACTGAACTGATTATTCTTGATTTCGAAAATTTAGGACGAGAACCGTCAATTTCTGGGTTAGTCTGGTTCTAGTGCGCATCCCTATTTGTAATTAAAGCTCGAAATGAAGATGGCAATTACAAGACCATGCAAAATGGATGGTGACGATAATTTGTGGTGAAACTGGATTTTACCACATAATTATTTATGTTTTGTCCATTGCACTACATTGCTAGGTACTCACTTTGATTCTACCTTTGATGATGCATTATTATAAGATATCCGAACCTTTTGTTTTAACTAATAAAAGAAGTTGATGAATTTAATCTGGTAGCCTGCCAATGATCGGGATATGATTACTGGATCTCTATGTATAGATTATTAAAGTCAACAAATCGCATTAATGCAATATATTCTCTTTAGCATGCGTGTTCTCTTTTTAAGGCTTGTGATTTGTCAATTCTTAGTCACTCGTCACCAGTTAACTCTCATAGGCATTGGAAACTGGAGACTATCTTCGAGTTGAGGTACTTGTCCTCTTGTATAAGCATTTTGTCACAAGTAATTGTTAAACACTTTGATAAAAAAAGAAAAAGAAAAAAGTTTGTCATTTTCAACAATAAGCTCATTGAAGTGAAAATCGGAGATCGAGACCTTTATTGCTTTAGCTTTATATTGGGTTTTTAATGATACAAAAAAAATAAAAATTCAAAGTACTTCCGTTTGTCATAGTAGATATAAAATTAAAGGTTTTTGTGATATTAATCTAAAAATAAAAAACCAAAGAGAAACAAAGGCGTATTCCCAATAAGGCCACCCTTTTCGGCCAACTTCACCAGCTAAAACGCACAGCTTTTGACGCTCACGGAAGGCGAAACGAGGGCGAGCAACTCCTTATCCTGCTCGAACTTGGCCATGTCGTCCTCCCTGAGGTGGACCCAGGCCTCGATGCCGTCGCCGGACTTGGTGTCCATGAAGACGACCAAGTGCTTGAAAGGGAGGCTCGCCGAGCCGACCCAGGCGGGCTTTCCCCACCCGAAGTCCGCCTCGTACATCGGGAACCGGCACAGGCTTGTGAAGCTGAACGACACCACCTCGCCCTGCGAGACGCTCGCCGACCGCTCCTTTAGGAAGTTCAGGTAATCCTCCCCGTCCTGGAGCTTCTTTATGAACTCCCCGTTCACCTGCTTGATCGCCTCCCTCACCTGTGCAATGGCAGGCCGAGAATGTTTCGTTTGAGCAACCAAAAGCATCTTCTATTGGCATATGATCGTTGAAATTTTTCAACCATGTAATCAAGAGAATTCTCCTGTAACAATTTCATAAAGAGTGGTTCCAGTTTACTAAAGTTTGATAGTGTTCATCACCTGGTGGACTATCCTGTAGCCTCCGTCAGTGCCAGCGTCCTTGGTCGGCACCGCGATCGCTCTCCCACTGTAGTTGCCAAAGTGGTGCCCCGACATCGGCGGCTCCATTCTCGTTCTGAGATTCACGGCGTGTTGGACGGTGTAGAGCTTGTCCCCTCTGGCCTTAAGAGGCTGCGTGCTCGCCATGTAGCGGCTCCAGAGGAAAGACGATAGGGCCTCAACTCGGGTCGGGCGGCCGCACTGGTGGTCAACGGCGGTGGCGGCAGCAGCACTATTGAGGTCAGCGAACTTCTCGCGGAGCAAGGCGATGGTGGCAGCTTCGAAGACGAAGCGCCTGGACGAGATGTTGTCCTTGACGATGCCAGTGGACAGATGGAAGCCGGAGAGTTTGATGGGGGGAAAGAGCTCGGAGGAGCCGAAGCAGGGACCGATGATATCAGTGTCGCCACGGGCGGCGGCGGCCCAGGCGTCGAGGAAGGTGAAGATGGAGAGGGCGTCGGCGACCTTGTGGGAGATCAAGAGGCTGAGGGCTAAGCCACCGCACTCGAAGAAGTTGACCTGTTTCAAGGATGCAAACATCGTAAGTGGGTGAAGACGTTGCGTGTTGTTCAGATAGTAAAAGAATATCAAGTTGTTACATAATGCCATTTTTAATACAGTTTAATCTGCAAATAACTGAGACATAAACACACTCAGATGAGCTAAGGTGTATAATATTATTAGGGAATAATTACCAAAAAAAGTTCTAAAACTATTACAATTGTGTCAAACATTTTTCTTGACAATTTCTATCCTAAATATTTTACTTTTGTGCCAATTCAATTCATCTAACCAATTTTAACTAGCCAGTGTTGATGTAAACATCATTTGGTCGATGCTAGTATTGATAATTTTTAATATTTTTCAAAATTTTAATTATTTTTGCTTTTATTTCTCTTTATTTTTTTCCTCTTTCTTCTTCCTCTAGCCGGTTGCTAGCCAATGGCCGCCTCATCGTCTCCTAGCAAATTCAACTAGCCGAAGGAAGAAGGAAGAGGAAAAAAAAAAAAGAAAAACAAAAGAAAAAATAATTAAAAATTTCGAAAAAAAATATTAAAAATTATTTACATTAGCGTTCCAAGTCAGTGTTGGCCAACTAAAATTAGCCGGATGGACTGAATTGGCATAAGTGTAAAGAGTTTAAATCTGAATTGGCCAAAAACATAAAATTTAAAAATAAATTGACACGATTATAATAGATTTAAGATCTTTTCGGTAATTCTCTCATTTTATTAGCTAACTACCCTGGAATTGCATTATGTCAGGAGTTTGGTTCTACAGCCAACCGTTGTATAATACAATATGACGCATGATGTTGTGCAATGTTTTAAGTAAATGTTCTGAAAAATAACGTCGTCTGTGAATTTCCGGATGTTTATATACCTGAACAGCCACAGCCAAGTCCTGCACATCGTCCATCTCAAGCGGCAAGAACCGGTTCATCGCCCGAGGGACCGGGTTCGCGAGGATATCCGAGAGCTCGCACCTGACCCGAGCCTCCACGTACAAAGCCCCCTCGTCGTTGCAGTCGACGTAGAGGTTGTCCCTGACCCGACCCGCCAGAGGGTAGAACTTGGCCAGGGCCTCCGCCAGAGACCGCCTGATGCGGCTGCGTTTCTCATCGAGCCACACGTGATCGTCCCTCGGGAAGAAGAGGACCAAGGGCATGAACACGGCGGGATGTATCTGGTCGAGGAAGGAGAGCTTGTGATGACGGAGGTGGTCTGGAGTCGGTGACGACGGCTTGACGGTGCCGCTGGAGATGACTTCCACTTCGACGTCGGCCATCGTCATGGTTTTCGGCTTCAGGGTTTCGAACTCCTAGAGAGAGAGAGAGAGAGTGCAATGACGGGTCGAGCGAGAGTTGAAGCTTGAGGAAGAAAGAAGATATGGGGCGATACTATTTTACAGCCAGCCCTCGCAATAGCGGGTGGATTTATATAGAAGGCGGGAAGACGAAGAGAAGTCGACGGGTTTTAATATGTGAAAATTTTCGGGGGAAAAATCATTTGTTTTTGTTTAGAACACACTTGTAACTCTTTAAATTTCTCTCTCTTTTTTTATTTATTTTTGTTTTAATGGGCATAAATAAACACTTCTGCCGATAATTGTCTCTATAATCTAACAAAGAGTTTAAGATTATACATGAGTTGATTCGTTACAAGTTGGCTTTCGTCGTCATAAATTTAATAGCAACTTGCCGAATGATTTCTCACATGAATGGAAGCCGCGTGCACATTGTCGTTTATAAGTTTTATGGAAATCAACAATTATAAGCTATTCATGTAAATAATTTGAGCTTAATTAGTTGGGAAATGAGAAGGTGAATGATGGTGCAGCCTGCACCTCAAATTTTTCCAAAGGAGAGCAGTCCAATTTCCTTGGGAAATCAGAATCCTCACTTGTTAAACCGCACATTCCTCTTTTTTGGCCAGGTATAATTGGGGGTTATCTGGTCTCTCTCGCCTCTCTTCCCCCCTTAAATGCCATCTCTGCAACTGCAACTTCTAGGGTTTATACTTCTTCTTTTTCCGATTTCTCCACATGCCGCTGTAAGGGAGCGATGGGCAAAGGAGCAGTGGAAGCTCGGTGCTGCTTCAGTGTAAGGAGATGCCCTTTCTTTCCTGCCCCTCCTCTCATCAACTCCTTCCCTTTCCACGCCCTGTGGTTTAGCAGTCCGGTCCAAAGAGAGAAGAGAAAGCAAAAATTTAGGGCACGTTTGTTATTGTCCTTGTTTTTCTATTTTTCTATTCTTTTATACTTTGAAATAGAAAAAAGAAAATAAATCTATTTAGTAATATCAGCTAATGTTTCTATCCTCATAAAACAAAATTGTTCTAGAGATTTTTGGGAATAATTTCTACAATAAGTTTTTTCCTTTTTTTTCCTTTTTCTTTTTTCTTCTTTTTTTGTAACCAGTCATCATCGCCAGTCACCGCACACCATCACCAGTCGCCGCACACCATCGCTTGATGCCCGCCACCGCCATCGGAAGAAGAAGAAAGGAAAAAAAATCTCAAAATATTATTAATAAATTTAAATTTTAAGTCACATCCCATCGCCGGCTGTTGCCACCCATCAGTCGCCTACCATCACTACCGCCGCCAAAAAAGATGAAAGGAAAAAAAAAATCTCAAAAAATTATTAAAAAATTAAAAGAAATTTTTAGGTTACAAAAAAATTGTGGGTCATACCGGACGCATTCCATTTTTTTTTCCATTCTAGAAATATAAATTTTGTATAGTTACCAATAGGGGTGATCGGTTTCCGGTCCCACCAAACTAGGGGGATTCGGGGACCATGGACCGGACTAGCCAATCTTAAACGACCAACCGATCCAGTCCGGTGGGACCGGTAACTTTGTAAGCAACCCTAGTTACATTTTAGGAAGATGCATTAATTTTCAAATGGTACTAAGTAATGTTCAATATAATTGACGGATGATGGCTAGTGGTAAGACATTTTTCATATTTCCTACAACAATATACAAGTAAGAGTGAGCTAAACAAAGTTATGGATCATAGCGGCATGCACCGTAGAGAGGTGTATTTGGAATTTGAAATTGAAAATAATATTTTTTTTAATTCTTAAGAATTTTTTAAAAATATATATTTTTAAAAAACTACCGGTCGGTCCGATTCCCACATTGGAACCGGAAACCGAACCAATTGGCCATCGGTTTTGAGAATGGGAATCGGGAACTGGACCGCCGGCTATGAGAACCACCCAAAACCAATTGATCCGGTCCAGGTTGGGCGGTTCTCGGGTTAGGCGGTTCTCGTTGCACACTCCTAATTACCAAACACATTTTCTTATTAAAAAATTATTCCAAGGAATAAAGATAGAAAATAATTGTTTTCGAAAATAAATTATTTTCAAAAACAGAAATGCCGCCAAACGCATTCTTTAACTTCTCTTAAATGACGCAAATTGGTGGGTCCCCACATCAAAATGAAGGCCGTGTTCCCAAGCTCATCCTTGAGTCCTTGAACTTGATTAGCACGTTGGACAGGAAGACCTCGAACCAGCTCGACCACCTTCGCATCCTCAACCTGAAAGGACAACACTATCTCCGGCAGTGTTCCCGACCACTCCGACCTCGTCAACCTCAACTCCCTCGGCCTAAATGGTGATGCCTGCTTCGATGGCTTCCCCGCCTCCCTCACCACCTCCCTCGTACACACCGGGATCGCATTGCCGACGAGATACAAGGCAGTCAATAACCCCATGAATTTCTTTTTCTTCAATCTCAATAGATTTATTTCTTTAAATACTGCACATATGTAAAACAAATGTTTTTTCTATAGCAAATTTGTGGTAGTTTGCCTGATATAAGCAAAGTCCTAGTTAGTGTGCACACAAATAAATTTTTTAGGATGGCCACTTGGGAAAAATATCCAAAAAACTTTTAAACTTATTGTAATTTTGTTAATTCAGTCTAAAACCTTTTGCATTTATATCAATTCAGTCAATCTAATAAATTTTGGTGAGTCTGTGTTGACATCAGGCATCTAAGCGACGTTGAGTGAATAATTTTTAATAATTTTTTTTTCTTTATTTTTTTTTCTCCTTCATTTTTCCTTCTTTCCTCCGGTTGCCGGCCGAAGGCAAAGGCCCACGAGGTGAGAGGTGAGGGCCGTTGACTTTAATAACTTACAGATCAAAATCTCCTGAAATGGTATCTTCTGCGGCACCTTTGCTCAGGTTGCAGGATTGCTCGATGATGATGATGATGATGGGTTTGAATTCATTCGACAGATGATCAACGTCTTTCACATGAAAACATTTGTTCATTCCCATGTCTATCATCTTCCTTAAACTTGGAACGACGAAACTCCTACTATAAAACACAACATACACGAGAGTTTTTCAGTATGTCTCGCCACGCCATCAAGAGATTATACGCACAGACCTGGTCTTCTTCGATGAAGTCAAGGAATTCGAGTTGCCGACTTGCCAATGATGGGAACAGGTTAACAAGGTTTTGTTTATGAATTTATTATAATAAATCAATCACAAGATGGTGATGGCAACTTTATGGGATTTTTAGATGAATATTTGGCTTCCTATTTTAAAGCATCTATCGAGGATTGAACATCAAACTCGGGCATCCCCACCCAACCCTCCTAGCCACTTGACCAAATGCTTCATTGGCGATAAATTTATGAACTCGAGATTTTCTAGCACAGATACTTTGAAAATTTTTATGGAATCATTATCAATTATTTCAAAATTTTAAAATATTAGATAATTATGTGATCTACTAATGACAAGTTAAAGAGCTTGTCTTCTCATAAAGAATTCTATTTTCACGTAATCATTAAACACCTCGATTAAAATAAAATTGTCATTTTCAACACATTGCCTTTCCTGTGTTATGTGGGCAAAAAAAATGAGAATATTTCCTATTAAATATAATTAAACCATTGTCCTTAAAACACCCATTCATAAGACTTCTCACATAATTAACATTATTCATAATTAATTCCTTTTTTTTTCTTTTCATACTATATTGATAGAGGACTTATTAATGAAGATACCCTGGGATAGGGATGGTTCCTCCGTAGGACGCGCTACGAATCGGGAATTCATGTCGCCTTCCGATAAACAGAAAGTAAACGCTAGGTGACGGATAAGAAATTGATGAATTTTTTTCTTATTTATTTAAAAAATAATTTTGAGGGATATTTATTGTACGACTGAATTAATTAATAATTTGGGGAAATGTAACGAAATCCGACGCACGTGGATACGACATTGAACTGAAATTGATTGGATAAATATTATATGTGTAAAATCGTCATTCCTCATGAAGAGACAGGGCGAATCTATTGACGGAATACCTAAAGAAAGGAGCAGCGCTGGATTCTTACTTCTGAAAAGGCAATAGACGACTCTTTTTTTTTTTTGGGTCCGACAATAGACGGACTTTGACCGGTCGTAAATGCTTCTTCCAAGTGTTTCTATAATGTGATTAGAGAAAACCTGGTTGGTAGGAACCTCGACAGCACTAGCTAGTCGCCGATGCCAAAAGGCGGGATCGACAAGTTGAGGCGGTGCCGGCAGAGGCGGTAGGGCGCCGACTTATTAACCCCTAACTCTTGCATTACTCCACATCCCCGACATAATAAAATATCTATTAACTTCCCCTTTATATTAGGTTCATGTTAATAAGGGTGATTTCGACCAACTAATCAACTCTCACATGCGTCATTACTCCGCCAACAAGTGTGTTTATAACATGGATAGATGGTCTTAAATATTCGACCCAACCAGCATACACAATCAACCGAAAGAATTATATTGACAAGAATTTCTAGATTGTTATTTTATTAAACACACAACGGTGCTGCTGTTATTTAAAAGGCTATGATACATGTGTTGGTCCTTGAAACAGTACAAATGTCATTTTTGTCACACCCTTTCTCTAACTCTCGTATATAAATTCCCACTCATCCAATTTGATTGATGGCAACATTCAAATAATTTTTTGAGACTTGATTTTTCTCCCTCCACTTCTCTCTTAGAACTCGCCATCTTAATCTCTACTTGGATTCTCTCCTTAACAACTTCTCTCACAATCCAAGTATAAAACCCAAACGTTTTGACCTAATTGTTGTGGTGCAAATTGATTTCCCAATAAAGGGTGCATTTGTTCATTGAGACTTTATAATAAAGGAAAATAATTTTGATGAGAATCATCTTTAAGTAAATTATTAGCTTTCATTTGTTTGATAGTTCAAGTAAAGTGATACCCTTCTAACTAGAAGGGAAGCTATTTTTCCATACTTTAAACTTGTTATTTTCAATTTGTGAAAAACGTTTTCCATAAATCAATTAGTTTATCATTATCCATACGCTGTAAAGTAGAAAAATAGTTTAGCAGAAGTAGCTTTCCTTCAAACAGACAAACCTAAAATTGCCAACCAAAGTCTTGATCCCCCGTTCAGCTTCATCATTTTCAATTAATGCTTTTGGATCGTCAAACCCTGCTTTTCCTCATGGCATCAAAGTATTAATCCACCTTATTAGAATGTAAAAATATTAAACTTTGCGTTCATCTAATAGTTTGGACTTTTAAAATAGTTAACATTGATCTCATAAAATCTTATAAATTTGTTCCATATATATTATTTGCAAGTTAGAACATTGTTTCAAGTAAGCAAATTATGAGGTTGCTCCAGGAAATCCATACTAACTAATGTAATTTTGCGAATGGAAAGCTGAAGATTCTTTGAGCAAATTAAATAATAAGAATGATGATGAAATTTATAAATGAAAAAAAAAACTCCAATTGTTTTTACAAAGGTGATAGAAACTCATGAGAAGATGTATTTTCTAGGAGTATTAATGGATTAGGTCAAGCTAGGTCTTCATGATACTCGACCCAACCTAAAATTTGAATATCATATAACTCAAGAGAACTAGTAGGATTGGGTCGGGTTGACACTAATTAGTTGGGATCCAATATAGGGTTTCATCCTCATTGCTCATGCACAAAGAAAGGGAGATTATGTTATGCTCTAGAGGTGTCAAAAAACCTAGCCGGCCCAACCATAACCCTAACATTACCATCATTTAAAAATCCCTATCAAAAAAGACTAAGATCCAACCCCAAAATATCCTAATTTTAGGGCTAAATCGGGTCAAGTCAACGCAAGTTTTTTTGACACCCCTAATTCTTTCCTATAATCACTTAAAAAATTAAGCCATCGTCACGTCACTTTCTTGACTATCTTTGTCTTCTTAAGTTGTCTCCTTTGCCTTTCTTTTTGTCGTTTTCTTTTTCAACGAGGATTACTCCACGCTCATGGCTAGGACTTATCGCAATTCAATTGATTCCCACGCGCATTCGAAAGCGACCTTCATCCAATCTCAATCTATACATCCTCTCCACTCAAATGTCCTCCCAAATCGAGGCCTAATTAACACATGTTGGGTACTTAATTAGGGGTGGACATTCCAACGGATCTAAAACGAATTATTCCGGACTAATTTAAAAAGCCCTATCCATAGAGATTATTGAACTTGCCGTTAATATCCGTTTAAATCATTAGATCCAACATGAAGTATATGCCATGTCTATTTAAATGCCCAATAGCATCATGGGACTCCACAGATTTAGAGTCTTAACGCCTAGGATCAATCGTGATAATCTTATAAACTCATAAAATGGAAAATTGCGTGGTCAATTTTCTCGAGTACATCTGGATGGATATTACAAATTGTCAATAAATCAATCCATGGAGCTCGGCGAGTATTTAGTGGACTCGCATCAAAAGTTTTGTGCAGCCGATCTTATGATTCTCTCCGAGATCGCCTAATCATGCCGTGCCTTGCCTGAGGCCCATGAACGGGTGGCTGAGAATGAGATGATAGGAATCGGGCCACTGATGGGTTGTATCGTGGCCTGATAGTGATGGGCCCTCCCTGAGGTCGGACCCATTAGGCCCAAATACCCTCATTAGTGGATTGGAAGTTGAATTCTCTGTTTTATGGTTATACCGATGATGTTATTTCTAGGTGTGGTGTTGCAATTAGGGGTAATCAGTTTCCAGGTTGAGTCGGTTCAGCCAGACCGATCCAATTTAGGATTTTGACAACTTCTTATTCTTTAAATGAGAAAGGAAGATAAAAAAAAAAAATTGGTCCAATTGGTTCGGTTCTATACTTGGAATCGAGAAACAAACTAATAAAAATTTTGGAATGAGAACCATCCAAAACCGGCAATTCCCGAGTCAATCCGATTCTCGTGCACAGCCCTAGTTGTAATAACAGCTCGACATGAAGATGGCAATTACAAGACCATGCAAAATGAACGGCGACAATAATTCACAATGATGCTAAATTTTACTGTTTTGTCTATTGTATTATATTACGACGTACTTGCTTTGATTGTAATAGCAGCTCGACATGAAGATGGCAATCACGAGACCATGCAAAATGAATGGTGATGATAATTCACGGCGATACTGAATTTTACCACATAACTATTTATGTTTTGTCCATCGTTTTATATTACGACTTACTCGATTCGATTGTACCTTTGAGGACACTTGTTAACATTATCACAAGATATCCAAACCTTTCGTTTTGACTAATAAAAAAAATGCCATTTTATGGTGTAAAATTTATGGAGTATAATTCTTATCTGTTTTTTCTTGGGCATGGGAGGGATATAGATATTGATCATTCTTATTTATGTATAGCTTTAAGCATCAAAATGCCCGACCGTCAAATTATTGCAAATTTTGCGTCACGTGGGCTGGAAGAAAAAAATTGCCTATATTTTGATAATTCAAATGCCTTGTTAAAAAGAAAAAGAAATCTACAAATGCATTGGCAACTGGACTAATTCCATCTAAGATTTAGTTAGTAATTTCAAAAGGTGAAAATCTCGCAAGAAGGTTACTATTGTATGAATAGGGTAAAATAAAATAAAATCAAAAATCGGATTGCTTGTGGAATTTCTTACACTTATTGGTATGGAGAATTGAACATATGCATTCCACCGTATTTGCGTAAAAACCCATTTCCTAACTGTTATGGCAATGGCAACTCATTAAATTGTGTTCGATTAATAATATTCACGGGCATTTCGTTTTGATGTGACTGACCTATATATAATCAAGGGACTTCAATTTTGATCATCATATACATTAATTTTCATGCTTATATTTCGTAATTGATTTACTCTTACGGTCTCTTCCCTAATTTTTCATCATAAAGCCAACATAGCGAGTGAAATGATCAACTCTAATACTTACAAGTGACATTCACCTTTTGCTTTTTTCTTTTTCCGGAATAGTCAAAAAATGATCAAATTCATTGCATCTGTAACCAAATTACTTTAGCATTGATAACAAGGCAAAACGTGACCTCGATACTTCAATAGTGAAGGCATGCAAATTTGATGTATTTGATGATTGATATTGAAGTCTTGAACACCACGTTTATAGTATACTAAATTTAATAGGCTCTCTTAGGATGTGTTTATTTCGTGAAAAATAAATAATTTGAAAAACATTTACTTTAAAAAAATAATCACTTATATCTTCTACTCAAAGGCACAAATGGAAAAAAAAAATGTTTTATCATCAACAAAGATGTTTAAACATAAATTATTCTTGACAATGAAAATATTTTCCATCGACTAATTATTTCAAATAATTATTTTTAGGAAAATATTTTCAAATTATTTATTTTTTGTGAAATAAATGAAGTATTAGTGATAATTAAGAAATTATTAATTACACAAACGCCCCTAATTTGGGAGAGAAAAAGTGGGGGAGAAGGAAAAATAAAGAGAGTTGAAAATGACTGGGAAGATGCGAGAGAGGAAAAAAACGAAATTCTGGAAAAGTATAGTTGGGAAAAGTAGAAAATGAAGGCGAAGAAAACGCGGCTACAATATCTTGATTATCGGTAATTTACTGTATTACCCTCTGGCCTTCGTCCTTAGCCTCGAACTTTTTGAGGGCAAGTATGGAAAATGACGGAATAGCCGCGCCATCTATTCGCGGGTTGGTCGGTCCGTCTCCGTGTCACCACCACCAAACCGCCGCCGACAAGATTGCGATGATGACGTGGCGGGACCCACCGGGTCAGGCTCCACGGGGCTTCACGACGGAGATCGCCCGTGCATGGCCGTCCGATGCCACGCTCCCGACGCATCGACAGCCGTGGATCGAAATGAGCCCGCCAACCAAAAAGCGAGCTTACGTACACCCGGAAGGACTCTATTTCTCTCTCCTCAACGCCAGCGAGGGGCCAAATCATCCCACCGCATATTCACGTTGTCGATTGTCGGACGCGCGAACCCATCCACTCCCTCGCTAGCCATCACCTACCAAATTGCCTTTTTTTCTTCTTCAATTACAAATATATATTGAATAATCACTGGAGATAAATAATTTTTTCCTTTTACCGGAGACAACATGTAAATCCAGTTCAAAAGTGTCTCTATTTTTGAAAAATGTTAACATTAATTCTTAGGATATATATTTTGTTTCGTCGGTTTTTGGGCGCAATTGCTTACACATGAATTGAAATACACTCGTGTTATGATTGGTTCGACATTATTATATGATCAACATCCAACAACACAGAAGAAGACAAAATTGTTAGGGAGAGATTGATCTATCATGGCTGCCATAGTCATACAGCTTAAATTCTATGCTTGCGACTGCCTTAACCATTCAACCTCAACTATACGGATGTTGTGGCAATGGTCGCTAGATTTGACCTTGCGGCAGGCATGGGCCACTCAAGCTTTGAGCTTAAAGCAGTCACGGCCTTGAGAGCTTTTCGAGCTACAAAGCTCAAGGCTACTATGACCGTTCAAGTGGTGGTGGTCGTGACTCTAATAGTTCAAGCAATCTTTGCGAGTGTTAAATTTGGTGTGTCTGAAGAATAAGAATACAAGAGAGAGAAAGAGTCAGAAAAAGGAAATAAAAATCCATCAGCAAATAAAGGAAATAAAATTCACATCAGAATATTAGTTAATGGTATTATCGCCATGTTAGCAACTTCAAGTTCTATTGGGGGATTTTGACTAAAAAGAAAAATTTATATAGGGGGATAATGACACTAATAGTTATTGAATATTGGCTTAACGTGTAATTTGATCTCTGAATTTTTTATTTATTCAATATATCTCTTAACTTTTAGTTTGTTCAATACAATTTTTAAACTTTAGCTTAATATATAATATAATCCCTGAACTTTTGATATATGTTTAATAAAATCTCTAAACTATATAAAAATATTCAATATAATTCATCATTAATTTAAAACTAGGGACTACATTGAATATTTTCATACAATTCAGGGATTGTATTAAATATATATTGAAAGTTCATAAATTATATTAAACAAATGAAAAGTTTATGAATCAAATTACATATTAAGTCAAAATTTATTAATTGTTTGTGTCATTTTGCCTTCTATAGATGATACTCTTTTAAATTCGCAGGATCGATTTTCCCACAAAAAACAATAAAAAAAAGAGAGTTTCGGTTTGGAAAGAAAATAGGACAAAGTACAAACCGGGCGGCGGTCCGGTCCGGTTTCGAAGACGCTCTGCGTCGTCGCGACATTCGCGCATAGCAGGTGAAATCGAGGATGACGAACGGTGAGAAGCTTCTACTCTGACCGCTGTTCTTCTTCTTCTCCTCCTCCTTCGTCTTCTCCTCATCGCCTCTCGTTTCTCGACACGCCGTCGAGAAATTTGAATTGAACAAGTCTCTTCCTGCGCAGCAGTCCTTCTTCTCCTTTCTCTCTCTATCTCATCAGGTCTCAACTTCAATCCCATCTCTCTCTCTCTCTCTCTCTCTCTCTCTCTCTCTGTGAAGATGCCGACCGCGGTGGTGAAGCTGTACAGCCTCTTCTTCAAGTACCACCTCAAGCGCAAGCTGCAAGCCCTCGCTCAATCTCCTCCTCCGATGACGACGGCGAGCCCCGCCGACCAGTTCGGCGTCGCCTCCCGCCTCGATGAGCCCACCGCCCCCGCGAACCCGTCCTTCGTGGACGGCGCCGCCACCAAGGACATCCACATCGACCCGTCCTCCGCCCTCTCCCTCCGCGTCTTCCTCCCCGACACCGTCCTGGCGTCCCCGGCAGGCGGCGCTGGCCCCGACGGCTCCGCCCAGTACAGCGGGTACTCCCCTCCCGCCGGGGGGAACTGCGTCAAGCTCCCCGTGATGCTGCAGTTCCACGGCGGCGGCTTCGTGAACGGGGGGCACAACTCGGTGGAGAACGACAAATTTTGCCGGAGGATCGCTAGGGCGTGCGACGTGATCGTGGTGGCGGTCGGGTACAGGCTGGCGCCGGAGAGCAAGTTCCCGGCGGCGTTCGAGGACGGGGCCGAGGCGTTGAATTGGCTGGCGAAGCAGGCGAATTTGGCGGGCTGCAGTCGGTCGATCGGGAAACTGAGGAGGAATGTCGGGGTCGAGGGCCGTGTGTTCGACAGTTTCGGCGTGTCTATGGTCGAGCCGTGGCTTGCCGCTCACGGAGATCCTTCCAGGTAACTAGTTGCTTTCTTAACAAATAGCTGTGAATTCTGAATATGTTAAAAGCGACTGATTATGTTTCTTGCTGATGCTTAAATTGCAAATGGGTATGCATTTCTTTTCGGATTGACGATTCATTCTTGATTGACATTGGAATAATCAGTTCGTGGGGACTGCACAAGTTGGCATTTTTCTAGGTGCAGGGACAATCGTACCAGAACCATTCATGGAACTAGACTAAATTTCTGCAGATGATGTTATATGATAGACGTTTTCTTTAGAACTTGGGTAGGATGATTCATAGGTGGATAGGATATTGGTCAGAGGGAGCTAAATGAGGCATTATACATATTGAACAGTTTGAGACTCGACATGTGCTAAACTTAATGATATGCAGCTTCAACGGTTGATGATTGGTGTGATCAGATGAATATGTATGACACTGATTGAGTATGATCTGTGCTTCTGTGAGAAACATCGTGCTTGCCCATTTCAGTAGATCTGATTTCTCGCAGTTCATCCAACTTGCCAGTCACCAGTTTTGTCCAGTAACTCAGTTTTGTCCAGTAACTCAAGCATTAGCTACAAAACATTCTCTAGGACAACGTCTCTCTCTGAAATCACTCTTGCTGCAAGCAAATTGTGTTACTACTGCTGCTTTACTTTAGCTACTGGCGATAGGCCATTTGCAAGTCCTTTCTGTTGTTTTTGATAATAATGTCAGCTAAAGTTGCACTGATCATTCTTGAGCAGGTGCGTCCTCCTTGGTGTGAGTTCTGGCGCCAATATTGCAGAATATGTGTGTCAAAAGGCTGTAGAGGCAGGGAAGCTCCTTGAACCTATTAAAGTGGTGGCTCAAGTCCTCATGTATCCCTTCTTTGCTGGGACCACCCCCACGAAGTCCGAGATAAAGCTTGCGAACTCTTACTTCTACGACAAGGCTATACGCAACTTGTCACTAAAGCTTTTTTTACCAGACGAGTATTTCAGTCTTGACCATCCGGCAGTGAACCCTCTTGTCTCAAGAACGGTGCCTTTGAAGTGCATGCCTCCAACTGTAATGGTAGTGGCCGAACATGACATGATGCGGGACCGCGCCATTGCCTACTGTGCAGAGTTGCGGAAGTTCAATGTCGATGCGCCCGTGTTGGACTATAAGGATGCTGTTCACGAGTTTGCCACTAAGGATATGCTGCTTCAGACGCCACAAGCTCGAGCATGTGCAGAGGATATAGCAATATGGGTTAAGAAGTACATCTCACTCAGAGGTCTCGAGTTTTCTTACTGAACTGGTTAGCAAAGAAAATTTTGCAAGTTTGGCCAGTCGAAGTAGCTGAAGATAATTTGAGGGAGATTATCGTGGACAGGAAGGCCGACGCAGAGCTGCGAGACAACTTTGCTTGGTTGACTATATATGCTTGTCCATAAAGAAGTACAGGGCGATTGGACTCAGATCTTGATGATTGGTGAATTCACCATTTCTTTCCTCAAATGCTGAAGCTTTCTTCAGAGATATGATTGTTTCCATTCTTTGAAGCGTTTTCCTCCCATTGTAGAGTCACCATCGATTTGTTCATCTGTTCATATTCATCTCCTTGATGTGAAGATGTATCTTACAGGATCTGATCTTAAATGATAATTTGTTATGTCTAGTTCTTTCTAATGTCATTGTAATTTTGTCTGCAGTGCATTCTTCTTTCTCTGAGTCGGGTACCAAAGCTGTCAAAACTTCATCTTAAATCTGCACTGCAATTAGTCCCAGACACCAATTGCATGCAGAATCTCATTTTAAGGGAAAGACAACAGTTTGATTTGGTTCAATTTGAACTGAACTGCGTCCATTTTACGATGTCCTTTGTAATGTAGTTCCATTCACCTTTCTGCAGCTAGTACTAGTCATCCTATTGGCATATGAGGTTGAATCGCTCGACTTTTCTTACCTTTTTCTCAAACCGTTTTGAGCCATTCCTTGTGCTGTGCCAAATTAATGCTGGACATGACGATGGAGATTGCTTGTGAAATATAGGCACGGTGATTGGATTCCATCATCTGCTGCACTGATGTCTCCGCGAAGCTAGCTATACTTTGAAGGGAACCAAGAATCTTCATATCTTATGTAATTTGCTACATGGACGAGTAATTACTATATTTATCGACTATTTAGAATAATATCACGAAGAGAGACTCAAACGTGTCAATATGAAATTCGTCATTGACCCTTATTTCTGGCACAACAGCATTAAAATTTCCCAGAATAAACTGGCAGAATCATTGCCATCACAAATAATTAAATGAAATGCTCTTTTCGGCAACGTATAGATGTACACGTACATCATGTTGGTTCAATTGCTTTTAATTGCTGGCTTGACCTGATCTTGATTATCTGATCTCTCCACCCTTTTTTTCTTAATAGCAACAGATGAGGAGAAAACCATGTTGTCATCAGAAGGCAGGGCTGAAGAGAGGTCCATGGACGGTTGAAGAGGAGCCAAAAGCTCATGAACTTCGTACTCCGCAATTCTACCCAACGCCGGCGTCTCATCCCTGAGCTTGCGTGCACTTCAAGGATGGCCTAACTTACTTTGGAAAAATATCCATGGAAACAGAAGCGCCACCATGCATATAAATTTTTCTACAAGTCATTTCTGTACGTTCAATGCATTGCTTTTGTTATGCAAAGGACATTCACGTGACCCGTGATTGAGGTTCTTATCCAATCAAAACACGAATGCGCTTGTCGTTTTAGCTGGGTTTTTCAGTTGAAGGTTTGATGAAGTGTGGGATGAGCAGTAAATTAAGATGGACCAATTACCTGAGGTCTGATCTCAATGGAGCACTGACAGATGCTGAAGAAGGTCGGATCATTCAGCTCTGCGGATTCAATTTCATTAGTCCCCTTTCCGCACGACCAAACAATACTACAGGGAAGTGGATCCTTAGCCGTCTTCGAACTAAAATGGGTCCAGGCAGTTCCCCTGGGAACCGTTACCGTTCTCGGTTCCTAAAATTTGTAATAAGTGGTTTCCTAATTCCCTATGCAGAATCGGGCCAGATCGGTATGCCTTGTTTTTTTCTTTTCCTTCTAGAACAAAACTACATTGAGGGTAGAGGTAATATGTATTATGAAAATTATGCACAAATCGCTGTTATTTTATCACAACTGGACGAGGACCTCATGCTAAATGTTCACATTAAGTAGGAAATCCATTTATACTTCACAAAAAAATAAGTGTTAGATTATCAAATTCTAGCACAAAAAAACCGATTATCTATAAAATGAATTAATATACTCTAATTAAGAATAATTATAGCTTTTTTTTAATAAAAAAAGGAGATACCACCGGTTCCTAGGACCACTCGGAATTAAATTGGACTTGACCAAGAACCAACCCCATCCGATTCAACTTAAAGCTCTTAGATTATGTTTGGTGGTCAAGACAAAATTCGGAATATGATAAAATAATTTTATCCTATATTTGGTACATGTCCAAAACAAGATGAAGTTACATATAAAATGAATATAACTCAGATGAAATTATCCATGGGAGATAGGATAAATGTGGATAGAATTTCTAATATTCATAATATAAAAGTTATTTTTCTTGAATAACAAGCTTATTAAATTAATAAACATTATAATAATATTTGAATATAAAAACGTTTGAATTCTAATATAAAAATTAAAAATAACAACAATTTCGTTTTATGTATTCCTGTTTTATTTATATATTTGAATTTCTTTCTATCTTACAATATAAATTTAATATATGTTTAATATTTACAGTTGTTACATATGTTTATAGTATTTTAGTGTTTTGGATATATAATTATAGCCTACTATTTAATAAAATTTTATTAAAAATGATGGAAGGAGAAAAAAGAAATAAAAATAGAAGAACAAAATAGAGGGAAAAATAAAATAAAAAAATAAATAACAGGGCGCAACCCAAAAGGAAACACCGCGTCGAACCGAGTCCAAAACTATGGCACCTGGTTCCCCGACGCCTCGCATCGACTTGGCTAGTTCCTTAAACGGACCGTGACTAAAGAGAAACAAGAAAGGAGGAAATAAATAAAAATAAACAACAGAGCGCGGCCCCAAAAAAAGAAAAACGAGTAAGCAAAAGAAAAAAAAAAAAAAAAAAAAAAAAGGGGCAAGCGAAATCCGCGCCAATAATTGAAGACGAGAGAGCCGTTGCAACAACGCCAAGTCAAATCGAACGTCCGGCAAAAACAAATCGAAGACATGTCATCATCCTCTCTCTCTCTTTCTCTCTCCTAAATCCAGGCGATGGAAAGAAAAGGAATTAGACGTTGGGGGCGAGACCTTTAATTCCAAATTAATGGGACCTCCCGTCCCACCCTAAATCACCATTATGCCCCCCCCAAACAGCCCCACCGGCAGGAGAATTCCCGATAAAGATGACGTTTGTGATGTTTCCCTGTTGTTGTCGGAGGGGGAGTCGTATGATGTCGGAAGCCGAGCGAGTATAAAAGCTGGCGCTTGGAGAGAAAGCCTTCGTTCTCTGCAAATTCGATTCGAGTTTCTTCTCTCTTGAACGGACCAGGAGCCTGCCGGTTCTGCTCTCAAGGGCTTTGCTGAGCACTGAAGAGGATCGAAATGGGCGAATCCCCTTGCCTTCGGAGGTCCTTCTCTCATCCTTCCAGTGCTTCCCGTGAAGCCGCGGCGGTGAGTTCTCGCGCATTTCGCCGATGGTGTCTTAGTTTTCTCTTTTCTGTTGGCTCAATTTGTGTTTTTGCTGCGTTGTTTTGGCTTCTTGTTTGGATTTGTTACGATGGTGGATTGTGCAGTTAACCGCTATACTACGGCTTTCTTGATTTTTCGATTTTTCGAGATTCGGGGAAGAGAAAATGCGTGAGGGTGCTCTGTTTTTTGGGACCCTTTTGGAGATGGGAAATTTGAGTTGGTGGAGAGTGCCTGAATTGTTGATTGTGAACTTCTGCATTTATTTTTCCTTCTATGTGGATAAATGTATGTCTTTGATTGTACGTCGATGAGATGACAATTCGTTCAAGTGACTCGTGATGAACTTACTGGAGAGATGAAAAATTCGGAAAATTCCAGGGTGACCCAATGCGCGCCCTCACGGAATCCGTCTCGTTTGGAAGATTTATGTCCGACTCGTTGGCGTGGGAGAAATGGTCGACCTTCTCTCACAATCGTTACCTGGAGGAAGTCGAGAAATTCTCAAAGCCAGGATCCGTTGCACAGAAGAGAGCTTATTTTGAAGCTCATTACAAGAAAAAGGCTGCAACACAAGCAACATCACAGATTGAGGAAATGGGAGAACCAAACTTTGATGTTCCTCGGCAGGAGGATATCCACGCACGAGGGGATGGGGATGAGTCTACAGAGGAATCAGGATTGGCAAAAGCCGACGCTCTTGATGCCCACGATGAGAATCAGAAGAAAGAGGATATCCACGCACGAGGGGATGAGTCTACAGAGGAATCAGGATTGGCAAAAGCCGATGCTCTTGATGCCCACGATGAGAACCAGAAGAAAGATAGTGTTGAAGCTATGTTAGTTTCCTCTGGTGATAGAAATCAATCGAATCCAATCAGTGAAAGAAGCGAAGTGGAGATAGCAGAGGTCGCAGGTCCTGAGAATGGGAAAGCTGAGCTTGCTGAAAAGCACTTGTCTCCGTCTGAAGACCGGAGTCACTTTGATAATCCGGAGTTCACTACAAATTTTATGACTTCCCAAAATAACAATGCGCCTGATAAGGTAATTTTGTTGCTTGGTCCTGCTTTCTCCTTCAATGCATGGCCTTTCTTTACTTATCAGTTCTACCTATTGTTGCTGCAGGCACCTGTTGATCAGCAGAGTTTAACTTCATGCGAGAAAAAGCAAGCGCTTTCTCCCTCAAAGTCAGCAACTCGAAGCAGAGCGTCGAGATTGCCACTTCCACATGCAAAGGCAATGACGTCTATGCAACCAAGAGGTCCAAGACATGTAAAAAATACTGTTCCGAACAGTCAGAATCAGACAGTCAGAAGCTCGCTTAAGGAAAATAGAATATCTTCAAAATCTCTCCACATGTCAATCAATTTTGCTTCGCTTAGTGCTAGTAGCGCTAAATTGAGTTCCCCGCAGTTTCTACAAGTCAGGAAAAATGAAGAGTGCACTGCTTCCCCGAAAATTGAGAAAGACGATTCAGTTGCTCAGAAAGCTCAAACTCAAGTACTGCTTGTCTCTTTTTCTATACGTTTTGTCTTTCTTTCTCTCATTTGAAGCACTTGTGTTAGCACCTGCGCTGGAAGTATCCTTTCAAAAATGTCATGACCTTGAGCCTTTTTTTTAAAACACTTTGCAGGCATCTCTGAGGAAGTCAGTATGTTCTGCAATTATTCCTGCATCACGAGATAGGAGGTACTTTGCCTTAAATGTTTTGTCTATTTCAGCTTTGCTTATACTTTTTGCACCAGGAGTAAAACCCTACTTAACAAGTCAATCTAAGGAGCACTAACAACAGATGATGAATCAAATTCCCCTTCAGTCTAAAAGTTTCTTGTGCATTTTTTTTTTTTTTTTTTGTGATCTTTCATATCTGTTAGTTAAAACTGAATGAAAATATTCTCAGCTGGACATCTCTTCTTACTCTAGTAAGCTCAAGCGTTCAAATCACTTGGCACACAAAAACAATATGCTGTCTTCGATTTATTGTGTTTGAACTGTCACTGACACTAATAACGCATAGCAGCTCGAAAAGCTCTAGTATAAATGGAGGCAAAGCTCGATCAACAACGGTGTGCTCACCATTTAGCTTCAGGAGTGAAGAAAGAGCTGCGAAAAGAAAGGAGGTATGATGATGCCATTAAATCTTTCATCCAGACCTAATAAGTTTGCATGACGAGGGTGATTTGTCAACCTCTTTATTAAGGTTGCGAATTTCTCATTTTAAGTTCCCTAGATTATGAATCTCTTTCTCCTGTTGCCAATTTTTATCAGAAGCAGGAAGAGAAGAACAAAGTCACGAAGGCAGAAGTGCAGCCACTGCAAACTCACAAGGTACATTTTGTGACCAATCAGCGGTAGGAGTTAGGAGATAATTGCATTGTGGGTTCACAGATTCTAGGAAGTAAAAAGAACTTCATTGGCTGAACTAGTTAAGGAGGCTGTCGTTCAGATGAATTCCATGAGTTTGGCCTACTTTTCCTAGCCTCATTGAGTTTGCACTTACCAATTATCTGTCAATGCAGGGAAAGCACAGCCAAATATCAGAAAACTACAGCACGGATTTGGTTTAAATGCAAGCAAGAATGACGGATCATGTCAAGGATCACGATCACCATGCACTCAGAGCAAGGTACCTCATAAATATCAATAATTGTATTTTTTCTTCATTTAAGCACAAGTTATAATTGCTTGTAGTCTGCAAGGAATGGCTTTTACTTTAATCTTACCATCGGACTGCTTTATTTAGATTACTAACAGTATCCTCTAAGACTTTATTCTGGTTCGCTTTTTGCTGAAACGTTGTCCATAATACAAGACGGTTATGAAACGAAGGCAAGAGATCCAAATTATTTTTTCTCTAATTCTCTCGCTTAGGAGAAGAAGGCAAGAGATCCAAATTAAAGTTGCTTTGCTATTTTTTGGAGTTGACTGTTTGTTTAATTTGCTGCAGTGCTCACTTCCTAGACCACAGCCATCTAAACTCGAAAGTCGGCCAACTCCTGACAAATGCCAAAACACAAGATCTCAGCCTTCACAACGTATCAAGATAAATGCCGAGAGCTCCAACTATGTCAACCATAAAATTAGCCAAAGTAATACCAATCATCAGACGTTTTTACCACGGAAGAACGTGCAAGAAAATGCTTCTCCAAATATCCAGGTGTAAGCAGGTGAAAAGGGAAGTATTGAAAAACTAGCATTTTCATGGCAGCCAACACTGAGGTGATTAAACCTCCCACGACTGGCCAGATCTCTGAAATTTTGGACATATATAATCGATGTTGAACTATCTTAGTCTCATGTGAAGGATCCATATAGATTCTGCTACTTGTCATGAGGCTAGTTTCAGCTTTATAGAAAGGTGTTCTTTGTTCGGCTGTTATGAATAAAAGAATTCTTCCCTACAGAAGTTGGTGGAAATGAATGTAAGAGAATATAGAAAACAGAACTCTGGTAGCACCGAATGTCTTCCCATAACTTGTTCCATCTCCTCAATTTTTCTTCTTCTCTGGCTGAATATACAGATCGTCCTGAAATAAGTCTAGCAAAAGGGAAGCAGAGACCCCATGCTAAATACAAGCCAGTGAAGGATGACAAGGAACTTTTAGCTAAGATTAATTGAGAAGCATTAGGTGCAGTTGTTGGGAAAGTTAGAATTCAGGAGTAATCAATGAGGTAGGTACATGAGTAAGACAATCCTCCAAGAGGTGGATGAAAAGCTGGAATTCACGTACTCAATCAGTATCTTTCCCTGGGGGTAATGAATATCGAACTGATTATGCTATGGGACAGCAGAGTTATAGTCAAATATGCCGAGCAATGACTTAATCAACAGGAGGGAACAGGCAACGACCTACAACTATTGCCGTTTTCTAGGAGAAATCAAGCATTATTTCCCATCAACACCTCACCCTTCATCCAATGGCTCAAACTCTTAACCAGATAATGGAGACAACAAAATTCTTATTCAAGATACAAAACTTCTGGAAATATATGCACTATAAAAACGGAAGAGTGAGACGAAAGTGAATCTAACTTGCTGTAAAATTCAACATAATGCTTCATTGCAGTAGAGTTGGCACAGGAAAGATGATTATCTTTCAAGTGCATCATAAATTATTTCATCTGTACCATAAATATTAAGCAGAAGACTCAATGCTAAAGGCCCTTTTATTGGGAATATAAACATCAACCAACCTCCCAGAGCTTGAGATTTTGCATTCCAGTACTCAGGTCCAAAATAGCTGGGCTGAATGCCAAGCAATGCCCTGTTTCTGTACCATACATCACTCATCTAGCTCTCTTTCTTGCAAAAGCTTGAGAATTGCTCCCGCAATGAGAGAAGAAGATGCAGGACTATATATGGATTCACCTGATTTTCACCCACATTTCCAAGATAATGTTGATGATAGGAAATGAACTCATCTATGCACAGCTACCTCAGCTTCTGCTTGAGCTTCCACGTTCATGGATGTACCTCAGCTTCGCTAATAGTGGAAGGCTAGCAACATCTCTACAGACTGTACAGTCAGTCTTCAGTCCTGCTCATGATTAGATCATCATGTAATCGAAAACAAGGACATGGGTCTCGGGTGTTATATAAGGCAAGCTCTCAATGTAAAGGTAGAAACTTCTTAGGTTCTCCTTCGCTAAAGTAACTGCATCAACCACATCATTGGCGCTTGTGAGGACCCACAAATCTCTTGAGCCAACTCTCTTAAGGCTGCCACGACAAAAAGGGCAGGACCGAGATCGGCCATTCCTGAAGTTCAAATGCATCAGACACCCAAAAAATAAAAAATCTGTTAGCACATTTCACCCAAACAGCATGGGGATGAAGTACGAAAGGGTTGCAACCCATTCCTTTACATGTGGTGAGTCTACATTTAAGCAACACAAACAAAAGCATGAGCACTTTTGATTAGGGCAAAAGTACAGGCTTTTTCGAACTGAAAAATTGTCCCTACAGAATGCAGGATGTTGATCGACTTGAATTACGAATTCTGTATATAAAAGAAACATTAACATTCCCTTTACCAGTCACGAAAGCAGTTGATGCACAGGGAGTGCCCGCAGCTCGGCAGTACCATCTTATTAAATCGGTCCATGCATATGCCGCATTCATCTTCCTTGTCAATATCTTCATCACCAAACCTCCTCTTGTCTTCCACCCGCTTTCTGCTCGAAACATCCACCATTTGGCTTCTTTTGTTATCGTTATCTTCAATTAGTGTAAACTGGGCTTCCAGTTGCCTCAACATAGGATATATAACAGCTGCATAAAATTTCTGATCAACTTACATATAGTAGCATGTAGGATTCAGCATACGAAACAGCACATCTTTTCCCCATTTCTTTGGTAAACTTGGAAAAGAGAAATAGGGCATACCGTAAAATTCCCTCAGAGAGGCTTTTCTTTCTTTTGAAGACATTGTGGGCATGCCATCAACATATACCTAAATTGATTTTGACAAGGAATTAAAAACCCTTGTATGAGAATTCATGAATTAGACATCCAGCACTATTAAAAATAAGTTTACCTGGTATATTACGATCTGAACAAGGCCTAAATAACTTGGGATGGAATCTGTACAAATGCACTCCATCCATTCAATCAGAAACAATAAGAACGGTGCAAAAGGACTGTATGACAATCTCATCTGAATACTGTCGCCGCAATAATCTCTCGGTAAACCAGCTGCCCTGTAAAATAGAAAAGGATGATACTTTGAAGTGCCAATGATAGCAGGAACTAGACAAGTTTTCCGTGAAAAATGTCAGAAATTTAGGGAAATGGAAAGAAAGAGAGAATTAATCAGCTTTAAGAGTTTAAGGAAGCCAAATTGAATGAACAATCCTGGCAATTGGATTGACATAGCAAAAATTTGAACACATAGTGAGCAAAATCCTGAAACACAGCTATTGCAATAACAGAACAACAAGACATTCTATTAAGCATGTGTTCCATATGCAAGGAAAATGACGATCAAGATGATGAAGAATCAAGAACACTAAGTATTGCAGCCTAATTTCCTCTTTGTTTTATCTTTTCACACGAGAACTTATCTGTTGTTATTGACCCCAATTCCTGTTCAGGGGTATTTTTCTTGCAAACACAAAATGCCAATGCTCAAGCTGAACAACTTCCCAGAAACAGTGCCTATTAATCACCCATTTAGAAGAACAAGCTCCATGGACGAAACCCGGGAAGAGAGAAACAAGAAATTTGTTACAGAATCAGTTCAGAAACTCTTAGAGCTACAGTTCATCATCTGTATGGGCTCTAATACAGAACACGATCAACCAAAAATCATGACTGTGGTAACGGGCTGTTAATGGCGTGTACGGAGGACTTACAGGCCATTGGCATGTTGTATATCAGCTTCAAGAGCTTTGATGGATTCTCTGAAGGAGGAGGTGCTCGGCTGCTTTTGCCACATTGTTTGATATGAGTAAACAAGGCGGGGGAAGACCTGAGAATGAGATGATGCAAAAGATCGGTCCTTTATGGGTTCTTCGCTTCCTCTTTTTGGTGTTTTTGGAGGGACTCTCCTTTTGGGTCTGCTGAGGAGAATTTTGGTGAAAGAAAATGAGAAGTGATGATTGTAAGTAGTGAAAAAGAGGAGAGAGAGAGAGAGTTTGCTTAGTGCTTAAACATTTGCAGGCTAAGAAGGAAAGAAAGGGATGACTTCACTTTGTCCTGAATCTTCTGATCTTATCCTTTTCTTTCTTTTTGGACACGACCCAATATAGAATGTGGGCTGTCATTTGCCTCCAAATTATGACTCTAAACCAAGCTGATCTAAGCCTCAAAATTATAATGGGATGACTGAATTTTCACAGACGGAAACAATAGGACGATTATTGAGGAATGATAATGAGTGACAGAGCGTCTCACCTGACGATTATGCACGAACCAGGCTAAAGTCAAGAAGCTGACTTCACCTTCCACAAGCCAGAGAAATTATTTCATTGCCGAAATATATACGCCGAGCGACAGTCACATGAATTAAATGGGTCTCAATGAAATGCAAAGATTCCTTGATGGAGGAAGTGAAAATGAGGTTTTTGGAGATGAAGGGGGGCAAATCATAAACTAATAAACCATAAACAATTTTCAATGACTAATTTGTCAGCGATGGCCCATGTTTTCAATCACTGCAGTCGACCTTTTGTGACATTCGTGGGTGGGGACAACAATGAATGCATGTCAGTCTCGCCGTGCTTGTGTAGTTGCAGCGCTTTCTATGTGTACATAATTCATTAATGAACCAACCAATCGACTTTTTGAATTATGGTTTCAATCTTCATTTGTAAAATGCCGAAATGCTACAAGACCAATACACTTTCGTACTAATGCAGACCACTATACATTAGGGTATGCGTTTAGTCATAAAATGAGGTAATCTCGCGTGAGGAGCACGAGCAAAAGTTTCTTCCCGACTTCTTTGACCCAGACTATGGACAGTGGTCTGCTGTAGATCGCAATTAATCAGAACCTTTAATCTTGCAGGTCTCGTGATCTATGAGCTGTGGCTTACAGCCCCCGGACGGGAGATTGCCCAGATCCTGAATTCCAAATCATTCCAAGAACAGTGAACCCTGGAGAAACCGCGCACACAGATGGAATGGGGACCATATGATCTTGCGTCACGTCCTTTCAAAAGGACTTTAGCAAGGGGAGCGCCTTTTCATGGGCCTTTAAAAAGCGGCACACGGCCAGAAAAAGACCAAATAGATAGCAAAAGAATACTAGGAAAGCAAGCAAAGCTGATTATGAAACACTTTTTCGAGCAATAATTTAACTCCCTTGCTTTCCAATACATGCTTTTGCATGGCATGGCCAGGTTGATCTTTCCCAACACGCTTTGCTTTTTTATTTTGATTTTTTTTTCATTTCCCATTTGCAATTCTTATCGTATGGATTTGTCTTTTGCCTCCCTAATTTTTATGTTCATAAAGTACTGCAGAAGATAATTAGAGAAGTCATCTATATTTACCTGGCTGCAACCTTATGTCCTCCTTTTGTGCTGAACATTGAAAGATCCCAGCTTTGAGCTCATCAATCCCAACAAAAGACTAAACCCTTACTAGAAAGATTCGCGAGGATCATCATATTGTAAATAGAACAGACCACATATCAAAGAAAAAAAAGTTGCATAGGATGTAATAATCCTTTCAGAGATCTTTCTTCTTAGCTGTTGGCCAATTGATCATGTCTTGTTTAACTCCAATCACTCCTAAAGGAAAAACATTATGCCCCCACAACTTTATTTGAGGAAGCACGCAAAATCTTCTCTCTTTCGAAGACATGAAATGGTCAAAAAGCATGAGGCATTCAAAATAATTGTGGGTGCATGTAGCAGACTGTCAGAACACATGGACCCACCCCGTCAACTATCCTGAACACACATCTGAAATCTGAACGACCCCAATGGATTGTACATATCTTGTCCGGTACTACCCATCGATTACTTTTTCCAGGAGTAACAATTTTGTGATCTTACTGTAAAAATAAAATAAATAAAAAATCTTCTAGTCTTCTGATAAACACATTGATCTTGGGTTCATGGAATTGCGATCTCAATCGACCCAAAGATGAAAAAAGTTGAACTTGAAAGCTGTCTTCTCTTGGAAAAGCAAAGGAGATTCCAAAACGAAAGCAAAAGATGACCATGTGACCAGCGAGCATATATTACAGTGCTCATCCCTCCTATAAAGCAAAAGCCAAAAAGTGGAAGAAGAAGAACAGCAAAAGCAGGACGGTGATGTTGAGGCTTGAACTGAGCGCACCCATCCGCTCTGTCTCGGTTCTTCCAATGACAGAAATCCTAAGCTAAGCAGAGTCTCCAACGAGTCCAGAACATTTATACTTCCTCGTTTTCTTGTTTCGTAATGGGTTTCATTTATCAAATCTTTCTCATATTTCTGGCGCTCACGCCGTACGCTCTGTGCCAAGTTACTGGTAAAACCTCCATCTTCGAGTTTGCTTCTGTTTCTCGGATTACATGAACCAGTTTTCAACCGAAAGTTTGTTCCTTTGACTCGCTAAGTTCAAGAAATTCGTCCCTTTTTCACATGCAGAGTTCTCAGTATAGACTGCGGAGGACCCGGCAACCACACAGACCCGACAACAGGGCTCACATGGGTGTCGGACACGGGTCTCATGAGCTATGGCAAGTCTTCGGCGTTGCAGAATTCCAGTGGAAGCTCGCGGCAGTATCAGACACGCAGGGACTTCCCAATAGACAGCAAGAAATACTGCTACACCCTCCCAACCGAAGAGAGAAGAAGATATATCGTCCGTACGACGTTCTTGTACGGCGACCTTGCAACCGAAGCGACGTTCCCCAAGTTTGAGCTCTACTTGGACACGACCAAGTGGACGACCGTGACCATCTTCGACGCTTCCCGAGTTTACGTGATGGAGATGATCATACGAGCACCTTCTGAATCGGTCGATGTGTGCGTATGCTGTGCGACGACTGGGGCTCCGTTCATTTCCACTCTGGAGCTCAGGCCATTGAATCTCTCGATGTACGCCACTAATTTTGAGGACGACTTCTTCTTGGAGGTGGCGGCGAGGGTCAACTTCGGGGCTCTGACGCCGGATTCTCTGAGGTAAAAGGCACTTGCCCGAAAAGGTTACTTTTTATCCGCGGTAGATGTTTAGCTGAAGCCAGCAGCAATTTTGAATTTTGTGAACCTTGGTTGCCATTGGATTGTCGCAATTGATAGAGTAAGCTTAAATAGTGATGAATATGACAATGGCTAACTTGTTTTAGTTTTCTCTAGGTACCCGGATGATCCTTATGATAGAATTTGGGACTCAGACCTTGCAAAGAGGCCAAATTTTCTGGTCGGTGTAGCCTCTGGTACAGAGAGAATCAGCACGTCACAAAATGTATATGTTAATACCAGAGAATACCCGCCTGTTAAGGTGATGCAAACAGCTGTTGTTGGCACGAAAGGGTTGCTTACCTACAGGCTGAACCTGGAAGATTTTCCGGCTAATGCCCGCGCGTTTGCATACTTTGCCGAAATCGAAGACTTGGGGCCAAATGAGACCCGGAAGTTCATATTGAAGGAGCCTGCCATGGGTGACTACAACACTGCTGTGGTGAACATTGTTGAGAATGCCAATGGTAGCTACCGACTTTATGAACCGAGCTACATGAACGTGTCTTTGGCTTTCATTCTGTCATTTGCCTTTGAAAAGACCTCAGATTCTACCCGAGGACCCCTTCTGAATGCCATTGAAATTAGCAGATATGCACAGATTGCTTCGAGGACGGATGGGCAAGATCGTGAGTTCACTGGTTCTTTATCTTCAATAGTGTCAATTAGGTCTTGTTACTCAATAATTTCTGAAGCCTTTAGTGTGTCGTGACTCTTGCTGATTAAGAGTTTGGCACGAACAGTGACAGTGGTTGATGCCCTTCACTCCATGTCCAGTGGAAATGTTTTCACAGATCAAGGTGATCCATGCCTTCCTGTTGCTTGGGAGTGGGTGACTTGTAATTCAATGACGCCACCGAGGATCACAAAAATGTGAGCTCCTCATGTTGTTAATCATCTATGCAACTCTTTATTTGGGTCTTCTGTGTTTTCTGACTTTAGTACCTCACCATCTTTGCATTTTGTCTCATGATGTGGAGTATTATATGAGCTTGTCCCTTAAGTAATACCTACCAATTGTGCTAGTCAAGACTATAGGAATTTTCGACTTATTTAGGATCTTCAAGAGAGTGAAGGAGAGAAAATAGTTAGAGGTTATATCTTTACTCAAGTAGTGGATTGATGGCTTTATATATAGAATATGAGAGGCAATAATACTATCAATAATATTGATAGTTCTGGACAATGTCATGGCTGAGAAGGCTGATCCATCTCGTGTTATATTGAACTATTACAGCTTATAATCTAAAGAGTGTTCTACTTTATACAGTACCTCGATAGACATGCCCAAGTGGCTGGGACCACGCTCGAGATCAGGCTTAACTTTGCTCTCGAATTAGTGCAGCTATTTCCATAAAATTGCCTATTCCTTTTCAGGCATGAACAGGCACGCAGAAGGCAAACTCAGGCCCTGCTCACTCATTTTCTCCTCAGACCTAGTCTGCAAACAAGTCTACTACTCTCTTTTTAAAGATTTTTAATGTTTCATAGCTAATTCAATGCACTGACCTGTTGGGCAGAAAACTGTCAGGCAGGGGCATAAAGGGCATGATCCCATCTGAGCTTAATAATTTGGTGCACTTGACGGAATTGTAAGTGCATTAGCAATTGCAAAAAGCTTTCTTTTCATTTTGAACACCCAGTTTTGTTCATTCAGTTTCTTTCCTATCTATCAGATGGCTGGATGGAAATTCATTTTCTGACAAGCTCCCCGATATGAGTGACCTCGCCAACTTACAGATTGTGTAAGCTATTTTTTCATGATCTTAAGATTTAAGCTCATGTACCTTTTTTGTATGCAATATGATGCTTCTTTTATGTCTGAAACAACCATTTCCTGCTTTCTTTTTGGTGAACTTGCAGGCATTTAGAGAATAACCAATTGACCGGTCCCTTGCCTCCTTTCCTTGGGACTTTGCCAAGTTTAATCGAACTGTACGTGGCAATTAGCCACTATTCGCTATTTGTTTATTGACATTTGGTTTAGATGTGACAAAGTTCTAGTAGTTGAGGTGAAAAATTAGACGTTTATTTGTTTCCTAGATACTATGGATCATGTTGTAATGGTATGATTCTACATTTGACAGGAATATAGAAAACAACTCTTTCACTGGTGAAATACCTCCAGCACTGTTAAGTGCAAAAATTAAATTCAGGTGAGTAGACTTCTTCTTTTTACAGTGCTGAAAACAAGAGGTTGTCAAGAAAATTGTTCAGCTGGTGACTTCTTTGGTACAAAGCTTGAAATTTTCCTGTTCCCTTTCTTGAATACTTCCAAAATTAGAACGTAGAATTTTGATGTAGTGTGAAATGGTTGATGGTTGCTGCTAAGACTTCATATTTGCTAAAAGGAACCTGAAGTTGCAATTAGAAACTCTTACATCGCATAGCATGTTGCTAACTTTTGGTTTTCAATCATGGCAGATGATGCATCTCTATGTTCACATGAATTTGTGTCCCCACTGTGCATCAATGCGATCATTAGAATTGATATCCTCAAAGACAAAAGCAATTCAAATCAGCTTAATCTTGTACATGGAAAACCAAATTCGGAATATTGTCAAAGACACAAGTAATGGGAGTTTCTATAAACTTGCAAATGGCAATCAATAACACCAGAATAAGCTTTTGAAATATTTGCAGATGTGATTGGAGCACATATCACATAGAAAGAGCACCATTTCATGCCAACCACTCACTCTCTGCAATACCATTTGCTATTTATACATCAGTGGAAGCTGTGAAAAATGCTGAAGTATCTGAAATTATCTGATGGCTCTGTGGTAATGCAGATACGGGGGAAACATTGGATTGCATGGAAACTCAAGGAAAAAGATGCAGGTCAGGTGGATACTTGGAGCTTCAATTGGAGTATTTGCAGTTATGATATTGTTGCTTCTAGGCAGTCTGCTGCTCTTGCATAATCTTCGGAGAAGGAGGTCCCGCCAGAAAAGCAATGACAAAGGTGGTCACATCACTAGGTTCATTTGGCTGCATTTCTTAATGATTTGATTGGGTTTGTGTTCCTTAAATATTTGCATTGCGCCATTCAGGTGGTTCCTTGCGTACTAGCACTAGGACTTCAAATGCATATTCAATTGTTCGAGATGGCCACTTAAAGGAAGAAGGCTCGCACTATATGACGCTTTCTGATTTGGAATCAGCTACTGATAGGTTTTCAAAGAAAATAGGTAAAGGTAGCTTCGGATCAGTATACTATGGAAGAATGAAAGATGGAAAAGAGGTGGCTGTAAAGCTAATGGCTGATATAGCTAGTGATGGGCACCAGCAATTTGTGACTGAGGTACTTTCACTTTAAGCCTTTCGAGACATACTGTTATTGTGAACACAGTTAAACTTCACTTGTTAGATGTGTTGTGGGGAGCATTCATATGTGTAGTTGAGGAACTAATGTGCCATGTGTTAATGTAACAAGTGTTCATAGATTTCACTTGAATCCATCATTTAAACCAGCCAGTTAAAGTGTAAACCTCGAACAAGCAGAAAGTAGGATTTCTTTTTCTGATGGAAAAAGAGATCTTGACTGTCAGGTAGTCTGGTTCTTTAGAAGAGGCTATTAAGTGTCAAAACTTGCCGAAGCTTGTCTTTAGAATGACCAGTGCAGAACGTAATAACTGACCATTGTTGATTTGCTTGAGAATAGCAATCGGCAACATCCTCTTGCTTTCTGTGTCTTATTTGATCTTTTCTCTCTTCCTCTTTCTGGTCGTGTAAACTTGCAGTTATGGGGTTTTAAATCTGATCTCATTCCCATCCTTATCTTGCACTTACTTAATTTAATGGACTAGTACAGTGCTTCCAAATGATCATAGTGTAAGCTGTGTCCTCAGAAAGCTACAGCTCATGGAATGTAGTCATTGTTGGTTATGTGATGACCAACAGGAGGAAGAAACTGTATTACAGACTTCCCTCATTTGTTGTAATTGGTTTGGCTAGAAATCTTGCCTGCAAATTTGTTTATCTCCAGCATTGGCTGAAGGAGTCCCTGTGGAAGAGTGACATTGTGAAATCATTTGACTGGATTTTCAAAAATCCATCTTACTGTATCCCAAGGTTTTCAAGAAATGAGAATATTGCACAGATGGTCACTATGGCTTGGGGTTTACTAACCAGTTTATTGAGCCTGCAGATTGCACTCTTGTCAAGAATCCATCATAGGAATTTAGTTCCTTTAGTTGGGTACTGCGAAGAAGAGCACCAACGCATCTTAGTATATGAGTACATGCACAATGGGACCTTGCGCGATCACATACAAGGTTTGATCTCATCAAATGTTCTCTTTGTTTTTCCTGCTTTCCTCAAATCTGAGAGTTGGATAAGAGGCAGTTTAATCATTGATTTTCTAGCAGATCCTGTCAAGAAAAAGCAGCTAAACTGGCTTGCTCGTCTCAATATAGCAGAAGATGCAGCCAAAGGTTTGAATTGCAAACTAATCTTCTTGTTCACATGCAACGCAGTTTTTCAATGAATTGTTTCTAGTGCAATAGCATAAAGGACTAAATAGGTGTATGCAGGTCTTGATTACTTGCATACGGGGTGTAACCCAAGCATCATTCACCGAGATGTGAAGACGAGTAACATTCTGCTAGACATGCACATGAGAGCAAAAGTATCGGATTTTGGGCTTTCAAGGCAAGCTGAGGAGGATTTGACCCATGTGTCCAGTGTAGCAAGGGGAACTGTAGGGTATCTGGATCCAGAGTAAGCTATACATAAGCATGTGCCGACAATCTGTCTGTCATACTTGTTCTCCTGGACACGATCAGACAGCTTGATATTTTGTCACACAGGTATTATGGAAATCAACAATTAACAGAGAAGAGTGATGTGTATAGTTTTGGAGTTGTCCTTTTGGAACTGATCTCTGGAAGAAGGCCCGTGTCGCCTGAAGAAGATTATGGTTCTGACTGGAACATTGTCCATTGGGTATGAGATTTACTGCTTCCATTATTTCACTTGCTAAAAGCTTTAGGCATTGTTATTTAAAACTGCTGGGATCACCTTTTTCTGGATTCTCCACTAAAACACTAAGAAGAAAAAATACATGCTGCAAAATGAGAGATTAGGAGGCCAATGAAAAATTCAGAAGTGATGCAACATATAGTGAAAAATAACTTAGTTGAGACAAGACAGGTGCTGGGGGTGTCGTATTTTGGTCAATGGAAGCATGTCTTGTCCTTCTGTCAGAAAGTATCATATGTGCTCTCCCCGTGTCATACGAGTTTTTTTTAACTTTCAATAAATGTGATCAGAAGGTGAAGTAAAAGGCGATTTTTGTATGTTTCTGAGACACATAAGATTATTGTGCTTACCTGGCATGAGGCACATCCTGATTAATGGACAGAAGCACACGGCCCTGAAGGAGAGGATGCAAAGTTATCAATGTACCTGTAGATTCACTAGTGACAAGACATGAATTGGGTGTTTACTTTACATCAGCCATGAATGCTTAACTGGAATGATCAATGAATGTGATAAATTTTGAACGATGAGAGCCTGAATCAGCCTATCCTCAACTATTGGTAATATGTGCTGCACCATGTACAAAAACCAGTGATTAAAAGAGTGAGGGAGGGGGAGGAGGGAGGGAGGGGGTTGTAACTGCACTTTCAGACATATAATTGGAAAATTACTCTGTTGAGGGAGGGAGGGAGGGAGTAGTAACTGCACTTTCAGACATATAATTGGAAAATTACTCTGTTCCTCAATGTGCTCTCAGTCTTATCCAAACATGAACGACGTCTAGGCGGAGTGCCTATCTGGACAATCAGCTTCATGTTGCTTACACTCCTTTTGCAGGCAAGATCATTGATTCGCAGAGGGGATGTGATGAGCATAGTCGATCCGATACTCAGTGGAAGCTTCAAGATCGAGTCGGTGTGGAGAGTCGCAGAAGTCGCTCTCCAATGCGTCGAGCAGCATGGAGCCTCCCGCCCGAGGATGCAGGAGATCATATTGGCCATACAAGAAGCTACCAAGATTGAGAAAGATGCGGAGAGCCACCTGAAACAATCTCCCGGCAGTTCGAGAGCTCAATCCTCTCGCAAGACCTTGCTGACGAGCTTTCTGGAAATTGAAAGCCCCGACTTGTCGAATGGCTGCATAGTCCCATCCGCTAGGTGACGATGAGCAAGCAAATACTTTCTGGAAATTGGCCGAGCAACTTTTGTTAGCTTGCATACTGATGATCTAATATGGATAGTGTAAAAAACTTTTGAGATTTGTCTTACAACCCTGTACACTGATTCTAACAAAATTTTGTAAAGGGAAACAGTCAGATTTTATGCTACACTGAAGAAGTAAAAGGAGCCAAGGCAGTAAGGTATCAAGCATATGCCAGGAAATGGCTAGGAATTTTCTTGCTAAACGGTTTACTTGGTGTGAGGTTCATCATCTCTCTTTTTTATATTTTTCTCCCTTAAAATTAGATTATTCATCTAATCCTCATGAAAGGAACATTTCACCAGCTATGAGGTTCTATGTTTTACTTTATATATCCTGTTAAAGATTAGCTTATACACACGATTTAATAGGTCCATCCTAATGAAATTAATATCTTGGATCCATTGGGTAACCCATTTGTTACGCTTGGGCAATTATGATTGGAACAATCGATCAATCCTCGCCCGTCGTCGTTCACTTGAGTTGTTATGATTGAAAAAATAGATCGGCTATTCAAATCAATGATTAACGGATGCTAATTGTCTAAAGAAAAAGTATACCGATTGCATGAAAAAGCCATAATTCTGGAGGCTCTATAGGCACGATATGTATCGTCACTGGTAAGTTATTTCTTCTGCCATCACAAGCATACCATATATGGAGTATCTTATCTTTATTTTCTTTTCTTTTTTTCAAATCCTGCGACTCTTGTAATTTAATCCTTGTTTTATTTTGGGTTAATACAAAATTTATTTCAAATAAGCATAAAAAAAACCCCAAACTTGTATACTTGTGATAAATTTATTTCAAACTAATTTTTTGATTACCAATATCTAAAATTACTACATTTGTGACAAATATACTTTTCCATTAAATTGAATAAATATCATAAAAAAATCACAAAATTAATATTACTGTGCTAAGTAATCTTGTGCCTTCTTATCAAAAAGTTAGCTTAAAGGGTGAGGTTTTCCGACTTTTGGATCCCAACTCGTTGATAACTCGAGTTTTGATACTAATGTTAGGTGGTCTTAAGCCTTTTCATCCAAAAAGCTAGCTCAAGGGGCGAGGAAATAAAAATCATCTCTTTCACAGCTAAACCCCAAAATACTATAATAAACAAAAAGTAAAATCTCAAACTAATATACCAGTTAATTTAATGGAATTTAACATTAGGTAAATTTGTTATAAATGTACCGATTTTAGGTAAATTTATTAAAAGTGTACTAGTTTGAGATTTTTGTAGGTATTAATCCATTTATTTTTAATAAACTAAAGTCTTGAAAACATTTTAATACTGACACATAGAGTCGAAGTTCAACCCTTAAGTCGAAATTGAGGCCTATATTCACTCCATTACTCAAACTAAAAAAATCTTCTAATTTCGGCCCCATGTCTTCCGACAAAATAAATCTCCTGAAATCCAAACAAAAAAGGAAGCTCCGAGAGCCGCAAAAAAAAAAAGAAAAAAAAAAAAGAGCGTACGGTTTAGAGCGAAGCTCGGCAGATCCTGTCTCGAATTCCCGGTGTGTTTTTTAAGCTTTCTCCAGCTCGAAGGTCGCCACGGCCTGACGCCCGGAACGCTGTCGTCGTTCGTCAGCCATGCCTTTGCTTAACCTCCTCGATGCTTGCTGGGCTCAAGCTGGCGACACCTCTCCGACTCGCTTCATTGGGGGTGCTTCGGTCATCAATGGTCAGTTGTTCTGGCGTGGGGTTGCATTTTCTCTAATTCGAAGCATTTGGTGTGGCTTTTGTGGATGCGAGGATATGAAAAGCTTGGAGTTCTGTCTCTTGTTTTTTCTGGGTCCGGTGATTTTGTTCTCAAGATGGAGTTTTTAGATGCCCTGCTTTGGAATGATCGGTGACTACTGCTTGTTTGTGGGAGTTGACAAAGAAAAAGTGATGATTTTTGCTTGGGTTTTACTTACAAGTTGTGAATGTTGATATGGAACGTATCCTTGTTTGAGTGGCAGCGATACCGGTATGTCACTTGGCTAACTTTCGGACATTAGGATTGTCTCGTTGTTTTGATTTTCGGAGGTTCTGAGCTCATGTGATTGCTCTCTTTTGTACTGAGAGCTTTAGCTATTAGACTGCGTTCATTGTTTTACCTCGAGAATTCGGTCCGCTTCACAATGAAAACTTTAAGCTAATACTGTTGAATACAACTTCAGTGGGCATGCTGACAGTTTTATCTTGAGCATATTAATTGAAGCTAGTGTTCAGGCCTTAACATTTAGTTAAATGTGGACCCGGTTCTGAATCCGTTTCATGGTTTTTCTGTTCTTTTCTTTTTTTTTTGGGTCTGCTGACACCGTGTGCTTTACATGGGGCTGCTTTTGATTGTGTGGTGCAAGTTCAATTAGGTGAGGAATTTATTGGCCTCAATGATGCAAGGAAGCATTTTCACGCCACGTGTTGCAGTGTAATATTCTCGAATTCTCCCTTTATATCCATGAAGTCATAAAGCACGTGCAGTTTTGATTTCAATCAACTAAGATGATTCTGCTTCCTTCTGCAGGCATGTAGAGTAAGCAAAAGTCACGCTTCAGTTCGATGCTCAGTGAAGAGATCAAGATATAGAAGACCCCAGAACAGTGTTGATCTTGATCTGCAAGTTGACCAGAGTTCATCCAATACAAATGTTGCTGATGGATCTTCTTCAACAGTTGAAAATGCTCCGAGTGTTGATGTTTCCTCCAACAGTTCTTCTGCGAATTCTACCACATCCATTTCCCCCAGGGGCACTGTCCTTCAGGCGTGTACAGTCACTTCCGGCTTAATGGTTGCTCTTGGTGCTATAATTAGAGAGGTAGGTCCTCGCTTTCAGGGTTGCCGGCTTGGTCATCATATTGTTTGCTTATTGTGAACTCATGTTCTAGTGTCGGGGTAATGTCCAAGGTCACATTGGATGTTATGAAAGGAACATTTTTCGTCATGATGCCTAGACAAATTGTGATCTGCTTTTCTCATCTTTACATTTCTTACTGAAATTGCCTTCTATAAGTGGTAATATTTTATCCTTCCAGGTAGGAATTTTTAGCTATTTGTCTTTCCACTTTACACCTGTCAGATTCTAAATATCAACCCAAACTTGCAGGCATCTCACGTTGCCTTAATGGAAGGATTGCCAGTGATTGACTGCACAAAGGAAATATCATGTATGGATTCACAACCAAAAATGGTGGTGGTTGCTGGGCAATACATTTTTGAAATCTTTTTCGTGTATTAATGCTGGGATAACATACTTAAAATAAGGAGAGCCGAACTGATGAGAATCAGACAATGGCCCCTTCTCAATAACATAAATTGATTTCTGAAAGTTACTTATAAATGGTTGGCTAGGTGTATGGTCATATAGTATAAGACAATGAAGCCAGAAATTTGATTATTGTTCTCTTCTGTTTGACACCTTTTCTAAACTGAATTTCTGGACTGACATCCAATTAAAAGGGTAGACATCTGGGGGTGTGCATAACTTAAGTGAGTTTGATCCTGTATGCTTGCATTGGCAGCTCTTTCTTGTATTATGTTAATAACATATATAATCAAATTGCCCTTTTTTTAAGGCTCATTTTATGGAAGTGTGGATAACAGTAATGGCAATTGAATTGGTATTTTATTTTACAATAGCCATTTAATGCTAGTTGAAAGTTCGTTGTTACATTTCTTGTTAGACTAGATGCTACATATCCTAAATGCAATCTTCCCCCCCTTAGATCTGAATAACGAAGATATCTGTCCCAATTCTTGTTTCGGAACTGGACAATTTAAGCATCCATGGACTCTTATTAAACTTTAGACTTGCCATTGTGTCTGGTCACTTACTCTTGATGACAATTGGGCTTGACAAATAAAACGTGTTTAAGAGAATCATTCTTTTCCCCTTGCTTACAGTTGGTTTTGAGACATGGCATCTTGAGTTGGTTACAGGACTGGTTATTCTGATCTCATCTTGTCGGTTCTTACTACTGAAGACTTGGCCAGACTTTGCAGAGTCTAGTGAAGCAGCCAATCGACAGGTACTATGCACTTCACCTCCTCTATGTAGTGGTCATTACATGCATGAATAATTGTCTTTTCTTGATGTATAAATAGTTACTTATAGGGGTAAAATGATATCCATAAATAGTTGGAGGTGTATTTTTGTGGCCAATTGTTCTTTGGACAAACACTTTTCTTTTCAACTCTCTCCTTACTCTGTATAATTCTTTGCAAACTAGAGGTCTCAAGCTGTGCAACCTCTTTACTTAGTATAGTCTCTCCTTGAATTTGTAGGTTCTTACCTCACTTGAACCTGTGGATTATTTGGTAGTTTCATTTCTCCCTGGAATCAGTGAGGTACTGTACAAAGCTTGTGTGTCTTAGTTCTCTATTTGTCCTTCACTTTATTAAATTAGTAATCATTCTTCTTGCTTGTATCATCGTATTATGGAATGTCTGTCCAGGAATTTCTTTTCCGAGGTGCACTGCTCCCACTGACTGGAAACAACTGGACCAGTGTCCTGCTTGTTGCCACCTTATTCGGGATATTACATTTGGGCAGTGGACGAAAGTCTTCTTTTGCAATTTGGTATGTCTAATTTAAACAATGTCCTTTCCCCATTATTCATCAGATTGTCCTCATATCTGGGTCAACTGTAAGGCTTGGTTGTGATCTCCCCCCCCCCAGAAGATATGCGCATGTCATTTGTCCTTTCTGAGACCAATGTTGTGAATTGCAGTGCATATTTTCCTTTGTAGGATTGCAAGTAATGTCTGAAAAAACAGGAGATTGGCTAGACAGATTCTGTTTGACTCAAAATCTTGCTTAGTTCTCTTTGTCCATGAAAAATGCAAAGCACATTTGGATTGCCACCTTTATGTGACAGTTTTCAGATAACCATGGAGAATAACAAAAGGTTGTTTTAAGCATTTACAGAGTAGATTCTAGATTGAGAATAGGAAGTAATTATGCTACTGTAATTTGGGTCAAAACAAGTCAAAAAAAATAAAAGGTGAAAACTTACGTGTGGGACATTATTTGAATGGGTAACGAAAACAAATTAGAAGATTCCTCTGGGACCAAAGTTTACTCTCATGCATGTACTAGAAGTGGCAAGTCTCACAGAGAGGTAGCTTACGAAGCATTTCTCATGGTTATCTGCTTACATTTGGCTTTCAAACTTGTTTTAGGGCAACCTTTGTTGGATTGATGTATGGTTCCGCAACAGTGATCTCTTCAAGCATTGTCGTGCCAATGCTTTCTCATTCCTTGAACAATCTGGTTGGAGGGATGATATGGCGCTACTCAAAGTTGGAGTCGCTTCAGTAAGATACATCCTGGCAGTCATTGCGATTGTCTAAGTGAACAGTGTAGAATATCTACCAGAGATGGCTGCGAGCTGGTTAACTATTCCGGTCCATCTATGGGGAAGCGCCTGCAAAATATGCTTTGCTATTGCCAAATTTGTATCGGTTTGGTCATCTTGCTGTTTCTGCATCCCACTCTTGTACTTTAGATTGACGTCCATAATGTTTACACCATTATACAGAATTACGCAGTCGTTCTTCAGTCACTTTTTTGTTCCTCAAACTGAATCGCCTTAGTTCATTCGATTGCAATTGCAATTGGCGGACAGAGAAAAGAGTCATTCATGTCTAATCCCTGCTACAGACACTTCTGAACTTCGCTTGAATGAAAAGAAAAGAGGGATCGTGTTGAGCAAGGACGGTCTGGCGTCCTTTCTTTTGTTGCATAACTTTTCTCAAGGAACTTCTGTACAAAACTACTTGATATCACATTGCATTTTGAGTCTACCTTTGTATTTTTCTTTTATTTAATTAATTATTTGGATTGACTTTTATTTTAATTTTTTCTCAAGCTTTTTGGATGTTCTGTGATCTTTATTTAGCTGATTTACAAAAATTAGCATGTGAAATGATCTGTACTTATTCATAATTTTTTGAAAATATTGTCTTTTTCATCTCAAATTTTGGAGGGAAACAATATATTGGATTTGGAGCAAACAAATAGAAGAACTTGGATGATACTTGATTTCTCAAGTGACTTAATTAACAGTCAGTATATTTCTAACCCAAGATAAAGGGGAGAATATGAAATAAATATGACAAAGAGACTTTTGCAATTTTACCCACACCCTATTGATTTTAATTTCATCGACCCTTCCATTAAACTTTTAAAAAGATCTATCTTTATGTCGTTTTGCCATCACCGCGTGGATCGTTTTTAATCTTCCGTAAACCTCGTTCGTGAACGTCCTATTCTTCTTTTCCCAACCTTTTTTTATGTCCTGTCGTTCTGTTTTCCATTTTTGACGAAAACGATGAAACCGATAGGGAGAGAAAGCCCCCCTCCCGCGTACGAGACGAGTGCAGGTCGTGGGAGAACACGAAATCTCTCTCCGCTTTCGCCTTTATATCAACTCGCTCCGCGCCCTCTGTCGATCATGTCACTTCATTCGATTCCGTTCACATCCGCTGCTTTCCGTGCGATACTCGATCCGCCTAGGAATCTCCAGCCATGTCTGCGGTAAGAAGATTCACTTTTTGTCCATCCGGACGCCGCCATTTGATCCGGAACGATTTGGGTTCTGCAATTTCTTCGATTTCCGTGTGTGTTTTGGTTTTGGAGTATTGCTGGGGCAGATATGTTCGTTGATGTTAGGATTGCGAATTGAGTTTTGCATTGTGGCTCGTTTTACAGTCATTTCTGAGTTTGTGATGGGGATTACTGGATGGAATGAAGTGACATCGCTCTCTTGCATGCTTGCAATGTTGAATGGGACGTGATACTCTATCTCAATGGGTCTAAGTTCAGAGTGAAAATGCTTTTGTGCCCGTGTTTAACCATAGCGTTCTCTTGTCTGGCTAGCTTCAAGCACTTGCTACTTGTTTTGGAGGCACCCAAAAGATCGGGGTTTTTAAATCTATTGAGTTATTTCTTCAATTCAGCTGAATTCTGATGTTTCGATGCACACGATTGAATTGCAGATACGTAAAATGTATGATTCTCTTGATCTCATCAGATACCCATATCGCATTATGCAAGCGCGAACATACTTGGGCTAATTTTCTTGTTAATAGTACAAACATTTTCCTCAATATCCTCTTTTGTCGGAAAAACTATTTCTTTTCCTCTTCTTTTTTTCCACAAACCTCTGCTGAATTCTTGTAATGTGCAAAGGCGGAGTGTTGATTTTCTTTGTGTTATGTAAAGAAGGAGGAGGGCCGGCCATTGCCGAAATTTGGGGAGTGGGACGTGAATGATCCAGCCTCAGCCGATGGATTCACTGTCATATTCAACAAGGCTAGAGAGGAGAAGAAAGGTGGAGGACCAGCTGAGAGTGGAACATCGCAGAGGAAGTATGATGGTTCCTATAAAGAAAACAATAAACGCAAATACCCCATTAAGGTATCGTCTCAAATTCTTTTGTCTCTTTGCCCTCATTTGGTTAAACCCCTTAGATGCAGAATATGTTGACCCCTGCAATTCTGGATTTGAATGCAGAGGAAGTGGTTTTGCTGCGGTTGAATCGGACTTCTTGCAAAGGCTGAGGTTAGCCAACATTAAGAAAGGATTCAGTACAAGCGTGGTGTAGACGACTGCTTTATGTAGTCATTTGTCTCAGAATGATGATTGATTAGCAGTAGTTTTCTCTCTACAGCTTTTTTTCTTTCTTTCTTCGAATTATATCTTTTGGTGAGGAGAGACCTGTACAGATTGGTGTCAGATTAGCATAGTTATGGAAATTCCTGGAGGTGTTTTTGAGATTTAATTCTGGGAATGGCATCGCTTCCTCCATATATCACCTGGGACTGTTGATCATGGAAACCTTCTACCTTGCTTGGTGTCCAGAGTGTATCGCGTGCATCTTGTTCTGTCTTTTGGATATATAACATAGAAGTTAGTTGGGAGTGTTAAAAGGAAATGCAACGATAATCTGATCACCTTGACAAACAGTTGCATCCCTCAATTGATAAAGAAATAAGAACAACTCATCAATCGAATGCTTCAGGGCTATCTTTCTCACCCTTTAATTATTGGTATATGACTCTCTTCTAAATCTCTGCCTGTTCAGTTGCACACGATCACATACCTCGGCCTGCATGTTAACTTTTCGATCATGGCATACTCCATTTCCATTTCGAAGGAAGTTCCGGTTGTATTGGAGCAGAAGCATCATAATCTTGTCTCTGGAGGGCATACCTTCAGCGCCAGGAGCTTTATGCACTCTTCTTAAATTATTGTAGTGATTGATTTTGCTTGGAGAGGTCATCCGAATCTGCCTGGTTGTACTCTTTCTGGAATGCTTCTGATTCTGAACCGCATGCAATGTCTGTTGCGAAAGTGACATTAGGATCATTCAGAAACTATCCCTACTTGTGCTTTCTGCAAATAGTACTCGGTGTCTGCTTGGATGGTGATGAAGGGTAGTGCAAGGGGTAGTGCTTTGCTGGCTCTTTGTACAACTTGTTGCCTGTAATGAATTGGTGTTTCTTGGGGCCTAAAGGAAAGATTTTTTTTTCCCCAAAACGTGACGGGATGAAGAGGTAATGGCACGGTGCTGACACTAGCAGAAACTTCAGCAGAGGCAATTCAGGCTCATTTACGGGGTGAGAGTGGTAGGGGGACCAAAAAGGTGGTGGAGTTTACTTGAGAAGATAGTTTATCTTTATCTGTTTTTGAAGTAAAAAGGTTTTTCTTGTTAAGAACAATATTTGGATGGTCTTAAGGAGAGTCGTTTATTTAGAAAACAAAATAGATTAATTTAACCTGTTGAAGACAAAAACAGTTATTTTTTATTTTCGGTAAATAATATTCTTTTTGAATTTTTGTTGAGGCTTCTCTTCCTTGTTACTGACTCTTTAAGACTTGGGTCCTACAAATTGTAGTTTTGATTTCATTCATTTTGCCAAATGAACTCAGTCTTTTTTGTTATGTATTTTCATTAGTTTTCTAATATGTAGCTTGTGTTTTCCCATCCACCAATCAAATTAGTACTAATAGAGATAACAGTTTTAAAATTGAGAGTCAGAATGTATGGATAATTGGTTTCGAATGTATGGATAATTGGTTTCGGGGCAAGTCGCTTTCGAAACTAGAGCCTTGGAAAAACTTGTAAGTCTTGATTCCAAAAAATTGAAATTGGAACCCAGTCAACTAACCTTGGAACTAGCTTGGAATCGAATCAATTGATTCTTGATTTGGCCTAAATCAAGTTTGTTTGATTTGCTAACGGTGTTTAAATAATTGGTGTCAATCTACAAAAATAGAGTGGCTTTAACGCATGAAAGTGGACATATTATCCTCAAGATAAGGGTTTTGAGTCCTCAATCGGGGCCCCACTCGGTTTACATGGGTTTTGAACCTGATGCTCTCTCCTAACACAAAATAGGTCAAGACAAGCATCCAACACGATTCATTTTATGTAATTCCTCTTCTTTTCTTTTTTGTGGAGAGAGATAATTTGGACGGATGAAATTTGAGATAGATAGAAGAAGAATCTCTCCTTTTGTTTGGACGCGAAAGAGCGTGAGAAAACATAAGTGAAACCTTAGTTGAAATAAGCACAAGGAACTTACCGAGATTCTTTTTTTTTTTTTGGTAAGGTACCGAGATTCTTCTTTTGTCTCCACTTTTACCCTAATCTCAAAGAATATATTGCTTTTTCTACCCGAAAAAACTATTGACAAGAATATATGAAAATATAAACTTTCCTTGAAAATATTTTTTATACTAAGTAATATAACACCCGTTTCATTCACTAATTCCCAACCTAGAGATCTACAGAAGGTCGTGCACGTAATCGCATCATTCATATATCGACTCCTCCGGAAAGGAAAAAAAAAACTGTTTTCGCGACATGACACTTCACAAGAAACACATGATAAATGTTACCCATTTCGCAATTATAACCAAGACGATGGGCACGAAAGTTGCACTTGAATAACTAAAATGCCCTATCGTCGTCGCTACGATTGATGATGGGCCGGTGAGAGGAACTCCTTACCTCAACCCCTTTTCCATCTCAGCTCCTCGGTGGTCGGATTTCACGACCATCACAATCCATACAAAATCTCGGGAAAACCCGAGCCAACAAGTTAAAGAAGAAACCACCTCGTCGCACGGCATCGCGCGCGATTCGACAACGTTGGGAATTGGTGAAAATTTGAGGTTTCTTGCTGCATGTGCATCCGACTGATGATGGGGGGCTCTCGTTGTCGCCCTGTCGTGCAGGAGTTTTAATTGCATTAGTTTGCAGCTCATCTACTTCACCCACACCCACCATTTCACACCTCTCTGTCTCTCGGCATTCAATTCAAATTGCTCCTCATCCGTTTCCGGCCCTCCAACTCGTACTTGGGTCACCTAACCCTAACCCCTTCCTCTGTTTTCTCGCCCTCGTTCTCTCTCGGTCCAACCTTAACCAACATCACCGGAAACACCCAAGAATCCTCCTCGCTCCGCGGATAAATACCTTCCCAGATCAAACCCACATCTTAGTTTTCTCCGTTAGCCCCTAGATCCGCTCCCTCGTACTCTGAGCTTCGACAAAATGGAGCTCTGTTTCTTGGATAAGCTAAAGAGCCAGTCTTCATGGGTCATCTTGCTCTTCGCTCTCGGTTCAATCTCGATTCTCAAGTTCTCGCTCCTTTTTCTCAAATGGGTCTACGTCAGTTTCCTCAGGCCCGCCAAGAATCTGAAGAAGTACGGCTCGTGGGCGCTCATCACCGGGCCCACCGACGGCATTGGCAAGGGATTCGCTTTCCAGATTGCCCGGAAGGGCATTAATCTGGTCCTCGTCGGCCGGAACCCCGACAAGCTGAAGGAAGTCTCCGACGCGATCCTGGCTAAGTACGGGAAGGTGCAGATCAAGACGGTGGTCGTCGATTTCGCCGGGGACATCGACGCGGGCGTCAGGAGGATCAGCGAGACGATCGAGGGGTTGGACGTGGGGGTGTTGATCAACAATGTCGGCATGTCGTATCCGTACGCGAGGTTCTTCCATGAGTTGGACGAGGAGCTGCTGAAAAACTTGATTAAGGTCAATGTGGAAGGGACCACCAAGGTCACCCAGGCTGTTTTGGCTGGGATGATCAAGAGGAAAAAGGGAGCTATTGTCAATATCGGATCGGGGGCTGCGATTGTGATCCCCTCGGATCCACTCTACTCTGTTTATGCCGCTTCGAAGGCGTATGTGTTTATCTCTGATGCTTTGCTTTGATTGGAATAGCAATTAGTCCGTAATAGTGGATAAATGATAGAAAAAAATTGATGGAATTGGATACAAGGGGTTCTCTTCTGATGCTGAGATGGAGTTCTTCTTTGTTTTATGTTCAACTTCAGGTACATCGATCAGTTCTCCAGGTGTCTCTACGTTGAATATAAGAAGAGCGGCATCGATGTGCAGTGTCAGGTATGATTACCGATGTTTTTATTAAGTTCTGCTTATTTTAGGTTTCATTTTTGAGGATTTATGTCGATGATCTTCTCGTCCATCCTATGCCACTTGCATTGCTTGTCTTTTTCTTTCTTTTTTATGTGTTATTTTCTCTTCTTTCCAGATGTATAAAAAAGAAACGGGTTTGTTGGTTGTTCTGAGATAGTTCTCTCAGCTTATAGCTGTGAATGAATGGATTGAATTAGGTAGCTTTTGTAGTTTGTTCATTGTCTTGCCTTTATGAGGATGCTCGATAAACGTGTAAACTACCTTTTCTGAGGATTTGCCTTTTGATGCTGCCATCGTGTTCTAATTTACTTAATTAATGCATGATGAGTAGGTGGCCATCCAGAAGGCTGATATAGGTCCATGATGGTATTCAGAGACTCCACTAATAACATGCTATAGGCTTATTGTAAGAAGATAAATAAAAGATGCTATTGCTGAGGTCTGGTAGGATTGCCTAGATCATCAAGTCTCTCTAGACATGCTGATTTGTCCCAATGTTTAGCATTTGCTGAATTCCCATGCCCACTTTCTTAATTCTGCATCCACCCCGTTTGCTTGGCCTTGCAATTATGTAGAGGAAGTCTCTACTTTTGCTTCAGTTATGACCTATGTTTGTTTAAAGCACATGTTGGCTGTCTGTCCACAGTGTCAACAACTTCGCACTGTGGTTTGACAGTGTTATGGTAATTGATGTACCTTTTGAACTGGATTTAATTGCATTGGGTTCTGTTGAGCATGTGATGACTACAGGGACCACTAGCATGTTAAAGCTTTTCAATCTTCCAATGCTTCTTTTCAATTGAATTGCATAGCTTAATGATGGGAAATCTGTCCTACTTGTCTCCTTTGCGGTTAAACTCTCTAGGTTGCCAAATCTGTTGCAAAGGAGATCAAATCTGACAAGCTCGTAGATTTTGCTTGATCACGAAATCGGACTTGTCATGGTGCTGTGTTGTGGCACATTGAAACCTCTCCGTTGTTGACATGTATTGAGATTGCTGATAAATTTGTGGATGTCTTAAAGTAAACTTGAATTTTCAGACAGGGTATAAATCTGTGAACTGTTTGACATACCTGGGTGAACTATGAGTGTCTCTACATGTTGTCTAAGAGAAAACCTAAGAATGGACGATGGTTTGTTGGAATTATTTAGAGTGTCGCATTGTTAAGAAGCATTAACATCAATGGTTAGGAGTTGTATTCCATTGTTTATCTATTCAAACGCATCCCTGGAAGAATATCTGACAAATTTTAGAGGTCATCACTGGTGGCGTCTTTGAGAGTTCATCCTGTTAGATTTGAACTCTCAGTTATGTGATGCTCGTGTGCTGGATTCTGTCGTATGCAGGTTCCACTGTACGTGGCCACTAAGATGGCGTCAATCAGGCGGTCTTCTTTCTTCGTGCCATCGCCTGAAGGCTATGCTCGGGCAGCTCTGCGGTGGATTGGCTATGAACCTCGATGCACGCCCTACTGGCCCCATACCCTCCTTTGGGGTCTTGCTTGCTCGTTACCAGAGTCCGTGGTCGATGCGTGGCGGCTGCGATTTTGCCTCGGCATTAGGAAGAGGGGTCAGCTCAAGGACTCGAGGAAGAAGGAATAGTGTGGAAATCCCTCGATTCCGTGGCTCGTGCGCGGGTTATGCACAGAGCTGTGCCTGTTCTGTCTGCGAGATTTTCTTCTTTTCAAAAGTGTATGTTCTTCGAAATCCATGCTTCAGATGCTTGTTTTGTGTTAGCACGCTTTGATGGGATGAATTATTCTTGACTTTACATCTTATGATTTACATCTCTCTCTCTGGACTAAAAAAGAACAAAAGATGAAAACCTTTCGTAATAAAAAGTTTGTTAACTATGTCTTCATTTAGTGTATTGAACATCTCGAATTTCAAATCCACGCGTACATATGGAGAAAAGTCGTATGAAATTCGAGAGAACCATTTTTCATAATTCTCCAAATACTTATTTTATTCAGACCGACGAGTTGATGAATGATTTATTGCTTGTTTCTAAATGGATTCGAAGCATCGTCCGATGATTAATTCTGGCTGGAATTGGAAAAACACGAGAATCAAAAAGTATAATTTATCTATTAAAAAAATCATAAATATATTACAATTATACTAATTCAATTTTAAATATTTCAATTTGGTCAGTTTATCATATAAACTTCTAAAAATTTGCCAATGCAGTCTATCCGAATTGGAAATTACTAACATAGATGTCGGGTATCTTACGTCGCACCGTTGATTTTGATGTAAACAATTTTTATAAATCTTCTTTTTTTTTTCTTTTTTCTTTTTGAAATTTTATAAATTTTTTGTTTTGTTTTCTTTCTTTTCCTTCATCCTCTCCCATCACCAACAATTGCCGGTCTCCGGTGAGGGCCAGCTCGTCTACCAAGCGAGGATCACCCTCCTAGGAGCAAGGTCGCTCGAGGCTTGCCCTCACAAGAGGTCGGCAAGGGTAGACCTCCCAAATTTGAACAACACCCAACAAATGCCTATCAAAATTAGTTTTGAGTATTTGGCGACAGGCGAGGTTGCCCTTCTTTCGAGGATGGCAAGGGACAGCAGGCAAAGTCGACCCTAGTCCATGGCTGGCTGGTTATCGATTATGGAGGAGGTCGGTGATAGGGGTGAGCATCGGTCCAGGGTCAACCCTGGACCCGGACCCCGACCGGCCCAACCCCGCTGGGTCCCTTGGCCCGGTTCTCGGGAGACGGGTTGGTCCTTGGTCACCCGAATTGACAAGATCCGTGCGCTGTGCGTGTTGGTCCTCTGCCCTAGGGTTTAGGGTCGGTCCAACCCGGGACCAACCCCGAATATATATAAATATATATTTATATTATATCTAAAATATCTTTTCCGCATGGGCCTAGCCCATTTTTCCTTTTTTCTTTCTTCTCGGCTCGGCTTGCTCCATTTTCTTCTTCCTCCCTTCTTTCTGCCCACGCAAAACATCACCTACAGAAGAAGACTAAAAACTAAGGTGCGGAGTCGAGGCGGAGGGATTAGAGGCGGCGAGAAAATCGGGGGTTAGGTCGGCAAAGCAGAGGAGAGAGGGGGAACAAAAGGGAAAAAAAAACAGAAGAGAAAGAGGAGCTCAAGGGGGAGAGTTTTGCGGGGGTTTTCTCAAAAAAACGCAGAGAGGAAAACTGAGACCTTCTCTGGCTTGACGCAGGGAAAAAAAAACAGAGAAGAAGAGGGTGTTGGTCTTCTTCGAGCACCCCTTCCACGCTTGCAACTCTAGCCACATCGCGTCCGTCTTGATTATTTTTATGGTTTTTTTGCTTTTAACAAATATGAAATTTCTATTGTTGTCTTATTTTAAATTTGTTGAATATATAGTGGTATTTATAGTTTGGTCGTACAACGTTATATTGTCAATGGATATGTAATTTGAAATAGTAAATTTGCCTTTTCAGGGAATGCAAAAAATGAAACAAAAAAAATTATTAATTGGTCCCGGGTTGACCCTGGAACCGGACTGAACCCATTGGGTCGGTCCGGTCCTTGGTCCTAGCTCAATAGGCCGGTCCTCTGGTCCTAATTTGAGGACCAACACCGCGCGGCCGGCCCTAGGGTTAGGGGGTGGCCGGCCAACCCGGACCATGATCACCCCTAGTCGGTGACCATAGAGGATGAAGGGAAAAAAAAAGAATTAAAGAAAACAAAATAGAAAAAATAATTTAAAATTTGTTCACATCAAAACTAGCGACGCCAAATAGGATAGCTAATATCTATGTTGGTGATTTCTAGCAAAAATTAATTGGATGGACTAATTAGCGAATTTTCAAAATGTTTAGAATTAAATTAGTTAGTTAAAAATGTTTAGTAAGTTTATGACTTTCTTGATAGTTTTCTTAATCACAAGAAATCCTAAAATGATACACACGTAACAAAATTATCCCAAACAAATATTTGGATCGTCAAAAACCCTAAAGTAGTGCATCTTTGACAATTTATCAAAAACTAAATTTTATGTCATCCAAAACTTTAAACTAATATTCTTATGATATATTTGTTCTCCGTTAATTTCAATCAAATTTTATCATAAAATTGTTGAATTCATGTAGAAATTCAAGTTAATTTTTGGTAATTTTATCATGGGAGTATCGTTTTAAAGTTTTTAGTAATTCAAAATTAATTTTGAGTAAATATATCATAAATATATCAACTTTGAGGTTTTATGTTTTGGGACTAAATAACAGAGAGAAAAAAAATTTTTTTTTATTGTTTGATGTAAGCCTATCACGGTGGACACGTGTAGCTCAAAAATGGGCTCGCGCCACGGCGGACGCCGCTCTATTTCAAGCAAAATGGAAAAAGAAAATTCCGTCTCTTCAATTTTTAATGGATCCGGGTTAAACCGATTCGCGGCAAGCAGGAGAAGAACCCTACGTTAAACCCCTCCGAAAGAGAGAGAGGGAGACAGACAGACGGGAAGAGGGGTTTGTGTTCTTGTCGTTGTCCAAATCGTCGTCGTCGTCGTCGTCGTATCATCAAGCGTTGGCGTCGGGCGAGTCAGTCGCCGCCGATGGAGGGTCCGAGTCCGAGCGCGGCGGTTTTCATCGACACGACCCTCGGAACTCACCTAGCGATGCTCATCTCCGACGCCGATACCGTTTCCGACCTCAAGAGTAAGTCGGATTCTTTTCATTTTCTGTGTCGCTGTTTGCATTTTCGCCATATGTGGTCGGTGTTCGTGCTGTTTTGCTCGTGTTTGATGGGTTGGGGTGGGGTTGGTCTTGGAGCGACGAGAAATGTTGGGACTTGCTGATCAAACCTGATGCCGGTGAATGAATGAAGTTGGCATCTTGATGCTTTCTTCGTGGCCCATTTTGTGAATCGATTGACTGTGTGTGGGGCGGTTGTGAGGAGTGTTCTGGTCCTTCTTTGATGGCAATGCGGGAACTATCCATTGGGCCGTTCTCATTTTCACTTTGGGGACTTGCGTGCGACGGATGAGCTTGTGTGCCCGTGCTTTTACAAGGCTTTTGATGCGAGAATCTTCAACCTATTTGGAAATGAGTTTGGATGAGCTCTTTTCATTTTTTAAGAGAAATAGTGTATCTGTGTTTCGTAAAGCTCTCCTTTTCTTAGCCGAGATGTAAATCTTTGAACTGTTTTCACCAAATTGTTTTCAAAATGTAAGAACTCGTGAATAATCAACTGCTGTAGAATGCATGCAATGATCATTTTTTGCTGCCAAAGTTTTTCAGGGGAAATGGATTATTGGCCATTGGGGCTTGGATTGAGCTGCTTTTATTTTGGGAGGGGACAGTGGGTGTGTTTTGCTAACTTGAATCTATTATTTAGCTAGGTACTCTCTACAAATATAGGCATGGAGATATCTTTGTTTGAGTACGTCAAAATTTTTTGTTGTCATATTTGTTCTTCTTGTTGTTTCCACCTTCCTCACATTTTCTTAGTCTTAATCAATTTGCATTATTTTGGTTCACTAATGTTGTAGTTCTGGCTGTACATGTAAGTTCAGACAATCACCTTGTGCAATTTCTAAATGGTTTTCTTTACAAGGTTCATCATTTTCCAGTTCTTTTCAACTAATGCTTGGTTCATTTTGACTCCTAATTAAAATTAAGTGCTGGTATAGTTTCAATTAGTGAGTGACAGCTAATGCTTCTAATTTACAGAGAAAATAAAGGTTGAACACAAAGCATGCTTCCCAGCCTTGGGGGAGATACATGTTAACGCTGTAAAGGTATGCGTGCAAAGGATGGATGATGGCCTTTAGTTTTTAATTTCCCTTTGTTCCATTTAAAGTCGATGAGCTTTCATTAATCTCACAGGTTAAGCGCAAAGGAGACTTTTACCATCTAGCTGATTCCATGCATGTGAAAAGTGCATTCAGTGGGGTTAAAAGGAATTGGTTTCTTTCAGTTGATGCTTCCATTTTGAGTGTCTACTCTGATGGACAAAACATGCATCCTAGCTCCAGTGGCCAACCTGTTCTCCTTGCAATCACTAGTAAACCTTCTGGTGATCTACTTGATAGTTCACCTAATGACCAGCTCGAAACACAAAGGCTGTCAAGGTTTGAGGTTTCAGCAACACCAAAGGATGGTAGCTACCAAAATGGTGACAAGGTTGTTCCTGTCCTTGCTTCAGAAAATTTGGAGGTTGAACAAAATGACAGTGTTGATTGTTCAGACATAAATCAGAACAATGAAATTTCTACATCTAATGCATTATCTACTGAACCTTTGGACGGTTGTGACTCGGTCACGACGGGTTCAAGAAATAAGAAGAGGAAAAATAAAGAGAAAAAGTCAAAGGTGTGCAATCTAGAAGATTTGAGTCACTCTTCTTCCAGGAAGGCCATCGGGAATGAGATGGAAATGCAGAAGGACAGTTTGGTCTTTGATCGCAAGGATCTCTTTGGAGAACCTGAAATTATCATGGCTCCTGATCAAAGCATTCACAACCCGAAATCTTCTGAACCTCAACAGACCTCTTTTACAGAAAAGCTTGTAGAACCTGTCCAAGAAAAGGGTAAGAATCTGTTTTCTCAACTAGGTTAATATAAGTGTTACCTTCCTACATAATTATTTGGCAATTTAAATGTCAGTCATAAGTAAATGTCACAATAGTCCATGTTGTTACTGCTTGCTATTTCATCTTGTAGATAGTGAGATGCATGATGCCAATTCCGGTAAACAGCATAGTGGAGATAGTGCAGGAGATGGTGTCCACTCTCGTCCACTTGTAGTCAGAGAGCAAAACCACTCGAAAAGAGGTATTAAGCATTCTTCGCCGAGAACTTTTTAGCTTAATGATGGGTTTTCTAGTATTAAGTTGGTTATGCACAGAATTTGGCCAGGATAAAGTCACCGGGGGCATTGAGAAGGCTATTGTTACTGGTGAATCTGTAGCTGCTTCCAAAACCGAGGAACTCAAAGCATCGCCAAAGAAAAGAAGAAAGTCTAAAAGATTCAGGGAGTCGGATGGGGAAAAATGCATCAATTCATTTACCGAGCACATTGAAAGCATTTTAACTGGAAAATCTTTAGCTGACCTTCAAAAAGTTCCTGAAGGTGATGAATCCCAAAATAAACTTGAGAACCAAGAAAACTTGTTGTCTCAAGCAAGGGGAGGAGAAACAAAGGCGATCACTGTTGCAGAGCCTCTTGATTTGCATGGGACCAATGTGGAATCTTCTCAACAAGTTATTGAGAAGAATGTGAATATTGAAAGCACTGAAGAGAAGACAAAGAAGAAAAGCAAGAACTTACAAAGATCAACTGTGGAGAATCCACCGAGTGTGGAGATGAAAGATCCAAACTCGGATGGTAATGATCCACTAGCGATGAGTGCAACTGTGAATGAGACTACTAACAATCATACCAGTCACAGGAGGCCCGTGAAAGGTATTGATCTTAATCCCAAGAAAATTGCCAATGTTGCTGTTGATCCTGTGTGCACGCTTTCTAATTTAGTGAATTCCTCTCTTCTCCAGCTTCATCACATGCATATGAAGGAAATAGTGGAGGTGATCCTTCTAAATCAACTATGAACGTGGATCTCCCTAATAATGACCATCTAGATAAAGGAGAAAAATTGTCTGAAGCTAGGGAAGGAGAAACAATAGTGAAGATTGCTTCTCCAGGGTTCGTTGATGTGCATAGGAGTGAGGCGGAATCCTCAGAACAAATCATTGAGAAAGAAGTGAAAACTGATAGCATTGGAGAGAAGACAAAGAAGAAAAGAAAGAAATCACGAAGATCGACTGGGGATAATGTACCCCTTGCGGAGATGAAAGATCTAAACTCTGATGCTTTTGAACAAACACCGATGAGCACCACTTTGAATGACACTACTAATGAGCATGCCAGTTACATGAAGCCCATGAAAGGTATTGATGTTAAACCCGAGAAAGTTTCCTTGTTGCTGTTGATCCTGTATACGCTCTTTCTGATTCAGTGAATTCTTTTTTCTTCTCCAGCTCCATCACATACATCTGAAGGAAATAACAAGGGTGGCCCTCCTCAATCGATCATTAATTTGGATCTCTCTAGTGGTGACCATCTAGATAAAGGAGAAAGCAACTTGTCTCAAGCAAGGGGAGGAGAAATGATAGTGAGCGCTGCTACTATAGAGCCTCTTGACGTGCATGGAACTAAGGCTGAATCCTCACAACAAATCATTGAGAAAGAATTGAACTTTGATTGCACTGAAGAGAAGACAAAGAAGAGAAAAAAGAAATCACGAAGATCAACTGGGGAGAACCTACCCCTTGTGGAGATGAAAGATCAAAACTCTGATGCTTTTGAACCAACAACAATGAGTACCACTCACACTACTAATGAGCATACCAGGTACATGAAGCCCATGAAAGGTATTAATGTTAAACCCGAGAAAGTTGCCCTTGTTGCTGTTGATCCTGTATATGCTCTTTCTAATTCAGGGAATCCTTCTCTCTTCTCCAGTTCCATCACATACATCTGAAGGCAATAATGAGGGTGGTCCTCCTCAATCAATCATTAAGGTGGATCTCCCTAGCAGTGACCGTCTAGATGAAGGAGAAAACAACTTGTCTCAAACCAGGGAGGGAGAAACGATGGTGAGGACAGATACTGTAGAGCCTCTTGATGTTGATCAAACTAAGGCAGAATCCTCACAACAAATCAATGAGAAGGTAAATTATGAAAATGCTGAAGAGAAGAAGACAAAGAAGAAAAGAAAGAAATCAGGAAGATCAACTGTGGAGAATCTACCCAGTGTAGAAGTGAAAGATCCAAAGTCCAACACTGATGATCCCCTATCCATTAGTGCAACTGTGGATGAGACTGCTAATGGGCATACCAGTTACATGAAGCCCATGGAAGGTATTTAATATGTTTCCTTGGAAATTGTCACGGTTGCTGTTGTCCCTCTTTACGCTCTTTCTAATCCAGGGAGTGTTCTTTCCCCTCCAGTTCCATCACACTCATCTGAAGGAAATAACAAGGGTGACCCTGCTCAATCAATTGTGAATGCGGATCTTCCTAGTGGTGACCATATAGCTAAAGGAGAAAACAACTTTTCTCAAACTTGGGGAGGAGGGTCAACGGTGATGGCTGCTGCCGCAGAGCCTCTTGATGTGCACGGGGCTAAGGCAGAATCCTTAGAACAAATGATTGACAAAGAAATGATCATTGAAAGAACTGAAGAGAATACAAATAAGAAAAGAAAAAAATCACGAAAATCAACTGTGGAGAATCTACAGAGTGTAGAGAAGGAAGATCCAGACTCTCATGCTAATGATCCACTACCCACTAGTGCAACTGTGAATGAGACTGATGATGGGCATACCAGTTACATGAAGACCATGAAAGGTACTAATTTGAGTCAGTAGAAAATTGTCGTTGTTGCCTATCCTCTTTACACTCCATCTAACCCTGGGAATCTTCTTTTTTCTCCAGCTCCATCACACACTTATGAAGGAAATAGTGAGGGCAACCCTCCTCAATCGATTAGGGATGTGCTCCCTAGTGGTGACTATCTAGCCAAAGTGAACAATCATGTGAAGGCAGTGAATCAAAGTGACATAATCAATTTCAGTGATTATTTTGCACCAAGGCAAGTCCAGCAAGAAGCTTTGGCTCCTGGCAATTCTGTTGTTGATGGAGGAACAAAAGAAAATAGAGCAGTTAGAAAGGTCAAAAGCAAAAGAAAAAAGAAAGCTGATGCAACTGTTGATGGCAGCTCATCTGGGTTGCAGAGTTCACTTATATCAAATGGTCAACAAGATGGACTAAAATCTCCTACTGGTAACTCCTACTCAATCCAACTTCAAGAATCACTAGCTATTGACAAGAATGAGCCATCAGGTAACTCCAGGAAGGAGCCTCCTGTAGGTCCTGGAAGTACAGACCTGTCTTTGTTGTCTTCAAACTCGGATAAGTTTAAGATTATCGCTGAACAAGCTCCAGGGGCCAAAGTGATTGTTGTTACTCCTAGTCTAGAGAAAGACAGTGAAACATCAGCTGCATCAGGTTCTGACATGAAAAGAATCAAGAATGTTAAAGCAGGCAACAAGAGACGCTCAGGAGTTGACCGTTATCGTCTGGCTTTTAGGAAATCTTCTCACCAGCATACTGAGGAAGTTGTCGACACCTCAGAACGGAAGAAAAGCTTGTTGGCAACATCAGTCGCAATTTTTGAGGACGAAGGCAGTGGGAGTTCTGCAGAAGCCGAGGGAATTGAGGATTCTGATGCCAGCACCAGGACACCATCAGATAAGCTGTTATCTGACTACTCGGATGGCGACAGTAATGCAAATCTGAACTCACCTATGGATGGTAAACTTCGAATCTTCTTTTTTTTTTCCCAGGAATTAGTTGGGCCTGCCATGTTAAATAAAATCTACTAGCTGATGAGTTTTAATTTTAAAAATCTCTCTTTGGCTGACCACTATCTAGAACTAGTAATAGCTAATGTCTTTTTTTCATGAATTGCCTCAGGGAACCTTTCAAGAAAAGATGGTGGTGGGAGTAGCATGAAGAAATCACAGTAAGTATATGCAATTGATCTGTGTCAAGACCTTTCTTGCTTTTAGAAGAAGAGACCAAAAACATACAGAACTTTGTATAGACGGGTTGCCATTTCAAATTGTCCTTGTGGATGCTTTTACATATATTTTGCATTTTGTTATTGAGTGATTTGACAGTTTTATATGTTTGATGTATGGTGAGCGTGAGTTAGATTCTTCATCCATCTCATTATTACATGGCAAGTAGTGTCACTGAACTAGATCACACCTCCCTATTTACTGAAATGGCTTCCTTACAGCATTCTCTTGCTCTTTTTGCAATAGGTCCTCAGACAGAAAGGATCTAACCCTCAACAAGATCCTCAGGAGTTCGAGCAGGTACAAGAAGGCCAAGCTAGCTGCCTCTCAATCGCAGCTTGAAGACTCTGAAAGCCAACCACTTGAATTTGTGCCTGATAGTCAAGCCAATTCATAGTTGGCTCTGTGAAATACGACAGGTATAGAAGGCAGACCTCAAGAAGGTCGATTTGGAGGATGAGTCATACATCATAACCTTCATAAATTTTGACGTTTGTGTTTTTTGTTGAGCTCGTGTTCACCCATTTTCTCCATTTTATGCTACTTCTCAATGATCCTGAAAGTAGCTTAAAATGCATTTTGCTGGAAAAGAGTTACTCATGGTTGACACTGCTGTCCTGAAGCCGACTCTTTCGGAGTCATTGTGTCCGGTTCAGCCGGGGGTTAATGAAATTTTCCTCTGCTGTAATCACCGACAATGCCCTCCCCATTTTGCGAAATTCAGGATGGATGACCGATTAAACTGAGTCTGGTTAATTGGAAGTCTTAGTGTTAATGCACTGATGTCAAAGGTCCGATGGAAGTTCTCTTTTGCCGTTAATTGCCTTTGATTATGTTTCTTTACCGGGTTGATCGACTTATATTTTCCATGTGCTGTCTGTCTTTGTTTTCGAGGCGTGGATAACTCCAGGTGCCAAAACTTGGAATGAGGAGGTATTTGAAGTGTTAAAAGTTAAGAAAAGTATATCTAAATGTCAAAATTGGAGAAAAATATATCACTTAAGTGTCAACGGTGAGAAATTCCGGTCAAAAGTTTTTTTGGTGAGATAAGTGCAAAACGATGACGTGGCTAAATAAGCTAAAAACAACGTTGTTTTGTACATTAACATGGCTAGCAAGTCGAAAATGATGTTTTGCCTGGGATTTGAATTTAAATACAAATATTAATTAAATTATATCAAAAATTAAATTATTTCAAAAAACAAGGGGATTGCATAACTCGGCGATTGTCGGCGCCTTATAGTTATTGGGTAGGGCTAGCGATGGTGAGGTAGCAGTGTGGGCTCCCGCAACCTTTTTTTTTCTTTTTAATTGAGTTTTGAAATGATTTAATTAATATTTATATTAAAATTCAAATCTGATGCAAAACGATGTTGTTTGGGTATACTAAACTATTTGAGGAGCCACTAAGCAAGTTAAATTAGTAAAAAATGTCACGTGGGTTTCCTAAAACTTTCGTTGGAATTAATACTGAAATGTCTCAATTTAAAAAAATATATAATATTTAAATTTACCTTCCATAACGTTTGATACTTAAATATCTTTATTTACACTTGTGCTGTTCCTTTGCCCTTTATTTTCTTCATAATATTTTTCGGTTTATTACTTGGTATACATACGAGAATCTTCTATCGTATAATACCTGAACTAGAATCTTCCAAGCAGTCATGGACGTCAGATCGTGGCGTGTTGCACTCGTTCCACTTCCATTCCTTTTTTGTCAAACCACTGCTCATGAGCTGTGAATGGACGTCGACACCGTGTCCATTTCATTTATTTTGGTACCATAACAAGCTCTGAATCAAGGAGGCAGTTAATTTTCAGGAAAATTATCTAAATTGTCAATAAATTTAAAACAAATTGACATTGTTAAAAGATTGGAGATTGAATTGACTGTTCTATAATAATTTTAGAATTTTTTGCACAGTTATCTCGTTAAATTTCACCACTTAGTCAGCCTAGTCTAGTGAAAATTTCCACCTAAAGTCACCCTAATAGACTCTCTATTACATTCACAGATCAGAGGATGCAAACTCAACCTAAGATCGAACGCTGTTGACGCCAGCAATTTGTGTGGTCTGCGTCCACAGCGCAGGATAAATCTAAATAAATCATAAAGAGCATGGGAAAGTTAGGATGAAAAGAGACGTCTAGGGGAGAAACCATTGTACATAGTAGTGTTAATGGCCATATGTTTTTTACATCTTCCAGCACATGAACCATGAACAAGATTTAAAAAAAAAAAATGGGACAAGAAAAATTTCCATTGACAGAAAGTGCAGGTACATGAAATATATAAGCGCCGCTACACTTCCACAAAAACCCAGTTCTTTTCTAGCTGCACTTTTAACTTTCACTGAGATCTCATCTTGTTGATCTGGTTCAAAGCCGGTTGCAAGATATTGTAGAGCACCCACAAGATGGCCGGCGCCACCACGAACAGCAAGAGCTGCCCTCTGTTGTCGCTTCCGGAGGCCTCGGCGATCGCCGCCAGCTCGGCGGCCGAGGCATCCTGACCCGGCCCGAACCCATATCCGACGAGCCCACCGAGCCCGATGATCACCCCCTTGGTGCTCCTCATCCGGTTGATCTGGTTCAGCGCCGGCTGGAGGATGTTGAAGAGGACCCAACCGATGGCCGGGATGATGGGCAGCAGCAGGGCGAGCCCGCGGTTGTCGCCCTCGGCCAGTTCGGCGATCTGCTGGGCGGCGAAGGCCGGGTCGGCGTGGCTGAGCGTGGAGAAGACCGCCGCGGCGATGGCGGAGCCGGCGAGGGTTTGGGCCGGCTTGGAGGAGGTGGAGAGGAGGCCCGCGGGGAGGTTGAGGAAGTTCGGCTTGAGGGATGGCTTTGTGGGGTTGAGCTTGGGCTGGGAGGTGGGGCTGGTGGCCAAGCACTTGGCGTTGAGCATGGCCATGGTGGACACTGTCGCCGCCATCGGTGGAGGTTGTCTTCGAGCTTCGGAACTTGGAGACTTGAGCTTGAGCTTGAGCTTGAGTTTCTGGTGGTGGGGAATTGAGGAGGAGTTGATGGTGATGAGATTGAGAAGTAAGAAAACGGAAAGGAGTGGTGCCAGGTAAGACGGGAAGTGGCCAATGGGATCGTGCTCTTTGGATTCGAGGCTTATCTGGAGAGACTGAATGGAGGGCTTTGAGCCTTACGTTGGATGGCCCACTTGGGTATTTTCTTATCCCTTCGTGGGGTTAGCGATCGCCTTTGGAGAGTATTTGATATGATCATCTTGCGGCCTCATGGTACTACTGGTGAAAGTAGAGGACGCACTAGGGTGTGTTCTACGTGTTCTTGCTTGTGTGTATTTATTATCGGGATAATGACACAAATTATTTAGGCATCCCCAAACTATTCAATATAATCTCCAAAATTTTTAGTAACTGTTTAATATAATCCTTAAACTATATGAAGCTTTCCTTGTATTGAACGAATTAAAGTTCAGAGATGATATTGTACATTGGACTAAAATTCATGAATCGCATTAAACAGATTAAAAATTCATGAATAATATTGAGCCAAAGTTCGTGAACCAATGGTGTCATTTTCCCTTCATTGTTTATATTGATGTTTTGTCACTATCAAATTGTCATTTAAATCTATGATATTGATGGTGATAGCAAGGCATGAAAAAATAGTGAGATCAACTCTTTGTTGCCGTTTTACTAAACTATGATGTGTAAGTTTGGGCACATTAATTATTGGTCGTTCATGACAATGGTGGCGATGCAGAGCGATTCACAATGCAATTGTATGGTCGATTGAGAGAGTGAGTGAGGTTGTACCCGATCAATGGATGGACCCAGTGAGCTCGGACCATGTCCCGAAGCGCCTAGTGATGATAGTCGGGTAGGCCGGACCTGGCGGGGCTCAGGCGGGACCCCCTTCCTCCCCACACCTTCAATTCCTTGACAAAGGGGCTAATTGGGAATCAACTTCTTTAGCACTTCCAGGCCCATTAGCCCTCCCCGGAATAACATTGTTCCAACTAGGAAAGGCCCATGGCCCAAAGTTAAGAAGAGCCCGTAAACCATTGTCCGTTGGGCTTAAGCCGTACTTATAGAATTTCCCCCACATGACAAAAATCACATTGCAATTATAACATCAAATAAAAACGTGACAAAAAATTGGATGACTCTCGACGCCAAAGATATATATTTTTCAAGAATTTGAGGTGTTTAACATTTTGTAAATTTCTCTTTAAAACTAAAAGTAAGGCCATTTCAAATTTCATTGGAGAGAAACAGAAGTAGAAAATTAGTTCCGCCGTTGCTCCTCTTTGCGTTTTTGCTATTATAAGGGGTGAATCGTAGTTGGGTCATGTCATAACTAGATCATTAAGTACTATAAAGTAGATCCTCAATAATACATGCTTTAAGGCCGCAGCACCTCTGACTAATCAAAGCTATAGTTATTATAATGCTTAAAAAGCTCCGATACCTTTACGATGACTCTCTATTCCTTTTATATTAAATTAAATTAATATTATGAAAATCACAAATTAATTACTTATGATAAATGAAGAATAAAAATCCCAAATTCATATACTTGTCATTTACCACATATCATCTAACTTAATAATTTAACGATAAAATTTAAAAGAAACCAATATATGTTAAATTTATCATAGATGTACTGATTTTGAATAAATTTATCATAAATTTACTGGTTAATAAGGATTTTTGGCGATATTAACTAAAAAAAAAGAAAAAAATGTTTATGGGTTCCACAATATTTTAAAAAATTAAAAATAGAATTGGGGAAAATCAACCTTTCCGACCCATGATGTTGGAGCCATTAGCATCAGCATCTTCCACTCCTCAAACCTCCTCCTTTCGACAGCACTCAGCACTATACAAAATGCCCAAAAACCCTCTCTCCTCCTAAAACCTCTCTCTCTCTCTCTTCTCGCCATCACCGACCTTCCTTCCTTGCGTCCCTCAACCATGTCCCATTTTCTCTCGGTCGCCGCGGCGAACCCCGTCCTCCCCACCTTCCCTCGGCCCGCCGCCGCGACCCCCGTCCTCCTCCGCCGCTCGCTCTTCTTCGGCGGTCTCTCGTCTCCTCCCCGGCCGCCTGCTCCGCTCCATCGCGGCACGCTCTGCGTCGCTCGCCTAGGGTTCAATCCCGACCCCGAGAGCGCCGAGGTCTTCGTCAGGGAGCTCTTTGGCAGGGCCGAGGGCTTGCTCTACACGATCGCCGATGCTGCCGTCTCGTCCTCCCCGGATGCCGTCGCGAGCGATACGGTCGCTAAGCAGAACGGCGATTGGCTCTCTGGAATTACTAATTACATGGAGAGTGTTCTCAAGGTGTGCAGAATCGACTTTGAAGCTAATTTCAGCAAATATGTGGTTTTTGCTACTGTTCCTTAGTTTGTGATTGATTGGCCGATGTCGAAACTTCTTATGTAGGGGGAGTTTCTATTGAAGGATTGCTTTGAGATGCTGAATTGTGGATTTAAAAAAGAAGCATGAATGACTGGATACTTGACTGATGAATCGTACGAATAGAAAATAAACAAGTTAGGATTGAGATTCTTTTTTTTATTATTCTTTTAACGAATTTTGGCACAATATGAAAAAAGAAGCAAGAGTTAGATTGGAGTCTCATTACTTGGAATGTCTAAACTTAGTCTTGAATGACATCTCTTCCCAACGGTTCTCTTGCCCAGACCCTAGCTTTGAGCTCTTAAGAGTGATAGCTCGGAAATTGCTATGCGCAAGTTGCGCCAGTTAGGATCATTAAGTTGGAAGAATCTATCTCTAGATCATTCTATGTTGGGCCACTTAAGAACTTCCATGGATAATGCCTTCCTGAACCTAATTGTCACTGCCAAACTATTTATTGTGTTGCATAATTTTACACAACTTGTTTAAGTTGTATGCTGTACGAATTTTTACTTTTATTTTTAATAAATGGGCAATAAATATTAAACCTTTGTCTCAAATGTCTCTATTTCAGGTCCTCAATGATGGGCTTTCTACTTTGCATGTCCCATATGCGTATGGATTTGCAATTATTCTCCTGACAGTACTTGTCAAGGCTGCTACATTTCCCTTGACAAAGAAACAGGTTTGCTTTTTTTTAACTAGCGAGTGGTTAGAGGAAGAATATTTGTATATTATGTCCTTTACCTCATATAGAGTGTTCTTTGCAACTGCAACATCTTGTGGTTCCTATCACATCTTTGGTCTTTGAACCCATATGTGGATGGTACTGTAAAGTGCCTCTGCCACATCTATTTGTGGCAAGTACATTTTTTTTTTCGTACAGCACTGTAAATGAGTATTGAAATTCTTTCCTCAGGTAGAATCAGCTATGGCAATGCGCTCAATGCAACCACAGATAAAAGCTATTCAGGAACGATATGCGGGTGATCAGGTGGGAGTTTAATTGTTCTTTCATCACTTTTTCAGGGTTTCCTCAGAGCTATCGCCTGTTATTTATGTAGTCAGTCTTTAATTGACATTTATTCTTCAATATCTACCTACAGGAGAGAATTCAACTTGAAACTGCTCGATTGTATAAACTAGCTGGAATAAATCCACTAGCAGGTGATTACTATAGCAACGCTGGTAATCTAATTGTAACTGATAATGTTATGAAAAGTTGGTAGATCTTTCATGCTGGTCATCTGTTATAGTTTGTTATTTGAAGAATTAAAGAATATGAGTCTCTATAGCTTCAGATTGATTACTTGTGCTATCTGATTTTGATCTTAATTATTAGTGAACCCCCCTGCTCTTATAAGGAGTAAGATTGGTGAGGGAGGCGGATGTATTTAATTTATTCATCTTTCATCTTTATATTTTTTGTCGTTTTAATGTTTTTCCATATTTCTCCAAGGTTGCTTGCCCACACTTGCCACTATACCAGTGTGGATTGGGCTTTATAGGGCTCTTTCAAATGTGGCAGGCGAGGTAAGGATGCTATTTATTTAAGGTCAATTTGGCAGTTGCTTTCGTCTTCTGCTTTTAACTGATGGGATACTTCCATTGAATAATAAGGGACTCCTTACAGAAGGTTTCTTCTGGATACCTTCCTTGGCTGGACCAACAACAGTTGCAGCTCGACAAAATGGAAGTGGCATCTCTTGGCTTTTTCCTTTTGTAGTAAGTGAATGCGCGTCTTACTTAGTGACCTTGTCCTTTATGACTAATGACAGCTTGTATAGTTCAGTTTTGACAGCATTTCTGTAGAAACTTCACCACTAAGCTTCTACAGGAATTATGCTGACTAGCATGCTTTAAGGAAACTGGAAGTTAACATGTCCTTGTTCATGCCTTAAGTTCTTGCGGCTGTGCTCTAGATTTAGGCGCTGTCACATCTTACATGAATTGGATATATTTATGTCTTTACTGCTCAAATTTAATTGCAGGATGGTCATCCACCCCTTGGATGGTCAGATACACTGGCATACCTTGTCTTGCCTGTGTTGCTGGTTTTTACTCAGTACATGTCTGTCCAAATCATGCAATCATCTCAGGTTAGTCATTTAGTTGGTCGCTTCATTTGATATAAGTTGATATGTGAAGCACAATTGCACAAGACATTTTTTTCTTGCATTCATTATTCTTGTATGCTTTCATGAAAGCTTTCCGTATGTTGACGTGGATGATACACATGCCTGCTAGACCAGTTCATCACGTAATGCAGCAAACCAGAATGTCCTTTTTGCATGGATTGGTGAGGGTTCAAGTCTACATCCAAGGACATAGTGCATCACATAATGCAATGAAGCAAGATGTCCTTCTTGCATGGATTGGTGAAGGTCTAAGTCTACATCTGTGGTTAGGATAGGTCACCTGCATCTATATCAAGATACATCTATAAGTCTACATAATTGCCGAACTATGATCATCTACACAATTAAAATGTTAATCTCAGACGTGAATCTTTCATTCTTTCCAACAGATGGACTCCCTCCACACCCCCCCCCCAAAAAAAAAAAAAAGAAAAGAAAAGAATAGAAAACTTCTTCCCCCTCTCAAACACTCATAACTCATACACAGTCAGACATCACTCTCACTAGCACATACAATCTTGATCCATATATTATTGGGTGTAGACTTTTGCTGAATGTCTTCAACAGTCTTTGTCATGTCTTGCTTTTCTGTGCAGTCTCTTTTTGCATTTCCACTGGTCCACTAACTCTGCCTGTTAATCCTCCATGCATAATACATCGGAGCAGATGACCATATGTCTAGTAAGAATTTAGTACTGGCTCTGGGAATAGAATATTGAGAAGTCTGTTGGCTATGCTTTGACAGTTTGCAAGTGTAGTTTAACATGACAAACGGATTGACTCTTTTTGATGATCGTGAGTAAGAATTTAGGACTGGCTCTGGTAATAGATTGTTGATAAGTCTGTTGGCTATGTCTTGACAATTTGCAAGTGTAGTTTAACATGACAAACGGATTGACTCTTTTTTTATGATTGTCAGAGCAATGATCCGAGCATGAAGAGTTCTCAAGCAATAACAAAATTCCTACCCCTAATGATTGGATATTTTGCCCTTTCTGTTCCTTCTGGCCTAAGCCTTTATTGGTGAGTGCATTGTGATGATCTTCTGAGTTGTGATTATAATCAAATTTCTCTTGAAGCCTACTACCTTGCATCAATGTTCTGTGTTGCTTTCTGTGAATATTTGTTCCACCAAGGATCCATTTCTTTGTTTCCATGCGCATCTATTTGCAGGCTGACAAACAACATATTGAGCACTGCACAACAAGTATGGCTTCAAAAGTTAGGTGGTGCTAATAATCCGCTTAAACAATTCCGCAACAACACAATTAAACTAGATGAAACGCAAAATCAGAAGAGTGGATCTGAGATTATCTCTACCAAGAAGGTTGAAGAAAAGGAAAATTTGACTGTGGAGGGACCCCGCCCTGGTGAAAGGTTGCAGTTTTTGGTTACTGTGATTGCTCATTAATGAATATACTGGAGTAATTCTAGATTTCCTAACTTTCTATTTGTTTGCTCTTTGCCAGGTTCAAGCAAATAAAGGAGCAAGAGGAGAGAAGGCGGTGGGAGAGAGAACAGCAAAAGAAAGACGCAACAGTGGCTGTTAAAGAAATTTCAGTAGCAGATGAAAGGCATGAAAATGAAACTAGTTTGCCGGAGGTAAATAATGAGACTAGACCACCGATGGTGAATAAGAGCACTGAAGAACCTCAATATGCGAATGGTACTTATCATTCATCAAATGGTGGAGTAGTTGTCAATGGCAAACTTTCGAGTCCTGAACTGCAGGAAGACGAGAATGCACCATCACCTGCTAGGTCAGATAAAAGTGCTGCTGCTACAAATAATGATGCTGAAGGGAGTGATAACTAGAATGTAGACAAAAACATGGCGAAGGTAATGATACCTTAAACTGTAGAACTGTTCATCCTTTTACTCATTTCCGACATGCTGTTCGATGACCTGCATGGGTGATTGATTATATGACTGAACATGGTCTAAATTACAGGGAGCAGTCAAAGCAATCAACTGAGTTGCATAAGTTCCTCAAAGACACACAGACTTAAGAGAGAGGAGCCGATGTGAAAGGCAAAGAAGCCGTGTTGCAACTAATAATACCGCTAAGTGCAGGAGACTGGCATACTCTTGTCTTGGACTGATGAGGAAAAGCATGAAGCCCCCTTGAAGTAGCATACTGGCTCAAAGACGACATTCTGTTCATTGCATTTGTGACGGCCTCGCCTCTTCTGTGAAGTTCTCATTAAAATTTTTGGGCCTTGTGCAGCTATAACAAGAGCCTGACCAGAAAGATATGTGTGTGATGTCGGCACCTAAGTAGACTTTTCCTCCTCCCTTCTTTCACTCCGTTGCCAAGTATAACTAGGACCAATTCAGTTAGGTTTTCTTGTTCTGTATATTATCCCAAGTGAGAGAGTATACTCTTTGTATTCTTTGTACAAAAGCAGGATGTGACCGGTAAGGGTTCCTCACATGCATCCTAGCTTAATAAAAACAGAGGCTGGAAGTTTTGAGCTTATCGAACCAAATTTAGGAGATTAAGATTCTATTTGTTTCACGATAAATGATTAGGAAAATATATTCCTAAAATCGATGGTTTGTATCGGTCATAAAGATGAAATGGACGAAATGTATTCTCATCATTCATGAATTCACTGACAGGTCATTGTTTCCAGTAAATTTTTTTTTTCATATTATTAATTTTCAATGCGAAGCAAATGTGGTTGAGTAAATATTAAGTAGCTCCCTGCGGGTGATCATTGTGGTCTTGTGCATTAGGAGTTTTTACCTAGAAAGAGTCCCTTAGACTAAGACAGTTCAAAATACCAACCGTCTCCTAATTAAAGCCCCGGTTTCGTCTTCTAGCAGAAATTGCTCGTTTTCTTGTCGAAGACGTGCAGAATATCGTTGACCAGCCAACAGGACGTAACTTCGGACGCTTGTTTTCGCAAAAGTAAACCGTGTCATGTTCGGTCGTGTTACATTTTCGCTTTTTTAAAGTCATAGAGTGGGCAGTGCCTTGGCGTGTACGTAGGTTGTCATCTCAATCCGTGGAAAAGGAATTTTCCAAAAACGTGATCATATCGAAACCGGAATAGGGAAAAGTGGCATATTCTATACTCTTTCTTCGTCCCAATCAGTTTGCTTTTTGCCCGAACCTTTTCCCACGCCATCTCCATCATTCATTCTATTCCCTCTCTCCGACTCTCCGAATGCCGACATACGCGAGGCGGGTGAAGGAAGTCTCGCATCAAGAATGCCATCTGAAGATCGAAGCGCCAGAGGTCGCGAGCGCGCAAAAATGTCGTTCCGCTCGCTCAAAATGAAAATAGAAAGATTCGATGTGGCAATATGCAGAGGCCAGCCCGCGCACATGGATATGATAACGAAGGATGCGTGTAGTTTAACCTATCAAGACATTTACCATTCGAAGTTGTCTTCCTTCACTTGTGGTGCATCGCGGGAATTGACAATAAATATAACGACGACGTTACTTGCTGTGTTATCTATAAGCAGCTTCGCAACAGCTCCGAATTGCTGGAGTTGCCTTGTCCCCATCGACAGGATCACCCGTGAAGGAAGCTCGATCGGGTGATCGAAGTCCTTACATCTTCGTATGATTGAGAATTCCGACCGAGTCGTACGTTGCTCGTTCTGCCTATGTTATCTTGTGGTGGTCATCGATTGTATTCATGTGTGGAAACACTTTCTTAGAAGGTTCCTCTAACCGGAAGAAGAAATTTCTTGAGCTAATCATGCAAGCCAAAGCGAGAAAGATTAGCAAGCAAGGTCCGGTCGAAAAACCCATGTCATTAGTACAAAGTTAATCTTAAATTTTTTCGATTTGGCCAATTTAATCCTAATTTTTATGATAATTTATCAATTTAATCCATCTGGCTAATTTTTGTCAGAACACTAATGTGTACGCTTGGAGTCTTATTTTCTATGGTGCCTAAATATATATTTTTTGAATTTTTTTTATCTTTTTTTTTCTCTTTTCTTTTTGCTAGTGAGCAGTCGCCCAGCAACACTGTCCCGGCCTAGGTGAGGGGCCTCATCGGCACTTGTCCTTGCCCAACCAAAGCCAGCCATTGCCCATGGCCAATAGTTGAAGATCGGCCACTACTAAAAAGAAAAGGCAAAAACGAAGAAAAAAATTAAAAATTAGCAACATCAGCATCGGTGGCATCCATGTTTACGATTTCTAACCAAAATTAGTTTAATGAACTACGTTAGCAAATCGTTAAAAGATTTAAAACTCAATTAAATAAAATGAAAAGTTTATAACTCAATTGTCACAAGTATAATAGGTTTAGGTCCTCATTCCAACTGCATATGATGCTACTCCTAATGGAGGAGAACCCAAAAAGCCTATTTGGAATTCTACTCCTAATTATCCATTTCCATCGTCCTAATACAAATGATAATCATTGATGATGAAACAAAACTCAAGACACCGACCCCACCGCAGGCACCTTTCAAATTTTACTATCTAAGATACAAGTCAAGAAGTCGGGGCGCTACATGTATCTTAACGTTTCTGCTCGATCGAGAGAGAGAGAAAGCAAAAATGGCAGACAAAACCGTCGCAAAGAAAGACTCTTAATTAAGCTGCTGGTCATTACAACAAAAGACATATTCATGTTTATGTTGTCTCTATACGGTGATGGTGTTAGGGAAGCCAAACTAATGTACATACCGTCAAAAAGCAAAACAGTAACTATAGTTGGAGACCTCAGTGTGTACTCATCACTGATAATGATATGTGATTCAGTAATCAACTATCGATCTTTTCATTTAGATACAGTCACAGATCTGTTCACGAAGGATGGACTTATGATCATCTTTGTGCCAACCATGCTCTAATGATGTACCTTGATCTCTGGTTTTTGGTTACGGTAATTTTTGGAGTTTCTTATGGATCCTACTGTGTATTATTATGGTAATGAATGGAAATTTCTTTTGGCCCAAAAAAAATTACAAGCAAAGACATAATTGTCTGGTGCATCACGCTAATTACAGCATACACTAAGCTGATCGGCATGCCTAATGATTGAGCCGGACAACGGACAGTAAATGGTCGAGTTCTTCCAAAAATCTCAATCACCCGGATTGACATTTTCCCGGAAACGATCTATTAAGTGGAGCTTTTCCACAATGATTTTGTCCTCTTATGGTTAATGAAAGTGTCTGCCCGGGCTCGACGTTTGCTTCCTTTCTGAGGAACACATGTCGGCAACGCCCGAAGCGTCGAGCAAAGCTCGATCCCGCAAGGAGTCGATGGATCATCGAGTTTCGACACCTTTCCTTTTCTCGGACAGAAGATCATGAGAGTGGGGGCAAAGCTCGCCAGGTTTGTCCATCCCTGGGCTGGGGCGGTGCATGCCGCGACGAGATGATTGTGTGCTTTGTCGTGGGCATCGACCCGGCTGTAAGCTTTGAGATTGTTTCCTCCGCTAATGGCCGTTGACCCAATTCGGCATGTGAAGGGTTTCCTCATTTAGGAAACAAAATCATCCCGACTTGTCTGTACCGAGATTTGTACGACTCGGACTTCGACCTTGGTAGAAGGAGCGAGGGGTTCGTTTAATGTAAACTGGGTATCGTATGCCTGCGTTCTTAAGATTTGAGGCATGTTTTGTACCGTTCTCCGATCTTCGGTGCATGAATATGGAGACATTGATTGATCGGGGACGTATACATAGTAATGTATTGCACTCGAAATTCCGGCTTCTCTTTCCTTTTGCTCGCTGTATTTAGGAGGGGGAATATCTTGACGGGTACTCCAGGAGTTAAGTGCGACGAGAGATTTGAGGGTGCTTGGACAATACGAAAGATGCATTTGACATGTGAATTTCCCTTAAAAAAAAGTAAGTTTCGGCTAATATGGTTTATTTTCTGACCCAAAAAAATGGTTTTTTTACCTCTTAACATCTTGAATATTGTAAAACTTGCTTGATTGAGCAATTTCTCAGCAAGACTCTGTTCAAAGAAATCTCTCTAGAAAGCTTGAAACCATGAGCTGGACAGAGAGAGCTCTTAGATTGCTCCATATAATTTCCTTTTTTTCTCTTTTCTTTTCCTCCGTTCATTAATTTTTCGTTGTGCAAATGATCGGTGTATGAAATTATCTTGCGCATCACTATTGGGTGATCGACGTATGAAGGACTTCATTACATAACCAACTCAAAACACACATATTACTTATCATCTAACTCGTTTTCTCCATCGACGGAGAATTTAATGGCAATTGATATCTTTTCGACATATTTGAGAGCTTGGAAAGATAGCCAAAATCCCGCTTTAAATTATTAGCTCCTCGTGCAATTATAGTTGTTTAATTGCATCAAGAGTGTCTGAGGACAATCAACCAGAATAAGAATGATGTCGAATTGAATGTGAAGCATTGCATTTCCTTGGAGAATTATTGCCCCTGGATTTTGCTAATTATGTTCGAGGGGCAGAGATTGCTAAAAGCATGTTTTGTCTAGGGCTAATGATATGTTCGATTTCGTGCTGTTACGGAATTTACAGGATTGCCAAGTACATTTGTTGGAATTTCATAAAAATGGGTATTGTCTGATCGAGCTCCCAGAAATTTGGAAGATTTGTCCTCCTACCCATGATCCTTTTTTTTTTTTCTTTCTTTCTTTCTATGTTCTGTCCGGGAAAAAAAAACGCACACGTAATTTGTGAAGAAGAGAAGTAATGGAAGCGAGTTCTAAATTTATAATTAATGGAATAATATGAAAAAGGTTGGATTGATTTCGAGAATGTGAAGCGAAATTGTCAGGAGACCAATAAGGATGAGATAGACATTCATAGAAAAAAGTGGCGACTTCGTCAATTACTGGAATTACGGCTTTCTTCATTTCTTTTATTGTGTACGATTATTTTATTTTATTTGTTGGTAATAGCATTTCATGAATTGGTCTTATAGCAAGAAAATTACCAAAAATCTTAAACCTATTGCACTTATACTAATTTAGTCCAAAATCATGTTTATTGAATTCTAAACTTTTTTGCATCTTGCTAATTAAGTCAATTAGCCATTTTTTGGTTAGAAAATCGTTGATGTAGATGCTAGTAATGCCACATGGGACTACTACAATAATGTGAACAATTTTTATTAAAATTAATTAATTTTTTCATTCTTTTTATTTTGAATTAATACCATAAAAAAATTCAAATTGTTATATATGTGACAAATTTACACTAAATTAATTTTTTGACCATGAAAATCCTTAAACTGAGGCACTTATACAAATTTACTCCAAATGACTACAAAAGATCCCAAATTAATACATTTGTGACAAATTTACCCAAAAATAATTTTTTTTATCGTTTCTCAAACCGGTATACTTATGAAAATATACATTTTCTTAAATTGGATCAATACAACAAAAATCATCCAATACAACTATGATAAGCGAAAAATCTCAAATGGGTATTAATCCTTTTATTTTTCTTTCTTTCTTTTCTATTCTTTCTTCTTTTTTTCGCTACTGCAACCTACGAGGGTTGGCCAGGGACCCTCATTGAGCTTGGAAGGAAAAAAGATAAAATAAAAATTTAGAATATTTTTTAAAAATTATAAAAATTATTCCCACCAACACCGGTCGGTCATATTATGTAAAACAACCAATATCCATGTCATCAATTTTCGGCTAAAGTTAATTGGATGAACTCAATTAGCAAAATATGAAAATGTGTAAAACTCAATTGATACATTTGAAAAATTTAAAACATAATTGACACAAATTCAATAGATTTATGATTTTTAGGTAATTTTCCATGTGGCGGTTTAGGATTGAAGATGTTATTAGGTTTATTTTGTTAATAACAAAGATGACATTTAAAAAATGCATTACCCTTTTTTGAAAAGAACTACCTTTTCCTCAAAATTCATATGGGATTAGATTTTGGCTCCATCAATACTCGCATATGCACTCAAATCGCCTTGTCCAAGTGCTTTACTAAGTTTATAACAATGTTCTCAATATTGTGCTACACGATATCTCAAATCAATTTCGCTCAGCATGCGAGTCTCATGCTCAATTTAAATCACGAGATAAGTAACGACCGTTGTTTATCGGTCAAAATATCCAAACATAAAAACAACCTAGTTTTTTGAGGTGCAAAAAGATCAGCCATTTAAATGCCCGATCCATCATATATCTTCCCATTTTAAAATTTGTCTTCGCAATGGCAAACTTATAAATAACGTCAGAAACATAACGGCCCGATCGTAAAAGCGTGGATAATCGTTATTTCGAATGCGACTTACTTATTTAGATATCTAAAGTTCAATTCACCACATTATTTTAAAAATCTGCTTTCTTTTTTGCTCCCTAACCTCATGATCATCATTATTATTCATTGACCAAAGTTACCATAGGTTAATTTATGAAGATAGAAAAGAGACTTGCAATATATCATTATATATATTATATAAAGGGGAGGGGGAGGCTCAGCATCCAAGAGAGACACCTCATCGCTTTAGAAAAACGTTTGTTAGACACACACACACAAGCACAAGCACAAGCACAAGCACAAACACAAAGACTTCACCACCTCTTTCTCTCTCTCTCTCTTTCTCTCTACCATCGTCATCTTCCTCATCTCTTCTCTCTCTCTCTCTCTCTCTCTCACACATCCCCACACAACAACAACAACTAAAAAGCTATCAATTATTTCATCCCGAATTTCAATCGGTGAAAGCCGAATTAGAGAGAATCCCAGAATCTCTCTTCCTTCGGAATTCCAATTCTCGGCGACGTGACCGATCCGCAGCTCTCTCATCCTCTGTTTTTCTTCTTCTTTTTTACCTCTTTTTTCTCTGTCGAATTTCGAACGAGGACCGCTTGAAATTCACTTTGCAGCTGATGAGATTGCGAGACGTGGGCGTCTGACGATCCTCTGGAGATCGGTAGATGAATCGCTTTCGTAATCCCCGATCTTTGAATTGCTCCTGCTCTGTCTGTATGTGACGATCGTTTTTTTTTTCCGTCCCTTCTTCTCTGTTTTTGGCCGATTTGACCTCTTCGTTCTTTTGGCATGCATGATCGAGTGTGCTTTTTCGTTTTCTTTGATCGGATTGATGATGTCGTGATGGTTTGCTGATCTGGGTATATGGAAAGATCGAATTTTTTGGTTCATCTGTCGGCGCATCCTCTGTGTTGAGAACTACATCATCTCAGCCACGATGCAAAATTTTGGTTTACTTTTTTATGGAACTTTTTGTTTTGTTCCTTCCGATGGCTTTTGTTTTCGTGTGTTTGCTGGGATTGAGTTGAGATTGCGTGCAAGGAGTTTCTGTTTTCCCTCAGCTGACATGAGAATCTTTTCCTTTTTGGGTTGTTTAAGGCAATGGAATATCCTTAAAATGGAAGATTAGCATTCTTTTTTCCCAAGTTTTCATCTTTTGGTGTGCCGAAATTTCCTTTGGGCCAGGACATGTTCAATGTTTTGCCACTGGAGTCCTTTTTGCTTCATCAGCATTTTCTGCTTTTCTGCTCCCTCTTTATTGGAATTTTGTGGAATTTCCCCTTTCAACCAAGCATGATCTGCTCTTCATTTTGATTTAGGTCATTCATCTGCTTCATGGGTTGTGCAATTTGTTCAACTCTTCGTTTGCTTAGATGGTTTTCTAAGTTTTTCTTCTTCTTCTTCTTTTTTTCTCCTCATTTCCAATCTCTGCTGATTTGATGATGTCCTGCTGTATTAGTTTCAATTGTCTTGATTTTCTTTTGATCAGCCCTCTCATGGAACTGGATATAGTATTTTTACTTATCTTATCTTGAACATTGATTTACTCTCATGATTTGAAGTTTAACAGTGACGTGCTCTGTTTGTAGGTCTCAAACTTGAAGGTTGTTGATACGTATATCGAGGTAGCTATTGTTGCTGAAATTCTTTTGCGTATAAGTCTATACTTCTTGAAAATCTCTGTCAAGAAGGTGCTAACATATGCACATACGTTTTGAATGCTCCAGCATTTTGAAAATCTCTACGTCCACAAAGCTTGGCACTGCCTCATTTAGCAGTGCCCATGGATGCCACCGCAAGTGAAAGCCAAGCAATACAGTACCATGACATCCCTGATCAGCCAGTCGCTGCGATTGTGGCATCTCCTATCCGTACATTTCAACGCCAAACACGGCATTGCTTGGGGGACACCATCCCTGGAGAATTCCCATTAGCTGCTAGTCCTTCTATCGTTCTTCATGTCCTTACGTCATGCAATTTCACTCCGCAAGATCTTGCCAAGTTAGAGGCAAGTCATCCCAGTTCTCTTCATTATTCATGTGGATGTGACTCGAGATGCTAGAATTGGTGTTGCTGCTTGATAATTTTGTTATGTGTTTTGCAGGCGACCTGTTCCTTCTTCAGGCAACCCGCAAATTTCGATCCTGACCAAGAATTATCAGTGACAGAGATTGCTGCTCTGGACATGTGCCAGAAGAGAGCAATCTTTAAGCCAATGACACCTGAAGAGCGCCAAAATTTAAAGCGAAAATGCGGGGGTTCCTGGAAACTAGTTCTTTGTTACTTGCTTGCTGGGGAGATATGTTGCAGGAGGGAGAAGTCGCAGGCGATAGCTGGGCCTGGACATAGTATTGCTGTGACGTCTGAAGGAGCGGTGTACACTTTTGGCTCAAACATCAATGGGCAACTGGGACATGGCACCACCGAAGAGGAATGGCGGCCTCGGCTAATCAGGTTAATGACTTAACAGTCACTGTTGCTCTGCGAGAAAAATGAGAGAGAAATTGGGTATGTGAAAAGTTAATGGAAGCTCATGTGTTACAGATCCCTTCAAGGCGTCCGAATAATCCAGGCAGCTGCAGGAGCAGGCAGGACAATGCTGATTAGTGATGCGGGTCAGGTTTATGCCTTTGGGAAGGACTCATTCGGTGAAGCAGAATGGGGGGGCCAAGGATCTAATCTTGTAACAACACCACGGCTAGTTGAATCGTTGAAAGGCATCTTCGTGGTACAAGCTGCAATTGGAAATTTCTTCACGGCCGTGTTATCTAGAGAAGGCAGGGTTTACACATTCTGTTGGGGAACTGATGGCAAACTTGGACACCACACTGAGCCAAATGATGTGGAGCCCCGCCCTTTATTGGGTGCGCTGGAGAATATACCGGTGGTGCAAATAGCTGCGGGATATTGCTACCTTCTTGCACTGGCTTTTGAGCCTAGTGGCATGTGAGTTTCCGTAGTTTCTATTGGGACTGGTCAATAGAAATACTCCCAACACTCCATCTTTGCAGCTCCTTCATGCCTTAAACTCTTCATCAGCATCTTAAATTTAGATGTGGCTCACATTGCATGAGAGCCGTCAAAGTAGGAAGTATGTGACCGCAATAATTATGCTTACACTTTTTTTATTCTATCAGTAATGAAGCATGCTTCCACTTGAACCTTGTTCCCCTAAACTACTTTCATAGAGCTTTGTTCGACTTGGGATACTAGATCCCTGATGGTACCAAATACTGCCCGATCCCGATATTTGCAGCCTCCAAGCACTGGCATACCCATTGTTTTGTGATCTTTCCTCAACGGTTTCTGAGCCATAGAACCTTTTTTACTGAACATTTCAGGTCAGTGTACTCTGTTGGGTGTGGCTTGGGCGGAAAGCTTGGACATGGTGCAAAGACTGATGAGAGGTACCCTCGCTTGATTGAACAGTTTCAGCATTTGAATGTTCAACCCATGGTGGTTGCAGCTGGAGCTTGGCATGCTGCTGTGGTTGGGAGGGATGGACGGGTCTGCACCTGGGGATGGGGTCGTTATGGTTGCTTGGGACATGGTGATGAAGAGTGCGAATTGGTTCCTAAGGTTGTGGAATCGCTGAACAATGTCAAAGCAGTTCATGTTGCAACGGGGGACTATACGACATTTGTGGTCTCTGAAGCGGGTGAAGTTTACTCCTTTGGCTGCGGAGAATCTGCTAGCCTTGGACATGTTGCCATCGTCGATGGACAGGTTTCCTCCTTCCCTTCACCAAATTTACTCGTGTTTTTAGATGACTCCTTGTTATTTCTTTTCAGCTACTCTTTCTCTTGACTAAAACACAAGAATGCCATTGGCATGTTTTTTTGGCAACCGAAGAATATGCATTTGAGTTTTGGGCAGCCTCTTAACATTGATCATAAGGTGGTTTTGCAGGGAAATAGGCACACAAACGTGTTGAGCCCGGCACTTGTGACATCGCTGAAGCAGGTCAACGAGAGGGTTGTACAGATTAGTCTCACTAACTCTATTTACTGGAACGCGCACACGTTTGCGCTCACCGAATCAGGAAAGCTCTACGCGTTTGGAGCAGGAGACAAGGGGCAGCTGGGCATAGGCCCCATTGCCAACCAGACGGAAAAGCAAAATCCTGAGGGGGTCGATGTAGACCTAAGTTAAGAAACGAAACTGATTCCCGTTGACATTCTTTAGCACCATTTGTGCATATCTTCTGTACATAGGTTTAGTCCTTGATTAGGTAGGTGGGGACTATGCAAATACTGACTTGATTTCATGGGGAAAGAAATTGAACTGATGTTTTAGGGTCTCCAATTGTGAATAGTTGGATGCAGGATTTGTCCAGTTTCATTCAATGGATTGATGAATTTGATTTATCTCATCTTCATTTATCTGTTTGATTCACTGTGATACCGGTCTAGCCTTAGAGGGCATTCCCTCGAACATCTCGAACTGTTGTCGAATTTATTGAGGAAGAAAGGGCAGGGGCGTCCCTCGATGTGATCTGTGATTGGTCTATAGCTTCACGTGGGAGTGTTCTAAAAAGGAAAGCAACAATTCATCAGCCACAATGAATGACCCCTCTATTTGTAATGACTAGAACGGTGGTGTATAGAGTGCCTTTCCTCGTACGGACATTCAGAGTAGTCAATTTTCGATCCGGTCTGGTCTCATTGAGGAATCGGGAATTAAACCGGTTCTCATCTTCTGGAACCATGGACCGGTCCGGTTCTCGGGCATTCCAATGGAACCAGTTGATTTACTTATGAATAATACCCACTTCAAATCAGGAAAAGAGGAGAGAGGAGAGTGGGACTCATGAAAAGGAAATAGAGAATTTTGCATTAATAAAAAGAGTCTGGTTCTCCCACGGAACTAACAAGTGGACATAAATCACTGACTCTAATCTAATGGAATTGGGAATCAGATTGACACTCCCAAAATTCGCCCAAAACTAGCCATTTCAATCCAGTTCGGATGGTTCTGGTTCAGTTAGTCCATGTTGCCCGCCTCTAATCCAAAGAGGCAATGCAAAGCTGTTTGTATTACAAAAGCGGTCGACACAACATACTTCATTTTCATCGTGCCCTCCTTAGGTCATATTAGATTGACCAGGCCGCCCTTCCTGCGGCTAAGTTACTGTTATGATCTTCAAGAAATTCGATGCAAAATTCAATATCCTGAAACACTAGATTCCGACCATCCATCATCGCTCTGTAGGCCTTTTTAAGTCCGGTCAAATTATAAATTGATGCTCTCTGGAAACCAACAAGGGAAAGAAAACAGGCAGGGTATCAAAATTGGTAAAATCTTAAAAGTTACCCTCAATAATCTCGTCAATAAAACTTCCGAAATCTCCTCTCCTGGTTTCCACAGCCACTTTCACTACCCCATTTTCCTCGTCTTCCCCAATGTTTAAGGAAACAGCATCCATGGTCCTTTGACAAGGATTGTCTCCAACACGCAGGTACAGGGCGGGATCATTACTAAACCAGGCAACTTCAACCTTCTTATATCTACAAAAATGGTTTTTACCCCTCCTCAAACAAATATTTTAGAGGGTCCAATCATTTCCATCAAAAGATCAACCAGAAAGGAAGGATGCACGGTGGCAAAATAATCCTCTACTCCAGAATGGACCAAAACATACATATGTTCAATTAAACACAGCTGAAAATTTGCAAACCATCAGCAATCAACGACAAAAAGTACAGTGGCCAGAATGACACTCCACACATCACAGCAAGCCAAAAACAATGAGCTCCGTCTCGGGAATGGTTGTGTGCCTATTATCAGAACTCCGATGGGGAAATGACATCGTCGATTTTCAGAATCATTTTGACCACTTGAGTTGCCAACAAGATCTGCTGTTGCTTCCCAATCAAACTCTCGAAGACATCTTGCTCGCACATGTCATTGGTTCCAACGTCATTGCAATCGATTCCACAGAATGGATTGTTCTCCTACATTTTTGCATAGATTTAACACAAGTGTACATAATAAAAATGCAGAAGCAGTAAAGATAACAAATTAAAGAAAAAATCAATAAAACCACCGATGTGTCCCATTACCTTAATTTGTTGAGATTTAACAGCAGATAGTGTCTCAATAGGTTGTAGTCCGCTATTCTCAGCTAGTGCCATGGGGATTGCATCCAAGGCATCCGCAAATCCTCTGATTGCATACTGTGAATGTACAAAAAAGGGAAAAAAATCAAATGGCAGTGGTTCACGAGAATGAAAATGAATGGATGAAGTGAGAGAACACACCTGTTCGACACCGGGATATCTATCTGCAGCTGCCTCAACGGCAATTGAGCATGAGATTTCAGCTGAACCACCACCATACACAATAGAGTTATTGCGTATGAGATTCCTAGCCACACAAAGTGCATCATGGATGCTGCGCTTGGTCTCTTCTATGATCATCTTGTTACCTGAAGCAAAGCATGTTCATGATTAGGCAGCCACAGACTCTTCTTCCAGTTTCTATTTCTCACCTCATCAAATTGCCTTACAGCTTTCGGTGAAAAAGAACAATATTGTCATCACAAATCAACACCAACCCTTGCTAAAGATTAAAAAGAGGTTGTGTGGTTCAAATATTTGTCTGAACAATCGGACAAAAGAATACTATGTACCTCCTCGAATGAAAATGGTAACAGCCCTTGAATTTGCACAATGCTCAATGTACAGCATCCGATCCTTTGTAGTACCAAATGATTTTTCTCGCACCAGTCCAGCCTGCATAAATAAACAGTAGGATCATTACAATTGGCTCAGAAAAAAATAAAGGGGAGGGAAGTGAGTGCCTGCTTCCCATTCTAGAACTGGAGTAGAAAGGTCAACTGGAATCAAACTAGCTCACTACATCCTAAAAAGAAATGTAGGTAACAAGATTGTCCTTCCAACAAGATCAGCAGGAACATGATCTTTCCAGTAACCATCATTACCATCAAATTATGTAGCACCTATCCACCAGTCCTCATATTCCTCTAAAATTTGAGTTTGTTGACCTCCAACAGTCACCCAACAGTAATGATGAATATAAGTTGGACAGAAGTAGTGAAGCGCACAAGCTAAGGTTCTTTCAGAAATTGAAAAGGCAGGAACAAAGATAGAAAAATACCTTTCCCAGCTTCTCTGGAGTCAACTCTTGGAATCTTGGCACAATTCTTCCACCTACCAATACGACAAAGCCATAAGATTATTAATGCAGCGTGACCCAAGGCAAGAGAAAAGTGACATCTATCGAGCAAAGGAGAAACATGTCAAAAAGTTGAATTATTGCAAACCTGTGGCTATGGCTATGAGCTCTAACTCAACACCTCCGACCCAGCGAACAGCAGGTAAGTTCCTATGCATTAAAAGGTGATTTGCTTCGTCGTCAAATCCCCACTGACAGATGACCAAGGTTGCACCCACATCCTAGATATCAGGAGAGACCAACACATAAGGGCATTGTATGAAAGGTTCAAATTCAACTTTCTACATCAACTTAATTCAGCTAGAATATCTGCATTTCAGATGATAAACCAAAATGATAAATGCATGACATAAAAGGTTGATATCTGCTATATCCAGTCAACTTACCCCGAACATCAGCATAGATGACAGGTGAGCTAATAAGTTGAATAAACCAGGAACAATCAGGGGTACATTTAAGAAAAGGAAGCACAGAATCACCTTGCACTTTTGAACCATGTCGTCAAATACTTCTGCTCTTGCAAACGTAAAGTCTGGAACTTTTCAACTGTATCAATGTCCACCTTATGTTTGGTCTTTGGCTTCGGTGGCTCAAATGGACATGTCAAGATAGCAATCTTTGCATCTTCAATTCTCTTGGGCATCTGTGGGTGGCTCATGTCCTTGTCCACAATAATTCCATATATGAGCTCTGTGTCTTCAAGCTTGCCTCCCACTTTTCCTTCCACTTTTATCAGATCTAAGTTTACATCTCTTCTCTCTAAATCTGCTACCGCAACAACTGCTTTAACTGCAATCTCAGCTAAATCCCGCTTACAACGGTTAACACTGCAAAGATAGAAACAGTGAATAGACAATATCAGGTGAATATACAGAAAGAAACAGATGAAGGATGACAGTTAACCAGCAGAAAGAGAAGGCTAACATACATTTTTGAAGATAAAGTAGTCATGCAAGTTTGCACAAGAGGCTCTGTGTTTGATAATCCAAACTCAAATTTCTGGGAAATACGCTCTAGATGTTCAAAAGCAATTCTAGAAGCCAATTCATATCCCTCTGCAATCCGAATCGGATGGATTCCACGCTCCAATAACTTCTCAGCCTGCTCAAGAAGCGCGCCAGCCATGACAACAACACCAGTGGTGCCATCACCAATTTCGTAATCTTGACTGCGAGATAGTTCAACCATCAGTTTTGCGATTTGGTTGTCAACATCCATCTGCTCTAAAATTGTTGCGCCATCATTTGCTGACAGAATAAAAACACGGGTAAGTGAAGTACAGAGCAGCCAAACAAAGACAAGCAAATCACATTCTACTTCCATAAGCTCAAGCCATCTCTACCTCAATCTCTCATGTCAATTTACGGTCATGGGATTTAAACCAGAAGAGTGATAAAAACCGATATGCATGAGTTCCATGTGATTTAGATGTGTACATCCATAATCCATTTTTTTCAGATAATTTCTAACCTAGATTAGGACGCTAGAACAGTGACGAATCCCCTTTAAAGTTGCAAGAAGACTGCGTAAATAAGGCGCTCACATACCAAAACCTATAAGCATCTTCTAGCAGCAAAGCATAATACTCGCGAAGAATACTTCCATATAAGATCTCAAAAATAAACTAACTAGCCGCTAGAAGACTGATCTTGTAAGCGAACTAGTTTACCCATTATTCCATGCTCGGGAGTCACCAAACATAACTCAAGTTACATTAAATTGCATTGACATAACCAACTTCCTTAGCAAACTTAGGGGGGCAATTAGGAGCCAGAAATCTACACATCCACAGGGAAATGTAAGCTCGAGGCGCAATACAAAATGCGCACGAGAGGGCTTAAACCGAAAATGGCGAAATAAAAGCTCATCAGAGAACTCAAGTTAGATTCCAGAATAGCAGCTCATCAAAGTCTTTCCATGATTAGGCAAGCACCGAGATCCGCAGATCCCCTTCCATCACCACGCGACGAACATCATATTCTTAATTTCGGGCAACTCGCCGTGAGGCAAACTCAGTACTTGAAGCGCGCCATCTCACGGAGAGAGCATTGCAAACGAAACCCACTTCCGCTAAACCGGCGAGAAACGCAAGGATCTAAACCGGAAAGACAAAAAGAAGAACAAGAAAGGAGGGCAGCAAGGCTCGAGGCTCACTGATGGTGACGTCGCCATCGGGGCTCTGGAGCATCTTGTCCATGCCCTTGGGACCGAGCGAGGTGCGGAGGATGCGGGCGACGGCCTTGCCGGCGGCGATGTTGGCCTTCTGGGCATCGAGGCCCCTCAGCCTCGTCTTCTGCTCCTGCTCCTTGAGTATTATGAAGGGCCTCCCGAACTCGTCGAACGCCAGCGCCATTTCTCACGCTCTCTCAGCTCGCCGGAGCTCGCGAGCTCTCCGATGACCGCTCTCTTCCTGCTTCTCGAGCGAAGGAGATGGAGACGGAGATTGTGAGAGGAACGACGGGAATCGGAAGAGTGTAGAAGTGTAGAGAGAGAAGAAGAAGAAGAAGAAGTATCGCGCGCGGTGAGGGTTCAACACTCCATGGAGGTCTATAGGAGGCAAAGCCCTAGCGGAAGCGAGAGCGACCGTGTGACTCCGCGGAAATGACGATGGGCTTTGGGCTTCGTTTGTTCTGTTTTGGGCCGTTTCGAATTTAATGGGCCTTGAGGCTCTCTCCCTCTCTTTCTAATGGGCCTTCGGGCTCTCTCTCTCTCTCCCCGTCCCTCCTCCGACCTTTTTCTTTCTTACCCTGTACCCGGCAACATCTTTTATTTGTTTTACGTCTAAGTGATCTCGAGATCTAAATAAGAGTCCATATGAAATGTTTTAAAGATTTGTTTAGGGCCAACCACTTAGATCATTTTAGGAAAAAAATTCTAAGTCATTTATTTTTCATGAAACAAATTAAGCGTTATGGTATGTCCGTTTCAAAAAAATTAATAATAAGAGAAAATACTTTCCGATAAATAATTTTTCATGAAAAATATTTTCATTTTTTCAAATCAATGAATTCATTTTACTAACTTTAAGCATGCATGTTTTCTTTACCAATAAATAGGTTTTTTATCGACTAATCATTTTCAGCAAACTAAAAATCCAAAAAATTAATTTACAAAAAATTTCTTTTACTCAAACAAGCACACCCCTCATGTATTTCAAGCTTGTGAGCTTAGGTCTCATTAATAGATGGAGATCACTTTCCCATGCAGCATTCCCATTGGTGCCTCCAATCGAATCTCAATCATTATCGTATGTAAATAACTCATGCATCAACTATCGAGATACATCGAGACACCTATTAAAGTGCTTGGTAATACAAAAGGATCGACATCTCGTTGCTCCGTGGAACACCATGTTCTCGAATAGGAGCAATCATCCAAAACATATCTAAAGATACGAGCAAAAAAGGAGATGCAGCGTAACCAAACTGCGACTCGATTCAGCCTAATCCCAATGGCTCCTTACTCGATCAAGAGTCCCGCTCGCGCGGTGCGGAAAACAAAAGAAGACGTCTTAAATGCGCGAGGGGATTAACAATAAGGAGGTGGCCACGTAAGGCGTGCACTGCGCGGGACTAAAATTAGCCCCGAGTTTAGAGACCATGCAATACGCATGCCGTCTTCATGATCTTCCTCCGCAAACCGCACGCCAAAATCTCCGAATTGCACGCGCGCTCGCGAAATGGCGCTCGCCGCCCCCGCATATATTAAAGGCCCTCCTCCCTCGCCATTTTACCTTCCAATTCGAATTGCTCTCTCCATCTTCCATTTACCCACGTAAAGCTACGAAAAACTTCTTCACGGAATGGCTCGCAGAGTTCTGTTCGTCTGCCTAGCTCTCATCGCCGCGCTCGGGTTGGCCTCGTTCGCGGAGCCTGCTACCACCGCCAGTGCTCCGGCTACTTCCTCCTCCTCCTCCTCCTCGGCATTTGCGCCGGTTTCGGATAGCTCGATTGGCAACACCGGCGATGGATCGGAGGACAACGAAGGAGAAGAGGCGGCCCCCGTCGGCGGCCCGGTGCCTGCAGGAGCGTTTCCTTCTCCGCCGGATGGGCCTGCGCTTGCCCCCGGCAGCAGCGGTGCCTCCCGCGCCGTTGGCGTCTCCGCAAGCTTCGCAGTGGCCGCTGTGATCGGGCGCTTCTTCTGAGCCAAATCTCGTGCCGGGTCGGGCCAAAGTTCTGCCTTCTAGTTTGGGAGTTTATAGGGGATGCTACATTTATCCCATGCATAATGTAGGTTCCAATTTTTTAGCAGGTGCAATTTCTTTATTATCTACTTTCAACGATGATCATGTTGCCGAACCATGTTTTAGTGCTTTTTTGCCGCTAGTTGCCCTATTGATAATACACCTTCGCAGTATTCTTGCACCTGCGTTAATGTCGATAGAGGTGTTTATAGGAACGGCTATAACATGTGCATTCCAAATCTATACAAGATGTGTCGAGCTAAACGATAAAAAAAGTTCGACCGAAAAAGAAGAAGAAGAAGAAAACGACAAGAAAAGAATTATGGAAAAAATCATATCGTGGGTCCTAATGCCGCGGGCAAGAAATTAAATTAAAAAACATCCGGGATAATCATAAGGGAGAAAAAAATAAAAAGAAAGAAATAAAAATGATAATAGTTAATGGCCAGATGTGAGATGATATTCAACAACTCTCATGACTATGAAAATAACTTTTCTTTTATAACATGTATCACGGACTCGTTAAAAATTTCATGTTTGATCGAAAAAAAATATCCTCTTTTCGTTTTTTTTTTCAATCGGGCCTTTATTAAATTGTGAATGTGAAAATAATCCGTATTTAATTTTTAATTAAATCATCGATCGGAGGCAAACAATTAGAAATATCAAATCATAATGAGCAATTTTCCAATTTCTTCATGTGCGGTGGAGGCATCCTGGTGCACGCGTGGAGGCACGCCAGCGATTCACAGGCCGCGCCCTACTCCAACCGAATTCCCACGTGTCCACTTCCCCGCGTAGCTTTCGCCGCCCCTACCCCGAGGGGTGAAACCGTCATTTCGATAGGCCCATAGCCCATGGGCCACGAGGCCCGTGGGGGCCCATGATCCGAAGCGCGCAGGCTCCGAAACGGTCGCATTTCCACCTCTCCCTTTCCCCTTCCCCGTCGGCCTGTCCCTCTCCCCGCTAACAATCATTACCCATCTCCGGGGCCCACAAAAATCCCGAAAGGGATAAACAGGAAGAGGGGCAAAAGTTTCTGTTATCGATCGAGTATTTCTTTTGATTTTCTTTTTTTCGAGCAAAAGAGTAACGCGTCGCCTAGCCAGAACCACACGTCTTTTGGACTTTATAGTTATTGTTACGTACGTGTCGATATATATGTTCCGTTTATTTCGCGTCCAATAAAGTCAAATTGGCTAGAGCCAAAAACAAAAAGAAATGATAAAACACTAAGCTTAAAAGAAAATCCTTATCTTGTGATGGATTCGTATAAATAAATTAAAATCCATCTCGTTAAATAACTACTTAAAATACATTTCAAGCGATTGGATAGGACTTATTCTGATTTTTAATGTATTGACTGTTGATGATATTTTGAATATTGAATATTTTCCTAATTTATTGAAAGAAATCATTAATGAATTGTAAATAAAATTATTGGAGGAGATGCGGTTGGTTTGTGATAATGATTAATGATCTGCGATGCAAAGGTATGGGGAGAGTTGTCGCTGGTTTTGATGGCATCCATGATAATATTTTGCAAATGGTATTAGATGTGTTTGATGATTATCTCAAAAGTTACTTTTTAAGAGATTTGAGTGAAATTATTATGTGGCCAATTGTGGTAACAAGTCATGATGTGAAGTTACTGGAGGATAACTGTATTAATTTTTTTAATAACATGCATAATAATGTTATGAAAATTTAATATTTTCTCATTACACGTGTTAATAAATATATTGACAATACTTGTCTATAGAATTTGTATAAAAATAATCATAAAGTGAGATGTGACTATTATGATAACGACTTGTGATATAAACTTATTACATGAAAATCGATATTGATTTTAGAAAAGAGTTTAGAAAAAATATTTTTAAGCCATGCAAGGTCGGCCACGATATTTGAAAAATGATTTTAATCCATAAAGTGTGTTTGGATATTTACGATATGCATGTAATAAAGCTGTCCACGTAACACAGTTGCATTCACTTTTATATTCAATTGTATTTTACGATTCACATAATTTTATATATTTTTAATCGAGTACGCTCGAAACATTCGCAAAATATCGTATATGCGTTCGAAAATAAAAATGTGTATTATACGATCGAATTTATAGCAAGTCGAGGGTGGGGAGGGAAACAAACAAGGACTCGCGTCTTCTTAAATGCAAAAAATACAAAAAAGGAAGAAAGAAACAGCAGTTTGTTTTTTTTATCCAATCTAGTCGAACGTTAAAAAAGAAAAAATCGAGACCCGCAGAAGAAGAAGAGGAGACGACGCCATTAACGCACCATTTAATGCTCTCTCACAACAGTCGCAGCATAGCCTTCTTTAACCCCTTCTCTCTCCTCCCCTCTCTCTCTCTCTCTCTCTCTCTACTGTACTGTACTGCGAAACTCACTGACTCTCTCTCTTTCTGCGTATTAATTAGATCTGCGAGCATCAGCGAAGGGCCCCTTTATAGGCTCCTCCCCCCTCTCTCCCCTCCAGCTCGATTCACTGTCTCTTGTTCCTTTCGATCTTATGTCATTCTCGAGACTTCGGGCCTCCACTCGTCCTCTCGAGCTCCGATCGGGTCCTGCATTGCCCCCGCCCCCGTCGTCCCGGCTCCCACCGCATCGCCCGCTCTCGGCGATCGGATCCTTCGCCGATCCATCTCGGTGAGGCTGCGGCGGCGGCGGTCGGGAGGGAGGATGAACCCGCTCTGCTGCATTGCTCCGGTCTCGATCGATCGCGACCGGTCCAGCCCCGGCCAGTGCCAGGTCGGGGCCGATTCGGTCGTCAAGCCGGTTAACCCGAGCTCGAAGCCGAGCTTCTCGGCGCAGGTCTCGTCCGTCGGCGCTGAATTGGATAGGCCGGCGGGAACCGCAGGCGCCGACGATGCCGTCTCCGAAGCTAGGGATTCGAAGGTGTTCGGCGGGAATGGTGGAGTTAGTGGCAGTGTGGTTGGGGTACTGTACAAGTGGGTGAACTACGGGAAGGGGTGGAGGTCGAGGTGGTTCGTGCTCGAGGACGGCGTGTTGTCTTATTACAAGGTCCACGGGCCGGATAAGATTGTGATGAGCCCGACCAGGGATAAGGGCGTCCGGGTGATCGGAGAGGAGTCGCGGAAGTACATGAGGAAGGCCAGTTGGAGGAGCAGCAACGGGAGGGTTGGCGGCGGGTCTTTGAGCTTGAGGAAGTGCAAGCCGTTCGGCGAAGTGCATTTGAAGGTATGCGCGCGCGTCTGTTGGTCATTTTGTCTTTTCTTTGCCGAGTATACATGCGTGGACGGTGTGTTTTTTTTGGGGTCCGGATGCGAGATGTTAAGATCCGCCAGTTGTTGAAATAAGGCTAGGAAAATAGAGCTTCAAGGTGACGTTCTTTGTGGGGGCATCTCTTCGCTCGTCATCTTCCTGCCTCTTTTTTTTTCCCTCTCTCTTCCCCTTTTTTAATTTGGAAAAGTCTAATGGTGGTCCGAAAGAGGGCGCATGTTTCTGTTCTGGGCCGCCAGAGTGTTGACAATTCCGTTTCTCTTCATGCCTTTTGCTATGTCCCCATTCGATTTCCGGTCACCTAGCAACTACTACAGCCTTTCCGACTGAGCTTTTCAAGAAACTGTGTTGGTAATGCAGGTGTTGATTTACTGAAATAAGTATTTGGGTTAAAGATCCAATAACTAGCAAATACCGGTTGTTTTAACTAGAATATGTTGCTAATGCATTATCGTATGCCAACAAGCTATAGACACAAAAGAAGAAGAAGAAGAAGAAGAGCTTTGTAGGTTTTATGCTTTGACAAATTTGGCGAGTCACCACATGAAGATGACTGTTTGCGAAAAAATCCCCAGAATGCGTCATACCTTACTCAGGATTTACCTGTTACCAGAGCCTGTGATGGGAGCGACAAAGGAGCCTTGAGTCTCTCAGAGGAGACTAGTAGGGCCCCCCTTGTTGCTACCTGATCATGTCATTGGAATGGACTGAAAATCAATGAAGATCTTGAATTCATTTCAATTTCTTCATACACAAATCTAGTTTGTTGTCGTTATTCTTTAGTCACAAACTATAACTTTTTTGCTCTTAGAAGGTTCTTGGTCCTGCTTTATAAAAATTCTGGTCCGGGCATCGCCATGACCACATTCCACACTTTTCCTCCAGTGACATTCATGTGGGCTTGCACTACTTAGGTTTGAGATTTTTTTTAGTCTTATTTATTATTCCCTTTTCATTAGTTGGTTTTTGACTCCTATTCCCCAGGTTTCATCCATTCGTGCTAGTCGGTCAGATGACAAAAGACTCTCTATATTCACGGGGACGAAAACTCTTCACTTGCGCTGTGCAACTAGAGATGACAGAGCAGCATGGATTGAGGCACTTGGAGCAGCAAAAGACCTTTTTCCTAGAGTTTTAACGAGCAGTGATTTTGCACCTTCTGATGAAGTCATCGCCTCAACTGAGAAGCTTCGATCTCGACTATTGCAGGAAGGGTTAGCAGAGGTGGTCATCGAAGACTGCGAGTCAATCATGCTATCTGAATTCTATGAGCTGCAAAGCCAGCTAGGTTCTCTCCACCGGAAACAAATGATGTTGTTAGACACGCTGAGACGCCTGGAGGTATTGAATTTATTTCTTAGATTTATTGTCTGCTGATCTGCTACAGAGAAGAATGTCGTAGTAAGCCAACATCAACATCTTCAGTTTCTCTGGTCTTGTTGGTGTTATTATTCTCACTTGTCGCAAGAATGATGCCTGAGATCATTGATGGTGTCTTGACTCTTAAGATCCAGCCATCTGTTGAGTGACCTGCAACCCTGATTTCTTACTGCGTTTGGTGAGAAGATCTGATTTTCCATTTTGAGGTTGTTCAAGAGGTCACTGGTGGTAACATAAGAACCAGACAAACTATTTTCCATGGGGGTTTATTTTTCTCTAAGTGTCTTGACCTAGCCATTAGAGTGAGTTGTACATGTTATGAGATTGGTTGTACTCGGCTTTGGATTGAGAACGAGAGTTGCTCTTGTTATCACCTCAGTTGTTCTGATAAATATCTTGCCATCCCACAGTGGTAAGACAAAGTCATAATGACTGAACCATGTAAATTACATGCATTTTTATTATTTCTTTTTGCTACTTCCAACATGCGGATACTTGACGGAATGTGCTAGGTATGATGGTTATGAAGCATGTATCAGACATTACTGCCATTGCTACAGTCTGCATGATGATGATTCCATAAGCATCATCTTTGGTCACGAGATGTTTTGAACTCAGAATTAGGGACTTCAGATATTTTCTAGTTAACTCGGTGTTAAATGAAATGACTGGCACGATGTAATTTAAGATGCTTTGATGACATTATACATGTTTGTAAGGCAGTGTTATTTAGAGAGAAGGTTGAGTGATGGACCCACTGAAGCAAGATTCAAGAATCTCGGTGGATGCCTCATAAGTAGGAGATCACATTTGCCATGCTTATTCCTTCTGCGGTTCTTAAAAGCTGCTATCTTTTATTCTTGATTTCCTGTCGAAGACCATGGCTTAATTTCTTGGCCATGATGAACTCTTTATCATTTTTATTAAAAAAAAAAAATTTACTATGTGTTGACGGTTTAAATTCAACTGTGTATTCTCTATATGCATCCCATGATGTACAACTTGCTGCCTTAATTATCGTACTCACTTCACATTATCCTGTTTCTGAAGGCTGAGAAGATAGAGCTAGAGACAACCGTAGTGGATGAAACAAAGGAGCGCGATTCATTTTGTGGACAAGGAAATAGAAGATTCAGTGGTTAGTGTTCTACAATTAATATCCATTTTAGTTATTTACCTCTAGCTATGGGCCAACTGGGTTTCAGTGGGGTATGAAACTGTCCATAATGGAATTGTTCCACTATTACTTCATGTCCTTGATATATAATTGGATAGATGGGAATATCATTCATGTTGTCAGAAGAATTTTAAATATGATTGATGTCATCATTCGTTATGATCCTAATCTCAGTCTTCCCAAAAAAAAATCTCAGTCTAAAGCAAGTAGGCTTACACCAGATTCTCCAGTTATCCGTATAGCTGACTTTTGTCTCGATTTACTGATAATGCTTTTAAAACTTACAGATTTCTACTCAGTCATGTCAGAGGGATCTGGAAGTGAATCTGATGCAGATAATGAAAGCCGGGATGGAGTGGATGCCGAGACAGATGAAGAAGATAACATCTTTTTTGACACAAAAGATTTTTTGTCTGCTGAAGCTTTAAGAAGTGCTTCTTACCGCAGTAAAGAAACCATGGGCAGTTCTTGTATAGTGGACAAAGATAGTTTCTTTTCTGATCGTTTGAGTGGAATTGGCAAAGAGATTAGGGCGGTTCGCTATCCATATGTTAAGAGGAGGGATGATTTACCTGAACCAAAGGAGAAGGAGAAGCCCGTTGGTCTATGGTCGATTATCAAGGACAATATCGGAAAGGATCTATCTGGGGTTTGTCTCCCTGTATATTTTAATGAACCTCTCTCCTCATTGCAGAAGTGCTTTGAAGATTTTGAATACTCTTACTTGGTTGATCATGCACTGGAATGGGGAAAGCAGGTCAGGTCCTTGATTTTGTTTCGTTCTGAAAGATGACCTGCTCATTCTATTTTCTCTAGCTATTGTATTAGATTATTTAACTGAACTAAATATAGGATCACTTTGCGTTACTTTTCTAGCGACTAATTAATTTAGTATTCCTACATAGACAAAACATTTCATTGGAAAATGCATGATTCAATCCTTTGTTCACAATGCATATGGTTGCATAAGTTGTCGGTATTTTTTGGTTATGTCACTCCAAAAGATCTCTTCATGAGTCATTTGGACTTAAATTGGCCATTGATATAGCCTATTAGCTGACTTAGTCCCTGCTTTAACTTGGCTGCATGTGAGAAGTTGTACAATGTTCTGTGAAGTCAACCTGTATGAAGAGAATGCTTGCTTGGCCGCAGAATCAGAAGTTAGGAGATTTATTTCCTGACCCTTTGAAACCTCTTCCTTCTCTGAATTAGGAGGGAAGAATCTAAGAATTATTTCAGGAAAAATTCTTTTGCTGAATAGATTTGGCTTTCTTTTTTGCATACATGAATAGTTTTGACCCAATTGATGTCATTCTATCTATCATCTTCACTGGTAAACTCACGTACCTATTTATCCCAGTTCTGATTAACTGCCCATCCATGGCTTTGCTTTTGCCACCCTTATTTTGGGTTTCGTATCAAGCTGTAAGGATAGTCATCTTACCTTTAAAAAAAAACATTGATGAATGGCTCTTTCAAGGGTCCTCACTGTGTTTTCTTCTTGAAAGTGCTTTAAGACACTCATTCTCTTAATATTGATAGATTTTAGCCAAAAATACAGCTGAATCATGACCAATATAGTTGCATGGTGGATATCCCTTTTTTCCAAGTATGCTGCATGCAAAATTTGTTCATATTTTTCTGTTCTGAATGTGTACATATGTTTGTGCAGGGTGTACATTTTAAAATAAGATATAACAGTTGAATATTAGAGAATGATTCATTTGACGGTTATTGCTTATAATCGGATTTATCTGATGCAGGGTAATGACTTGATGAGAATCCTAAAAGTAGCTGCTTTTGCTGTGTCAGGCTATGCATCAACAGAAGGAAGGCAGTGCAAACCCTTCAATCCTCTTCTAGGAGAGACCTATGAAGCTGACTATCCAGACAAAGGACTTCGCTTTTTCTCTGAGAAGGTATGGCTCCGTCTTTTATGAAGTTATGATCCAATCAAAAGCTTGCTTTAAGTATCATCTCATATGGATCTTTTCTTACCTTGGCCAAGAAAACAAAACTATCATTTTACATGTATGATTGGAGTGAGTGCTTGCCGCTATATCCCTTTTGTTTAAACAATGACCATACATAGATATGCACTCTTGCTCAGAGTATTTCACAACTTAGTTATCTGATGAGAAGATCAAATTTAGGTGAGTCACCACCCAACAATTGTTGCTTGTCACTGTGAAGGAAGAGGCTGGAAATTTTGGGCAGATTCCAATCTCAAGGGCAAGTTTTGGGGGCGTTCTATTCAGCTTGATCCTGTAGGTATCCTCACCCTGCAGTTTGAGGATGGTGAGACATTTCACTGGAGCAAGGTCACAACTTCCATTTACAACATCATTATCGGTAAAATCTATTGTGACCACTATGGAGCAATGCGCATTAGGGGCAGTGCCAACTATTCCTGCAAGCTCAAGTTCAAGGAGCAGTCCATCATAGACCGAAATCCCCACCAGGTATACTCAGATCTGCTTAAGTCATTTTACCTTATGCCATTGGCTTGACCATGAAATTTGGATATACCACATTACTGCACTACATGATGATTTATGACACTACTTTTTTCTGCCTTCAAGTATGAGCTACTGTGCTCTGTTAGACCAAAGAAACGGTATTATGTGTTGGAGTTGGATAAAACAAAGCAGTGTATTCAAAGAAACTGTGTATGCCTTCATGTAGCATATATGCACCCATACTTTTTTGCTTTCACTATTCAGAAGTCATGGTTCACTTTGAATCACCCTTGAAAACACGCATCTCAATCTTATTTGACACGGCAGTTGGGAGAAATATTCCTGCATGAACTATCTTAAGGAAATGAACACACTTTATTTTTATGCTGCTTATTAATTGCATGGAGAATATGTAAAAATCAAGTATAGCATTTGAGTTTGCTTTACAGTTTGAAACCACCACTGATAAAACTAAAATGATTCTATTGTGAATCAGGTTCATGGGTTTGTGCAAGATAATAAAACTGGGGAGAAGGTGGCCATGTTGTTTGGAAAGTGGGATGAGGCGCTGTACTATGTGATGGGGGATCCAACGACAAAACCTAAAGGGTATGATCCAATGGCAGAAGCTGTTTTATTATGGGAAAGAGACAAGCATCCCACCAAGACAAGATACAATTTGTCCCCGTTTGCAATATCCCTAAATGAGCTTACACCAGGCTTACGAGAAAAACTGCCTCCAACTGATTCAAGGTTGAGACCTGATCAGAGACACTTAGAAAATGGGGAATATGAGTTGGCAAATGCGGAGAAGTTAAGACTGGAACATGTACAAAGACAGGTAATATCCACAACTTCCTTCTCTGCTTTGCCATTCCAGTAAGTCTTGAATGAAATGTCTTAAGACGCACATAGGTGAAGAATCACACCTACCTTGTTGCTCGAACCTCTTGAGATGGCCACCATCTTGTTTAAGTACTAGAGACTTGAGAGTGCTGATTCATTAGGACGGAATGCTTAAATGTGTAACTGATAATTTCAAGTGAAACAAAAGTTTTAAGCCCAACTTTTCCAACCTACGCAGCATTGTATATGCATGACTATCTCTCACAGATGACTATTTATGTGACAAGCATATAATACTTGTACCATCTACCTATCAAAGAAGTGGGTAGTCATACATTTATGTATTGCATATCACTCATTTTCCTAAGTGCGTTCACAATTTTTTTATTTATTGAAGGAATTCAACTAGAAAAATTTAGGGCATGCTTAGCTTACTCACCGTATTTTCCCTATGGTGTAGGCAAGAAAGCTACAGGAGGGAGGTTGGCAACCACGATGGTTTGGGAAGGATGATGATGGATGTTATCGCTATATGGGTGGGTATTGGGAAGCTCAAGCGCAGAAGAACTGGGATGGGATCCCTGACATATTCGGCCAAAATGCTGATGCTTCACCCGGCACTGCAGAAGGATAGATATGTCTCCTGGTTTTGTCTTGAATATAGGCGCATACCCATTTTCCCCTTTCCTCTCCTTTGCCTTTTCCTCTTTTATCTTCTACTTCTTTTCTTGTCATTGTGGATGATGAATGTGCTTGAATTTGAAGAGGTAGCTTTTTTGTTCGATTAGGAGAAAGCTCGATAGGGCTCACGTTAGTTTTGGTACAGGTTAGTTTATCTCGGAGGTATGTGTAGGAAAGCCCCTCCTACATCCTTATTTATTAATGACACAGCCTTTTTCCTTTGGCTTTGCAATTAGAGCTCTGCAGCCTTTTCATCCGTTGTAAAGTTGCGAAGGCTGAGCACAGCGGAGATGTCTTTCTTTTGATGAACTCATATGTCACGATCATCTTTAGCTCTACGGCAGTCGACCGTGTCATTTTGAAGAGAAGGCAATTGGATTGGATGGAGTCTCCTCAATTCTGAGTTTTAACAGCAGGATAATCCATGACCGATATGAAAGCTTGTCTCTATGACATCAGGAAATTTTGGAAAATATTGACTGCCACTCGTTAAAATCTAGTTCCAAACGTGGGTTTTCAAACTAGCTAGCTAATGTATTCGATCAATCGTCTAATGAAACATATTTATTCCGGTGCCGCTGTTACAATTGCTTGTATAGAGATGACGAGAACATTTTCATCATTAACAAATATATTTCCATCATATAATCTTTTCAATTTGATACAATCAATCATTTAATTTTTTTTATTCATAAATTGTCATTTTTTTTATGAGACCAAGATACCAAGAAAGGTAAAAACCCTAGCTCGTCCGAAGGCCATTTTCAAAGTTTATTGGCTTGGTATGATGATCTGCTTCTCTTTGCTGCCTTCAAAATCTTGATCATGGAGCTTGCCATCACCATCATGGGGAGACTGTGCCACAAGGTGTTACATTAGCCCTTCTAGGCCACCAATCCTTTCTTGCGGCTTGACGAACAAAAGGACGTTTACCATCCGGGGTTCTATGGGTTTGACTCGTTGAGGCCTCGATCCTTCATTCGAAGCAAGCACACACCAGACCTGTGCTAGCTCATGAGAAAAATGGAGACAACACATGGCCACTAGACGCTATAATGTCCTCACATGGGGGCGCATATCGTCCACCATCTACGAGACCAAAATTCCTGCTCAGGGATCAACGATAGGATGCCCTTGTCCCTTTTGAATCCCCAAATGACAGTAATATGTGCGAAATTATCAAATTTGTTCCTTCAATCAGTCTCAACTACCAAATATCTATCACATTTGTCCACAGTCCTCGTGACGATGTTGCAAAACATAATTTGATTCTCTCATCCTTGAGTTCAGCCTGAACATAGCTTACCCTGCAGATGAAGAGATCTAAGGGCCCATGCTCATTACTGATCTTCTATCCCAGGGCCTCATTGCGCCAAACTTAAAAAATGCAAAGGCACAGGCATTCTAGAGGCAAATAAATAAGGGAAGGTGCATCTCAAATGCCTGATTACGTGATATCAACAGGAGATCATTAAATAAAATTTAAATCCTACTAGACGGTGCACACATGGTTGCATGCATTGGATATGTTACCATGGTAAACATGAGAATGACCAAATACTAGGGTGTCTGCATGTACACCCAAGATAGGAGTCTGATCTTTCAAGTTACACAGAGATTCATTCTTCAGAATGAAATAAGCATCAAATTGATCGATTAACCAACCATTTGAATTGAACTAGAAACAAATTGGTTGGTATGTTACCAACATCCGATCACCATGCCTGGCAACCTAAAAGATACAACAAGAAGCAGCTGATCTTCTTTCATGTGAGTGAAATGAGTAAAATAAGAATTATATTTCACGAGGATTTTCACCCCCGAGAGAATGGGATATCTACATTCAAATGCGAAGGGAAATTATAGAGAAATAAACAACTATGACACAAAAATCAGCCTAAATAGAAAACAGCTATTACTCAAACATCAGCCTGTCGAAAGGACATGACTCATGATAGCAACCAGGAACACCTATCACTAAACCTTATGCAATCCCATGATCCCCACAGCTTCATAAAATCATAGTTATATTAACTGTCGGTATAGGAAGCAATGAGATATTTGCAATGGCTATTCTTGACCTGAGGCTGCGCTACCACTGTAAGTTTTCTTGAGTAAAGTTGCTTACAAAGTATAATGTAAATAAGAACATAAGTTTATCATGTTTACAGCCAGGGATCATAATTACTTATAAAGGTTCCAAAGAAGATATCTCAGCGAAAAAGACACGGCTTCATTCCGGGCCTTTTTTTCTTTATTTATCAAGAGCACATACTGACCCACCATAGAACAGTAACATAAAGATATGACAAAGATAAAGATGAACAACCATCATCAACAAATCGTCCATGAGGGTGTACCAAAACATCTCCCATTCAAGAACACTAAATTTATTGAAGATGCATCAGAGACAGAAAATGAGTACAATGCTAACTCCACATGGGAGCATAATCAAATTCATGCATCTAAGATCAGAGTTCTTATCAGAGCACGGAAATCCAGAGAAGCAACGATCCATCACGGGGTCACAAACACAAAACCTTTTCAAGAAACCAATGGAAAAGTCATCACGAGAGTGGGTCTTTGTCTCTTGCCTGCTGCTGCAGAAGTTCTTCCCGGACCCTCCTTATCTCTTCTTCCTTCTCCATCCTCTCTTGCTACATCCAGCAAACATACACACTTACTCCAAAACTCATAGCAAAACGAAAGAGGCAAAGAATCAATCATCTTCGAACCAGCCAAAAGGACACGAATGTTTCACTAACAATCAATCAGCTTTGTCAAGAGCAAAAAGGCACTATTTTTTTTCCATAAAAGCCAGCTATTGAAGCATAGGATGGCTATGTGTCCCATCCCAGAGTTGATTTTCTTCCCTCCCTCCCTCCAAAATTATAACAATCGGGAGTAACTAGGGAATGCAATCTCCTCATACAGCTAATTTCAAAAATAAAAAATAAAAAAAACGCATCAACAATTGAGTCCTCCTGAATCAAAACGCCAAGGGCTTCAGCCCAGGCCAAGCTCAACCTCACGCCCTAACCTCAAAGCGCAACACCGACGGCGAGCACGGATCATAAAACTAGCAAATAGCGTTCGATTGCCTAGGGTTCTCCCGATAGATAGTTAAAATTCGAATGCCTCGAAATGCCCAATCGTTGAACAGAGAGAGAGAGAGAGAGAGAGAGAGAGAGAGAGAGAGAGAGAGAGATAAAGACCTTCTCGTCCTGATGGAGAGCGATCCAGACATGGACTTTGTCCATGGACTGCCAGAAGACGAAGGCGCCGAGCGACATCGCGAAGAACGTCGCCACTTTCACCATCTCTCTTCTTCTTCTTCAATCGAATCGCCTCCAGAGTCCTTCCACTGAGCGAGACTGCGAGCGATTCCCGATTCGACGGGAGTGGTCAAGAAGGAGATCTCAATGCCAAGACGACGTCGTGCTTTAGCCAACCCAAACGACACCGTTGGGCAACGGATTGTTTTTTAGTTTCTCTTTTCTCCTTTTTTTTTAATCAATTTTGATGTCATAAAATTCATTTATTTATTTTTATTATTAGCGGTAGCAAGATTTTTTTTTTTTACCCGACCAGCCCTTTGAATATAGGGAAAATTTCAAAAAGACTGCTTTATTTTTCAAATAATGATCCAAAGTGGTATTTCCAAATGATGATGAAATGGCTTAAACCAGGTCTCAATAGGATCTCAAATCGCCGGGTAGTCAAATGTTCGCCGGCCGGCAGCGTGTGGCATTTCGATGGCTGAATAATGGTAATTTTATCAAAAAATTGATAGAAATTAACAAACCCTAAAAACAGAAGCCCCAAAAGAAGAAAACGTGAGAACGTGAAGAGTTTGAGGGTTTCGTTTTTAGGGTTTGTTAAATTATATTAATTTTTTTTTGACAAAATTGCCCTCATTTTGGCAATCAGAAATGCCACACGCTTGTTGTGGCCGGTGAACATTTGGTCGCTTCGGTGATTTGATGTCCTTATTTGAGACTGACTGATTTAGCCACTTTTAGCCCTTATTTGGCATACAATTGGCCACTTTGGGTACTTATTTGAGAAAATAGACTCATTTCGAGTCTTTTTTTGAAATTTTCCTCGAATATATGATGGGCGTGATCCTTATTTTGATTAGTCTAATTATTTTTTTAATAGAATTCTCAATCTCTTATTCAAATAGTGTTGTCATTCGATAAACTTCTAAAAGTGAGACTAAACACATTTTTATTCATTCATACAGCCAAGAGATTATTCGGTTTTGTGATTGTCACGCGACACTTCACTCTGTCTCAATGATTGCCATGTGTTAAGGCGTCGTGTGTATTTTTCTACGCATGGCTCAAATTTGACAATTGAACAATGATTTATTGATTTATCATTTCCAAACTTTTTATCTTTTTTTATTGAGTTTGAATTCCAAAGAAAGAGCTAAAATATAATCTCCTATGTTTATCCCTTTCAATTTGTTTTTTGCCATTGATTTTAGAGAAAATTTCAAATAAATAATGACATGTCCTCATTTTCTTAAATAATGACTTAAAATAAACATTATTTCAAATAACAACACAAATTGTTTTTATTTTTTCAAATAAGGGTTTGAAATAGATTTTTTTTTTAAATAAGGGCTTGAAATGCCCATATCAGTATCAAAGAAGGGCTTGAACTCACAAGTTGTGAAGGGCAATTACGTTTTTTAAATTTTAATTTTTTTTCTTTCTGTTTTTTTCTTTTCATAAAAGATTTAAAGAAAAAGGAAACACACAAGTGGGAGGCTTTTCCTCTCACCTATAGCCACCGCCCCTCCTTCTAGCCTTTCTTTTGTTTTTTTGTTCTTTTCTCTCTCCCACCAGTGGTCGTTGCCCCATTGCTAGTGGGGTTGGTGGCAAAGGTCGCGCTACCTGAGTGAGGGTCGACGAACCTCTTCCAAGTTTGGGCGAGGGTTGCCCACCTTTGCTCGATTTGGATGAGGTTTGTCAACCATTGCATGAGTTACGCTCTCGCCCAACACCCTTGGACCTTGCCATCATCCTTCGAGGTGCTGGGTGAGGGTGCGTGACCCTTGCCTAAATTTGCGAGAGGGTCGCTGCCCTCCTCCATATCTAGCAAGGGTTGCTGGCCCTCCCCTAGGCGCTGGTGACCCCGTTGGCCTTTGTTGCCACCCCGTCAGTAATGGGGCGGTTGTGTTTTCCTCTTCTTCTTCTTCTTTTTTTTCTGATTTAATTTAATTTGAATTTAAATTGTATTTGGAAGAAAATACCCCTAATTGACTAGAAATTTTTGTCAGCCGGCAAGCCGACAAGATTAGACCCTTATTTGAAATGACCATAACCACTTTAGGTCATTATTTGAGATTGATATGAGCATTTCAAACCTTTATTGAGAAAATGAGAACAATTTGAGTCATTTTTAGGAATTTCTCCTTGATTTTAACTTCGAGAAGAATTAAAAAGGGACAATTTTTTTTAAAAAAATTATAATCATTGACCTTTCGAAACGTTTATACCTTCTTATTTTTTATCTCTGATTAATTTTAAATTGAAAAGAGTAAATATATAGGAGATATTGGTATACATAATTCATATAGTTAATTAAAAATCAAGTTACAAAGAGAAGTTTATCTTATCAGATGAATAAGATTTACATTTATATCTTTCAATTTTTACATTTTGCTATTTTCTACCTTTAATGGGTTACAGCCCCAAAAAGTATATATGAAAAATTCATATAAAATTACGTGAACAACGTATGTTGCGCCTCGCAATTTAGCTTTCATCGATAAATGGCGGATATAATCTCTGTGCCCGCTTACACAATCGACGAGCTCACGCATAAGAGACGAAAAATGATTTTGGCTCTCAATGAATTTTGTCTTCTACGGCTGTCGAATTCTCGTAATGATGCAAGGTAGAGATGAAGAAATGCGCAGCAAGAAAAAAAGACTCAGTTTTCAGCTGGCTAAAACTTTGCAGATCCCCACTTGGAGGCAAGTACTGCGTTGTAGGTGATGATGATAATTGCATTTAGCGGAAAACAATGACGACAGCACACAAACCAAAGCAAACACATCTTTTACGGAAGTAAAGAGAGGGATCATCTAGGGTCTCCTCATGCCTAGGATTGAGTTTGCATAGAGCATGTACTCCCTTATTCTTGATTCTTCATGACTTGATCATGCTAATCTTTGCTCAGTCATTGCAACATCGATACAGGAAGAAGTTATCCATGAGCCGGCCGCAGTCGGCGCACACCACTCGCTCGGGCATTGTCCGGTGGTGCGTGGCAGGATCAGGCGGTTGCAGTGGTGCGGCGTCTGCTGGTCCTGGAGGCGGTCGTTCAGTGCTGGCACGAAACCCCCTGGCCTACCTTGTCCTTCCAGGACTCATAGTCCATCAGGGTTTCCAGGATCACATCTCCCTTGGCCTTGGCCATATTGGCGCCCTGACAGAACACAGCCCACCCCTGGTCGCTCCCATCGAAGCTGAGCATCATCATGATCTCCAGCATTATCGGGTCATTGTCGACGCCCTTGCCCTGCTGCACCTTGGAGTGCCACATGCTCTCCAGCCTCACCCAGAAGAACCAGATCAAGGTGATGTCTGGCAGGACGTGGCTTAGATTCTCGGCCAAGATCGTGTTATTGTTCTTCCTGACCTTCTCCTTCGGGTTGCTCTTCCCTACGTACAGCATCTCGAGCGGGATCTTCACTGCCCGGGCCACCTCACCCACTGTATTTGTGAACTTACGGATCCACTCAATGTCCTCTCCTCCGTAGAGGCATATGTACTTCTCTTCCGCTACCTACGCCAGCAGGATGCACATAGTTTCTCAGGTTTGTGTGAGATCGTAGCTTGATTCGTGCCTTTTCGTAACACATTTCATGTGCTTGTATAGAAAAAAGTACAGTTTCATTGCTTTGCATGAAAATTGGATGATTCGGAGGTCGAGGTGAAGGTTAATGTTTGAGAGACTAAAATGATGAAGTTTATGCTGCCATTGCAATTGTCATGCTTTTCACTAGATTTCTTTCCCGACAATGTGAATTTGAATGTGTCATGTGTGTATGTGTAATCTACGTTTGGTTGGAGCGAGGTCAGGAGAGATTAAAGCAGTCGAAAGAGCGGTCTTACCCAGTCGAAAACCAATGGCTCTACAGCACCGGCAAGCAGTTCGATCCGCCAATTCTGTGACTTCCAGAGAGCCTCCTCCTTTTCACTGGTGAATGGGTAAGCTCCGCTCCCCCAGATCCACGTCATGTGGATCGCGTCTGGGTTGGTGACCCGGCCTTGCGGGTCAAGAACCACGAGCATTGCCTTCTCGTTGAACTTCCATACCTCCTTGATGTACTTGATGACCGCGGGTTCAATCAGCTTAGGGTCAAAGACAGAGTACCAGGTCATCATTCCTTGTAGATTCTCGAACTGCTTCTGTTTCTCTTCGTTCCATGGGGTCGACCTATCTATGACTGGGATCCACACTATCTCATATTGGCTCTCCATCCTCGTCGGGGCTTGTTTGGCCTCTTGGTACATCTGCTCGAGGACTAAAATTTCTTCTAGCGGTAGGTCGATGTCAGAGATCAGCAACAGCACATTTTTCCTTCTCAGCACTTCGAGGCTAACCTGTTTCGTCGTAGATGAATGTATAAGAATATCGTTGGACATACTAAATAGGAAGAGATCAGGGGAAACAGACCCTTCTCTCAATAGAGCCCTCCAAAAGCGGAAGCTGATCGTCTTTTGCACAGATTAGAGCTTGAAGGATTCTCATGTTGTCGACGTGGGGAGTTGCAAATAGGTGCACAATTTTCTCAAATGCTCCCAAGTACGTTTTCTCATCTTGCATTAGATCAATGTGATTTTCAGAAGGAAAAAAAAGAGGAAAAGAGAGTGATTGGCGTGTTGTTGCAATGTCTAATTGTAAGGAAAAATCGACAGGACTTACCGAGTTGCTTCCTGAAATGAGAGCAGATGCTGTTGATTTTATGGGTCAAACTTGATAGTTCCCAAGCTTCTGCTGTGGATGCTATGTACCTAAGACGAGTAACGAATGTGATTATGAGTCTGGTACGCGATGGCGACTAGTGCTCGCCTGAAAATGGTTCAAGTTTCTATTCTGTTGCCGAATTGTAAAAGTGGCAACAAGCATCGGAGCACATACTCGGGGCCCATGCCAATGAGGTTGGTAATTTGGGAAGCGCAGGCCACAATACTTCGGATGCTCCAGTAAGCTGACATGGGAATATGAGCGGTGGTGGTCGGGAGTTGGCGAGCGTCGGAGCTGATGTATTGGTGCGGGAGGTACTTGAACTCGATGGCACACTTGGTCAGAGCCACCACGGCATTGATGAGGCCGGCAAGCTCATCGAATTTTGGCTTTACAGCATCCCCGCGATCTAGCGTCTCGGGTAATTGTTTGAGGATGGCGACCGCTTCGGCTAGGGAATTGGTGGGATAGAGCTGCGCTAGCATGCAGAACTCGCCGTAGTTCACTGAGAAAGCCGCCAGCGCGAGCACCACCTTCGCATCCCACGCGTAGTTCGTGAGAATGTTTAATACGTTGATGGTCGTCGCGTGAGCGTCGCCATCGTCCACGCACTTGCAGGCCATCTGTGAAGGAAAGTAAGTTTCGATTTCACCATATCACAGCTTAGGCTCTGCCCAGAAAGGCACGGGGCAAGTGGTAAGAAGTTTGAGATGGTTAAAAGCGCCCACATACACTGTTATAATGTTACCAAAAATTTACACGGTGATTCAGTATTTAGAGAGAGCTGGCAATAAATAACCTACTAATAATAGAAAAATTGGAGTTACAATCATTCAAACCTTTGAATTCTTCCCGCACTAAGATTATACTCAAGCCCAAAATATTTATAGATAAAACAATTGAATAGTGTATAATTCACAGTAGAAGTGAGCACGTTGGTCCGGCTCCTAGGGGCATCGGTCTGGTTTCCGATTCCATAAAAGTGGAACCAGTGATTTTTTGTTCGGTTCCTAGTTCTCGGGACCAACTATTTTTTATTTAAAAATATATTTTTATTTTTTTTAAATGCAACAAATCTTAAAATAATAATAATTCTAGTCTTTTTTATTTTTTTACTAAGTGATCGGTTTCATAAGACTAGACCGGACCAATTAGTCTGGTTTAATTCTCAATCCTAGGATCATTCGGTCCGATTCCCGATCCTAAAAAATGAGAATCATTCCTCCTTATTCGATTTTTGATTCCATCTTGAAATTGTACTGGACTGATAAGTGATGATTCTTAATTCACAGCACAAAATCAACGCGTGCGCTGTCCCCAGAGCACCTTCGCCCTTTGCTGTGCGGCTCGAACCGTACTTTTTCGAAGGCCTCCTATGATGCGGCTGTGTCAGGAAAGAAACATAATAGCCAAAGTCCTCTTTGCTTTACTTTTTTTCTTATCTCATTCCTCTCACATAACCCTACCTGCCACACTCAAAATTTGGGAGAAGAATACAATAAATTTATATGCGGTATTCACTTTAATGTCACGATTTTTTAGTGGCTTACTTAAGTATCAATTTTTTTGAAAAACGACCAATTTAATGGCAACTCCAATCTCTTTGGCCGAAAATCTGATGTGAACTTTTTTTTTTATTAACATTTTTAGCCAACGTGGCTTATCGGAAAGCATAAGTGCTGAACAATGTCATTTAAGTGTCAAATTTTTTGAAAAATGATTTTTTCAATTTTTCAGTGCCAAATCTAATCTCTTTGGCACAAAATGACGCCATTTAAAAAAATACATGGAAATAGAAAAAAGAAAAAAAGAAAAAAATGACGTCGAGGGAGAGGAGGAGAAATGAATACATGAAAATGCCACATGGACCTTTTTTTTTTAAATTAAAAATACCCACTCATATTAAAATTCTAATTAAAAAAGCCACGTGTTAATTTTAGTTGAAATTTCTTGTTGTTGACATTTAAAAGATTATTTTCTCGATTTTGGCACTTAAATGAACTGGCAAAAAGTTGTAGCATTAAAGTGAGCACCATATAAAAGTTAATGTACTTATGGTGTCATTCTTCTCTCAAAATATATATTATAGGATGTATGGACATACTTCTATCGTATGGTTAAAAGAGTTCATTTGTAGAGTACGATTCTTGCCAGTTGTACCTCACCTAATGACCACCGATGAAAATCCAATTATTACTGCAATTAGATTGGTATATATCCTACGGTCAAGTTGGGTCTCATGCACAGCTCAAATTCGAGACATTAATTAAACACGGACGGACCTCACAGGAGATTTTGTGTATGGTGCATGACAATACTTTGAGCATCTCTCGGAGGCCTCTGTTGTCTCGTATGCCCGGGTGTGGTGGCACTGCCTGCTTATAGGTTATTAGTTTAAATCAGTTATAAATCATGAATCAACTCGGCCGGAGGCTCATAAAGAGAGAGAACGACATACCTGATTTGCCCCAGGGGTGTTGATGATGGGCTTGGCGCGCTGGAAAATCTCCTCGACCACGTCCAGGAGATAATTGACCTCCACCTCCCGTCCATCTGGGGCGTGAGTGGACTGAATTTGCTTCGACATTGCATTGTCGTCTGAGGATGAGAACTTGAGGCGCTCGGCGCCGCGGTGCTGCGGCATTTTTTATATGAGTGCTTGCTGTCAAGAGGCGGGTTTTTCCGGAGAGCAAAGGGTAATGGCAGTTATGTTTTTGGTTTGTCTTGCTTGTCTGATATGACCCTTGAACTTTTATAGCACAATTCAGCGAGGAATAAAGGTTGTTTCCTAGGCTACCTTGCTTCTGTAGGGGTCAAAATACTTGGTGCCAGCTCAACTTTAGCATAAGTGCATTGGCCACCGTGGGTCCTGAAAGGGACAATTGCATTTGAACTTTTTGTCGAGACAACTTCCTAATGAATTTTGAAATTGACAAAATTATTCATATGTGTTTTGTAAGTCTGATAAATGTCCTGAGTATTTTTGATTAAGGGAAATACTCTTTGGTAGATAACCCTATAGCAATCTTGATCCTATTGAGACTCAAGTCTAAGTTCGTCTGAATATTGTGACTTAATAAGTTACTTTGTGGATATTATCCAATGAATTCAGATTCAAAGATATAAGTTGAATATCATCAGATCATGGAATCCACTTCAGGCGAAACACATTTAGAATTTTTATTGAAGATGAAATTTTTCAGACTTAGAAAACTCCTTATGTTTCCTTTCAGACCAAGTTCAAAACATATATAACGACTAGTGATCTTACTCGGATTTCACATTTAAAAAGACTTGATTGAATCAATCATAAAGATTGTTTTATAAATCAATATTGTAATGCAAAATATCTTAATTGATTGGCAAATCAATATCAAGACAAGTTACTTTCTATAAATGGAGACCTCTTCTTTTGGAAACCAAGACTTTGGTTGTATGGACGACTAGAATCAATGGAGATTTAGATTTTGTTACTCAATCTTTTTGATACAGATCTATTCAATGGGTAGATTTGAAGATGATTCTCTAGAGACTATCCAACGGCTAGATTGGATGTGAAGGAGTATAAAACGAGACCAAGGTGCCAAGGATAAAGTAAGAGATGGTCTAGAATAAAGAATTCCAAAGTTAAGAGAACTTCAATCTTACATTCTTGTCTTTCTTGGTAATACAACCTAGGAGGGGGTTAAATAGGTCATTTTAGAAAACTTGACGATTTTTTGTGAAAATTAACTAACGTTAAAATAAATATCAAGTCAAAATGATGTTTCAAAGCTCGTGATGGAAATATGTGCAATTAAATGTAAAAAGATAGAAACAGCAGCACACAAAGATGACTAGTGGTTTGGCTTTATTTCCAAGTCTATGTCCATTTTTCAGATTAACAGTCACAAGTCGAGCTGAATTGCACTAGTAACTGGTTAGAAAATAACAAATGGCTAGCATTGATCATTTCCCATAATAGATCGTACTATTAGGACTCAGCTACTACTTTTATTCTTTTACACTTAATCCTTAGCACAATTACAAAAAAAAAACACAAGTACAAGTCTTAAAGAAATAATAGAAAGAGAGTGTATTGCTAAGAACACAGTAGAAAGCTAATCTTTTGATTTTGATTTTGGTATGTTGCTCTCTCTAACATTTGACTTTTGAGGTTTTCTCTTATATAACCATCTTTAATCTATTCGTTGGAGATAGATTAGAGAAGTAGGGAACTTTTAAAGTTACTGTTGAGCTACTGTCTAAAGATAGAACGCCCATATAGTCTTTTTTCTCAAACAATTGTAGACTACCTAGAAATAGCAATTATTGTTGTCCCTTTGCTACAATCTTTGACAAATCTATCAGACAACCTAACTACTCGACTATTGGTTTCATCTAGAATCTATTGTTGTCTGAATCCTTAGTCACAACGGCTAATTTGTTGATCCAACGAACATCATTAAATGTACGTGGTTGCTACAACACCAATGACCTGATTTTTACAATTCCGACATAAATATTGTCAACAACTGATCTTTAGATCCACTAATACTATTTACAGAAAAACCATGTTAGGAATTATCGTGAATTTCCACTAGATCACACTATGGATATTGCATGGTCCTTTGATATGAGCATCTACGTATGCCATAGTAAATATTATGCTAAGGGTAGTTTGAATATTATCAAAATCATTCGGAGATGTTTCTTCAACACTTGAGCTACAATTTGTGGCCACTTTCACCATCTCTTCTTCTTCGTCTCTCCTTATCTACAGAGCCTTTTCACTAAGTGAGCAATTCCTGATTCAACGAGAGTGGTCAAGAAGGAGATCTCATTGCCAAAACGATGTTGCTTTTTGGCCAACCCAAAGGACACCGTTGGGCGATCCATTGTTTTTTTCTTTTTCTTTTCTCTTTTTTCTATAATCAATTTTGTTGTCATTAAAATTCATTTTTATTATTATTAGCGGTAACCATATATATTTTTAAAAAATCTGACAAACCCTTCAATAAAATATGTAAACCATCCCTTCTATGTACATCAAACGAAATTTTGCCGCCACGCCGATGTGAATATAATGGTGGGCATGGGCCCTATTTTGGTTAGTCTAATTATTTTTGAATATAATTTTTAATTTCTTATTCAAAGATGGTTATTTTTAAGAAATTTTTAAAAGTGAGACTAAGCACATTTTTATTCCATTCATATAGTTATATGTATATTTTAAAGCTGTAGCTAAGAGATTATTCAATTTTGTGATCACTGTGTGATACTTCGCTCTGTCTATGTAATTGCCATGTGGCAAGGCGTCGCATGTATTTCTTTGCACACGGCTCAAATTCGACCAGTAAACAATGATTTATTGATTTATCGATTTATCATCTCCGAACTTTTTTTTTTTTTTATTGAATTTGAATTCCTCCAAAAAAAACTGTTGAAAGAGCTAAAATGTGATCTCCAAGGATCTCTTTCGAATTTTTCACCGATTGATTTTAACTTCGAGAAGAATTAAAAGGGGACATTTTTTTTTGTTGAAAATCATAGTCATTGTCCTTTTAAAAATTTTATCCCTTTCGATATTTATCTCTTATTGATTAAAAATTTTAAAAAGTAAAAGTCTATGAATATATCAAAATACATAATTTATACTGTTAATTAAAAATTAAGTTAGAATGAGAAACATATCTCATTTGATAAATAAGATTTACATTTATATCTTTCAGTTTTTACATCTTGCTATTTTCCACCCTTGATGGGTTACAATCCTAAAAAGTTTATAAGCAAACATTTATGCGAAAATAGGGGTGAGCATAGCATGGTTTCAGGGTAAAACTTGAAATTCGAGAACTGGATCGGTAAGAACCTATTTGGTTATGAGTTCTGATGTATGCAAGGTGGGTTTCGGTTTTCAAAAATTGGGAGACTTATTTCGATGAGTAAGTTCTAGATTTTAAGTACTTGGAACTTGGAACTTGGAACTTGGAACATAAACCTAGAGCGATATTCTATGGCGCTTAATGATGAGTGTTTAATCTAAAACAATTAGTTCAAGCTTCCATTTTACGACTCAGACTTTTACTTTATTAATGTTTTATATTTTTCGTATGTCTAAATATAAGTTGTGATTAATTGATTGTAATAATAAATGATGGTCATTAAAGATGATTGTTCACTACAATCGTTCAATTAATAATATAAGTTGAGGTCGGATAGACCCTAGAATAGACCCTAAAATTGACCTTTGAATCCATGATAGGGTAGGTTGTAGAAATAAATAACTCGTTCCAAATTCTTGGTGGAATTTATATGGAATTTGGCTAGAATCTAGAATCGCTCACTTCCATGTAAAAGTACGTTATCAATGTATGTTTCACCCTATAATACAATTTTCATCGATAGATGGCAGATGTAGTCTCCGTGCCCGCTTACACAATGGATGCTAAACATGAAGACGAATCCGCAGTCGAGCACACATCCGCACACGCATGAGACACGGGACATGGTTCTCGTTTTCAGTGACATTGGTACTTCTATGACTGTCATAGTTCTAGAGACGATGCAAAGTAGAGATGAAGGAAGGTGTAGCACGAAAGAAAGATGCAGTTTCAGCTGATAAATCTTGGCAGATCCACACTTGGAGGCAAGTACTCCACATTAGGTGATGATAATCGCATTTAGCAGAAAACAATGACGACGACACACAAACTAAAGCAAACACATCTTTTACAGAAGCAAAGAGAGGGATCACCAGGGTTCCCTCACGCCTAGGATTGAGTTGCACAGAGCGCGTACTCCCTTATTCTCGACTCTTCGTATGACTCTTGATCGTGCTAATCTTGTTCAGTCCGTGCAGCATCGGTACATGATGAACTTCTCCATGACCCGCCCACACTCGGCGCACACCACTCGCTCGGGGATCGTCCCGGTGGTGCTTGGCAGGATCAGGCGGTTGCAGTGGTGCGGCGTCTGTTCGTCCTGGAGGCGGTCTTTCAGTGCGGGCACGAGCCCTTCTGGGCCTACCCGGTCCTTCCAGGACTCGTAGTCCGTCAGGGTTTTCAGGATCACATCTCCCTTGGCCTTGGCCATATTGGCGCCCCGACAGATCACGGCCCACCCCTGGTCGCTCCCATCGAAACTGAGCATCATCATGATCTCCTGCATTATCTGGTCATTGTCAACGCTCTTGCCCTGCTGTACCTTGGAGTGCCACATGCTTTCCAGCCTCACCCAGAAGAACCAGATCAAGGTGAGGTCTGGCAGGACGTGGCTTAGATTCTCGGCCAAGATCGTGTTATTGTTCTTCCTGACCTTCTCCTTCGGGTTGCTCTTCCCCACATACAGCATCTCGAGCGGGATCTTCGCTGCCCGGGCTACCGCACGCGCCATATTTGTGAACTTACGGATCCACTCAATGTCCTCTCCTCCGTAGAGGCATATGTACTTCTCTTCAACTATCTACACCAGCAGGAAGCACATAGTTTCTCAGCTTTTTTCTTTTTTTGGTAGCTTAACTCGTGCCTTTTTGTGACCCATTTCATGTACTTGTACAAAAAAAAAGTACATATTCATTGCCTTGCATGGAAATTGGATGATTCGGAGGTCGAGGTGAAGGTTAATGTTCGAAAGACTAAAATGATGAAGTTTATGCTGCCACTGCAATTGTCATACTTTTCACTAGATTTCTTTCCCGACAATGTGAATGTGAATGTGTCAATTGTGTATGTGTAATCTATGTTTTGTTGGAGCGAGGTCAAGAGAGATTAAAGCAGTTGAAAGAGCGGTCTTACCCAGTTGAAAACCAGCGGCTCTACAGGACCGGCAAGCAGTTCGATCCGCCACTTCTCTGACTTCCAGAGAGCCTCCTCCTTTTCACTGGTGAATGGGTAAGCTGCGCTCCCCCAGATCCACATCATGTGGATCGCGTCTGGGTTGGTGACCCGGCCTTGTGGGTCAAGAACCACGAGCATTGCCTTCTTGTTGAACTTCCATACCTCCTTGATGTACTTGATAACCGCGGGATCAATCAGCTTAGGGTCAAAGACAGAGTACCAGGTCATCATTCCTTGTAGATTCTCGAACTGCTTCTGTTTCTCTTCGTTCCATGGGGTCGACCTATCTATGACTGGGATCCACACTATCTCATATTGGCTCTCCACCCTCGTCGGGGCTTGTTTGGCCTCTTGGTACATCTGCTCGAGGACTAAAATTTCTTCTAGCGGTAGGTCGATGTCGGAGATCAGCAACAGCACATTTTTCCTTCTCAGCACTTCGAGGCTAACCTGTTTCGTCGTAGATGAATGTATAAGAATATCATTGAACATACTAAATAGGAGGAGATCAGGGGAAACAGACCCTTTTCTTAGTAGAGCCGTCCAAAAGCGGAAGCTGATCATCTCTTGCATAGATTAAAGCTTGCAGAATTTTCATGTTGTCAACGTGGGGAGTTGCAAATAGGTGCACAATTTTCTCAAATGCTTCCAAGTACTTTTTGTCATCTGCATTGGATCAATGTGAATTTCAGAGGGAAAAAAAAGAGAAAAGAGTGTGATTGGCATGTCGTAAAATGTCCAGTTGCAAGTAGGGACAAATTGACAGGACGTACTGATGAGCTGATAGCAAAGTTCGAGTTGCTTCCTGAGATGAGTGTAGATGCTGTTGATTTTATGGGCCAAACTCGATAGTTCCCAAGCTTCTGCTGTGGATGCTATGTACCTACGATGAATAAATAATGTGATTATAAGTCCTGTATTGATCGCGACTAGTACTTGCCTGAAAATGGTTCATGTATTCTGTCATCAAATGGTGAAGTTGTTTCTGCAAATGAGAAAACGAGGAGTGAGCTAGCAACAAGCAGAGGAGAACATACTCGTGGCCCATGCCAATGAGGTTGGTAATTTGGGAAGCGCAGGCCACAATACTTCGGATGATCCAGTAAGCTGCTGTAGGAATATGAGCGGTAGCGGTCAGAAGTTCTGGTGCGTCGGGGCTAATGTATTGAGACGGGAGCTGCTTGAACTCGATGATGCACTTGGTCAAATCCACCATAGCAGTGATGAGGCTGGTAAGCGCGTCGAATTTTGGCCTTAAAGCGTCCATGCGCTCCAATGTCTCGGGTAATTGTTTGAGGATAGAGACTGCTTTGGCTAGGTAATTGGTAGGATACAGCTGGGCTAGCATCCAAAACTCACCGTAGTTCACGGAGAAAGCCGCCAGCGCGAGCACCACCTTCGCATCCCACGAGTAGCTCGTGAGGATGTTGAATATGTTGACAGTCGTCGCATGAGCATCGCCACCGCCCATACACTTGCAGGCCATCTGTTGAGCAAAGAAAGTTTTGATATCATGTATCAGCAGATTTGGCACATTAGGCTGGCCAGAATGAGGCAGTCATGAAAGTTGGATTCAGAGTAGCATGGAGCTGAAGAAGTTTGAGATAATTAAAGCGCACACATAGACAGACCTCACAGGAGATTTTGTTTATGGTTAATGCCAATAGTTCGAGCATCTCTCGGAGCTCTCTGTCGTCCAGTATGTCCAGTTGCGGATGTGCCGCCTGCTCATAGCTTATTAGTTTAAGTTTGGCTATAAATCATGAATCATCTCAGCCAGAGCCTCATAAAGAGAGATTAACGTACCTGGTTTGCCCCAGTGGCGATGGAGAGGGGGTTAGCACGCTGGAAAATCACCTCGGCGATGTGAAGGAGATAAGTGACCTCGACCTCCCGTCCATCTGGGGCGTGAGTGGACAGAATTGGCTTCAACATTGCAGTGTCGTCTGAGGTTGAGAACTTGAGGCGCTCAGTGCGGCGCTGCGGCGTTCTCGCTACAAGTGCCATGGCTGTCGAGAGGCGGGTTTTTTCTTTTTTCGGAGAGTGAAGGGACAATGGCAGTGGATGTTTTTGGCTTGCCTTGCTTGTCTGGTATGACTATTCTTGAGCTTTTATAGTACAATTCAGCGGGGAATAAAGGTTGCTTCAGGGTACCTTGCTTCTGAAGGGGTAAAATGGCACGGTACTGGTTCAAGTTTAGGATAAGAACATTGGCCATTGTGGGTCCTAAAAGGAACGATTGTCTCTGAACTTTTAAACGGATAGTGAACAGTCAGATAAAACATAAGATACCAGATTTATGAAATTCAGCTTTAGCTTTTTCCCATTGTAATCGCGTGCTTCGTTCTTTTACATGACGACTCACACATCCATAGTTCCATTCTGTCCCGTCGGTTGAGCTCAGAAACTTCTGTGTACTTGTGAATATCCGTCTTCGCATCACTCTGGTGACCGATGCGTCAGACGTCATCTACATGTCCGAACCCTTTACTCCTCCTCAAGCTTCCAAATCAAAGCCAACCTTAATGCAGAGTTATACATCTTGGTTTTCTGGTCGTATTGTAATTTTGAGAAGGTATTGAACACCCTTTTGTCTGGACTCTGGAGGATCTACATTATACTTGAATGGAGAACTTTTATGTTGGATAAGTCTTTGTTTTAACTTTAATGGGTACCGGCATTGGATGCTCAAACCATCTGCTATAGTAACCATATCGTCTTGCTCGTGCACGTTGCTATCCAAAATTAATCCAAAAAGATGATAAGAACTCCCACAGATGTTTAACCAAGCAATGTCGACGAGTTCACCGAATCCAGTAAACATCCATGGACAAGAACACCGAAAGAGATTGAATGTTCCATTTCTCTCGCATCATGAGGACGCGAAACTGTATGTGTCTTGTGACATTGCTGATCTGGAATTTGTCGCAGCACGCTAAATTGCTTGAACTTTGCTAGTTTATCAGACGTCGACCGTCCGCATCCTGAGTTATCTGCTTCTCCTTTGAACTCAGCCGCATGGTTAATGAGCGGCAGTGAGGCTTAATGTCTTAACCATGAAGCCTGATCATAGGAGTTGGGTTTGGCATAATCATGTTGTGGATTTCTAATACTTAAGTGATCTTTGGGGATGACCACTGAGGAAGGTTCTCTAGAGTATGTTATCTTCAAAAAGTTATTTTCTTGATTTTCAAGCGATTAAAGGATTTTTAAATTTGGTCCGTTTGTCTGCGGAATTTTTTTTTTTGGAAAAGCATATTTCTCTTTTTTTGACATTTGGTTCACTTAGGAAAATGAGTAAATGGAAAATGTTTTCTTAGTCAACAAAAAACATTTTCCGATTAAATTTAGAAAAATGATTTCCCCTTCAAAAGAATAAAAAAATGTTTTTCAAAATATTTTCCTAGTCTTAAATCCTTGGCTAATGAAACATTTATTCTTATAAAAAAAATTTTAGCAAAATCAAATTTGCAATTATTTTTTAAAAATTTGAATTTTTTATGATTACTTTTTCTTTTCTTCTTTCCTTTTCTTTTCTTCTTTTTCTCTTTTCTCACTTTTCCTTTCTCCTTCTTCCTTTGTCTGCCGTGTGCCTTGGCAATTGGCCATGATGCGGGCTGGCAAGCTTGAGGCTCGACCGTGGCTGTTGTCATATGAGCCTCGAGCTCACTTAAGGTTGTTGTCAATTGATCGCAGCGAAGGATAGAGGAAAAACAAAAGGAATAGTTGATCGCAACGAAGGATAGAGGAAAAACAAAAGGAAAGAAAAGACAGAAAATAAGAAAAAGAAAAGACAAAAAAGAGATTTAGAAAATTAAAAATTCGATTTTTTTAATAAAACAAAAAAAGAGAGAAAAAAAAAAGAAAATAAAAATAAAAATAAAATTGATTTTTTCCCTAAAATAAAGTTATGAAATTGAAATTAGTTTCCAATAAGATTCAAATATCAAAAAATGTTTTCGATCATATATCATCAAATAAAGAGAAACTAAACATATTCTTGGTAAATGCTTATGGAAAGCATTTTCTTCTTCTCCACTGTCTCAGTCTGCTTCCTCTGCCCATTCCTATGTTGCCTCACAAGCCATCTTCATTTGCTTCCTTCATTGGTTCTTCCTCAACTAGCTTGCAAGGGGCAAGCTTGAGCCCCGCTGCTAGAAGCCGCGAGCTCACTCGATCTGGCAAGGCTCAAGGCTTGTCACGAGGGGTTATGAGCTTGCCGGCCTCAGGCAAGGTCGCGGCCTATACCAGCAAGGCTCAAGCCTTGCCAGCTCGCCGCCATAGGCTGCGAGCTTGCCCGATCTAGTGAGGCTCGCCATTGGAGGTCATGGGCTAGCTTAATCTAGGGAGGCTTGCCATCAGAGGTTGCTAGCTCACCCGATTTGGTGAGGCTCGAGGCTCAATGCTCACTAGCCTTAGGCAAGCTCGAGCCTCACCGCTGGAGGCCACGAGCTCACCGACCTTAAGAAAGCTTGAGCCTTGCCTCTAGAGGTTGTGAGCTTGTCGACCACGGCAATGTAAATTGGCCGACGAAGGGCCGAGAAGAAATAAACAAAAAAAAAAGGTAAGTAAAAGAAAGAAAAAAGAAAATCATATTCGATTTTAAGAATCAATTTTAAAAAAATAAAAAATAAAAAATCGATTTTTTAAAAATACATCTTTATAAGAGCAATCATTTTGTCAACCAATATATTTGAAAAACATTTTTTGATTCTTTCAGAAGGGAATTCATTTTCATGAATTTAAGTTTTGGCAGGGAAACTTTTTTGTTGATTAGGAAAATGTTTTCCATTGACTCATTTTCTTAAATGAGCCAAATATTAAAAAATGAGGAAAACACTTTTATTTTTTCTAAAACAAACATACCCTAAGTTTTTTGCAATACCCTAAAGCATTTAGTCATGTGGATTTTTAATTAGGATAAAACTAGATAGGATAGTACATGAAATCTAGGAATTTTGTTATACCCTATCAATTATTTGATGATTGTAGTAATAAGTTTGGATATTTTCACATCATATCATGTATATTATTTGGTATAAATGGCATATTAGTATAAATGAACCAAAAATTTACAAACGGGATTGGTAAAAATCTCTCATGACACTCTTACCTACTTTATTTATTTGTTTTATTTTCCTCTCTTTTTTTTATTAATTTTTCCCCTTCCATCATTCTCTAAGATTTTTTTATTAAATAGTAAATTGTACCAATATACCTGAAATACTAAAATACAAAAAACATGAAATAAATATACCTAAAATATGTAATAAATATAAATATAACTACATTTGAATATATAAAAATAAGATTAAATTAAAAAAACCAATTCATTATTTTGTGTTATTTTGAATTTCTTATCTTAGAATTCAAATATTGTTTATATTGATATATAATTTTAATTTTGTTAATTTAAGAAATTTATTATTAAAAAAATAACTTTCTTATTATGGAGTTAAAAATTCTATCTATTGGATAATTTTATCCAATCTATATCCTCCTTATATCCGTTTTGAGGAAGCATCAAATGCAAGATATGATACATTTATCCTGTTCTTAATTTTATCTTGATTGCCAAACAAAACAACATACACAAGGAAGCCATGTTGCCATCTCCCACATGAGAAGTTTCACTAAAACATTGGATACGAATAATCTCATTTACAATTGTAACGCACTAATTTCCTTAAAAGCACCAATTTTAACTCAGCTCTTCTCCAACCAAAAAAAAAAAAAAAAAAAAAAAATCGGCTCTTCATTCTGGATCAATTTTTTTATCTTAAAAAATATCATTAATTTTATCTTGGATTTCAACTCTAGTCCAAAAATTTTTTCCTCACAAAAAAAAAAAATTCCAACTTAGCTCAGGCCCAATTTTTATCTAAAACCTTTTCTTTATCTCATAAAAAAAGCATAAAATGTTAATGAAATATCGTTAAAGATGTGACGTGTACTCAGCGACTCATGGATGTGTTGACGTAAAAAGGGTGTACAAAATCCGAGAGCTTCCCCTATTTTCGGATGCCATAGATCGCGAGTTGAAGGTTTCATTTTAGCTAGTTTTTGGACATGCTCAGTTTCAACAAATTGCTCGTTCGTGCCTCGTTTTTTCCTGCTTGATTCGAGACTATTAAAAAACTGGCTATGTCGAATCTCTAATGACATCACTGGAAGAAACTTAACGGGGGCCCAACATTTGGATACTGATTGAAAATTGATAATTTTTCAGGAGACGAAGAAGAGGTTTGGACCGAAATTGTGGATGCTTTTTAAGAGAATTTGGCCCATCTATAAGCCATTCTAGACTTTAATCATTTTTTATTTTATTTCTCCAAAGGGTTTAATCAATCAGACAGGGAACGATAAAAGAGCGATTGAGGTTGGAGGAACAGCGAAAGAAAATCAGCAGTCTTATAGAGAACATAGCTACTACTGCAAGGGAGGTCCTTGGGCAGATAATTGGTGACATCTCAACTAGATAATCATTTCATCTCAGACATGAGAGCAGTATGTTTTGCACTTCATGTCATTCGAACACTAGGAAACTTTTCATCAGGCGCTTGCACTGAACACAAAACCGAATCTTCTCCACCAGTCCTTCCTGGAAAGGAATGGTATCTGTGTGGCTGCATGAACCGTCGAGAACAGCCGGCTCGAGAGCCATTCTAATGGCATTGAAGAGCCCCAACTTCCCCACATTCCCGCCCCATTCTGGAAACTTATCCAGGCACTCCATGAGTCTGTTCCCTTGAAGTCTTTTCGTGTCTGCAGATGACCCTTCTCCAAAGATCGCCCAACCCTTGTCATTCTCATCAAAATCAAGCAGTGCTGAGACCTCCTGTAATGTTTGATCAGTGTTGACTGTCTTTCCTAGCCTGAGTTTTGACTTTCTCATGCTCTCCAATCGAAGCCAGAAGGATCGGATATTTGTCGAAGAGAGGTGTCGTTGGATGTGGGCCGGTATGTACATCATTTGCACATGGTGGCTCCTATTGCCCACGTAAACAATCTTAAGTTGCATGCTTTTACTTATGATCTCCATCTTGGAATGAAATTCCTTGATCCATCCCAGGTCATCACTCCCATATATGCAGACATTTTTACCTTGCTCGATCTGAAACAGAAGTCGTCTTATTCGCAGTTTTCTGTCTATATAGACAAGGATGGAAATGAACTCTACAAGAAGCATTTACATCGGACATAATGAAGAAAGTGTTAGGATTATCACGTACCCAAAAGGTCAAAAGCTGATCAATTCCATCAAACATTAGTTGTAGTCCCCAATTCTCTGCCTCCCAAAGCTCTTCTTCTCTAGAAGATGAAAATGGATACGCTTTGACACCCCAGATCCTCAACATATCAATGGCATTTAAATTTGTTATTGCCCCATAAGCGTCCATCACTACCATTATAGGCTCCTCTTTATAGTTCCATGATTGCTTTATAAAATTAACCACTGCCGGGCTAAGCAAGTGTGGCCGCCGAAGCGAATACCACGGCATGCAGTTAGATAAATAATCAAAGCTTCTATCTTCAGAATCTGTCCATGTACAGGAACTTGAAATGGGTACCCACACAATGTCATAGTTTCCTTCTACAGCCTTGTTCTGAGGGAGATTATTTGCTTGGTGAACTAGCAGAAGCCATTCCTCTGGTGACGGGAACTCTGATTTCGAGATTAGAAACATAACTACTTTGCCTGTAAGTTCTGAAAGTCCAACCTGCCAACAAAACAAATGAGGATAGTAGATTTTTTAAGCTACGTGGAAATCAAAGAGAATGACGGTTCTGTTTGAAACTTTATTGAAGTTTCAAAAGCAAGAAGGTTAATACCTTTGCTTGTGAATATTTTTCCTTCAGAGGAAATTTATCTTTCAATAAAAATAACGTGGCCAACACCTCTTGATTGTCTCTATGAGTCTCCTGAAAGAGACTGACCAGCTTCTGTTCCACCTTTTCCTCTGCAAGTTTACAAAGAGGCTTAAGGGTATTGTTCTAATATGCTTTAGACAAATCACATAGGTAAGTACATTTGTGAAAGCGCCTGGATACAGAGAAACATCTGTGGTATAATCTCAAGCCCAAAAGTATTCGTGCAGTTCTATATAACCACTTCGTGTGTCTCCAAAAGCTACCTAGTTGTTGAATTAACGCATCCACAAGCCTCTTGAGGCGATTGTATATCTTGGTCAATGTACAGGCCACACTTGAAAGCTCCCATATTGCAGTTGCTGATGAGCTCATAGACCTGCAATATGACTTTACGTGTCATTTAGAGAATAAAAGCATGTACTCTTCAACATATTTGCAAAGCTATCCTACACTTGCATGTTATCCTGAAGTGCTACTTGCCATACTAATCTAGCTGTCACTCGTTTATGAATAAGCATAACCCCATAAACTAGACTTACTTACCCATATCTTAAAAAGTACATAGCAGAATTCTGAATTAGATTTTAAAATTCTTAAATCAGTAGAGTTTGTTGGATGAAAGAACGTGCACTTTCCCTGGCTTTATGGTCATCGAATCATTCATGTGGGAACAGCTTGTCAAGGAGCTTCTGACGATCCAAAAGGCTGTTATGCAAATATTAGACTTGATAGTCTCGATGGCCTCTTTATCTGGGTTTAGATGTGAAATTGAAAGGTTCGTAAACTTAAGGATGTATTTCGCCATATCCAACATCTTCATAATCAACGAGCTCAGAGCTTTCAGTCGAGGCTTGAATGTCTTTGAGTTGGATTGTAGCCGCTTGAGCATTGCGATTGATTCTGCCAATGGGTTACAAGTCGAGAGTTGAATCACGAGGCAAAATTCAGCATAGCTCATGCTGAGAGCTGCCAGCACCAAAACTACTTTTGCATCCCAGGTATAATAACCCAGTAGATCGAATAGATATAGTGTCCTTGCACACATATTTTTTTGACTGTAGCACAGGCAAACCATCTGCAAGCATAGGAGAGCACCTGATATGAGCGTCTATCTTTTGAATTGCACAGAGAGAGAGAGAGAGAGAGAGAGAGAGAGAGAGAGAGAGAGAGAGAGAGAGAGAGCCTCAGATGAAATTCTGTGGATGATGAATCCAAGTGGTTCTTGCGATCCAACAACTCCAATTTGCCTGGTATCATCTTCTCTCTTGTAATCACACTGTCGAACAGATATAGGAAATATAAAAAGGAAGTACTCTGGGAGTTCAAGAAAACATAAGACAAATTAATGTTACATCTACTTCATTCAAGTTCTTTTGAAGAAGGTAATACATATGTCCTCTGTCCCTGAAGAAAGAAGTCGAGGACTCTACATCATGAAGTTACAAAATTTCGTCCCTTCTATCAAATGTGAACCACTAACATGCTAATTTGATTGTTTCGACATATGATAGTTTCACTGAGTACAGCAAGTAATGGCTAGGTAACAATATTGCTCACCACTGTTTCCGACGAAGTGGCACAACACATCACATCCTCTATTGCTTGAAGTAGTTCCTCAGAGTCAAGCTGTCGGCCATCTGGATCATGGGCAAGCAGCAGCTTCCTCACCAGAATATCTTCTTCCAAGGACAAACCGGAATTTGGTAAGAACTGATCACTTCCTAACCGGCTCATGGCGTAAGAGATTCAAGTTATAGGTGAAGAGCGAGACATTGCATTGATCTACTGTGTAACGGGCAGGGCTATGTATTTTAATCCAAAAATCCAGAAGCTTGCCAGTTAAAATGCTCGTTTTTTTGGTGTCTAGTACAAGTTTCCGGTGCTTTGCATCAAGCTATGCTTGTTTTGACATGATCCAACTTCCAAATGAAACACATTTGTCATCTTTGAACTACGAGATGATGCAATTGGTCTGGCTTTTATAAAGTGAAGACAAAGAAAAAGATGGTCTTTAAGTTATTCCATCCAAAGTGGCCTGCTCTGCATTTTCTTGTAGCTAACCCAAGGAGACGATGCTTGAACTATATCTTCATTCTTTTGACCAAGATAAAACCATATCTTTAATTTGTTGATTTTGAAAAGCGAAAAAGAAATGGAGAATCATTCCTTTTGTGGGGCAGAAGCTTTATTTGGATGCCAGGATTTAACCCTTTATTTCTGTTAACAGAAAGAGCATGCTTGAAGTACTTTCTGGCAATGTCTCTAGCTAGGAAGTCGGCCACAAGCCCATGGCATGTCGAGTGATCACTGTCCATCCTCTTAAAGCAATCATTTCTCATTCACGTAATTGCATATGCGCAATCTTGAATGCTAGTGCTGTTCGAATCTGCATTCCTGTAATCAGATTTTAACTCTCTTTTTAAACAGATATTCAGATGTAGCTCAGAGTCTGATTTCATGGGGTGGGTTGTAATGTGTCGCTCTAGCAACCGACGAGACTTCTGCTCATACTAAACTAGAAGATGACTCCATCCCTGGTCATTCTCGTAGTATCTTGCTATGGCCTTCATGGCAGGAACAGGCCTCAATCATTTGTGTTGCCATAGCTTTCTCCTCCAGACAAGCTAAGTAGAAAGCAGAGAGACCCAATGAATGTCCTTTTATTAATCCCTGTACTGTACACTAGACGATCGCAAGAAAAGAACAAATTCCAAAGTGCCCAAAGTTAAAAGGTTACGGCATCTCTAGATACCACATTGAGGAATTCTATCTTCTGCCTTACGATTCTTACATGCACGGTCGCTTCAATCCAAGGACGAGTAGCCTGTTGACTCTTCGAACTCACTAGTCGGCTTAGTTATGATTCCTTCAGAAGCTCAGAAAAATCCCCAGGCCTTTTCTAGGCAAGTCCAAGATTGAATCGAGCAAATCGAAGGTTCTCGTGGCTCTCAAGCTCCTCGTGCTCTCGACGAGCTTGAACCACTGGCTAGAAGGGTCACACGTCTTGTCTCCACTCAAGCACTTGCAAGAACTCGTGACAATGGTGTTATCGGAGTCCACATCTAAGCACACGCTAGCACCGTTGCTGGTCTTAGACGAGAGATGCATCTTCGACTCTGAAATAATATTCCATTTCGAGTTAGAGCCAGTGCATATGATACTGAGTTTTGCCGGCTTTCCCACCTCGACTGCTTGTATGCAGAAGTAGGTCGCCTTCAGGGACAAAACCTTTTGAGGTGTATAGTTCCAGGCTTCCGACTCTGTGCAGGGGCCCAACTTCACTGGCTCAAGCAGAGATTTCCTCAAGACGCAGAGACCCGTCGCCGGATGGAAAATCACCTTATGTGGAGTGGTTTCCGATAGCCCTGGCCCTGCGGACAGCACAATTTTCTCATTCGTTGATGAAATTCAGAGTCGGTTAGCACATTGTCATACATATGCAGAGGGAGCGACATCGAGTACTCGATCAAATCCCCAACTGGCTCAATATGTGAGCAATCCTCCTAAATGCATATCAGCCTAGACCCACGGACCATGCATGCGATCGGAACGAAATATAATGACAAGGAAGGACTACAGATCAGACTCATCAGATGTTCTTAACTTCTTACGCAAGCAACCGCGCTTATGGGTGAAACATTTGATCGACGGTGCTTGATCTTCTTTTGATCCATTTGAAAAAGGCAAGATTTACTGTAATATCTCAACGGATGCCGCCTCTTTAGCTTTCATATCTATAAAAATTCAAACTTCTTAAGCCATTTTTCCCAGCGATTGCGCACCTACAAACAGAGAAACAGCTATGATAACCACGACAACTACCTTTGAGAGGAGCTTGGAGAGCTTGGAACCTCTGGAACAAGCTCGAATTCCTGAGATCGCTCCAATTCCCATCCAAAACCCCGTAGTACTCGTTCATCCCCACCACTCCTTCCCTCAGGTAATAACTCCCAACCAGCGTCCACAGCGCCCAGTCGAAGTCCAAGTCGGCGGCGACCCCGGCGAAGCAGTTCAGGTACCGGTTGTCGTTCGCATTCGTGCCCCTCTGGTCGACGCCGAACTCGCTGACGAAGAGGGGCCACCGCTGGAGGAGGAAGAAGGAGAGCCTCATGAGGTTGCCGACGACCTGGCCGCAGACGCGGTTGGGGTTGCCGGTGGCCCAGGCGGAGCCGTCGGAGAAGGCGTACCAGTGGAGCTCGAAGACGAGCTTGCCGGAGAAGGAGAGGTTGAGTGGGCGGTCGAGGTCGAGGAAGGAGAGGTCCTTGTCGTAGCTGAGGCCGGAGAGGATGACGAGCACGTCCGGGTTCGACGCGTGTACGGCCTCCGCTCCCCTCTGCATGTACCTGCAAGGTCGGCGACGGTGGTGAAGGCGGCGGCGGCGGCGGCCACGGTGGGAGATGCCGTAAAGACGAGCAGGCAGAAGAAAGAGAGTTAGAGAGCGAAGGGGGCAGCAATTTCCCTCCTAAATTCGACGATAAAATAAATACAAGTGTTTTCGACTTTAATGACTGTAAAAATAATTACGTGTTGATATAAAAAATTGGTATTTGAAAAAACTAACTAAAATCGCTTTATTACGAAATATTTCAGTATATATAAATTTGGGAAAAGCAAAAAGTATTACAAAAAGGTTGTGTAAACATATTTGAAAAGATAAAGTACCATTTCAAGGTTTGGATGTTTTCTAGGAAAATTTTTAGTAGGACAGAAGAAGATTTGAATTTCAAGAGATCAAGTAGAATTATTAATTTACTCATTTGTCCATGAATCCAATATTTATAAAATTAGTATTTAAGGATATATGGGAAGAAAATAAAAATTTTCTTTTGGGTAAGAAAAATGGGTAAAATTGAGTGGTGCCCTATTATTTTCTTAAAACTTCACTCAATCTGATTTCTTATTAATAAATGAAGTTAACGTTTCGATGGACCATCTAATACTAGTGTTTTATGTACATCATGGATTGAAGTACCCAGCCAATATGCTAGCTAAAAATCTGCACCTGAGATGTACAATTTTGATCGGTTGGAAATACTCTAAGAATTGGGAAAGAAGGATGTGGCCAAATTGGAGAGAGAGTTAAATGAAAAATAATTTAAATCCTTTAAAAGGAGGAGATTTTTCTTTTGCTATATATAGTGCTATAGATTGAATAAAAATGAATAAGGTGAGCCATAAGAATTGGAAAAAATAAAGGTAAGATTTCTAGAAAAAAATACTACATTTGGTTAGATTTTGAAAATAAGCTTTGGGTATAATGTAAATATCGAGAGCCTAAAACTCTTTGGGAAAATGCAAAATACCTTTGATGAACACTCATTTCCAAAGCAATTTCAAGTTAAGTAATTTTGGTAATTTTTTTTTCAAAGGACTTTCATTGTAATTTTTCTAGTTATTTATTAAAAAAAATAAAACCATTCATTGTCAATGAATGGCTCAGGCCAATGATGAGTCGGATCTGATGTTGATGGTCGTCGACCAAGGTCACATGACCTCGGGCAACCCTCATGAGGGCCACCTAGGGTTGCACGACCTTAGGCAGCCCTTGCTTGGGTTGCATGGCCCCAGGTGGTCCTTGCAGGGGTTAGGCGACCCAGTCACCGCCACTAGTGTTTTGCATCACCAATATTGACGACCAGCTATAAACCCTAAAATAGTGAGGGCAAGATAGGAATACGAGAAAACTAGTGAGGGCAAGATAGGAAGAAAAAATGCCAAAAAAATGGCACTTCCCCTATCACTGAAAGCCCCAAAACCTCTCGGAAATGGTTGCCAAACATCTCAAAATATCCCAAGGAGCTTTGAGCTCCAAAGAGTTTTCAAAATATTGAACCAATCACTCCCTAATTAAATTTCACAAAACGGATGTCAACCCCTCAAAATTGCATAGAAGTGTAGTAAGCTGGATGAAGAATAGATAATGATGGATATGATATAATAAGGACTAAAATCAATTCGTAAGTGAAGGGCTCTTACTTGTACCAATCCTTGACATTCTGCCTAGGTCCCCGGAGCTCGTTCCTCAAGCTCATGCCGACGACGTTCCTGACCCCGTTGAAGAGCGTCGCCATTCGGGTAAGACCGTTGATCCAGAGGTCGGGATCGAAGTACTGGTCCCCAAAGAAGCTGTTCCCGTCGTTGTAGCTGCAGCACCACCCCGGCTTGCTCAGGTGGTTGTCCAGGATCACCATCACGCCGCTGTCTCCGAGGCTCGAAACCACCGCCTGCAAAAAAAACCAACACGATCGGCCTCGCCGGCTCAGTTCGTCAACATGTAGCAGCTGCAGTAGTCGAATCTGTTCCGCGATGATCGTCGGACGAAAATCGGACTCGTTTTGGAAAGAATCTATTGGAGAACACGACACGACACTGGGGTGGGTCCATTATTGGATCGTACTGTTTATTAATGCGAGAGAAATAGTCATTGGCCGCTTTCCCCATGTTCAACCACCGACGTCACTGATCACGACCCAGTAAAAGGAAACGAAGAAGCAATCATCCGTCATCACCCAGATCTCCGTTCCTTCGTTTTCATCTTTGATTTCGCTGCAACCATTTATCGTTTCCATCGGGTATGAATCGACTCGACGGAAACGAAGATGGCTTCTGGGTTTCTGATTTCCCCCACTTCCTTTTTCATCCATATTGAAGAGTAGGGAGCGGAGAGAGAGGCATTACCTGAAAAGCTTGGATCAGCGAGAGATCGAGGATCTCCGGGTTGTTGGCCTGTATCCCGGAGATGGCGTCGGCGAGGCCGAGGCCCTGGAACGACTGTCGCACCGTGAGCGAGGCCAGCGAGTCGTCGGTGGCCAGGAAGAGCGGCCACGTCAGGCGGACACAGTTGAACCCAAGGGACGCAATCCGGGCGGAGATGGCGCCGAGGGGCTGCTTGCTCAGCCCCTCCGCCACCACGGCGTCCAGGTGGGACACCCAGTTGGCGCACGCCAGCTTCACGCGCTGCCCCGACCCGTCCACGATCCACCGCGAGCTGGTGGACAGCGGCAGGGCCGCGGCGGAGGAGGTGGAGGAGAGGGAAATTAGCAGTGGGAGGAGGAGAGGGAGGAAGATGCTTCTTCTTCTTCCCTCCATGACTAATTTTTTGTGGAGTGACCGTGGGGCGGGGGGCGACGAAGCAGTCAGTCTGCAATGATTGAATTTTATATGGGAAGGGAGACTGAGCCACGGTTCGGGTGCATTTGATTTAGCTTTCAAATCCGCTTTTAGTCTAATACAAATGAAAACCCAAAATTACTTGGAAAAATGTAATCGTGTTTAGTAAAATTTTTTTATAAATGGACTTTAACTTGAATGTGTGTTTGATAAAAAAAACTTTCGCAATAGACTTTAAATGATATAATATATATATATATATATATATATATATATATCTTTTTCTTCTTTTGAAAATTGGACTAAATCCTTTCACCAAACCAGTGAAGGATTACCTTTTTCTCAATAAAATAAATAAATAACCAGGAGCAAAATTGGAAATATGAAAAATTAGTGATGATAGTTTTGGAATGAAAAAATTAATTTTAGCATTCAACCGAATGTTGAAAGCCCAGCCCTTAAGAACTAGCTTTAGGCTTTCAACATTTTGAAGGCCGGCTTTTAATTGAAAGCCGGCTCCAAAGCTAAGTCATCATTTTCCCTAGGGCTTTTAGGCCTGAAAACTCATTGGAAATGCTGAACCAAACACAACATTTGTTACTCAAAAGTGGAAAAGGGACATGCTAGTCTAGTCATCACTCGACTTTAATATATTACAATTTGAATTCGTAATATTTTCATTTAATTGCAAAATTTATCGAATCTTTATTTAGTCACCAAGTCTCTCGTGATTAGGATTATAAGATTGCTAGGGATAATACAATCTTACGTGTCGTCAGATCCAAGTAAGGATTTTTTAAAGTCACTTTGGACGAGATTGTCATGGGATACAAGTTTTGAACCTTTGGCGATAGCAAAAAAATTTTGGGTATTAATATCACGATGAAAATTAGTTAGGGCCATTAATCCTTTAAGCGACGATCCTAGACTTCTCTTTGTGGAGAGAATTACAATTCAGAAACGAAAAATGTCGATATGATTTTTGTGAGGAAATAATCAGTTTATAGTAAATTTCATTACAGAGGTCCAAAATTTCTGACTAGGATGGCTTGTCCTTGCCCTAAACAAAAGGAAAGTGCCTTTGCATGACATTCAACATCTCATCTAACTACAAAACAAAATCAAAACCGTGGATTGAGGAATCTAAGTACTAACAAATCTCCACGCATGATTAAGCCATGAAAATTTGTGGGGGGTGTCCACTTCGCAACACGCATGATTAAGCCAAGAAATCTTAGAATAGATCTTGTCGTTTGATGCACGGCAAGGCATTGAATGTGCATGAGTCAGCATGCCTTTTGAATCCTTTTTTGGGACTTTTGCCGACTTCAAAGGCAATGCACGCCGTATTTATTTTGCTTCCAAGCATTGATTTTTCTTTTCCTTTTTTCTTTCTTTTTCAGTTTTCGAGTTTGTTTTCTATAACTTTTTTCCAAATCAATGCACGGCGTTTCATGAATGCGCGTGATTAGATAATTATGTATAAAAAGAGAATGAGTAGGTGAGTGCATTAGATGGACACGGGATTAAGAAAGTAAGAGTAACTTGAGAAAGTGAATCGTGAGGAAAGAAAATATGGTTTTTTTTTTTGAAGAAATGAGTGAGTATGAAAGAAGAAAGGAATGGTATTTTTGAAAAGGAAAAATTTGGGACAATTGGGTGAGCTTTATATAAACAGATATGTAAAAGAGAAAAAAATTACAAAAAACTTAAATTATGTTTATTGTGATACCAATACTTCAAAGTCTTTTTGGTGTCCCAGAAATCTCCAAATTCGTATTGGTAATTCAAAAATATCAATTATCACTGTTTCATACAAGTGGTTGTTAAAAATGACAAGGTGACTTTTGTGGACAACAAAAGACAAATGAAGTTTTGTGGATCTATGAAATTTCACCAATGCTCAATGTGACTTCAATATCTTAAACTTTTTTCTTGTCATCTATACTAAAAAATAGATACCAATGTGCCTTTTCTCATGATACTCATGGGGCTTCCTTGATGAAGAGAAAGATGAACTAAAGAGTAGAAATGAGTACCGATTATGAGGTGTTTTTGAGCTTTAGAGGATTGACACTCACCCAGCATTCACGAAACCTCAATTGGAAAAATTTTAGTCCCTCAAGCACGGATTTGGGGAGGGAGGGAGGGAGGGAGAGAGAGAGGACTTGAAGAATCCTAATTGCGCTTGATTCGCCCTAAATCAACCTTAGAGAATCGATTGTGAGACCGGAAGAAGTTTGAGATTGAACTATTGATGACATAATGGGTTAAGTTTTAGGTTTTTCCACAGAATTTTTTAGATTTACGTCAACTTCATTGCCCGTTGTTTTTACAAAAGTTAAAGGTGTGCAAAAGAACTGAAGACCGTTTGAACTAGATTAGATTGAGCCGTTTATAGGAACAAATTTGGTTCTTAATTTCAATAAATGAGAATCGTTGAGTACTAATTCAGTTCCCGATTCAAAATGTGAAACCTTCCACCTAGATTAGATATGTATATATATTATATATACAATTAATTTTTATGTTTTGAAAAGAAAATCCTAATTATCCCTCGCTCTTTCACGCTCGCAACTCCTCCATCACTCCAATTCGTGTGTTTTCTTAGTTTCCTTGAGTTCTAGTGTAATGTCGAATTCATGTTGTCTTTGATGAATGGATTTTTCTGCACTTTCTCGGATCGATGCCTATAATCAACGGAGACGAACAAAGCTGAAATTGGATGAGAAAAAGAAAAATATATATATAAATTTCTGTCATCCATCAGTCTTTTATGACCGCCGGCGAGACAGAGAAATGCATTAGTGCTCTGTTGCAGCACTACCAATGCAAGAAAGATGATGGGCTGATTTAGCCGGCCTTTTTGACATAAAACACTTCTCAAAAATCACCGAATCATGTGGAGGAGTTTCATGGACCAAAATGGGAGTGGTCCGATTTTCGGATGGATCCGGAAATGTTTCTCCATTCTCATCCTATGGAACCGGCTCTAAACAGGTGGTTTTTGATTATAGGTTGGAAGCTAATCACTCTAAAACCGATTACTTTACACGTCAAATTTGAAAAAAATGAAAGTTTTTTAGGATAGCTAGTATAAAGTTCGGAGGTTTTCGGGCTTATTGCAAAAAAAAAACATTGACTTTAGGTTGAGTGTCAAATATGACCCAAAATTTTTTTTGTCTCGTAAAAAAACATTAATTTTAGGTCGAGTGATAATTTTGGCCCTGACTTTTTTTATCTATTAAAAAATTACAAATTTTCATTCTTATCCCAAATTTGACTTCTATTGTTACTTGTTTAAAAAAAAAAAAATTCTAGTCGTGAGACTTAATGGATCTTGTCCATGGTGTCTTGTTACTTACAATTTCGTATTACGACAAAACGGTGAAGTATGGTTAGAAAATTCAATTCAGAGATCTTTTCAAAGTGTAACAATTTTTTATTGTTATTCTTTGAGCAGTTGGTCAAATAAGAATATAATGAATAATATTTTAAATCTAGCTAGTAAATGCATATTGATTTATTGCTAAGAAAAATCAATTGATCTAAATTAAGGAGGCCAGCTTTGAGATTTAAATGAAAATTGATGCTTTTTTTTAAGATAAAAAGAAGTTTGGGCCATATTTAATATTCGACTTAAAGTTGATTTTTTTTACGAGATAAAATTTTTTTAGGTCAGATTTGACATTTAACTTAAAGTTGATATTTTTTTTTTGAATTAACCTGAGGTTTTCGTAACACATAAGTTTTGGGCATATTTTATGATATTTTTTTGATATATTTGCCTATTCAAAAATCATCCATAGTATGCATTTCCATTAGTTTCCCTCTCTTCCATGCTCTCCGCCTGCAACTGCGGCGTCGTCTCATCCCTGGAAGGAAGAGTTCGGCGCATCCTCCTTCCCGTCGAAGTAAGTCGCCGCCGGTGCTCCGCCACCGGAAGCGAGCGGACGACTGTAGAAGAAGCCATTAAAGACGCGAAATTTCGAACCCTAATGATGTGCTTTTGTACACTCTGTACTTCCTCAGGGACTGGAAGGCTAGCCACCGGCCGGTTCGGCCTATCGGTGGCTGCGGCGCTCGACATTTGAGCTCGAATTCGACGAACCCTCGATCGCGATCACGAAATTCGGAGCGTTTAATGTAAGTTCAGTCCAAGTCGATCTCTTTTGCTCGGTAGGCCGTGTGTTTTGCAACCGATTGATAAATGTCTGATGCACGCTGGCGCAATCGTGTCGTCTTTCCATTATGGGCTGAATTCAGTATGGCAAGTTTAACTCGCATGTTCTGTTATTTAGTTCGAGTGCTATAGTGTGTGTACGTGTGGTGCAGGGGGGCGGTTAAATTAGAGCTTCGGTGCCCACCAAAAGTCCATGGAGTTGCCGCCGATCCTGATCCGGATTGGAATCTCAACAGTCTTTTATCAGAGCTGGATGCATTGGGGAAGAAGCTCAATGCTTCTTCGGTTAGTCCAGTGCCTTTTACCAAGAACCAGTCACGGTTCGTGTCTTTGTCGCTGCCGTTACAATTTCAGCTTCTTTTGGGATATCGTTTGTTCTATTCAAGAAATCCGTTTTCATCTAAGTTGAAAAGGATTGTTCCAACATGTTTGCCTGTCGTTGCTAATACTCAGACAATTTTCCTATAGGAAGATGGCAAAGGGCAGACCAAGTACATTTATAATGCGGGTATCTGATGATGAGATGGATGGTTTGGATGACAGTGATGAGGAGGTGACTAGTGCTAGTTTAGTGACCAGGAAAAGATTCAATTTCAATAATTTATACATGAGGTATAGTTGTGCAGTACTTCTTGGTTTAATCTTGTCTTTGGACATTCTCTAGTGGTTTTAAATTTATCTGGCAATGACAGTGATGAGAGTGACGATGAGTCAGCTCTGGAGGTGCAACCATACTTGATGGATGAAGGGAACTCAGAGGAAGCTGCTTTATTTGAGTTCATACACGAATATCAGCTTGAAGTCAAGGTGAATATGGTGGTTTGATGTTATTTTCCTCTTCAGTGCCATGTGTCACAATTCATAGGGTTATATTACCTGCTGTATTCATTGCACTCTTTGGGCCTGTAACCTAGTTTTAATAGGAGAGTTAGCCATGGTTACTCACTTGGACAAGAGGCACTTTTTTCTGTTCCTTTCAGCACTTTCCCACGAGCATGTCTGAAAGTACTAGTTGGCTTGATTAACAGGATGAGATTAGGAACCAAGTCTCAGCACTAGAGATGGATTTGATTAATGGAAGCGAAAAGTCGACATTAGCGCTTGCCCAAGTTGAAAAATATAGAGATGCAAGACGAGATATGGACAAGAGAATCGATACTCAATATCAACGCAAACTGTAAGTTCTTATGATTTTCTATCTCTCCACATTTGATTCCATTTTGTGGAAACTGTTCTCCAGTCTTTGTTCATTCATTAATGTTATGATGCATGGGAAATTGGGAATGATGTATACCTTAGGATACTTGTAGCCGATACTTATTTTATCTATTGAGACCCTGTGTACTCTGTGTGTTTTTTAGTGTGTGTGCAAGAGAGAGAGAGAGAGAGAGAGGGAGGGAGGGGAAATTTTTACATTATTTACATTGCTTTAGCTACTTGTTTCTCTGCATGAATAGTTTATTTGCAAATGTCATCTCTTTGATTGACTTTTAGAAATGTTCTTTTGTTGAAGATGATTGGCTATATGGATGTTGACTGTATTTGATATTGAAGTATATGACATATCCACAATTGCAGTGCAGAAGCACTTGATAATCACTTGACGGCTATCCAACGGGATCATGAATTGAAATCACAGATTGAAGAAAAGAAAATCAAAAGTGATGCAGCTTATGAAGAGGCTAGAAGAAAGGAAAAGGCACTTTATGAAGAAAAGCTTCGCCAAGAAAAAGCCAAAGCAGAAGCAGAGGTCTTTTCCTATGCCTTCTTGGTGTTGGATATATGTGACTGGGTCTTAGCCTAGTAGCACTTGTGAGTCCTGCAAATTGTTTCAGCATAAGTATCTGTGCTGCCAGACTTTTCTTCACTACTTCGTTAGGATTTTCCACAATGATGATCAATTTTTGTTGTTGATGAGAATCTCTAATCCAATATGAGACTAGTGTACCTAGACTGATCTATTACTTTGTTCATCATTCTGCCGTTTAGAAAGTTTTGTTTTAGCCACAATGAGCCTGTGATCCGGAGCCCATGTTTCTGCTCCAAAACATTTGTCTTGAATTAGCTTGCATTAAATTTTGACATGCTTTATATGGGTTTCATGCATGTATCAATTGCTCTATTGGATCTTAGTGGTCTAATCCTCTTCTAGAACTTGTTTTACATGTTATTGCTGTTTGTTCATGGGGGATTTTCCCTGTGTTGGTACAGACTAAGTTAAGAGAGGAGGCAGAAAGAACTGCTGCTTTGGAGGCTGAGAGGAAAGCAAAAGAAGCTGCAGATAAGTTAGCTGCTGAAGCCTCAGAAAGAGTGGCTCGTGCAATGGCCCAACAGGAAGCAGGAGGACTACATACTGATGGAAGTCTGAAAAATTCGAGTTCTCAGTCTGAGAAAAAACAGTCAAATCAAACAAAGAAGTCAGAATCAGCTAGTATGTGCAATTTATTATATTGTGGAAATTGCTCTTTCATTTTTAGCGACATGATCTATCATGCCCTGTGATGCATGAAATGTATATTTTGATTGTTCTTGCTTAAGTCTTGACAACTAATTGGTCCTTGAGTTTTTGGGAAGTTCTCAATGATCTTATGATCTTATGAAGTGAACTGTGATTTTTTCCTTGAAGTCTGGAAAGATACTAGCAAAGGTGTACACCTGCTCCCGTTATTACTACCACATTCAGTGTTCCTGATTTTAATGCCTGTGATTTTCTGTCAAGTCTAGAGTAGGTTCTGCTTTTTTGTGATTGGAATCTCTTATTTTCCATTTTCCACTTATATTCTGACCTTCTAGCTCACTTTTGTCACTTTTGTTGGTAAATTATTCTTCCACTTTGATCCTTTCTAGCTGAAAATTATGAACTTTGGTCTGCACGTTTTATCATTATATATCATCTATCTAAAGCATCAAATTTTTGGCTTATATCTATATTATGTTTTGCCATTTTTGTTAAACTATGTGAACTTGCAGATTGTTAGTTTTAAACTTGTAATTTGAAGCTATTCCAGTATTTGATTGTTAATACAGCTCCCTCTCTCATTTGTGGGTCACTAATGGCCTTTACTCAGTGTGTTTAATGATTTGATCTGTAGTGCAGATTAAGTAGCCATTCAACCAGATACTTCTGCTATATACTTGATTAATGTGGGGACCACCATCTATCCATTTGAATACTTATAACTGTCAGAGGAAACTGCAGTCTTATATATAATCACTTCAACCATGCTTATTCTTTCTTTATGCTATAGTTTTTCATCTACCCCTTGGACTTTGCATTCTGATTTTTGGTCTTGACTAGCCTATATAATGATAGGTGATGTGGTGAAGGCTGCAAAAAGTGCCATCATTGTAGAGCAGGGAAGACTACAGAAGTTCAAAGAGATTGGTGAGAAGAACCGGGAAATACAAATAAATTTGAATCAGGTACTTCTCACAGGTCTCCAGGTGTATGTAAGGAACTCTTAAATTTGTTGCAGCTAGAAAGGAGTACTTGTTATCTCTTGCTTATCCATCCAACCACAAACAGAAAGAAAAGGAAATATCTCCTGGATGCTTGTTGGAACGTCATAGTTCCTCCTGCCATAATGCAATATAGATATGGCTGTACATGTCATTGGTGGATATGAGTGCTCCCAAGTTTGATATTTAAAGCTGGAGTTTGAGGCTTATAGTCTTCTTGTTGTAGTTTATTTTCATTGTATATTTTTCATTTGTTTTAAAATCATATGAATTTGAGGTTCTTTTTCTGGCATTCGGAGTAGGATTTCAGCAGCAATGAGAGGCATGTAGCTAGGTTGATCAGACAGATAAGGGGGACAAAGGATAATGTCAGGTATGGAAGATGCTTCTAGTAGTCACTTGGATGTTAATGGTAAATCGATGATCATGGATTTTTCATTTGTGCATTTTAAGTAAATCTTGTTTTGCTCTTCTCTGTTTTCTTATTCTTTTTATGTGGATCCAATCTCAGGACACATCTAAGTACATCAATTAAGTGGCTGGGAGGTAGATGTCTAACTGATGATTGCATTTAAATGTGTTGAGTTTTAGGAAGGAATGGACCAAATAACTCAGTACAGTATTCTTTGTATAGATGCCAAACTTGTTCTTGTCCAATTTCCCAAGGTTCTTGATCTTATAGTATGTGACAAAGATCTAGTGGAGTAACTGAGTTTGCCATGTCCTGATACAACTATTATTTCTCGGTGTATGGGATGCTAGCATCAACTGGTCTTGAAGCAAGAGCAAAGGGGTGCATGGTCTCTTTTGGGTTTCTACAGTGTGCAAGTTTTCAACCTTACTACTTTCTTGACACTCTATTGTCAGAGTCCCCTGTCATAAGCTAATCTTGTGTTCACTGCATCTCCATTGCATGTTTTCACGTGTTGCTTCACTTTATATCTTGAACTGCATCACTTTATTATTTTGTGCAGATCGAAAGCAAGCGAACTAGTAAAGATATTCAGTAATCCTGCTTGCCCTCAGTCCATTAGCATTGCAGCATTTGCGAGAAAGGTACACCATATTTTTACCCTGGGAACATGTTAATGTCCTGAATTCTGATTCTTGTTATGATATGTGCCCACTATAGCATGCATCATGGACACTTACATCTCTATGTATACATATTACTGAACACAAGTTTTACTGCTAAGTGGTACCAAAGTTGCGATTGTATATGTCTAAAGGAAGGACAGCTGTAGAACTTACAAGCTCAAAACTTTTAAAATACTGTTTGATTTTCCTTATACTTTGTTAGCGTAGAATATCATCAAGTGTGCCAATTTTAGTCACATATCTATTGCAGAATAGTGAGATATTATATCGAGCAACAGCAATGGCATTTGTCATATGCTTCCCTAGAATTGGAAATATGCATTCTGTCACCAATGTTTAGCTCTTGCACCCTTTTTCTTCTAATTTTTTCTGTCCTAGTTGACCAAAAATTTGGAAGATATAAATTTGACGAAGAGAGAGTGCAAAGATATCAAAGTACCCTGATGAATGTGGCAACATTCATTGCAGTAAGTCTTGTTGACATGAAAAAAGAAGGCATCTTGTAAAATGAGAGAGGGAGTTGTCAAGTAGTAGTCTTATGTTTATTTCTGAAAGACAAGTGACTTGATTTGTGCACGGCAATTATGCAGAGTTGCATATTTTTAAAATAAGAACATAGAGCAATATAAATGACTGATTCTCCTCTATATTCTCATTGTTATGAATGAATCAATATGAAATGCGGTCCTTGTTTTGCCTAGCTCATATTGTATATTAGTTCATTATCATGCTGCTCAAAAGATATGCAGCGACCATAACCTCAACAACTTTGGCATACTGCAGGTTGTCTCCCATTGTGAAAGCCCTGATAATGCTGCATTTGCATGTGCCCATGTTGTTGTGATGGTTGCATCGAAGGTAACTAAATGGTGTCATAAGCATAGTTTTTTTTTCTAGTTTCCCTTTTGATATATCTGCTATATTGAATATTTTATGCTAGTCCTTCATTCTAGCTTTGAATCCCAATTTAAAGTCACTTTTATTATTGTTGAATTTAGTAGACTTGAGTGGACAGTCTTTGTTGGGGACCATTCCTCTGTTGAGAAGAACTGATATGTATCATCCTCTCAATCATCTCAGATGATTCAAAGCTTTTAAGAACAAACTCCAAGTTCTATTTGACTAGATTTTAAGTCAAAATCTAGTGTAGCTGTACTTGCAAAATGTGCTTGAAACCAGTTATGTGGTTCTCAAATTGATCCAAAGAAGAATGTATAGACTGATTATGTATTGCTTTGCAGAGTTGAGTAGGTCTATAATTTGATCTGATTTCTTAGACTGAAATTGATATGACCAACGACTGCTGTCTCCAACATCCAGTTAAGTTTTTGGGTGGAAAAAATTTCAAGATTTAGATATTTGTCAATATTTAAGAGTTCCTATAAGGATTCTGATTGCTGAAAATGTTTTTTCTATTCTCACCACATAATGAATGGAGGAATTAGTCTCTGTAGCTAATTAGTTCTAGTCTCGTGAAGTTTATGACTTTGTAATCTATACATGATTTTGTTTTATAACATGGAAGCATGTGAATGATTGTTTATTATTCTTTGATTGATGAATCACTGTTTTTTAGTTTTGCATTTTGCTACTAATAAAGAAAAAGGTTTGGATTTAGCTATAGGCTTTCCTCTTTTTATAGCAGAAGGTGTTTGGAATTTGAGATGGCCAGCTTGCTATTAACAGAGGCTTTATATATGTTACTAAACAGCTCTTCTAATAAATATATTCCTTTCAGATGCCTCACGTAATGGATATTCTTCTTGCGGAGTTTCACATGGCTTGCATATTTACGGTCCCAAAGTATATAGTTTACTCAAAGGTATCAAGCTCATTTGCAGTACAGCCTTCTAAGTTCAAATTTTCCTGCCACTTATGTGAATTTTGAAAAATTGCTGCTGGTTCAGACTGCATTTGAATCAAAAGAGGCATACTACAAAGCTCTTGGATTCCGAGAAGACAATGGAAAAATAGAAAATGTTAAAGATTACTTGAAACGGCTGGAATCTTACATGAAACTCTATGGAGCACTTGTGCAGGTTTGCTGCAGTATTTTTTTATTTGAGTTATTGTGTTTTTGGAACAATGATGCATAGAGCATTAAACTGAAGTAATGGACATACTCTGATGATTAAAGCATGTCTAAAATATATGAGATAAGTTCTAACCTTGTGATTTGTAGGTTGGGTTAGACCTATATATTTCTTGCTAAACGCGATGGATTGATCAACTTTTGTTGCTTTTAGTGATAAAAATATTGGTCATTGGTCACTCGAAATGCACAGCACATAGCTTGAAGCTCATTGTTAAACTCATCCAAACAGACAGTGAATTGCTTCAATCTTCTATTTCAATATCTAACATGTAACTGCGGAAAAGCACTAGCAATATGCGACCATATCCCCAAATGTCCTAAAGGAATTTCTTTTTCTTCAACTTGATGTTGACTTCTTCTGCTGATAGGGAAGTTTTAATGCAGTGATCATAGTTGACAGACATTGAATTGTTCATTTCCAAACTCTCTGTTTTGCCTTCATTTCTGTCATTGCATGTCTCTGTTTATGAACACAGAATTATTAGTTTCCAAACTCTCTGTTTTACCTTCAGTCCCATCAGTCCATGTCTCTGTTTTCATCCCCATCAATATGCATGAGGTTCAAGTAATTTTACTGCTGTTATCTGATGTTTGCAACCGCATGCTTTAGAAAAGCATATAACTTGCCATGGCATCACTTATATTATTTTCCTGCTGAGTATTTGGAATTTAATCAATTTTGTATGCTCAATAAGTTGGACCTTTCTCTACTGAAAGATAAAAGAGTTGGAATCCAAAGTTGATTGGCCAGGAAACAAAAAACTGATGTTGGTTTTATAGTCAATTCTTAAGACTATTTACCATCTCAGGAAGCTGATTGGTAACATTTGATTTGACAGACTGAACCTCCAGGTTTCCAAAATGCTCATGGCCTCAAAGAAGGATGGGCATGGCTTGCTAGGTTCTTAAACACACTTCCTGCCAATGTCTACACAGCTGTTGCCTTGAATGCCTTCTTGCAGGTAACTTGGTGCTTAAATGAATTTGATGTTTCTGTGGTTGGTGAAAAGATTCTGAGTTTTAAGTTTGATTATTTGGAATTAAATACTTCGTGACAATTTTTGTAAATACTGTTTTCCTTATGGCAATGAGAAAAAAACTTATTCCTTGTTTTGGTAAGCTATGCAATTAAGTAGTTTTTGCAATGTGAAAAGAAAATTGACTTTTTTCATACTTAGCTTACTATTGTCATAATTTCCTGCCTGTAATTGTTCTTAGGGAAAATACTAGATACATACCTCAACCTTTCACTGAACGATCACTTATATACCTCTACTTTTGAAGATTCCAAATACACACCTGCGTTTTACCTTTACATCAATTATCCTTATTTCATTGCTTATGAAAATGCCATCCATCCCTAAAATCCACTCAAAATACTCAAAACCAGCTAAAATCCAAACCACCCAAAACTAATTAAGATGTTAAAATAAGTTTGCAAGAAGGGGCAATTAATCTTTTTCAATGTGGGGATTTACTTCAAGGTATGTAAATGTATTTGCAGAAATGGAGATACATAAGTGGTCATTAAGTGCAAAGTGAGGCCTTTTTTTGGGTACCTCCCCTTGTTCTTATGTGGGTTCTGTCCAGATTTCCATAGATGCAGTGAAAATAGCTATAGAAACTGTCTCATTTTACTTTTGTTATTTATAACAAACCTGCTTTAAGGCTTTTCTCATGGTGAAGTGTATGCTTCAAACTTTTTTCCTCTCCTAAAGGAAAAGCTGTTTTGTTAACACTAATTGGTAATTACTGAAATATTTTCTATTCTTATAGATGGCAGGCTTTGCCCTTTTTAGAAGATACCAACGTCAGTTCAAGAAGATGCTGAATGTCATCTCTGAAGACTATTTGGGTGCACTAAAAGCACGTGGAGACTCTGAGTTGAAGCCAATTATTGCAGAAATTCAGTCATACATAGAAGACAACAAGTTCCTTAAGGAACCAGAAGGAAGGACCCTGCAGGATTCTTTGCTCTCCAGTGTCATGGTGCCCGAGTCAGATTATGGATATAATCAATCCAATAGATACTACTACTGACAACATAGGAGCAACCACAACAATATAATTTGTAAAATTACGGCTGTAAACAATTTTTATTCATGAGCTTCAAGTCAATTGACTTTGCTGCCTCCCACGCACGGGAGATCCTACATAAGAATTGTCTATTGTTGAGGACTGCTTAGGGTTCTTGCCAGGATTAATATTCTGTTGTACCGTCCTGGTTGGATGAGGTTGCATTAATATATTTGGTCATCATTTGCTCTTTGCATCAGTGGATATCTTTAGTTCGGCCCTCTCTTCTCATTGTTTGGTGCGATTATATTGGGCATTGCATACCAAGGTTATTGCATGCACTGGGTACATCTACTCAAATGCATCTGGGCTGTTCAATTTAGTTGAGTCCACTTGCTTTACACATGATATTCAACTATTCAAATGGATATCAGGGACCAGGGTCGCCTACTAACTTTTCCATTGCACAGGTGAGGGTTGATAGTGCGATTACTGTGTCTTCCCTCTTAAATTACAGGACATTTTTTAGAAGTAACAAGCATGAAACAGATCAGAGGCAAGCAGTGATGCTTGCTGAGATCAACTTATAATATCAACGGTAGGCGTAAAATGGCAAAGCCTGATCAATAAAGCTTAATTCTGATTTGGATGGGGCTCTGGCATATTGGGCAGGACAGCAGATTCTCCCCACAGTCACAGCAGGTCTGTCGAATGAAAAAAGAAAAGAGGACGTTATCTTGAAAATGATTCTGTTATACTGCTCCTCTGGATCTTATAGATGGAAAGAAAAGAGGAGAGAGGAAAAGGAGACCAACAAGAAGAACTTCCATACCAGGTGGCCGCACCCAAAGGCCATGTCCTTTGAATTGCTCATACATATGGGACAATCCTGAGCAAATCCACAAGAGTAAAATGTAATGATCGGAAGGACTCAGTAACCCCATTTTTCAATCGATTGAAGCGAGGTAATGATGAATGTAGTGAAATATACAGGATTTGTTTTTTGCCTTGTGATAGACAGACAATCTAAGGAACCTGATATTCTGTTAGCTTACTTAAACTAGCTCAACCAGAAAGAATTTCCCTGAAAACATCACACAGCATACCTGAGTGTCATAAGCTGAAACCGATGATGGGGCCCTGGGGAATGTTGGAGAGCCTTCGTCAGAGTAAGGAGTTTCCTTTTGCTGAAAATTTCTTGACTGGTAAGGTCTTGAGCTGCTGCTGTGAACAGGCGGAGGAAGAGGAATTCTCTCTGGGGAAACCCCTTTTTGTTGACTGATCCATCAATTCAGGAAACGAGATTTTCGGTGGAGGTTCAGATTCTCGAACGCATAAAAAGAGATGACCAAATAGTGCATAAATCATCAAGAGCCTAGAGCATAATTCTTACCCTAATATGCCAAGCTCGAGAGTTGCTTTATACTGAGAAGGAACTTCCATTAAGGCCGCGAGAGAGAATTCTGCCTGTTTTCTAGGTGCATCCACATTCTTGGACATTATCTCGGTGAAGTTGACAAACTGACAAGACCAAAGAAAGTGGGTTCTCTGCTAAGCATGTGGAAAAATGTTACGGCCATTGATAATGTTAGACCAGTGGCTGATGTACCTGGAAATTGTCAAAAGCTCGTGCAGGAATGTTATCATCGAACTCCTTCATCAGTTCCCATGGCCCATCTCCGACCCCAACTAAAACAATTGATAGAGGGTATTCGCTGCATTCAAGTTCATATATATCAAGTCATGATGATGGGAAAAGAAATGTAAATGAGAATGTTAAAAGGCTTCTCGAAGTCGGTGGGTGGAATACCTAGCTCTCACGATTGCATCAACTGTCTTTTGCTCTTGTGGACTGAGCTGGCCATACTGAGTATCAACACTTCTCGTCACCTGCGTCGGTTGCCACATTTTGGGAAAATACTTATATAAAACTACCTTTTCTAGGACTGGAAGTAACCCATTATCACAACACCATGCTATATTTTCTCATTACAAGGAGATAATCGTGTGTCCTAGCACCAAAACTCATGATAATTCAAAGAAAAAAGGTTCAAAAAAAGGAGGAGACTTCCATTCCTGATATAATGACAAAATCTGGTGAAGAAGCCGCAGCTTTGATTGTTCAGTGCATGAAGAACATGATTTTACCTGCCCATCAGCTATTATTAACAGGACATGGTACTGGCCACCGCTTTGCTCTACAATTGTCATCGCCATCTCAATTATGGGTGCAAAGGATGTTGGTCCTGCAATATTTAAAAGAAAATTGAGAGACATCACCAGAGCATCCTGCAAAAGCAGAAACCCTCATAATTTGATAATAAACAGAAGCAGCACCTGCAAGGCGGAGGCGGGGAATGACCTCTTTGTATCGCGTCAAAACTTCCTCAAATCCATTGCAGAATCTATTGTCTGGATAAAAACTGAAAACGTCCTGGTCGTGTGTTGATGCTGCAGAATTTTCAGACTCAGTTTCATTTTCAATGAAGTTATTTTTGTAAGAAACTGATTCCCATAGAGCACTGATATACCATCTCCGAATCCGAAACAGGGAATTAGGTTATCCTCATCAAATGCGGATAAAGTCTTTCCGATGATTGATATTGCTTGCTCGTAGGGATTCTGACCATGGTCAATGTCATGCAGGCTTCGTCGATGGAATGACCTTGCGCCTAATTTTCGAAATAATCTTCTGCACAGCTCATCACATGACATATGAAATGGACCAAGGCACTAAGAAATCGTACCTGTCCACTCATTGCTCTTTGTGAAATCAATCCCGACGATGAGATTAGAAGACTCTAAACCAGCTTGGGCAAGAGCAGAAGTTACCTGTGCTAGTTAGATCATCATTATCATCTTCATTGACAACATATGAAAGATTAGAAGCATTATGCTATGGTTTCAGACTAGATTTCGAACATTGTATCATTCATTTTGAACATCTTCCAAAGCAAGCCAAAACTGTAGTTTGAGCATCTTCAGACAAATCGCTTTAAAAATCATATTAAAGGGACACGCAATTCTTCTTTCCCCTTCGTTTTCGTTATCATTCTGTAAATCACTATATCCATTCCACAGCTAACATGACAGATGATCCCATAGCTATCGAGGTTAAACACAGACCCTCCCAATGTGTCCCTTTTCTGTTTATCTTGTAAAGAGCCATCACAATTGACATGGATTGAGTCACACCAAGAGATAGAGGAGATCTCCGCTGTAATCACTCTAAATGCTATCAAGGTCCCCAGCTAATTACCTCATTCAAAGAACGATAATTATCGGCTATCCTCGAATATTTCGTGTTCACTATCTTCCGACGCTGCCGGGTCTGCACTTGCGAAGGTTGTGGAGCATAATTGTATGATGGAGGAGGCATGCAGTGATGATGCAGGCACGTTTGGTGTGGATCCTGCGTAGTATTACCTCCATACTCACTCCAAGAGCTCGGTGGAGTTGAAGGATACCCACCAGTTGAATATGGTCTCCTCCTGCTCCTCCTCTTCGACAATATGCCTCCCATCACCCGCAACTTTTCGAAAAGAACAAAGTAACCTTAATCCAAGAAGCACCAGCCTAATGGATAAATAAAAGACTGTTACAACAGGATTTTCGTATCTATTTTTTTTTTTTGCCAGAACATAAGAGATTGAAGCATGATCATATTCGAAAATAGATGGGAATTGGCCCAGAATTCAGCAATAGCTGTTGTAGAGGAGGGAAAATAGCATTCTCTTTATCCTCAAGAACAGAACTCAAAAGATCGTAAGAACAAATAAAACCTGTGACTGTGAGAGCTCTCGGATCTCAGGACTGCAGCAAACTTAATGCAGAGAGGTTTTGGAGAGATGGACAACGTTAAAGAGGAAGAAAGTCCAGACACGTTAGTCAATATTTATGTAATTTGGCGTGTGATTATGAGCCAAGATTAGAAAAAGTATACACGTAACCTGGCAAGAGAAGAAAGAGAACCTGAGCGTTCAGGTCCGTCAACTAAAACGCTGGCTCTTCTTCGGTTTTTCCTAATAACCTTGGTCTGATCACATAAAAACATTTAACAATTTGTGAACATGTCCAGGCTGAAACCCAGAGTGGAGTCATGGAAATACAAGATATTGTGGATTTATTGTTTCTGGTGGCTCCATCTTGAAAGTGAGTGGGAGTTAGTAAAGAGTCAGCATCATCACCCCAGCATTTTTTAATCCATAATTTGACTATTAATGCCTACTTTGCTCCTAAAGATAAACTCTAGATGTCACTTTAATTTTGCATAAAGTATGATACAGATGCTAAACAATCTTATACACCATCCAATCAGAGCATTAGACTAATCACAACGGATCCGGGCAATCCTCCGTTCTATCGCAACCGCATAATTAGTGAGACAAGAGGCTCTTGATGGGTAAGAAAGTTGTCTCTGCCGGAACTCAAAAGGCTACTTCTCTAGAATTCGTAAAAATGGACGGTCGGCCATTGATTTGTGAAAGTCAAGTAATTTCAAGTCTTGTTTGGCCAAAAAGAAAAGTTTTGTCTAGAAATTAAGAGGCCTAGACATTTGTTACCTCTGGATTATGGCACGGCAATGACCTACGATGATGGGTTCTACACCTATATATGGACTAGACTAAGTAATTATGACTCAAACCATATATTTTGTTGAGACACTCAAAACCTAATGGTAAATTCTAAAGGTGTCAAACGCTTGAAGGTAATGTATAGAGGAGTAACTTTGATGGTTACTCCTCTCCAAGCTGTTGTAAAAGAAAGAAGAGGACCTGGATAACTAGTCACTACTACTAAGCAAAAGTTTTCAATCTTTCAATTATAAAAATCACTATTCACTGATATTAATTCGAAAATCGGAGTTCGGGCCATAAAAAAAGGCACAAAATCTCATTCATTACATGACCATTATTTATGCTAAAATTATCTGCTGTTCATCGTCCCCTTTCAAGTCTGAGAGATTGATATGCTTTTGATATATTTACTCCTTGTGAAAAAAAAATTAATGCATAGTGTTAGTAAATTTGTAACTGATTTGAAAGCGCCTATATTTTAGAAGATTATTATTATTAATTACAAAATATGCTATAGATAAATAAAAGCTAAATTTTTATTCTTGAATAACAAATTTTTTAATGACACGCCACAACTCGCCTCATTAAGAGATTTCGAGGGGCATTACCCTATTTCTTGGAAATATTACAACCAGAAAAAATGTTTGATGTTGAATCAATAGACTTCTAATACTCGAAGTAATTTGCACATAGGGGATACAAATACAATTTGTCAATGCACAAGTGAGTCGCTCGACTGATGATCTCTTTTCGATAGCCACAATGCACAATTTCCTCAACTGGGTTTGTTCATTATTGCCCTGCAAGCAATATACTTCATGTTTCTCGGTTACCATACATATGTGGAGATGTTTGCTGCAATATAGTAAGATGCAACATTAAGACCTTGATCATAATATAGTATAAGGACGATTAAGGATGACTTCCTCATGCGTCGATTTTATGCGATGGTTTAACCGGCAACAGAGTGAGAGGCACTTTCTTAGATACGGCCAGACCAGCACTTTCCTCCATGCTCACATCCGCCTCTGTCATTCCCTCTGGCAATCCCCAGTCGAAGGAATGCAACACATTGGCGAGCGCCAGCTCGATCACTGCCATCCCCATTGAAATTCCAGGGCATCCCCTCCGCCCTGCCCCGAATGTCAATAACTCGAAATGATTCCCCTTATAATCGATTTGACTTTCCTCGAACCTCTCGGGCACAAACTGCTCAGGGTCCTCCCATAGGGTCGGGTCCCGCCCGATGGCCCATACGTTGACTTGGACACGGGTCTTCGGTTCGACATCGTAGCCAAACAGCTTGAAGTGGCCCATGGTTTCCCTCGGAATGAGCAGTACACCTGGAGGGTGTAACCTCATTGCCTCCTTGAGTACTAACTTGAGATATTTAAGTTCGCTGAGGTCGTCTTCGACAAGCCATTTCTTGTTTCCAACATGACGCCGGATCTCCTCGCAAACTTTTCGCATTGCCCTCGGGTTCCTGATGAGCTCAGTCATTGTCCAATCCATGACAACTGCACCGGTGTGCACTCCAGCTAGAAATATATCCTTGAGAGTGTACATGAAGTCATGATTCACAAAAAAGACAAGTAAATCAGTTCGTGCCATACAGCCTTCTATGTCTGAGAAATTGGATGGAGTACTCATTGAAGAATTTCTTAACTTATATCCTGCTATGTAAAGAACATTGAATTTTGCTTCTCAAATGTGTATATGATCAACATTAAGGAATATGTAATAGATAGTATGATGTACCATCAAGATGGCCTTGATGTTATCTTCCTTGAGCTGGACCCCCGCGAGCTCAGTCTTTTCCCTCTCCATCTTCAGCAGCAAATCGACAATGTCCTCCTCTTCCTCGTTGCTCTTATTCGCGTTCCGATGCTCATCGATCACCTTCTGGTAGAAAACGTCCAAACTGCGAAAGTTCTTCTCCAACCTCGAATGAAGCCCTGTCAACCTGTCCACAATCCAGCCGTAACGAGGGAAAAAATCGGACGCTGAGAAGCTTCCCAACATCGTCAATGCCTCATTAATCACATCCATGAACTTTCTGCCGTCAAACTCTGTCCCCTGAAATGCCTTCCCAAATGCGGCCCTGCATGTAAGGTGTGCAAACAAGTCGATTTACATGTGAGTGCTTCGTGCTTGGCTATGACGCTAGACATGCTTCGAATGAAACCTTTCCAAGTTCAAGTCGAGTTTCTCTAGTTGGAAAATTGACTTGGAATCAATTTCGAATTTGATAATAGCTTAAATAATTGGGGTGGCTCGTAAGCCTAATCAAGTCTAATCAAGTATAGTCAAGTTCGAACTTAGACAGCACGGTCAAGTTCCGCTCAAGTTTAAAGAATCATACTTAATATAGTGTTAAAACTCGAAGTGGAGTCGAGCTCAAGTAGTAACTTAGTCAAATTGACTCATCAACTACACCACTAGGCCCTACCTGCAAGTGATGTTAGCCGTTAGAGCCATGAACTTCTCGCTTACATTGATTGGAGTTCTGGTCTCTGCTGACTTCGCAATCGACTCGACCATAGAACCCACTTCCTCTTCCCTGATGTAACGAAAGGACTGGACTCGCTTGGTGCTAAACAGCTCGAGCACGCACAACTTCCTCAATTCCCTCCAGTAATCACCATACTCGACGAAGGCAATGTCGAGGTAGTCATAGGAGAGGCGTCCTGTGCCGAGCAGCTGCGGGCGGCTGCAACAATCGAGGTCGTGGGTCTTGAGGACCTCCCTGGCGGCGCTAGGGGAAGAGACGATGACGGTGGGGATGCCGCCGAGGTGGATGAGCATGATGGGGCCATACCGTCTCGAGAGTTTCCACAGAGACTGGTGAGGCAAGTGCCCGAGCTGGTGGAGGTTGCCTACGATGGGCAGCGGTGGAGGCCCTGGAGGGAGGTTCTTCTTTCGCCTCGCCGTCGTCGCGGCGCCTCTGTTTTTGTTGTTGAAGGTTTTCATCGATAGGAGGAGGAGGAGAGGAAGGGAAAGGGCAAGCCATGTGAAGAGAATTTGAAGAGCCATTGTTGGAATGGCGATGTGGAGGGAGAATACTTACAAAGGGGAGTTAGTATCGGGTATGTAGCGTGAGGGGGTGAGATTGAAAAATGGATGCGGAAGACAAAGTCGCCGAAATTGAACCGAAAGTCACTGTTAAATATATGATTTATCTACCTTAGGCTGCTAGCTAATCATCTATGATGTTGATATAGAAAATACAAATGAATCTTATTTCGGAATGTACCGCTTCATCCAATCGATTGAAGTATTAGCTAGCCATGGGGTCTCAAAGAAATAAGAGCCATTCATTTGACATGTTTCGCTTCTCCAATTAGACTTTTATTTACTTATATAAATATATGTGTTTGTACATAACACTGTAAAAGTATAACTACACGACGAAGATATAACTACGCGATGAAGATGAGGAACAAAATGATAATGAAAAGAAATGGAGCCTTAACTAAAGGTTGAATGAGCACGGCCGCCTACCCAAAAAAGAGAGTATAAAAATATGATATAGTACAAAAATAATTATTAAAATGGTAATATATAATGGTAAACTTGGTACTTAACTTAAGCTCGATGGATCCGGCTCGATCTCGACTTGTGAAGTATTTGGAATGTCTGTACTTGGATTGACTTATAAAAAGTTCAGAATGAAATGATCTGCTACATTGAGATTCAACTAAACCAAAATGGTTTTTCCAAAATTCAATTGTATCTAATGTTCGAATTGTTCAAATTTGATTAAATTCCCAACATTTTTTTTTTTTCACTTCAATTAAAATTCCCAAAATTTATTTCCACTCTTTCACAGCACTCTTCCTGTTGAAAATATGTCTCGAGTTTGAGCTCAAAGCAAAAGTTTGATTTGTTTCCTAATCCTAGTAGGTGTGGGTTTCCTAATCCTAATAGGAGTGGGTTTCTTAATTTATTCCTACTCCAAGTAGGAATGGCTTTCAGTCCTATATATATACGGCCATGCGTGGAGAAGAATTAAGCCGTTGTTGATGCAAGAGGTCTGAAGCGCCGATTCGTCATCGAGTGCTTGGGAGAAGATTTCTCCGTTGATCTCGTTCGAGCAATTACACCAAGAAGAGTCAAGTGTTTGTAGCCGATTAAATTCTTGTGGTAAGAATTTGTGTATAATTCCTTTGTGAGATTGAGAGATTATTTCACTAGGAATTGTGGGGCTAAATTTAACACTTTGCGTGAGTTATTGGGTGTAATTGGGGCTTGGGAAACACTGAGAGTGTTTGAGTGACTCGAGTGTGTAATCTCCGTTGTATTGCTTGTTCTATAGTGGAATTCGTCGCTGCTCTCCCCGTGGACGTAGGTCTCTACGACCGAACCACGTAAATCTGATGTCCGATTTATTTTCTTTATTCTGTCTATTTTACTGTTCGATCGCTCGCCCTTTCCGCAACACTTCCCAAATAGAATCCCTTCTTTTTTTTCCTTTTCGGTGAGAATACTTCCCAAGAGATTAACCTGTTCCACTCTTAGACACCAACCAAACAAACTAAAGTTATGTAGATTATTGACTGTTATTAGAAAATAAGTGAAATTGCATCAATGATCTCTCTATTTTTACCCGAAATTCAAAACCGTTCTTCAACTCTTTTTTTTTATTTTTTTCCAAAATGGTCATTGTAATTTTAAAAAAGTATCATCAATCGTTTTTGTATCGCCCCAATGATGGATTTTGCTGACGTGAATTTGATGCCGTAAAAAAAAAAAGACGAAGTGGACTTCTAAAATAAAGCTGACTTGATTTTGACTTGGATTTGTGAATTTTGTTTTCATTGTTGAAAGTTCTCTCATGAAAGAAAAAAAAAAGTTGTACCCTAAGCCGCGCTAGTGTTGAAGTTGCTGGGTGACTATCATCACGCGATGGTTGCACCGCTCGGTTGGCTCCATTGCGGTGCGGTGCAGTGCAGAAAATTTCCACCGACATTGTAACCCCCTATCTCTGTGCATGGCTGCCAAATTTGAGGCCGCTGCCACACCGCCGACTAGACCCGTCAAATGGGTGGGTCGGGGTCGAAAATGGTCACCCATATTGTCGTTTTGATGCCGACAGGCCCACATCCGCAGATCGCCATGGTGGTCAGCCTTGACGATATATTTACCGCCATTTGACCAATATTTAATTTTCACTTGATCCATATTCAACTTTCACTTGACTCTTTTGCACCTGAGATCAGATGGAGGATATTCTTCCGTCTCCGTGGTTGAAATGCGATGACCACCAACAAAGTGATTTGCGCTGATGGTTGAAATGCATGACCACCAATAAAGTGATCGATTTTCGCCGTGATTGTCGCCATTGAGTTGGCAAGACTACCACGGAGGCGATGATCCTACAACCAAGTCCATGTCCACTTTATTTTTTTATTTTTTTCTACTTTTCATTGATTTTTTTTTATATTTTTCTAACACACAAGCTTTTGTGACTTTTATTTTTATGAACACATCATCGACAAATGTACTGATTGGAAGCGGCAAGACGTGATCTTAAATTGCTCTGATAGCCACCTATAATCAAAGGACTAACTAACTATGACACTTTTTGAAAAGTACAGGAGCCATTTCGAAAAAAAATTAAAGGGATGGTTTTGAATTTAGGAAAAAAGTAAATGGATCACTTATATCATCTCACCTAAGTATAAATAGCGTATTTTTATTTTTATTTTGTCACGACTTTAAAATGATAGTAGATTCTTGTGTAATTTGAACCATCAAATTATAATGAAATGAAAAAAGACGGTTGGGTTGAATTGAGTAAAATGAATGACTAAATGACTCTCCTTGTGTTGCCTAATGGCGATCCACCTTGTGCATCTTTAGTGAGCCATGGGCCAGGCCCATTTGTTCCGTGCTGAATGTTCGATAGCTTTCATCGCGGTAAGGAGTTTCCCTCTGCCGTAATTTTCTTGACGGGCAAGGTCTTGGAGCCGCTCCTGTGAGCAGAATCGGAGGAAGGGAATTGTCCCCGGGGAAATCCCTTTCTGTTGACTAATCCATCAATTCAAGAAACAAGATCTTCTGTCGAAGTTCAGGCTCTTGAACGCTTTGAAGAGATGACCAAACAGTGCGTAAATCATCTAGGGCCTAGAGGATAATTCTTACCCTAATATGCCGAGTTCGATAGTTGCTTTACACTGGGAAGGAGCTTCCATTAAAGCCGCAGGAGCGAATTCCGCCTGTTTTCTAGATGCACTTACATTTTGGACATGATTTCTATAAAGACCAAAGAAAAAGTATCTTTGCTGAGCATTTAGAAAAAAAAAATGTTATGGCCATCGATTATGTTAGGACCAATGACTGATGTACCTGGAAATTGTCAAGGCTCACGCTCACGCAGAAATGTTATCATGGAACTTCTTCATCACGTCCCATGGCCCGTCTCCAACCCTAACTAAGACAATAGATGGAGGGTATTTGCTGCAATCAAGTTCACATGTATCATGTCACGAGTGAAAAGGCACCTTGAAGTGGTTGGGAGGATTTCCTAGCTCTCACGATTGCATCAACTGTCCTTTGCTCTTGTGGACCGTGAGCTGGCCGTGCTGAGAGCATCAACACTTCCCTTCGCCAGGTCGGTTGCCAATGTATTAGGAACAAATTTCAGGAGACTAACGTATACGAAACTTCCTTTCTATTGTAGGAAGTAACCGATTATCACAACACCACACTATATTCTCCCATTACAAGGGGATGATCGGGTGTCCTAGCACCAAAAATCGTAAAAATTCAAAGAAAAAAGTTCAAAAAAGCAGAAGACTTCCATTCCTGAAAGAGTGACAGGATCTGGTGAAGAAGCCACGACTTAGCTTTGATTGTTTAGTCCATGAAGAACGTGATTTTACCTTCCCATCAGCTACTGTTTACAGGACATGGTAACGGCTGCCACTTTGCTCTACAACCGTCGTCATCGCCGTCTCAATGACGGGTGCCAAAGATGTAGGGCCTGCAATGGTTAAAATAAAATCAAGAAACATATTCAGAGCATCCCGCAGAAGCAGAAACCCCTATACTAAGATAAATTAAACAGAAGCAGCACCTGCAAGGCGTAGTCGGGGAACGACCTCGTGCTTATTTTTCGATTTCGCTTGCTCTTGGGGATTCTGACCATGGCCAATGTCATGCAGTGGAATGACCTCGTGCTTATTTTTCGAAACAATCTTCCACATGGTTCATCACATGACATATGATATGGACCAAGGTTATGAGGAGGCGTACCTGTCCACTCACTGCTCTTCGTGAAATCAATCCCGACCATGATAAAATGTAACATTTGGCTGAATGTTTTTAGAAAATTTTGGAATTCAAATATTTGATTAGAAGTTATGATACATAAGTGAATATTTTTTTTGGAATCATGACATTCAAGAGGTTGAAAAAAAATTATGATACTCAAATGAACGTCGTATGAAAGATTTGACACTTGTGGTGTTCTTATTCCATAATTGCTCTCAAAATAATCTTTTAATGTTACAAAAATAATTAACAAATCTTATCACAAGATTTAATCAGTTTCGAGACTTAAATTCTTGGTCGCGCACAAAGACCCAATTGCAGCAATTGCAGTGTAATTAAACAAATTCACGAAAAGCACTCTTGCAACAACAGCGCAGTCACCATCGCATGAGCCAAAGAAACACAGACACACATATTTAAACGTCCGAACCTTCGCCGACTCAAACAAAGAATTTACAATCCTTATTTTGCTTCTTTTCTATCTCTAACTCAATCAAAAAGTCCACGCTTTCCTTTTCTCTGTTGTTTTCTTTTCACGGTCAAAGTCTAATTCCACTTTGGACTTCAACGTTAAAATTATCGAAGCGGACTCCAACACTGAAGCCATTTCCGAATATGTGAATCCATCGTTCAACTTTCATGCTTATAAGCAATTCAATTGAGATCGGTTTCATTAAACAAGCTTAAACTCGAGATGTATTTAATGGCTATTTTTCTCCAAAAGGATTGTCCGCAAGTGATTTATGCAAATCAAGTAATATTAGTCTCATTTGGCTAAAAAGAAAAGTAATAACTATCTAGAAATCAAGGGCCTAGACAATTAATATCTTATTTGACGAGACTGCCTGATTTTTGGCAAGCCTATGGGGCTGCAATAACGAGATCTAAACATATATATGGATTGAGAAATTATAATTCAAACTACACATTTCGTAACAGTGTCAAACCTTGTAATAACATTTAGAGGAGTAATTGTGATGTCATCCCTTCCCAATTTATTGTAAAGAAAAAAAAAGGCCTAGATTACTGGTCACTATCTAAGAAAAAGTTTTCAATCCTTGATGCTAAAAAGTTATGCTGTTTGTCCCTTTTAAAGTTTGAGAGAGTTATATTCTTTCAATATATTTATCTCTTGTGAGAAACAATTAAGACGTAATGTCAGCAAATTTGTACTTAACTTGAAAGTGTCTATGTTTTGGAAGATTATGTCAATTAATGACAAGTATACTTTGAATGAATAAAAGCTAGACTTCTATGTTAGGATTACAGAACTTTCTAATGACATGCCATAGCTCTTCTCCATAAGAGATTTTGAGGGGCATTACAACTCTTCCTTGGAAATATTTTGACTGAAAAAATAATTAATGTTAAATTAACACATGCAAATAAAAGACTTTCAAATCTCAAAGCAATATGCACACAAGTCCACGAGTGATTTGCACGATTGATAATCTGAGGAAAAAAACTTCATTAAGTTATTAATGCTGTGTTGAAGAAAGAAAAGAGAATTCTCACTCTATAGTCACAATGTGCAAACACCTCATATGGGACTTTTTATCAATTGCCTTAGAAGCAATATTCTATTTGTATGGAGATGTTGTATGCTATAACATTATACCATACAACCTCAAGACACTTGATCATAATTAAGTACAAAACCTCATGAAATATGATGTTTTTCGCTTCAAGCAATTTTGTCATGCATTAATTTTATAAGATGATTTAACTGGTAGCAGAATGAGAGGTACTTTTTTGAATACATTCAGGCCAGCCCCTTCTTCCATGCTCACATCTCCCTCCGTCATTCCCTTTAGCAGTTCCCAGTCGAAGGAGTGCAAGATATTGGCAAGGGCTATCTCGACCACTGCCATCCCCATCGACATCCCAGGGCATCCTCTCCGCCCTGCCCCAAATGGTAATAGCTCGAAATGATTTCCCTTGTAATCGATTGGACTGTCCTCGAACCTCTCAGGCACAAACTTCTCAGGATCCTCCCACAAGCCGGGGTCCCGCCCGATGCCCCAGACATTGACTAGGACACGGGTCTTTGGGTCGACATCGTAGCCAAATAGCTTAAAGTGGCCAATTGTTTCCCTCGGGACGAGTAGTACAGCTGGAGGATGTAACCTCATTGCCTCCTTGAGTACTAACTTGAGATATTTGAGCCCGTGAAGATCATCTTCCACGACCCATTTCTTGTTTCCAACATAACTTCGGATCTCCTCTCGAGCTTTTCGCATAGTTCTCGGGTTCCTGGCGAGCTCGGCCATTGTCCAGTCCATGACAAGTGCAACGGTATCCACTCCAGCTAGAAATATATCCTGAGAATGTACAATAATCATGATTGCCAAAACAGACATGTACAACTTTTGCCATGACGCCTTTCATATCCAAAAAAGAGGACGGAGTATATATTGAAGAAGTTCTCGAGTTGTATCCTGCTATATATAGAGCATTTAAATTGGCTTCCGACCATAAAAAAAGTTGGCCTCTCTATTGTGCATATGATGTACATTGGGGAATATGTAAGAGATTGTATGATGTACCATCAAGATGGCCTTGATGTTATCTTCCTTTGAGCCGAACTGCCGCAAGCTCAGTCTGATCCCTCTCCAACTTCAGCAGCAAATCGACAAAGTCCTCCTCTTCCTTGTTGCTCTTATTCACATTCCGGTGCTCTTCGATCACCTTTTGATAGAAAAGTTCCAAATTGCAAAAGCTCTTCTCCAACTTCGAATGGAGCCCGGTGAGCTTGTCCACGATCCAGCCAAATCGAGGGAAAAAATCGGACGCTGAAAAGGTTCCCAACATCGCCAAAGCCTCGCGAATCACATCCTCTGCCCTTCTATCGTCAAACTCTGTCCCTTGAAACGCCTTCCCAAATGCGACCCTGCATGTAAGGTGTGCAAACAAGTCAAAGTTACTTGTGGGTGGGCGATTCTTGCTTGGCTCTCAAGCTAGACACCCTTTGGTTCAAATCTTTTCTGTGTTTGAGTCGATCTTCTCTAGTTGGAGCATTGACTCAAATCAAGTTTGAACTTGATAATAGCTAAAAAATTCGGGAAACTCGTAAGCTAATCAAGTCTGATCAAGTATAGTCAAAATGCACCGTGCTTAACATAAAACTTAAAGAATTGAGGTGAGTTCAAGTAGAAACTTAGTCAACTTGACTCGACTCGCCTCGTCAAATATGCCACGAGGCCCTACCTGCAAGTGATGCTAATCGTCAAAGCCATGAACTTCTCTCCCATATTGACCGAAGTTCCACTATCTGCTGATCTCGCGATTGACTCGATCATAGAACCCACCTCCTCTTCCCTGATGTACCGAAAGGACTGAACTCGCTTGGTGCTAAGAAGCTTGAGCACACACAACTTCCTCAGCTCCCTCCAATAATCACCGTACTCGGCGAAGGCGATGTCCAAATGGTCATAGGTGAGGCGTCCTGTGCCGAGTAGCCGTGGGCGGCTGCAACAGTCAAGGTCGTGGGTCTTGAGGACCTCCCTGGCAGCACTGGGGGAGGAGACAATGACTGTGGGTACGCAGCCGAGGCGGATGAGCATGACGGGGCCATACCGTCTAGAGAGTTCCCACAGAGACCGATGGGGCAACTGGCCAAGCTGGTGGAGGTTGCCTATGATGGGGAGTGGTGGAGGTCCTGGAGGGAGGTTCTTCTTCTGCTTCTTCGTCCTTGTAGTCGGTGTCTTCGTTGCAGTTTTGCTTTTGTTGTTGAAGATTTTCGCTAAGAGGAGAAGGAGGAGAGGAAGGAAAAGAGAAAACCATGCGAGGAGGGTGTGAAAAACCATTTTGGGATGGTTATGTGCTGTGAGAGTACTTTCTACTCGAATGCAAAAGAAGATAATGTTAGAACTTTTCTATAATGGGCTTACATTAATTAATTGATTTTCTATTTTAAATAATCGGGTTAATGGATATTCCAATATATATTAAACCCTCAAGTGATCTTATTGAATTGGGTTTTGGCATCTATTAATTACGGGCCTAGTTGAGCAGCAAAGTGTAGGCAATTGTGTTTTAACGAAGCCCGTAATGGGAGGGGGCCCGGACACGCTATTGATTAGGGTTTGCTTGGGTCCCCTCTCTAGCTTATAAAAGGATAGGTTATACCTATCAGTCGCTGAATCCCATTAAAGCTGCTAAACCGAAATAGGTCATAGAGAGGAAGACCGGCATTCCGATAGATCACTGACACCGTCAGTTTGATCTATTTTTCTTCAAGTAAGTTATGACTCAAACATGTACGTTTTTAATTCCGCTGTGCATATCGATCTTGGTGTTTTACATTCATATATGAATCTAATTATTCTTGATTAATTAGTTGTTTATGTAGAGAAATTTCTACATGTGGTATCAGAGCAGGTCATATATGATTGTAGAACCCAATTTTTTTTTATAACAAATTCGATATGTTGTTTATCGTGTTTGTTTCTTTTGGTTTGAGCTTATATCAACTTGTGATTCACAATTTCTTATGCGACTTCAATCAATCAGAGTTTTTTTTTTTTTTTGGAGTCAAATCAAATCAAAGTACTTATTAAATAGGTAAAAATAATGTATTAGAATGGAAGAGATAAGTTTTGATGATGATGATATGATTGGTTTCTTGGATGATCATTATTTTGCAATTTCGGATCTATGATAAACCTCTCTATGCATATGTCTGGAAACGAGCTAGTAAACAAACTTTTTAGTTTTTGACATCTTCACGATATTCGAAGTCAACTTGAAGAGCTTTCCAAAAAGCCATAGAACACCCCGATCCGGTGTCAGTTGCTATCCAAAATCATCATCCAAAGTCAGTTTAGTAATCTGTAAAATCTTCTGTTCAATTCTGATATGCACATTGTCCACCTATTGCTTTTGTCGATTTTTTCGAATTTCTGTGTTGAGATCTAGAGGTCGACTCCTCCATGAAAAATTTTCATATAGGTCTTAACTTCGACATATAAATGTTTTGGATTTTTTGGAGCATGAATAGGGGATGAAAACCTTTTGCATAGATCAACCGATTTTGAAATTTTAGGGTTTTTGTTCTACACGTCGAGATTGTTCCAACCATATATAATTTGTATAATTTCATTGAGTATTGAGTGAGAATTTTGAATTTGAAATTCTTGAATTCATAATTTTGAAAAGGTTCTAAAAGTTTCGAATTTCCTTCAATTGAATAATGAATGTTAGAAATTGTTATATGGGTATTGTAATACATAAGTGATTTATGTGATGTTGACTGACATATAGCATGGTTGGAGTTTCTGCACGATGAGATCGAGGGTTTCATGCGTGTGTGTTGGGTATCACGTCGGTGAAGATCCTTGGATTGAGTTAGTGTAAAGAGAAAATTCCTATTTTTCTTGCTCCACTAGAATGTGTCTATGCATTAGCGTTTTGCTAGTTCTTGAATTGCTTTGAAGTGAACTGACTGATGTGATTTAGTTTCGTTTTGATGTTGGGTTATTCATGTGTGCTTGTTTATGGGTTCGTGTGCTTGCACATGTAGCGCGGTTTGAACTCCCTATGCCCTCTAAATAGCTAGATACCTTGTAAAAAACAAAATCGTTTGTGATGCTAGTTGTGTTTTGTGTTTGCAAGAAGCTTTGCAGAGTTTTTTTTTTTTTTTGCCCCACGTTTGACGGGGTGTTTATTTGGTGATTTTTTTTCCATCTCTCTTTTGCGATCTTCGATTTTCGATTATTTCATGGCGGCTATTTTGTCGCTTGAAACCCTAGTATGTTCGTGATCGAGGATCTAGAGAGGGTGCAGTCGGTTGGCGAATATATATATATTTTTTCACTCAGGGCGCTTGTGTTTTTGGAGAAAGTGGGATTGTGACCGAATCGAATTATATGTTGGCGCCGTGTTTTCCTTATTATTATTATTATTTTCACTGGATAGTTTGCTTTTTTTTTCATAAATCTTTGGTCTTTATTTGAAAATTCTTGCTTACACAAGAGCCTTGATCAAGTAGCAATGTTATGGTGGTCGAAGGCACATGTATTTGCCGATTTACAGATTTGGGGAGTGGCTTAGTATAGGAAATTGTGAGATTTGTTTTGGGAACTTATGCTTTGTAGAGGGAGTATCTCCATGCCTAAAGAGAACACTATCGAGATTAAATTATGGGTGAGAAGTGACTCCATTCGAATATGTGAATTACCTGTGTTGTGGTCCAGTAGTCTTCTAGAACTTGATTTTCTCTTTTTAATGGTTATCATAGATTTATTCCAGTTATCAAGTTCTTACTACCTACTAAGATAATGGACATGCTAATGTGCTTGGATTGAAAAATAAAGGATGGAATTAGGTGCTCCTATATGTTTATCATAAATCGGAGTTTCATTTGTGGACCCATCCTTGAAAGCTTAATTTGAAAGTTCAAGGTTATGGAATTTTTCTCTTTATTGTTAAATCTGTGATGTCATTATCCCTCAGCACCTTGTGTTTTAAGCAAGCAGATGTGCTCGTGGGTAAATCAATTAGTCTTGGCATGTTTGAGGAGGGGGGAAGTTTGCTTCTCTCTTTGTGGTTATTGTCTAGTTGATTTTTTTTTTAATTAACATCAATGATGGAATGTTTTTGGTGTATCAAGCACATATGCGATGAAATCCTCAGGTTTTGAATTGAGGTAATTATATTCGGATGAGGAGTTTGTGCTTTTTTTCTTTTTCTTCTTTTTCGGTACATGTTTGCATAGATTGTACTTAGAATGGTGTATGTATGGGCAGGAGCTTAGCTCTTATGGGGCAGGCCCACGTGAAGGCTTGGGCCGTGCGAGTCCTAGAGTGTTAGAGCCTATTTGCAATTTTTTTTAATATGCCTAATTTCCATAAAAAAAAATATTATGCCTATTTTTCAATTTTTAATTTATGGAAATTTGTTATAATATATGAGGGATAGAATATCGATATTCACTTTCCCTAAACTAGCATAGATTATCTATACTTTCTTCTTGAGTTTAATTAGATAATCTTAGATGCTTAATTGTAAAAATAGGCACATAAAATTGTGGCAAAGATTGTTGTTTGATAAATGCAATATGATCTTGGGAAGCACATGTCGTAAAGTGCTTCATATTGTTTGATGAAATTTTGGGCATTGATTAAATGGAACATTATTTACAAATTGTTAAAGTTTGTAAATTATTGAAGTTCCTTATCGATAAAAATTATTATATACAATTACCTGCCCAAAGGGGGTTATTGTGTATATTAATTTGAAAATTGCATGAAGATAAATTCCAAAATTAAAAGATGGGGATGTATGACTCAAAAAGATTTATCTGCCCAAAGGGGATAAATATTTTAAAGTTATATGTAATTCCCCTCTATATTGATATATTAGAGATGAATGATGGGGATGTGTGACTCAAAAGGTTTATCTGCCTAAATGGGATAAATTTTGAGAGTTATATGTGATTTCCCTTTATGTTGAAATAATGGAGATGTATAATTTAAAGGATTTGTCTGCCCAAAGGGGATAGATCTTTGAAGATTATATGTAATTCTCCTTATCGTCTCTATATATTGATATTATGGAGATGTATAATTTAAATGATTTGTCTGCCCAAAGGGGATGGATCATTGACAACTATATGTAATTCTCCTTGTTGTTTTATACACTTTATGCTGTGAAAAATAATTGTGTATTATACGCTCTGCCCAAAGGGGAGTTTATAATATACTAATTATTTTGTGAAATTACTTATTGCCCATAATTGATCATATTGCATTATGTGTGTTAAACAATTACTTTTGTTGTGAACAACAATAATGCCACGGTTGAGATGTTAACTGGATCAAATATTATACCGATAAAGACTTAGTCAAAAAGGGAGATATTGTGATTGAGAATATCAGAACTAAGTCTATGTTAACTGATCATCTAACAAAAGATTTATGACCCATTTTATTTAAAGATTATGTAAGAAATATGGATGTTTTAGAGTCTTTTGATCTCTTTTGTTAGTGGGAGCTATATAGTTTGTATTTCTGGATATTATAGTTATATACAAACTAATAATGCTTTTATAATGTCTATTAAAGCATTTACTTTTGATTATCATCATTATTGATTTTATTATTATCCTTTCTCCTGTCGACTGAGAAATGGAAATATGAAACGGTATCTTTAAACAAATTTTAGTTTAAAGACGACTGGATGTCACTGATTATGAGATTTCATGTTGGATTGTGACATAGTTGTGCAATTTCATGTAGTTTGGAAATCGCACCGAGGCAATTTCATGTTGTTTAGAAATTGCGCTAATGCAGTTTCATGTCGTTTAGAAATTGCATTGAGGACCGATAAGAAATAGTGTATATTTTGGTCACATGTTGGCACTATTTCTTACTACACTACTAGGCCCATGATCCATGAAAATATAATGCTTATTATATGTGATTATGGAAGGTCATGTGTTATGGTATTTTCTTAACACGTTGATCGCCATAGTCCTATAATGAAGTTATATATGATTGGATTGGTTTTGAGATGCCGTTATTAGAATATTATTTTTCAAAATTATGGCCACATAAAATAAATTTTCAGTTATTAACCCGAGAGTGTCGTTTTCAAAATAAAATCATTTTAAAAAATAAAACAAATTAATTAATGTAGCCCAAGTGGGAGAATGTTGGAAATTTTCTATAATGGGCTTACATTAATTAATTGATTTTCTATTTTAAATAATCGGGTTAATGGATATTCCAATATATATTAAACCCTCAAGTGATCTTATTGAATTGGGTTTTGGCATCTATTAATTACGGGCCTAGTTGAGCAGCAAAGTGTAGGCAATTGTGTTTAACTGAAGCCCGTAATGGGAGGGGCCCAGTTGACACGTGTGTGGGATAGCATACCAGCCACAAGTTTGCCACTCAGTTTATGAATTTAGTCTCATAGGACTCTTTATGGTATCAGAGCCATGGATTTCTTTAAATCATTTTAGTTTGTTCTTAACTATGTTCTGTTTCTAGAAGAGAAATTCTTATCCTATGGAAACCACAGACTCGCCCTCCGTCTCCTTTCCTATTTCTCATACTTCTACTCTTTCTCTTCAGCCTCCACCCGAGCTTCGGAAATCTTCATGTTCCAAGATAGACTATCTTTATGAGGTATCATACCTCACTGAGGATAGTAAGATCTCAGAGACTCAACTTCCCATGATGAACCCATATACTGCGTTTGCTAAACCTCTATCATTTTCACCTCTCAGATCCATTAGACACCTCATTAGGCATACCCCTCGAACTGTTAAAGAGTATGTCCAGTCCTCTAGCTTTGACCAGCATCCCATTCAGGCAACTGAACAAGAACAGTTTGTCACCCTTCAGATACCACCAGAATTTCCTGCTAAATGGATCCAACAAGGCTATACTCATCTCCATTTTGGAGCCATCCGCCTTGCCTTAACCTTCCATGGTCGGAAAGGTCTTCCGGTTACTGCTCGAATAGCCTTGCTAGACACCAGATTCTTGGAATATCAGCAAGCTTGTGTTGGCACCATCCAGACTACCATGAATGCGGGAACTGTTTTTGTCACGCTCTTCCCAAATTTCAACATTGCTCTTGCAGATCCCAACCTGCTTACTGCTCTTAAGGTTCAGCTACAAATCACCGGAGCTCCTCAAACTCCTGGATCTATAGCTGCTACTTTACATTACCAGATGATTTACCGTGTCCAAAACCATGCCATTGATCTCAATATTCCAAACTCTGACGATGCTCTTGTTATATCTCGTTGATCATGACCGACATCTTGTATCCATGTTCCTCGACGGATCCCACGAAGCGAGCTAGTAAAGCTCCTCCCCGATAGTTGGGTAACCAACTATGAAAAACTCCATCAAAGTTGTAAGCCGATCCAGTCAAGTGAACCACGGTTCACCGGGAAAAAAGATGGTACTTGTTGCCATCAAGTTTAACAAAACCAAAGAGGAACCTTCCTCCATTTTTCCCACCATCCTTCACTTTACACCCTGCCCTGCTGACCCTGTTTCAAGCGAACCGGATGACAAACGATTCGTCCACTCTTTTGACTCTCAGGGACAACCGATTCATCTGTTCAAAGACCTGCTTGGGCATTGCTTTTGGGATCCGTGTGTGCTTGTCCATCCTGTACACAATTTGAAGACGAAGATGACAGACCCTCTTCCGCAAAAAAGAAAAAGAAAAAAGATACTCTTTATCAAAGGTATCTTGATGGAGATCCAACTGTTGGACCTCTAGGAGAAGACGGGGGTAAATACCAGTTTATTGTCTCCTATGGACCGCCAAAAACTCCTAAGATAACCTCACCTCCACCTCCCTGTAAACCAATCACTCCTCCTCCTCAACCTCCAACCACACCCATGACCACTTCCCCTTTCTACAAGCCCATTCAAAAATGGGTAAAAAAGAATCCTTCATGTCCTCTAAACTTACCAAGACCAAGCACCTGTATATCCCACTCAGTTCCACCCCCTGTTTTACCCATCATATGTATGTTCCATCCTGATGACTTCCCTCCACTCGAAGCCACCGAATCATCTGGAAGCAGCATCCAGCCCCGAAAATTTCCTCCACTAGAAAAGTTCTCCGACCCTCACCAAAGATTTCAGCACTCCCCTAAAATCCCAAACCCCACGGGCCTTGATGCCCAAGGACAACGGAAACAGACCCTCCGCTGCCGAAACCGTTTTGAATTGGCAAACGAAAATGCTTTGGCCCAAAATGAGCTTACGGGCGGTGTTGCTACACGTCTTGAACGTGTAGACAAGACTACCGACTTATCTTGCCGTATGCTGAAAGACTTCCAGAAAAAGGCTTCATTTGCTAGAAACCAAGCAAGCACCTCCTAGCCATTATTTGGAAGATCAAAAGCCCGAAATTGAAAAGCTCAAAAGGCAAATTCAAATTCTCAAAAGTCGGCGATCCTTCACTCCAATTGATCCACCTTTCTTTCCCTCTCCTTCTTTGCCACCCAAGCCGAATCATCTCTAGGATCATCATCCTCTTTTCTTTTTGTTCTCGCCTCATTTGCTCCTCCACCCCAGAACAATTTTTTGATTCTCAGAGAAAAACTCCGCAAGCTCAAACAAAAGCAGAAGGAGTCTTTCACTCCTACAGAATCACCATCTCCTCCTGGAACACCTGAACACCCACCCAGTGATCATCCTCCCAGCAACCCACCTGCTACCCTGACCATTTCTAACCCCATTGAGACTTTTCTTCGACAGCAGATTCCTTCAATTGCTGTCATCAAACCATCCACAGCTACACAGGTTGAAACTTCGTCTGAATCCAATTTCGACGTCTTTTCCGAATCAGTTTCTTCGGAAGACGATTTGCTTATGGCAAATAGTGTCAAAGACGAAGATATATTTTCTGAACCCGAAATACATCACCCAGAGCAACATGATGCAACCCAGACTTTCACTGCATCGTCTTCCAAAGTTTACTTTACTTTGGACGACATCCCATATCATAAGTGGCCTGATCGACTCCAAGAATTTCATGCTTGGCTCACAACCGAGCACATTTCGAACCCAAAGACCTATGATATTCTCCTAGAATTTACCGTCGCTTTCTTGGAGCACTTAAAGATTGGTGGCATACGCCTCCGAACAAGATCGATGTACTTCTTGACTCGGCCATTGGATAATGCTATCCAGATTATCCATATGTATTTCATTGGCAAACCCGAAGACTCCAAAGAACTCAAGAGAAAGGAGTTTTTGACCGAAAATGTTGCTCATTAAGGCGTAAAGATCTTGACCGACATTTCCAAGCCATGATCAAGTTATTCTATTTACTTGGTGCAGATTGGAATCTCAAGCCAATCTTCTTGGCATCCATCCCAAGAGAATTAAGTCAAGCTGTAGAAAAAACCCTCCAACAGCGACAAAAAAGCCTCACAGAAGCCACCCTTGGTGAAATCCAACAAGCAGTTCATATCGCCATAGAAGAACTCTGTCTCCGCAGAGAAGCCTTCCGGAACTTCCTCAAAGAAGACAGACATCTTGATAAGGCATGCTTTAAACCTGGTTTGAAGATAAAGTGTCCTGAGGATTGCTCCGATCCCTCTTGCACAAAGCTGCAAAAAGAAAAGACACTTTAGAAAGTTTTCCTTCAAGAAGACACGCAAAGGAAAAAGTAAAGGTAAATGGAAATTCTTGCGAAAAGCCATCATCGCTCCTCCAAAAAACGAAGCAAAGATAGATGCTATGTTTGCAACAAAAAGGACATTTTGCAAAAAATTGTCCAAAGGCCAAGAGTCGTGGGAGCCATTTGATTGATAAAATCGCTCAGAGCACTGGCATCCAACTTGATGATTCTGACATTGAGTCTGTCTTCTCCTTAGACGACCAACCCTCAGAAAATACCCTCTGTGCTATCCAAACATATAGCTCAGACTCAGCCTCGGATTCTGAAAATGATGTCTTCACCTTCTTCCCTGATACTCCAGCCCACATTCACACCACTGAACCAACACACCACCCATATATCCCCATCCATATCCTTCTGTCCAAATACCATAAACCAATCCCTTTGGTGGCACTTATTCATACTGGAGCAAGTTCTTCCATTCTAGACACTAAGATTCTCCCAGAAGAGTTATGGAAGCCATACACCAGGTATTTCAATTCAGCTTCTGGTGACACATTTGCTACCAAGTATCGAAGTAAGCCAATTACCATCCAATTCTTTCCCCAGTGTTCTATTACCACCAGAGTCCTTGGTTCCAGATCCCCAGACAAAGATATTATCATTGGCTGGGACATTCTTACCCAACTCCCCAAGCTCAGAATACTTTCCCGTGGTTTACGTTTCAAAAATCAGTTCAGGGAATTTGTAGAAACCAAACGGTTCTATACACTTAAGCCCGCCTTGTTTGACCCAATCATCCAGAGTTTGATTTCCTCTTGTGCTGAGTCACATTCTGAGTTCTCCCAGACCTGCACCCAACCCTTATGGAAAAACTCCCGGTTTTATGTCAAGCTTCCATTCAAAAAGAATGAAGACATTAATCTGACGAGCAAGTCATTACGGAATGAGCCCTCAACACCTTGCACTTGCACAGCAAGAATGTGCGAACTATTGGCACAAGGTCTCATTGAACCATCGACTCTCAATGGGCATGTGAAGCATTTTATGTCAACAAGCGAGCTGAACAAAATCGTGGAAAAATGAGGTTAGTAATAAATTATCAACCTCTGAATGAATTCCTCCGGGATGATAAATTCCCATTACCCCATCGAAACTCCCTTTTTCTTAGCCTTGCCCAGGCAAAGATTTATTCCAAATTTGATCTTAAGGCAGGATTTTGGCAGTTGGGAATTGACCCGCCAGACAGACCCAAGACAGGGTTCTGTATCCCAAACCAAAGACTTTCAATGGACGGTTGTTCCTTTTGGCCTTAAGACGCACCTTCCCTTTTCCAAAAGGCTATGTGCAAAATTTTTGAACCAATTCTTCCAAATTCCCAAATCTATATTGATGACATCCTTTTGTTCAGCCCTGATGAGCAATCTCATTGCCAACTCTTGACACAATTTGCTGATATTGTAAAAAGGCATGGCATTATGCTTTCCCAGAAAAAAATGATCCTTGCCCAAACAGAAATTGAATTCCTTGGCATGCACTTGAAAGAAGGAACTTATTGCCCGAACCCCATATTGCGAGAGGAACTCCAAAAATTTCCCGAAAAGATCTCAATACCGCACAAGTCCAATTCCTTGGCATTGTAAATTACTTGCGAGATTTTATTCCTCATATTTCCACATATCTCGGACCTCTCCAAAAGATGCTCAAAAAGAATCCTCCCTCATGGGGACCCAAGCAAACTCAGTTTGTTTCTCGCTCAAACAACTTTTACAGCATCTTCCTCCCTTAAAAATCCCATCTACCGGAAAAGGATCCTCCCATCGATGCCGGCGACAAATATTGGGCAGCTATTCTTTTAGAAGAAATTGATGGGAATAGGCATATTTGTGCCTACAAAAGTGGTCGATTCTCTCAAGCGAAAATCCATTACCATTCCACTTTCAAGGAAATACTTGCAGTCAAATATGGCATCAAGAAATTTGAGTTTCATCTCATAGGACACCATTTTCTTGTTGAAATGGATATGTCCTCCTTTCCCCGGATGCTCAAGTTTAAACAAAAGCAAGTCCCGCACCCACAATTACTCCGATGGGCTGAATGGTTTTCAAAATACTCCTTCGAAGTCAAACACATTCCGGGGACAAAGAATGTCCTAGCCGACTTCTTATCCGGACCAAAAGAACCGGTTCAAGCAAGTACACATGTATGTCAAGAAGGAACCCCTCTCAGAAACATATCGCACCACTGACATGCAGTGTGGATGGCCGAAACTTAAATACCCTCCTGAGATTCCTTTGGCCATTCGACATAATGTCTTGAAAGAAAGACTTCCGGAATTAATGTGGGAATATCGGTTCCGAATTTTTCGTGAATATGGCGGCCTAATGCTCGGACCCGATGGACTCCATCCACAATATCCATTCATCCATCCCCTTCGATGGTCTCCGAATGATGCATTTCTGAAGACATGAAATGGTTACTTTGGTACATGTTCAATCTGTACACAATAGCCATTGAATTTCCTCTTGAACAAATTTTGCAGTATTCATCAAAGAAGCAAATGGACATGACCATAACCAGAAATATCTCTTAGATGTTTTTGCATGGTTCAAGCCGCTCCAAAATATTGGAAAGAACTCTTCAAAATCCAGAATCGTCAAGGAAGGCTGAACCGAACGTCATACCATTGTCCTATTCCACCGCCCATGGACATATTGCCATCCCACTGGATGGATCTCGACACACCTTCATTGCGAGAACGTCAAGTTACAAGCCTCAAGTTTTTCAAGAATCTGCACAAGTTCATCGACACACTACCCTACTCCATTACCACCAGCGGATCCTCATCAAGAGAACTCCCGAGAGAATCCTATGCCAGCGAAATCGCACCATCCCACCGAAGCATGGCCATCCGCCTGTGTCCTGTTTCTCGGGACCACCTCGACGCTTGGGATCCGATGAAAGAAAAGATCCTAGAAGCCCTCCAGATCTTTCAAAGAAACAATCCGGACTCCTCCACCCCTATGATCCGTGGGGGACCACTTTCCCAAGATCCATGGGAGACACCCCAAATTACGCCCCTTTTTCTGGCACTTTCGGTGCTAGCTCCTCTCGTCCGCCAGACCTATCGGCAGAGGAAATCGAGAATCTCATTCGCGCCTTTAAAAGAGAAAAGGATGGAAGCTCTAGTCCATCTGATATGGATGAGGACGCGCTGCTCAGAGAACAGATAGCTCATCATAGCTCTGATGATTCAGACTATGACTACAATGCTAGAGACGGAAGAGACAAATAAAAAACGTCCTGAAAACACTGTTCACTGTTCATCCAGCCTAGTTTACTGTAGCATCTACCGAAAATCCACTGTTCATAGTTGGTCACGGGTTTTCCTCCTATGTTTGTAGCCTATTAATGGCTAGTGTGCTTTCATAATTGTGTTTTTGGCTAGTCAGCCATTCCTTGTCGTTTGTATCCTCCTTTGCCTATATAAGAGCAATGAGTCCCCATTGTAAGATCCATCGAGTGAAATAAGAAGTGTGTTGTGTACTCTACTTCCAACATGATCTTCTAAACACTCACATTCTCTTCTAGTCCAGAACGATGGTTCTGAATAAACACTATGATTGAGAAAAATCCTGGAGTATGCTCTGCACTTGCCCTTAGGGGATCCTGTGCACCAGAAATTCCGATATTCTGGAAGATCACTATGATCTAAGCTCATAACTTGAGAAGCAACTTGATGGCTAACAGGCAGTCCCTTTAAGGCCTGGAGAGCCGTGTGTGGGATAGCATACCAGCCACAAGTTTGCCACTCAGTTTATGAATTTAGTCTCATAGGACTCTTTATGGTATCAGAGCACTATAAAAGGGTAGGTTATACCTATCAGTCGCTGAATCCCATTAAAGCTGCTAAACCGAAATAGGTCATAGAGAGGAAGACCGGCATTCCGATAGATCACTGACACCGTCAGTTTGATCTATTTTTCTTCAAGTAAGTTATGGCTCAAACATGTACGTTTTTAATTCCGCTGTGCATATCGATCTTGGTGTTTTACATTCATATATGAATCTAATTATTCTTGATTAATTAGTTGTTTATGTAGAGAAATTTCTACAGATAATTCATCCTTAATTGGAATCTACCTCTTCCTCCAATCGATTGAAGTTGTCTCAACGTTATTAGCTTGCATGGGTCCTTGAAAAAAAGGATGTTTGACTAACATGTTGAATTCTTCAATTAAAAAAACTAACTAAAAACATCTATGATCTCCCAAATTTGTTGATATGCTATGATAACAAGAAACTATCAAATCATGGAGAGAAGATGATTTTAAAGAGTCAACATATTTCCCATCTTGTCATACATTATAGATAATTTTCTATCAAGGGTGTGTTTGATAACATTTTTGTTATCGGGAACAATTTCTATTTAAAAATAGTTTTTTCTATTTTTATTCTCTAGATGAATTTCTGAATATTTAAACACCTTTGGTAATTGCTTAAAATTTCTATTCCTGAGATAGAATAAGAGTAAAATGCATTTAATACGAACTCGAATTTTTTTTCGACATTGATTTTTTTTTCATTTTTTAAATAATTTTTTGAGATTTTTTTAAATTATTTTGAATTTTTTCTTTTTTTCCTCTTCTCTTCTTCCTCCTCTAGCTGGTAGCTGGCTAGAGAAGAGAGCTTACAACCTCACTAGCCCTTGGTGAGGCTTGGCCTTACCTAGCCACGGTGAGGTCAAGCCTGCAACCTCACCATGGCTAGGTGAGACCAAGCCTCATCAACCACTTAAACTGATTTGACAAAGTTTTGCTTTCAATTGTGGAAAAATTCGTTGATTTTCATTAGATTTCTTTCTTCTGAGGCAAATAAACAATAGAGTTTGAGTGGACTCCGAACCAACTCCGAGCTTTACTCCACTTGAATAACCATTGGTAGAAAGTTATTTGAGTTGACTGATTCAATCGAGTTTGAACAAGAATTTCGTTCAAAACTTGAATCAAACTAAAATAATTCCGAGAACAGGCTCTAATGAAGAAAAGTCACTTCTTTTCCTCCAAAAAACAAAATCAAATCATACATTACAATCTCCTCATTATACTCGACTCTTGGATTTAAGCTCGATTAATTAGACTTGACAAAAGATAAGATGGACTTGGTCCGCTACATAAAGTTTTAAATACAAAAAGTGATTTTCCAAAGTTTAATTGCATCTACTATACGAACTACTCAAATTGGATTAAACCCTCCAAAAAAATTCACATGAATTAAAATACAAGGTCAAGTTGCTCGAGGAGCTTCACTTATTTCCACTCTTTCACGACACTTCACACGAGATTAACGTGGTAACCCTGATTCATCACCCAACCCTAGTTCGATACTGTTCCTCATGATTCATGAGGAATCATGATACCGACCAAACAAACACAGTGTCACCGCGCGTCAGCTACCCTAACAGGGACTAAAACTAAGTAAGATGGATGTCATGAAGATTACTGACTGTTATTGCAAAATAGGCAAAATCGTATCTATGATCCAGCCGCTTTTGTTCGAATTGCAAAACCCTGCATCTATATTGTTCGTTCAAAATGGTCTGGAACTTTTTAAAAAATATCACCAATTGTCCTTGTATCATTCCAGTGACGCATTTGCTCACATGGACTTGACGCCGTTAAAAAATAGATGAAGTGGACCTTTTGAAAAAAAACTCTGACATCGATTGACTTGGATTTGAACGTTGCTCTCTCATGAAAGGCAAAAAAATCGCATACCTGCTTACCCCTGGCGACACGACTATTGATTTCGCTGGGTGATCATCATCATCACGCAATGAAAAAAAAATCAGAAAAAATTTAAAAATTGTAAATTTTGTTTACGTCAACGTTAGTCGTGTTACATAAGACGAATGACATTTGTGTTAGTGATTTTTAACCAAAATTGATGGATGAACTCAATTGGTACGAATTTAAAATGTTCATAACAAAATTGGTTTAATAGAAAGATGAGAATTGGTACAGATGCAATAAGATTAGAACTTTTTTGACACTTTTTTCCACAAGAGATTCAAGCATGATCATATTAGCTACTATTGTAGAAAGAAACATCCACCATTAGGATAAGAGAATGATAAAATAAATCGAATATCAATTTATATGGTTCAGTTGGTATGATTTATGTTTATAGGGAGAGTGGCAAAAGATTTCATTATAAATCAAGTGATACAACGGGATTTCAACCAAGCTTGAATTAATCAAATACTTTCGGTGTTTCTTAGTTTCAAATTAAATCCAATAGCTTATAAAGTGTATAGCCATACAATTCCTCACTATATGATCTCTCAAACTTACAAAAGAAATTAACAAATCTTATCCCAAAATTTAATTGGCATCAACACATAGAATCTTGGTCACCAAGAAAGACTTGAGTGTACTCCAACAAATTCACGAACAAGCACTGTCATCAACAACGGAGCAAGCATTGCCGATTCGAACAGAGAGTTTAATTTCCTTATTTGTTTCTTTTCTTCCTCTGACCCAATCAGCAACTCCACACTTTCCTTTCCTTTTCTTTTCACCATCAATGTCTAATTCCACTTTCGACTCCAACATGAAAAATATCGAAGCGGAACTCCAACGCTAAAGCCATTTCCGAATATGAAAGATTGCGCTTTCGACTTTCACGCTTATACACAATTCAGTTGAGATCGGCTCAAACTTGAAATATATTTAACAACTATTTTTCTCCAAAAGGATTGTCTGCCATCACCGTTTCGTGCAAATCAAGCAATATTAGTCTTATTTGGCTTTAAAAAAAAGTCATATATTTAGAAATAAAGTCTGGACATTTATTATCTAATTGGGAGAAACTGCCTAAGCTTTGACACGTCTATGTAAGATAATCGGCTCTGAACATATATGGATTGAGAATTTATGACTCAAACTATATATGTTGTGACGGGTGTCAACCTTATGGTAACATTTAAAGGAGTAGTTGTGGTGTCATCTCTTCCAACCTTTTCGTAAAAAAAGAAAAGAAAAAAAGAAAAGAAAGCCCGGATTAGTATTCACTCTCTAAGCAAAAGTTTTCAATCCTTGAATTCAATAAATCACTCTTCACTAACGTTAATATGGAGTTTGGATCTTAAAAGGCACAAAGTCTCCTTAAATTACCTGACCATCCTTTATGCTAAAATGATCCGCAGTTTGTCCCTTTTAAAGTTAGAAATATATACATTCTATCAATATATATATCTTGTGAGAAACAACTAATATGCAGTATCATCAAATCCCTATTTAATCTGAAAGTGCCTATGTTTTAGAAAATTATTTCAATTAATGACAAGTATACTTCAAATGAATAAAAACTAGACTTCTATTCTGGGATTATAGAACTTTCTAATGACACACCACAGTTCTTCTTCACAAGAGATTTTGAGGGGCATTAAAGCTCTTCCTCGGATATATTTCAACCAAAAAAATAATTGATGTTAAATTAACACATGCAACTAAAAGACTTAAAGTAATTTGCACACAGGGGATACGAGTACAATTCGTTACTTGCTCCACAAGTATTCGCATGATTGATAATATGAGGAAAAAAAACTTTATTAAGTTATGCTGGAGAAAGAAAAGAGAATTCTCACTAGATAGTCACAATGCGCAAGCTGCTCACTTTTTATTAATTGCCTAAGAAGCAATATACTGTGTATGGAGATGTTTTATTCTATAATATTGTACCGTGCAACCTTAAGACGACTGATCATAATTAAGTACAAAATATTGTGAAATATAATCTTTTTCGCTTAGCAAGATTTTGTCATGCATCGGTTTTATAATATGGTTTAACCGGCAGCAAGGTGAGTGGCACTTTTTTGAATACGGCCAAGCCACCCCCTTCCTCCATGCTCACATCTTCCTCCGTCGTTCCCTTTGGCAATTCCCAGTCAAAGGAGTGCAAGACATTGGCGAGCGCTAGCTCGATCGTCGCCATCGCCATTGGAATCCCGGGGCATCCTCTCCGCCCTCCCCCGAATGGTAACAGCTCAAAATGATTCCCCTTATAATCGACCGGACTGTCCTCAAACCTCTCAGGCACAAACTCTTCAGGATCCTCCCACAGGCTTGGGTCTCGCCCGATGCCCCACGCGTTAACTTGGACACGGGTCTTTGGGTCGACATCATAGCCAAACAGCTTGAAGTGGCCCGTTGTTATCCTCGGGATGAGTAGTACACCTGGAGGATGTAACCTCATTGCCTCCTTGAGTACTAATTTGAGATATTTGAGCCCGTGAAGATAGTCTTCCGTGACCCATTTCTTGTTTCCAACACAACTCCTGATCTCCTCTCGAGCTTTTCGCATAGTCCTCGGCTTCCTGGCGAGCTCGGCCATTGTCCAGTCCATGATAATTGCACTGGTATCCACTCCACCTAAAAATATATCCTGAGTGTGACCATGAAGATGTGATTCACAAAAAAGACATGTATATCAGTTTTTGCAGCAATACCATTTAAATCTGAGAAGGACGGAGTATTCATTTAAGAAGTTATTGAATTATATCCTGCCATATAAAGAACTTTTGAGTTTGCTTCTCAATTGTGTATATGATCTGCAATAGGTAACATAAAGCTATTGTATGATGTACCATCAAGATGGCCTTGATGTTATCTTCCTTGAGCTGAACTCCCGCGAGCTCAGTCCGATCCCTCTCCATCTTCAGCAGCAAATCAACAATGTCCTCCGCTTCCTCATTGCTGTTATACTCATTCCGATGCTCTTCGATCACTTTCTGATAGAAATTGTCCAACTTGCGAAAGCTGTTCTCCAACCTCGTATGGAGCCCTGTGAACCTGTCCACCATCCAGCCGAATCCAGGGAAAAAATCAGATGCTGAGAAGCTTCCCAACATTGCTATTGCCTCGCTAATCACATCCATGAACCTTCCATCGTTGAACTCCATCCACGGAAACGCCTTCCCAAATGCGACCCTGTATGTAAGGTGCGCAAACAAGTCAAAAGTTACTCGTGGGCGATTCTTGCCTCGCTCTCAGGCTAGACAAGCTTTGGTTCAAATCTTTTTTGAATTTCAATCGATTTTTCCTTGTTGGAGCATTGACTTGAATCAAGTTTGAACTTGATAATAGCTAATAATTCGGGTAGCTCGTAAGCCTAAGCGAGTCTAATTCAGTACAGTCAAGCTTGAACTAAGAAAACATTGTCAAGTTGAGCTCAAGTTCAAAGAACCGGCTCAATATATGGTCAAACCTTGAAGAATTGAGGTGAGTTCAAGTAGTAACTTAGTCGACGTGACTCAAACTCGCCTCATCAACTATGCCACGAGGCCCTACCTGCAAGTGATGCTAATCGTCAAAGCCGTGAACTTCTCTCTCATATTGACCAGAGTCCCGCTTTCTGCTGACCTTGCAATTGACTCGATCATAGAACCCACCTCCTCTTCCCTAACATACCGGAAGGACTGAACTTGCTTGGCGCCTAGCAACTTGAGCTGGCACAGCCTCCTCAGCTCCTTCCAATAATCGCCGTACTCAGCGAAGGCAATGTCAAGGTGGTCATAAGAGAGGCGTCCGGTGCCGAGTAGCTGCGGGCGGCTGCAACAATCGAGATCGTGGGTCTTGAGGACCTCCCTGGCAGCGCTAGCGGAGGAGATGATGATTGTGGGTATGCAGCCGAGGCGGATGAGCATGACGGGGCCATACTGTCTGGAGAGTTTCCATAGAGATTGGTGAGGCAAGTGGCCGAGCTGGTGGAAGTTGCCTATGATGGGGAGGGACGGAGGCCCTGGAGGGAGGTTCTTCTTCTGCTTCTTCGTCGTTGTTGCCGCAGTCTTCGTTGCAGTTATGTTTCTGTGGTTGAAGCTCTTCACTAAGAGTAGGAGGAGGAGAGGAAGGAAAAGAGAAAACCATGTGAGGAGGATGTGAAGAGCCATTGTTGGGATGGTTATGTGCTCTGACGGTACTTACAATTTGAGTTCGTTTGGGATGGTCAAATAGTGTGAGGGGTGATAGTGAAGATCAATATAAAATGGATGCTGAAGAATCTGTTGTTGAAATTGATACGAAATTGGCGAAAGCTACACTTAATATTTCTTTACCCTAAGGCTACTATTGATAGTATGATTGAATTGATATGATGTTGATGGAAAAAAAAGAAAACGAAGATATCGATCCTTAATTGGAATCTACCTCTTTATCCAATCGAAGTTCTTTCAACATTATTTAGCTAGAATGGTCTTTTTTGTAATTGATTGACATGTTAAATTCTTCAATTAAAAAAACTACCTAAAATTTTGGGAGAAGAATACTACAGATGCTAAAAGTCGTGTACGACGCTCGTTTTAGTGTAAAATTTTTTGCAGCTCACTTAAATGCTAAACTAGTAAAAAAAGATCACTTAAGTGACTCCACGAAAAATTCAGGCCAAAGAAATTTTCTCTAGCTTTTATAATTAAAATTTTTATCCGATATGGCTTTTTTTGTTGTTGCATTGAAGTGATTATTTTTTCATTGAGATTTACTAAAGTAATCACTTTTTAACAATGGTTCTAAGTAAAGTGATCATTTTTAACTTGCTACACGACATCGTTTAGGGGTTATATGCTGATTGGATATGATGGTGAGTTACGTAAGATCGAGAAATTAATAAAATATGGCTACATTGGATTTCAAGTGACCCAAATTGGAGTTGGTACTTTAATAATCGTTTTCTTTTAAAGTGACACTTAAGTGATTTAAAAAAACTTTTGGCACTAAAGTGAGCATTATATGCAACTTTTAACACTTCTAGTGTCCTTCTCCCTAAAAACATCTATGATCTCCAAATTTTGTTGAGAATATTCCAATAAAGCACATTGCTATGTTGACTAGAAATTATCAAAAAATTGGATAAGAAAAGATGATTCGAAAGAGTTAACATATATCCCACATTGTCATACTTTCTAGATATTTGGGTTTATATTACAAAAAACTCTAAACATATACACTTATGATTAATTAACCCCAAATTAATTTTTTGACTATCAAATATACTAATATAAAAAATCCCAAATTAGTATATATGTGATAAATTTACCTTCCTTTAGTTTACATTAAATTTTATTATCAAATTGTTGAGTTTAATAACACATGATAGTTAACAATAGGTGTTAGTTTAGGATTTTATTCTCCATTTATTACATGTATACAAATTTATAGTTTTTCTTGGTATTAATCCAATTTAAAAAAAATTAATGGAAAGATAATTTGTCACAAATGTACCCATTTGGAGTTTATTATCAAAAAATTAGTTTTAAGGTAAATTTGTCATCAGTGTACCGTTTGAGATTTTTGATAATAAAAAATTAGGTTAGGGTAAATTTGTCATAGATATATCGATTTGGGGTTTTTAGTAATATTAACCTTGCATATATTTCTACTAAGACTAACCTTCAACAATAAAAACGTGTGTTTATGGGTTTAAATCATGCAAAGCTAATTATCCCTTTCCCTCTTCAAATTTATGTCTAGTATTAGAGATATTAAAATGGCAAGATAGCACCTCATCCTGGCAATATGATCTGCACTCGCTTTCATAAGGAGCTCAATGAGCTTGACTTATTTCCAATAGATTTCCCTTTTTTTAATCCTTTTCTGTCAGAACACTTCGCACGAGATTAACGTGATAATCCCGATTCGCCACCCAACTCTAGTCCAAAGCTATTCCTCGTGATTCATGAGGAATCATGATACCATCAAAGAGTGGAAAGCTGGTTCCACCTTTGTCCCCCAGCCACACAAAACACGGTATAATTGTGCGTCATCTACAGTAACAGGGACGAAAAATAAGTAAGATCAAAGATGGACGGTTTTGAATTTCGGGTAAGCCTAGGTGGATCACTCGTGCCATACAAATAGGGTGGTTTTCATGTTTTCATTACCCAAAAAAGGGAAGTAGACCCTTGTATAATTTGGACCATCATATTGTAGATAAATAATAAATATTAGGGGATCAAATTAACAAAATGAATGACTAAAGGACTCGTGTCGAGTTGCTTAATTATGACATAACTGATGTAGATAGACTTTTTGATTACTAGCATATTGATAGGGCTATGATGACATATTTGCGAGCCTCAAACCTTCAGGCCGTAGATGTTGTCAAGTAGCCATAAATAAAATTAGCTATTACATAATGGGAGCCCTTATGATAATGATAATGCTTGCTAATGATAGTTGCCTCTCCCAACCTCTTTCACCAGAAAAAAAAACAATTTTCTATATTGGTTAATATCTTGTCTCGGAAAAGGTTCAAGCACTATAATAAAGTTATTAGGCAAATTGAAAAACACGCGTTACACACACACTCAAATAGTAAGAACTTTTCCAAAGCTGACCAATAATAGAGAATACTGGTAAGAATTTGAATGTGCTTGGTAATACATTCACGCAACATTAAGGTTTTACATACATATTAACTATTGATACACCTAAAATTAATGGCATCTATATGTGATTAGCGACTTTTTAATAATGCAAGTAGCTTAAATGCATTCCCTAATTTTCACATGGTTGTGATTTTTTTTTGGGTGATGTACCAACTACAATCAATTCTAGGAGTCATGAATTTAATTCCTTTTCTCAGCTCATGGCAACTAGTGAATATTGCCAATACTCCAGGATCCCCTGATCGGATCCATTTCAACCGTTAATCACTATATACCAATGTCAATTCCCTTATCTGATCTACTGCACAACAAAATATATCTAGGGAAGCATTTTATGGCATTAACTTTGTTGTCAGATAAAAAAGAGATAAAATGATACGGGGGCCCAAAATTGAACCCTGACCTTGGGCTTGGGCCTACAAAAGAACCAAACATTTCCATGTAAAGCCCATTTACTTTCATGCCCTCAACGGTTTATTATAAGCTCTGGAGCGAAGAAACACGTTAAAGAGGAAGAAAAAACAGACGTTGCATGTAAATTGACGAGTGATGATGAACCAAGATTAGGACAAGTATTTCTGGGTCATCTGTACTAATTTAGAGTATTGGTAACACACACACACAAAATGGTGCCATAGTGAATATAATTTAGGATTTTTGATGGAATAACCACTCGGTGTTGCCCACCCGATGGGTGACACCCATTGCCATCATGAGCCCTCACCTTCGTACGTGAATCCACTGGCAAGGTGAACACCCGACCCATTTGACTTGTCTGCTATCTCTTCGTCTCTTTTTTTCTTGGTGCGGAGCTCACGACCAATTTCCATGGAAGTCGCAATGTCACTAGCCTCGCACAGCCACAGATCTGTGGTCGCATGGCCGTAGTGTCGGGGCTCGACTCGGTCAATTCGCTCGATTTTTTGAGAATCAGAGAAAGGCCTTCAACCCTATTTATCATTAAAATCAATTCAAAAAAGGAAAAGTAAGAAGAAATTCCTCGCCAGGAGGGCGGCAGCAAAGGACAAATTCAATTGATAGGGGAGGGAGGAGCAGAGGAAGAGGAGAGGGATCGTGAAGCGCGGGCCGTCAGCTGTCGGTGGTGACATGGCGGGGTGACGATAACCTGGCAAGGGAAGGAGAAACGCTTGGACACATTCCATCCAGGTCCATCGACGGGCTTTTGCTGTTGCATCGATGTGCTTTCGCTTTTGCCTCCACCTTCAAGTGAGTGGGGGGAGCTACTAGCTAGTAAAGAGTCGGCACCTCCCACGCACCGTCTTATGCATAAGTTGACTATCTATGCCTGCTATGCTCATGAACATAAACTCCAGAATGGCATATTGCTGTTGCATGAAGTATGATACGTATGCTGAAACAACTTTTATATCCAATCTTATTGGAGCTACTGATTAATCACACTGGATCGCAACGATTTCTCATTTTATCATAACTAGATAATTACCGGGACGAAGGAAGCTTTGCATCGTCATTCCATCATCTCTTTTAAGTAAAATTATGGAAAACAAATATCGCTGTAAATTCACGTTCGCATCCTCCCTTCGATTCTCATAAATTTTTTATTTCCTTTGTCGTCACACCTCTTCTTCGTCCTCTTCCTCCAAATATATACAAATGCGTGGTCCATGAAAGGACTTGCCCTTTCCACTTTTGGCTCTCCTATTTGTCTTCAGTACGGCCTGCGGCAGCCGAGGCTTTCGCTTCCTCGTGATCATTTCATTTCCCCTCTCTTGCCATTCATTCTCTCTTTTTTCCCCTCCGCACATGTCAGATTGTTTCGTTACGTGCCAAGGAAATGGAAACAGATTAGGGGATGGAATGTAAGGACCTGAGAGTTCCATATGTGTAATATTGTTAGCTTTGAATCTTCAACGTCTTCTGTTTCACATTGCTTAGGGAGAGTTCAGACTAAGTTATAAGATTTGGGTTATTTACTCCGTGTAAATGTTTTAAACTTATGAGAATCCAATGCCCAAAGCATAAAATATTATACAGTGGTAGCCCTCAAATTCTTACACAAAATAAAAATAGAATCGGATGAAATTGAATGATAATTCCATTATCTTCACCTCGACGAAGGTCGACAACTAGCTAGAGGCGAGGGCTAGTGAGGCCTAATCACTAGCAAGGCTTGACCTTGTGGTCTCTGCCCTCATTAGTGGCTGGTGACGGTGAGCTTGGTCAAAGACCGACAGGGTTGACCTCACCAACCCTTGCCTCTGGCCAATTGTCAAGGCTCGATGATTAGCTAGATGAGGAAGAAGGGAAGAAAAAAAGAAAGAAAATAAATAAATAAATCGAAAAAATATTAAACATTATTAAAAATTATCTATGTCAGCGTCGACCACGCCACATAAGACAATTACATCTATCTCAGTTATTTCTAGCCAAAATTGGTTGGGTAGACTTAATTAACAAAACGTGAAAATGTTTAAAATTTAATTGGTAAATCGTGAAAATGTTTAGGATTCGATTGATAAAATTAAAATGTCTATAATTGAATTACTATAAGCGCATTTATGACTTTTTCGATAATTTTCTTGCAATTTTCATTGCAAAGACTTTGGTCTATAAGAGCGCATCCGTTATAACCATTGATCAAGACATGCGGATGTCAATTCTCTTGTCTGATTTCTAGTGCCTGATGAAATAATCTTGCGTAAATATTTTATGGCAGGAGGTCGACTAATTGCCATTGAACATAGACCGGGGGCTTGGGTCTAAAAAGAAAAAAAAAAAAACAATCGTTAGCCCATTGACTTCTCAAAGAGAATCCGCGAACTAGACGAATGATGATGCCATCCCGCAACCCATGACTAGAAGTCTAGAATTCAAAACCATGACCATCATCGATACAGATGCACCTCAGCTGGGTGCTACACCTAAGGGCGAATTCCCTCCTACAGGTCGTGACTATGAGCTTACACCATCGATCGGTCAATGCCGACACCAAGCTGCAAGAAATGCATTATCGCATCCTTCGTCGACTTCAAAATTTTGCTCGTCACAAGAATTATCTTTGGTTGAAACAGTCTCCACGTGCATGACGTGACATTTATGGACCACATATCTAACAGCTGCTCTGCTTCCTTTAGTCCTCTAAATGTCGATGAATTTCGAAGGTGGCGTGAGGACCTTTTCCACTTATTGCTACTCATTTTCTACATTTATCCGGGCCTGCCCAAAATAATGTTTGCCCTAATATAATAGGAGAGCAGGTCCCAAAGATGAATTCATCAAGTTCTTTCTTCCATGGGAGTCCTGTACCTCATGAGTCATGACAGAATATCACAAGAGGAATCCTAATCCAAGCAATATTGATGTACCTAACGTGGAATTTATGAGTGAACTCTGTAAGATTTTGTGAGACCACTGCCGACTGTTCTAAAAGCTTAAGTTGTTAGATGACGGTGTAGTTTATTATTTATATATTCTAACACTCCCCCTCACGCTTAATCTGGTCTTTGCCTAGTACTAAGCGTGAAAATTTAATTATGGAGGCAAATGGGGCCTAGTAAGATTTGAACTCAGGACCTCCAGCTCTGATACCATGTAAGATTTTGTGGGACCACTGCCGACAGTTCTAAAAGTTTAAGCTGTTAGATAACGGTGTGATTTATTATTTATATATTCTAACAAACTCGATACATTAATTTCTTCTTTTAAACTCTGGTCATCTAATCTTCTAAAATTTGTCCATTAATTTGGAGGGCGCAATCCTATACTGCAGGCTTTTAATAAGCTTTTTATTGTATTATCCAATCTATTTTATATATAGTTAAAATCTTAGTTGACTGAATATTTGCTCCAGTGATTGCCATGTGACTTTACTTTGAGTTTATGACTATTACTTGGAGGGGTCAATCCTATATAACGAAAGTTGTAACAATTTTTGATTTCTACTCCAGAAATAAAAAAAGTAAAAAAATTTATTTTTGGTCCTATTTCAAACTTATTTCTGGAACATAAATTTCTTCTAAAAATAGAAAAATAAAATTATTTTATCAAACGGATTTCCATTTTAGAAAAGTCTAGAATAAAAAAATAGTTCTGAAACAGAAATAAAACAGTTATCATGCGTAACTTCAGTGATCTTGTTCCGGTCATTACATCCTTTCAACACGTGTCCATCGGTTACCTTACGAATGCAACTTCCCTGGCTTACCTTGGACCCACGATCATGCTTAGTCATATCTATTCCGTTTACATTCGCCGTTTTGCGATCTCGAAATGGAGATCGCAACTCCATGCCCTTCGTACTCAAAGAAATTTTGTCCGTCGATCATACCGATTCGCTGCGTCCCGCAATGCTCATGTTAACAACAATTCGGGTTGTTATTAGTTGACGACGGATCGAGGCCCCCTGCCACCAAGGTACGTTCGTATTAGTCTCTGTAGCCATCGACACAACGATAGTGTCGTGTACCAGCCACGTGGTAATTTCTCCAGTCACATGCTCGTCAACGTCGATGGCTAGTTCATTTCCTGGCGTAAACAAAAAGACCTCGAACTCTCGAAGCAATTTGCACACATGGGATACAAACACAATTTGTTAATGCACAAGTGAGTTGCTCAACTGATGACCTCTCTTCAGAACTTCTCAAACGGTCTGAATATTTATTTGCCCTAGAAACGATATACTCCATTATTCTCGGTTACTATACGTATGGAGATGCTGTATGCTAGGATATCGTACCTTACAACTTTAATTCGCTTGATCATAATCAAGCATAAAACGTTATGAGATATGACGATTTTCGTTTCAAGACGATTCCGTCATGCATCGGTTTCATGAAATATCTTTATCGGCAACAGGGTAAGAGGCACTTTCTTGAACACGGCTAGGCCAGCCCCTTCTTCCATGCTCACATCTTCCTCCGTCATTCCCTCCGGCAATTCCCAATCAAAGGAGTGCAAGACATTGGCAAGCGCCAGCTCAATCGTTGACATTGCCATTGACATCCCAGGGCATCCTCTCCGTCCCGCTCCAAATGGTAACAGCTCGAAATTATTCCCCTTGTAATCAATCAGACTGTTCTCAAACCTCTCGGGCACAAACTCCTCCGGGCGGTCCCATAGGCCCGGGTCCCGCCCCATGCCCCACACATTCACCTGGACACGGCTCTTCGGGCTGACATCATAGCCAAATAGCTTGAAGCGGCCCATTGTTTCCCTTGGAACAAGAAGGACAGCCGGAGGGTGTAGTCTCATTGTCTCCTTGAGTACTAACTTGAGATATTTGAGCCCGCTGAGGTCATCTTCGTCGACCCATTTCTTGTTTCCAACGCAACTCCGAATCTCCTCTTGAGCTTTTTGCATCGCCCTCGGGTTCTTAGTGAGCTCAGCCATTGTCCAGTCCATGACAACTGCACCAGTGTCCACTCCAGCTAGAAATATATCCTGAGAGTGAACATAAAGTCACGATTCACAAAAAGGACATATCCATCAATTTTTACCGCGATACTTTTATATCCGAGAAAGAGGACTTCTTCTTTTTTCGGTTTAAAGGACGGGGTGTTTATTTAAAAAGTTCTTGAATTATATCCTGCAATATATAGAACCTTCAAGTTTGCTTCTCAATTGTATATATGACCTACATCAGGTGATATGTAGAGATTGTATGATGTACCATCAAGATGGCCTTGATATTATCTTCCTTGAGCCGGACCCCCGCAAGCTCAATCTGATCCCTCTCCATCTTCAGCAGCAAATCGACAAAGTCCTCCTCTTCCTCGTTGCTCTTATTTGCATTCCGATGCTCTTCGATCACCTTCTGATAGAAAACGTCCAAATTGCAAAAGCTTTTCTCCAACCTCGAATGGAGCCCTGTGAACCTGTCCACAATCCAGCCGAACCGAGGGAAAAAATCAGATGCTGAGAAGCTTCCCAACATCGCCACTGCCTCGTGAATCATCTTCATGAACCTCCCTTCTTTGAACTCCGTCTCCTGGATTGCCTTCCCAAATGCGACCCTGCATATAAGGCGTGCAAAGAAGTCGAGTTTCTCATGAGCGATCATGCTTGGCTCTCTGGCTAGACAAGCTTTGGTTCAGATCTTTTTCCAGTTTGAGTGGAGTTTCTCTTGTTTGAGAATCAAGTTTTTACTTGATTATGGCTAAATAATTCGGGTAGCTCGTAAGTCTGATATAATCGAGTCAAGTTTCGTACATAGAACTCATGGCCAAGTTGAGCTCAAGTTTATAAAGCAGACTCAATATACTGTCATACCTCCAAAGAATTCAAGCAGTAACTAGAGGTGGTAAATGGTTTTTTATTTTTTTTTGGGGGGGGAGGGGTGGGTTGGGGTTCTGAAAAGGTGGCAAATGGGTTAAAGACCGACTTTTTAACTCAAGTTTAGCGGCTTGTTAGTTAGTTAAACTATTAAAAATAGGTTGTTATGGATTCATGGTAGTAAAGCCCAACTAGATATGGATTTTATGATTTTATAGCATATCCATTTTCAACCAATTTATGCCGCTTGACATCAAACGAGTCGTCCACGCTTTTTGCCATGACGATATTTGCTACTTCCGTGTGATGAGTGATTAGAGACATTTATACAATTTGTCGACACATGATTTTCTCTTGAAATTTATAATCCGTTTTCGTTCATTAATTAGGTATTTACATGGTCCCGTGATCCTTATCAATACACTTGAAAAGTTATTAACTCGACACATAAATTTCCCTTAGCACTGATTTATTAACCCTTGTTTAAAAAAAAGTATTATTATCACGTGTTCATAAATGCATGACCTTAAACGACCGCGACTTGTCCTCGCCAAAATAATTTGGGTTAATCCCATATGCAACCGATGGAACCACTTTTCCGTAAGATCCTCGAGAATTTTTGACTGACGAATTTTATCATTTCCATAGTTGAAATTCTCTTTCCTACATACTCAATTGCACAATCATTCCTAAATCATGAATTATTTTTTTCTTACGCAAGGGATGCCCATCTATTTAGAATTTCCAAAATATCTTTATAAATATTAAAATATTAAAATAATAAATATCGCTTTCATTTGACATCTTAAATTTTAAGAATAATTGATAATGATCCCATAAAATCTCCTACCAGAAATAATTCATATTCATATGAAAGATAGAAACGACTTTATTGTCAAATTTCTTACACTAGGAGAAAAAACTTGTGTGTTGTCGTAGTTTTGTCAATTTTTATAATAATTTATTATTTGTTAGTCATTTTCATTTACAATTTGTTTTTAATCAGGTAGTGTTTTTACAATAAGCTATTTTCTATATTTAAAGGGAAAATTTGCTAATGGTTGAGTTAGATTCTAATTGGATAGGTAGTGGTTCATTAAGATTGTATTACATAAAGACGAATCAATATCTTAAATGGATAACTTACTAGATTAGACTCCTCTACTACACCACCATGCCTTACCTGCAAGTGAAGTTAGCCGTCAGAGTCATGAACTTCTCGCTCATATTTACTAGAGTTTTGCTCTCTGCTGACTTTGCAATCGATTTGATCATAGATCGCACCTCCTCTTCTCTAACGTATCGGAAGGACTGGACTTGCTTTGTGCTAAACAGCTCGAGCACACACAACTTCCTCAGCTCCCTCCAATAATCGCCGTACTTGGCAAAGGCCATGTCGAGGTAGTCATAGGAGAGGCGTCCCGTGCTGAGCAGCCGAGGGCGGCTGCAGCAGTTGAGGTCATGGGTCTTGAGGACCTCCCTGGCAGCGCTGGGGGAGGAGACGATGACAGTGGGGATGCCACCGAGGTGGACGAGCATGACGGGGCCATACTGTCGGGAGAGTTTCCAAAAAGACTGGTGAGGCAAGTGGCCGAGCTGGTGGAGGTTGCCTATGATGGGGAGTGGCGGAGGCCCTGGAGGGAGATTCTTCTTTTTGTTGTTCTTGAAGTTTCTCGCTGAGAGGAGGAGGAGGAGGAGGAGAGGAGGAAGGGAAAGAGCAAGCCATGTGAAGAGGATGTCGAGAGCCATTGTCGGGATGGCGATGTGCAGCGAGATTACTGTCAACGTTGAGTATCCTTAGGTTAGGGGTGGTTAAAGTAGCGCGAATGGCTGGAAGAATCCTCTTCACATATTATGCAGAGATAAGGAAATGGTGGACTCCTTAGGGTGAAGGAGGGAATTGGCCATAATAATGCGCCGACATTCCACGTGAAAATATTGGCTATACTAGTTGTGCTCAGTCAGCAAATTACTAGTTCCATCCATTATTCAACACGTATCCATATGGGAGCCCACTAGTTCCATCCATTATTCAACACGTGTCCATATGGGGGCCCACCATTCAGATTTTTCAAAAATTATTTTCTCAAGCATTTTCTTTCTTCCACAAACACCCCTCTCCTCTCTCTCTCTCTCTTTCCTTAGAAACACATATCTAAGTTTTTATGGTTCCTTCACCAAGATCTTGGCCTCCGTCGACTGGCCGGCGACGGAGTAGTCAACGGAGGCCGAGATCTTTGTGCGGTGGAGAAAGGTGGCGGCATGCTGGAGGTTGAACATCACGCCGCGAAGATTGTTGGGCTTAACGTCGATGAGGGCTAGCTCGTCGGCGAGGTCCTGGAAGAGGATGGCCTGGGCCATGGCCATGCTGAAGTTGCCGACCCGACGACAGCGATCTTGGTGTGGTGCTTGGAGGGCGACGGTTGCGGGGATTGGCTTGAAAGAGCCGGCATGTCTCTTTTCGTCTTGTTTTATAAGGGTGATGTAGGGCATGATTTATTGTCAACATTCAACAATTTGAAGTCATGCTATCCGAATTCAGATTCGCATGCCAGGTCGAAGGAAGCTTCGCATCGTCATTCCATCATCTCTTTTAAATAAAATTAAGGAAAACAAAAATCGCTGTAAATTCACGTTCACATCCTCCCTCCGATTCTCATGGAATTTTTATTTCCTTTGTCGTCACACCTCTTCTTCGTCCTCTTCCTCCAAATATATACAAATCCAAAAATGCGTGGTCCATGAAAGGACTTGCCCTTTCCACTTTTGGCTCATCTATTGGTCTTCAGTACTGTTTGCGGCAGCCGAGGCTTTCGCTTCCTCATTATCATTTCATTTCCCCTCTCTTGCCATTCATTCTCTTTTTCCTTTTTTTCCCTCCGCACACGTCAGATTGTTTCGTTACGTGCCATGGAAATGGAAACAGATTAGGGGATGGAATGTAAGGACCTGAGAGCTCCTGCTGTGTAATATTGTTAGCTTTGAATCTTCAACGTCTTATGTTTCACATTGCTTAGGGAGAATCTTGAGTTAATTTACAAGGTTTGGGTTCTTTATTCTGTGTAACATGTTTTAAAGTTATGAGGATCGAAAGCCCAAGACATAAAATATTACACAATGGTAGCCCTCAAATTCTTACACAATATAAAAACAGAATCGAATGAAATCGAATGATAATTCCATTATCTTCACCTCGACGAAGGCCGACAACTAACTAGAGGTGAGGGCCAATGAGGCCTAATCACTGGCAAGGCTTGACCTTGCAGTCTCTGCCCTCATTAGTGGCTGGTGACGGTGAGCTTGGTCAAAGACCAATAGAGTTGACCTCACCAACCCTTGCCTCTGGCCAATTGTCAAGGCTCGATGATTAGCTAGATGAGGAAGAAGGGAAGAAAAAAAGAAAGAAAAGAAATAAATAAATCGAAAAAATATTAAATATTATTAAAAATTATCTATTTTCAAAATAAAATGACATAAGATAATTACATCTATCTCAGTTATTTTTAGCCAAAATTGGTCGGGTGGACTTAATTGGCTAAACGTGAAAAAATTTAAAATTTAATTGGTAAATCATAAAAATATTTAAGATTTAATTGATAAAATTAAAATGTTTATGATTGAATGAGTAGAAAAAATATGTTTATGACTTTTTTTTATCATTTTCTCGCAATTTTCATTACAAAGACTTTGGTCTATAAGAGCGCATCCGTTATAACCATTGATCAAGATATGCGGATGTCGATTCTCTAGTCTGATTTCCAGTGCCCGATGAAATAATCTTGCGTAAATATTTTATGGCAGGAGCCAGGAGGTCGACTAATTGCCATTGAACATAGACCGGGGGCTTGGGTCTAAAAAAGAAAAAAAACAACCGTTAGCCCATTTACTTCCGCGCCCAGAATGGTTTATTCTATGTTTGACTTCTCAAAGAGAATCCACGAACTAGACGAATGATGATGCCATCCCACAACCCATGACTAGAAGTCTAGAATTCAAAACCACGACCATCATCGATACAGATGCACCTCAGCTGGGTGCTACACCTAAGGGCGAATTCCCTCCTACAGGTCGTGACTATGAGCTTACACCATCGATCGGTCAATGCCGACACCAAGCTGCAAGAAATGCATTATTGCATCCTTCGTCGACTTCAAAATTTTGCTCGTCACGAGAATTATCTTTGGTTGAAACAGTCTCCACGTGCATGATGTGACATTTATGGACCACATATCTAACAGCTGCTCTGCTTCCTTTAGTCCTCTAAATGTCGATGAATTTCGAAGGTGGCGTGAGGACCTTTTCCACTTATTGCTACTCATTTTCTACATTTATCCCGGCCTGCCCAAAATAATGTTTGCCCTATTATAATAGGAGAGCCGGTCCCAAAGATGAATTCATCAAGTTCTTTCTTCCATGGAAGTCCTGTACCTCATGAGTCATGACAGAATATCACAAGGGGAATCCTAATCCAAGCAATATTGATGTACCTAACGTGGAATTTATGAGTGAACTCGATACATTAATTTCTTCTTTTAAAGTCTGGTCATCTAATCTTCTAAAATTTGTCCATTAATTTGGAGGGCGCAATCCTATACTGCAGGCTTTTAATAAGCTTTTTATTGTATTATCCAATCTATTTTATATATAGTTAAAATCTTAGTTGACCGAATATTTGCTCCAGTGATTGCTATGTGACACTTTACTTTGAGTTTATGACTGTTACCTGGAGGGGTCAATCCTATACAACGAAAGTTGTAACAATTTTTTATTTATACTCTAGAAATAAAAAAAAAAAAAAAAAATTTTGGTCCTATTTCAAACTTATTTATGGAACAGAAATTTCTTCTAAAAATAGAAAAATGAATTTATTTTATCAAACGGATTTCTATTTTAGAAAAGTCTAGAATAAAAAAATAATTCTAAAACGAAAATAAAATGATTCTTGTGCGTAAAAAAAGCAGGTGACCTTGTTCCGGTCATTACATCCTTTCAACACCTGTCCATCGGTTACCTTACGAATGCAACTTCCCTGACTTACCTTGGACCCACGATCAGGCTTAGTCATATCTATTTCGTTTACATTCCCCGTTTTGCGATCTCAAAATGGAGATCGCAACTCCGTGCCCTTCGTACTCAAAGAAATTTTGTCCGTCGATCATTCCGATTCGTTGCGTCCCGCTCATCGATGCTCATGTTAACAACAATTCGGGTCGTTATTAGTCGACAACGGATCGAGGCCCCCTGCCACCAATGTACGTTCGTATTAGTCTCTGTAGCCATCAACACAACGATAGTGTCTTGTACCAGCCACGTGGTAATTTCTCCAGTCACATGCTCGTCAACGTCGATGGCTAGTTCATTTCCTGGCGTAAACAAAAAGACCTCGAACTCTCGAAGCAATTTGCACACATGGGATACAAACACAATTTGTTAATGCACAAGTGAGTTGCTCAACTGATGACCTCTCTTCAGAACTTCTCAAACGGTCTGAATATTAATTTGCCCTAGAAGCGATATACTCCATTATTCTCGGTTACTATACGTATGGAGATGTTGTATGCTAGGATATCGTACCTTACAACTTTAATTCGCTTGATCATAATCAAGCATAAAACGTTATGAGATATGACGATTTTCGTTTCAAGACGATTCCGTCATGCATCGGTTTCATGAAATATCTTTATCGGCAACAGGGTAAGAGGCACTTTCTTGAACACGACTAGGCCAGCCCCTTCTTCCATGCTCACATCTTCCTCCGTCATTCCCTCCGGCAATTCCCAATCAAAGGAGTGCAAGACATTGGCAAGCGCCAGCTCAATCGTTGACATTGCCATTGACATCCCAGGGCATCCTCTCCGTCCCGCTCCAAATGGTAACAGCTCGAAATTATTCCCCTTGTAATCAATCAGACTGTTCTCAAACCTCTCGGGCACAAACTCCTCCGGGCGGTCCCATAGGCCCGGATCCCGCCCCATGCCCCACACATTCACCTGGACACGGCTCTTCGGGCTGACATCATAGCCAAATAGCTTGAAGCGGCCCATTGTTTCCCTCGGAAGAAGAAGGACAACCGGAGGGTGTAGTCTCATTGTCTCCTTGAGTACTAACTTGAGATATTTGAGCCCGCTGAGGTCATCTTCGTCGACCCATTTCTTGTTTCCAACGCAACTCCGAATCTCCTCTTGAGCTTTTTGCATCGCCCTCGGGTTCTTAGTGAGCTCAGCCATTGTCCAGTCCATGACAACTGCACCAGTGTCCACTCCAGCTAGAAATATATCCTGAGAGTGAACATAAAGTCACGATTCACAAAAAGGACATATCCATCAATTTTTACCGCGATACTTTTATATCCGAGAAAGAGGACTTCTTCTTTTTAAGGTTTAAAGGACGGGGTGTTTATTTAAAAAGTTCTTGAATTATATCCTGCAATATACAGAACCTTGAAGTTTGCTTCTCAATTGTATATATGACCTACATCAGGTGATATGTAGAGATTGTATGATGTACCATCAAGATGGCCTTGATATTATCTTCCTTGAGCCGGACCCCCGCAAGCTCAGTCTGATCCCTCTCCATCTTCAGCAGCAAATCAACAATGTCCTCCTCTTCCTCGTTGCTCTTATTTGCATTCCGATGCTCTTCGATCACCTTCTGATAGAAAACGTCCAAATTGCAAAAGCTCTTCTCCAACCTCGAATGGAGCCCTGTGAACCTGTCCACAATCCAGCCGAATCGAGGGAAAAAATCAGATGCTGAGAAGCTTCCCAACATCGCCACTGCCTCGTGAATCATCTTCATGAACCTCCCTTCTTTGAACTCCGTCTCCTGGATTGCCTTCCCAAATGCGACCCTGCATATAAGGCGTGCAAAGAAGTCGAGTTTCTCGTGAGCGATCATGCTTGGCTCTCGGGCTAGACAAGCTTTGGTTCAGATCTTTTCCAGTTTGAGTGGAGTTTCTCTTGTTTGAGAATCAAGTTCGAACTTGATTATGGCTAAATAATTCGGGTAACTCGTAAGTCTGATATAATCGAGTCAAGTTTCGTACATAGAACTCATGGCCAAGTTGAGCTCAAGTTTATAAAGCAGACTCAATATACTGTCATACCTCCAAAGAATTCAAGCAGTAACTAGAGGTGGTAAATGGTTTTTTTTTTTTTTGGGGGTGGGGTGTTGTCTGAAAAGGTGGCAAATGGGTTAAAGACCGACTTTTTAACTCAAGTTTAGCGACTTGTTAGTTAGTTAAACTATTAAAAATAGGTTGTTATGGGTTCATGGTAGTAAAGCTCAACTAGATATGGATTTTATGAGTTTATAGCATATCCATTTTCAACCAATTTATGCCGCTTGACATCAAACGAGTCGTCCACGCTTTTTGCTATGACGATATTTGCTACTTCCGTGTGATGAGTGATTAGAGGCATTTATACAATTTGTCGACACATGATTTTCTCTTGAAATTTATAATCCGTTTTCGTTCATTAATTAGGTATTTACATGGTCCCGTGATCCTTATCAATACACTTGAAAAGTTATTAACTCGACACATAAATTTCCCTTAGCACTGATTTATTAACCCTTGTTTAAAAAAAAAAAAAAGTATTATTATCACGTGTTCATAAATGCATGACCTTAAACGACCGCGACTTGTCCTCGCCAAAACAATTTGGGTTAATCCCATATGCAACTGACGGAACCACTTTTCCGTAAGATCCTCGAGAATCTATGACTAACGAATTTCATCATTTCCATAGTTGAAATTCTCTTTCCTACGTACTCTATTGCACAATCATTCCTAAATCATGAATTTTTTTTTCTTACGCAAGGGATGCCCATCTATTTAGAATTTCCAAAATATCTTTATAAATATTAAAATAATAAATATCGCTTTCATTTGACAGCTTAAATTTTAAGAATAATTGATAATGATTCCATAAAATATCCTACTAGAAATAATTCATATTCATATGAAAGATAGAAATGACTTTATTGTCAAATTTCTTACACTAGGAGAAAAAAACTTGTGTGTTGTCGTAGTTTTGTCAATTTTTATAATAATTTATTATTTGTTAGTCATTTTCATTTACAATTTGTTTTTAATCAGGTAGTGTTTTTACAATAAGCTACTTTCTATATTTAAAGGGAAAATTTGCTAATGGTTGAGTTAGATTCAAATTGGATAGGTAGTGGTTCATTAAGATTGTATTACATAAAGACAAATCAATATCTTAAATGGATAACTTACTAGATTAGACTCCTCTACTACACCACCATGCCTTACCTGCAAGTGAAGTTAGCCGTCAGAGTCATGAACTTCTCGCTCATATTTACTAGAGTTTTGCTCTCTGCTGACTTTGCAATCGATTTGATCATAGATCGCACCTCCTCTTCTCTGACGTATCGGAAGGACTGGACTTGCTTTGCGCTAAACAGCTCGAGCACACACAACTTCCTCAGCTCCCTCCAATAATCGCCGTACTTGGCAAAGGCCATGTCGAGGTAGTCATAGGAGAGGCGTCCCGTGCCGAGCAGCCGAGGGCGGCTGCAGCAGTTGAGGTCATGGGTCTTGAGGACCTCCCTGGCAGCGCTGGGGGAGGAGACGATGACAGTGGGGATGCCACCGAGGTGGACGAGCATGACGGGGCCATACTGTCGGGAGAGTTTCCAAAAAGACTGGTGAGGCAAGTGGCCGAGCTGGTGGAGGTTGCCTATGATGGGGAGTGGCGGAGGCCCTGGAGGGAGATTCTTCTTTTTGTTGTTCTTGAAGTTTCTCGCTGAGAGGAGGAGGAGGAGGAGGAGGAGAGGAGGAAGGGAAAGAGCAAGCCATGTGAAGAGGATGTCGAGAGCCATTGTCGGGATGGCGATGTGCAGCGAGATTGCTGTCAACGTTGAGTATCCTTAGGTTAGGGGTGGTTAAAGTAGCGCGAATGGCTGGAAGAATCCTCTTCACATATTATGCAGAGAGAAGAAAATGGGTGGACTCTTTAGGGTGAAGGAGGGAATTGGCCATAATAATGCGCCTAACATTTCACGTGAAATATTGGCTACACTAGTTGTCTTCGACGGAAATTACTGGGCTTAGTCCATTATTCGACACGTGTTCATATGGGGGCCCACCATTCAGATTTTTCAAAAATTATTTTCCCAAACACTTTCTTTCTTCCACAAACACCCCTCTTCTTTCTCTCTCTTTTCCTTAGAAACACATATCTAAGTTTTGATGGTTCCTTCACCAAGATCTTGGCCTCCGTCGACTGGCTGGCGACGGAGTAGTCAACGGAGGCCGAGATCTTTGTGCGGTGGAGAAAGGTGGTGGCATGCTGGAGGTCGAACATCACGCCGCGAAGGTTGTTGAGCTTAACGTCGATGGGGGCTAGCTCGTCGGCGAGGTCCTGGCTGAGGATGGCCTGGGCCATGGCCATGCTGAAGTTGCCGACCCGACGACAGCGATCTTGGTGTGGTGCTTGGAGGGCGACGGTTGCGGGGATCGGCTTGAAAGAGCCGGCATGTCTCTTTTCGTCTTGTTTTATAAGGATCATGTAGGGCATGATTTATTGTCAACATTCAACAATTTGAAGTCATGCTATCCGAATTCAGATTCGCATGCCAGGTCGAAGGAAGGTTCGCATCGTCATTCCATCATCTCTTTTAAATAAAATTAAGGAAAACAAAAATCGCTGTAAATTCACGTTCACAAATCCAAAAATGCGTGGTCCATGAAAGGACTTGCCCTTTCCACTTTTGGCTCACCTATTGGTCTTTAGTACTGTTTGCGGCAGCCGAGGCTTTCGCTTCCTCATGATCATTTCATTTCCCTCTCTTGCCATTCATTCTCTTTTTCCTTTTTTTCCCTCCGCACATGTCAGATTGTTTCGTTACGTGCCATGGAAATGGAAACAGATTAGGGGATGGAATGTAAGGACCTGAGAGCTCGCTCTTGCCGTGTAATATTGTTAGCTTTGAATCTTCAACGTCTTCTGTTTCACATTGCTTAGGGAGAGTCTTGAGTTAATTTACAAGGCTTGGGTTCTTTATTTTGTATAACATGTTTTAAAGTTATGAGGATCGAATGCCCAAGACATAAAATATTACATAGTGGTAGCCCTCAAATTCTTACACAAAATAAAAACAGAATCGAATGAAATCGAATGATAATTCCATTATCTTCACCTCGACGAAGGCCGACAACTAGCTAGAGGCGAGGGCCGGTGAAGCCTAACCACTGGCAAGGCTTGACCTTGCGGTCTCTGCCCTCATTAGTGGCTGGTAACGGTGAGCTTGGTCAAAGACCGACGGGGTTGACCTCACCAACCCTTGCCTCTGGCCAATTGTCAAGGCTCGATGATTAGCCAGATGAGGAAGAAGGGAAGAAAAAAAGAAAGAAAATAAATAAATAAATCGAAAAAATATTAAACATTATTAAAAATTATCTATGTCAGCGTCGATCACGCCACATAAGACAATTACATCTATCTCAGTTATTTCTAGCCAAAATTGGTTGGGTAGACTTAATTGACAAAACGTGAAAAAGTTTAAAATTTAATTGGTAAATCATAAAAATGTTTAAGATTTAATTGATAAAATTAAAATGTTTATGATTGAATTAGTAGAAGCGTAATATGTTTATGACTTTTTTTTATCATTTTCTCGCAATTTTCATTACAAAGACTTTGGTCTATAAGAGCGCATCCGTTATAACCATTGATCAAGACATGCGGATGTCGATTCTCTAGTCTGATTTCTAGTGCCCGATGAAATAATCTTGCGTAAATATTTTATGGCAGGAGGTCGACTAATTGCCATTGAACATAGACCGGGGGCTTGAGTCTAAAAAAGAAAAAAGAAAAAAAAAACAATCGTTAGCCCATTGACTTCCACGCCCAGAATGGTTTATTCTATGTTTGACTTCTCAAAGAGAATCCGCGAACTAGACGAATGATGATGCCATCCCGCAACCCATGACTAGAAGTCTAGAATTCAAAACCATAACCATCATCGATACAGATGCACCTCAGCTGGGTGCTACACCTAAGGGCGAATTCCCTCCTACAGGTCGTGACTATGAGCTTACACCATCGATAGGTCAATGCCGACACCAAGCTGCAAGAAATGCATTATTGCATCCTTCGTCGACTTCAAAATTTTGCTCGTCACGAGAATTATCTTTGGTTGAAACAGTCTCCACGTGCATGATGTGACATTTATGGACCACATATCTAACAGCTGCTCTGCTTCCTTTAGTCCTCTAAATGTCGGTGAATTTCGAAGGTGGCGTGAGGACCTTTTCCACTTATTCCTACTCATTTTCTACATTTATCCCGGCCTGCCCAAAATAATGTTTGCCCTGATATAATAGGAGAGCCGGTCCCAAAGATGAATTCATCAAGTTCTTTCTTCCATGGGAGTCCTGTACCTCATGAGTCATGACAGAATATCACAAGGGGAATCCTAATCCAAGCAATATTAATGTACCTAACATGGAATTTATGAGTGAACTCGATACATTAATTTCTTCTTTTAAAGTCTGGTCATCTAATCTTCTAAAATTTGTCCATTAATTTGGAGGGCGCAATCCTATACTACAGGCTTTTAATAAGGTTTTTATTGTATTATCCAATCTATTTTATATATAGTTAAAATCTTAGTTGACCGAATATTTACTCCAGTGATTGCTACATGACACTCTATTTTGAGTTTATGACTGTTACCTGGAGGGGTCAATCCTATACAACGAAAGCTGTAGATAAATCTAAAATTAATAGTATCGATTTGTGAATACTGACTTTTTAATAATGCAAGTAACTTTGAATATATTTGGTAATATTTACATGATTATTTTCATTTTTATAGTGATGTGCAAGTAACTTTGAATACATTACTATTCTCGAATGAATGAACTTTCTATTGACATGCTGTAGCTCATCTCAATGAAGGGCATTACCTCTTATTTGAAAATTTTACAACCCAACAAAATGTTTAATGTTGAATCACCCCATGCAAGTAAAAGCATTTCGCAAATTTCTGAAATATCTCTCGTCAAAGATCGTTCTTTTTGGCTTTTATTTAAGGAAATTAGGGTTTTACACCAACTCTGGGCTGAAAATATCACAAGCGAAAGGAATCAATACCTTCGACTCAAACCATGTCAAAATGTAACCGACAATAAGGAAAGGAAGATACAAACTCAATAAAGTAACGTGATGTAAACAGATCTTGCCTGAATTTAATTAATAATACAACCTAAAAACATAAAGATATTATGTTGGAATTTAATTGGCGACACGAATATAAAAGTTATAGCTAAGGAAAATAAAGCACAATGCATGAAAGTAAAAGTAAATATAAGGGATAAGTGCAATAGAAGTCATAAAATTTATCACAAAAATACATTTGAATCCTAAAACTCGTCAAATTAGTTTAGTTGAGTCCGAAAGTTAACACCGTCAAACTTATTAACGGAAAACGTTGATGTGGCATCGACGTGTTATTTTTTAGTCGCTTCTCTCTCCTATGTGGTGAATAGTTTAAAAGAAATTTTCACAAATGCAAAACGATGTTGTTTGGGTGTCCCTTTCTTCTCCACCTTCGTGTCTTCCCCCCCTCCTTCCCTCTCTTTCCTTCCCCCCTTTTCGAGCGTCTCTCTTCCTTCTTCATTCTTTGAATCATGAGCTCCAAAATACTTGACAATCGCGTCTTCTTCTTCTTCCCAAATTTGTCTAAATCCTAAGCCTAAACTTATCATCGCCTCACTCCCATTGAACCACCCTAAGCTCCAAATCAAATTCGACGATCTGGACTTCCCTTGTGATTTAGGCCCCCTTACAAGTTAAAGTTTGACGCTTGTTGTTATCTAGAGTTCATAGAGCTTAAGTCAATGCCCATTGTGAGTTTGCGTCCTCTTCTTTGATGATCGCGAGCTCGTGCAAACACCTGTCCAGCGGGAGTCTTGGTGGTAGAGCAAGTGGCATCGATGATAGAGACAGAGACAGCAACACATGGGATACAAATACAATTTGTTAATGCACAAGTGAGTTGCTCAACGGATGACCTCTCTTCAGAACATCTCAAACGGTCTGAATATTAATTTGCCCTAGAAGCGATATACTCCATTATTCTCGGTTACTATACGTATGGAGATGTTGTATGCTAGGACATCGTACCGTACAACTTTAATTCGCTTGATCATAATCAAGCATAAAACGTTATGAGATATGACGATTTTCGTTTCAAGACGATTCCGTCATGCATCGGTTTCATGAAATACCTTTATCGGCAACAGGGTAAGAGGCACTTTCTTGAACACGGCTAGGCCAGCCCCTTCTTCCATGCTCACATCTTCCTCCGTCATTCCCTCCGGCAATTCCCAATCAAAGGAGTGCAAGACATTGGCAAGCGCCAGCTCAATCGTTGACATTGCCATTGACATCCCAGGGCATCCTCTCCGTCCCGCTCCAAATGGTAACAGCTCGAAATTATTCCCCTTGTAATCAATCAGACTGTTCTCAAACCTCTCGGGCACAAACTCCTCCGGGCTGTCCCATAGGCCGGGGTCCCGCCCGATGCCCCACACATTCACCTGGACACGGCTCTTCGGGTTGACATCATAGCCAAATAGCTTGAAGTGGCCCATTGTTTCCCTTGGAAGAAGAAGGACAACCGGAGGGTGTAGTCTCATCGTCTGCTTGAGTACTAACTTTAGATATTTGAGCCCGCTGAGGTCATCTTCGTCGACCCATTTCTTGTTTCCAACGCAACTCCGAATCTCCTCTTGAGCTTTTTGCATCGCCCTCGGGTTCTTAGTGAGCTCAGTTATTGTCCAGTCCATGACAACTGCACCAGTATCCACTCCAGCTAGAAATATATCCTGAGAGTGAACATAAAGTCACGATTCACAAAAAGGACATATCCATCAATTTTTACCGCGATACTTTTATATCCGAGAAAGAGGACTTCTTCTTTTTAAGGTTTAAAGGACGGGGTGTTTATTTAAAAAGTTCTTGAATTATATCCTGCAATATATAGAACCTTCAAGTTTGCTTCTCAATTGTATATATGACCTACATCAGGTGATATGTAGAGATTGTATGATGTACCATCAAGATGGCCTTGATATTATCTTCCTTGAGCCGGACCCCCGCAAGCTCAGTCTGATCCCTCTCCATCTTCAGCAGCAAATCAACAATGTCCTCCTCTTCCTCGTTGCTCTTATTTGCATTGCGATGCTCTTCGATCACCTTCTGATAGAAAACGTCCAAATTGCAAAAGCTCTTCTCCAACCTCGAATGGAGCCCTGTGAACCTGTCCACAATCCAGCCGAATCGAGGGAAAAAATCAGATGCTGAGAAGCTTCCCAACATCGCCACTGCTTCGTGAATCATATTCATGAACCTCCCTTCTTTGAACTCCGTCTCCTGGATTGCCTTCCCAAATGCGACCCTGCATATAAGGCGTGCAAAGAAGTCGAGTTTCTCGTGAGCGATCATGCTTGGCTCTCGGGCTAGACAAGCTTTGGTTCAGATCTTTTCCAGTTTGAGTGGAGTTTCTCTTGTTTGAGAATCAAGTTCGAACTTGATTATGGCTAAATAATTCGGGTAGCTCGTAAGTCTGATATAATCGAGTCAAGTTCGTACATAGAACTCATGGCCAAGTTGAGCTCAAGTTTATAAAGCAGACTCAATATACTGTCATACCTCCAAAGAATTCAAGCAGTAACTAGAGGTGGTAAATGGTTTTTTTTTTGGGGGGGGGAGGGGTGGGGGTTCTGAAAAGTGGCAAATGGGTTAAAGACCGACTTTTTAACTCAAGTTTAGCGGCTTGTTAGTTAGTTAAAATATTAAAAATAGGTTGTTATGGGTTCATGGGAGTAAAGCCCAACTGGATATGGATTTTATGAGTTTATAGCATATCCATTTTCAACCAATTTATGCCGCTTGACATCAAACGAGTCGTCCACGCTTTTTGCCATGACGATATTTGCTACTTCCGTGTGATGAGTGATTAGAGACATTTATACAATTTGTCGACACATGATTTTCTCTTGAAATTTATCAATCCGTTCGTTCATCAATTAGGTATTTACATGGTCCCGTGATCCTTATCAATACACTTGAAAAGTTATTAACTTGACACATAAATTTCCCTTAACACTGATTTATTAACCCTTGTTTAAAAAAAAAAGTATTATTATCACGTGTTCATAAATGCAAGACCTTAAACGACCGCGACTTGTCGTCGCCAAAACAATTTGGGTTAATCCCATATGCAACTGACGGAATCACTTTTCCGTAAGATCCTCAAGAATTTGTGACTGACGAATTTTATCATTTCCATAGTTGAAATTCTCTTTCCTACGTACTCTATTGCACAATCATTCCTAAATCATGAATTATTTTTTCTTTACGCAAGGGATGCCCATCTATTTAGAATTTCCAAAATATCTTTTAAATATTAAAATATTAAAATATTAAAATAATAAATATCGCTTTCATTTGACAGCTTAAATTTTAAGAATAATTGATAATTATTCCATAAAATATCCTACTAGAAATAATTCATATTCATATGAAAGATAGAAACGACTTTATTGTCAAATTTCTTACACTAGGAGAAAAAACTTGTGTGTTGTCGTAGTTTTGTCAATTTTTATAATAATTTATTATTTGTTAGTCATTTTCATTTACAATTTGTTTTTAATCAGGTAGTGTTTTTACAATAAGCTACTTTCTATATTTAAAGGGAAAATTTGCTAATGGTTGAGTTTGATTCAAATTGGATAGGTAGTGGTTCATTAAGATTGTATTACATAAAGACAAATCAATATCTTAAATGGATAACTTACTAGATTAGACTCCTCTACTACACCACCATGCCTTACCTGCAAGTGAAGTTAGCCGTCAGTCATGAACTTCTCGCTCATATTTACTAGAGTTTTGCTCTCTGCTGACTTTGCAATCGATTTGATCATAGATCGCACCTCCTCTTCTCTAACGTATCGGAAGGACTGGACTTGCTTTGCGCTAAACAGATCGAGCACACACAGCTTCCTCAGCTCCCTCCAATAATCGCCGTACTTGGCAAAGGCCATGTCGAGGTAGTCATAGGAGAGGCGTCCCACGCAGACTAGCCGCGGGCGGCTGCAACAATCAAGGTCACGGATCTTGAGGACCTCCTTGGCGGCTTCGGGAGAGGAGACTACGATGGTGGGGATGACGCCAAGGCGGATGAGCATGACGGGGCCATACCGTTTGGAGAGTTTCCACAGAGATTGGTGAGGCAAGTGGCCAAGCTGGTGGAGATTGCCTATGATGGGGAGGGATGGAGGACCCGGTGGGATGTTCTTTTTGTTGTAGTTTTTCACTGAGAGGAGGAGGAGGAGGAGGAGGAGGAGGAGGAGAGGAAGGAAAAGAGAAAACCATGTGAGGAGGATGTGAAGAGCCATTGTTGGGATGGTTATGTGCTCTGACGGTACTTACAATTTGAGTTCGTTTGGGATGGTCAAGTAGTGTGAGGGGGTGATAGTGAAGATCAATATAAAATGGATGCCGAAGAATCTGTTGTTGAAATTGATACGAAATTGGCGAAAGCTACACTTAATATTTCTTTACCCTCAGGCTACTATTGATAGTATGATTGAATTAATATGATGTTGATGGAGAAAAAAGAAAACGAAGATATCGATCCTTAATTGGAATCTACCTCTTTATCCAATCGAAGTTCTTTCAACATTATTTAGCTAGAATGGTCTTTTAAAAAAAGGGTAATTGATTGACATGTTAAATTCTTCAATTAAAAAACTAACTAAAATTTTGGGAGAAGAATACTAGAGATGCTAAAAGTCGTATACGACACTCATTTTAGTGCAAAAATTTTTGCAGCTCACATAAGTGCTAAATCGGTAAAAACAATCACTTAAATGCCTCCACGAGAAATTCTGGCCAAAGAAATTTTCTCTGGCTTTTATAATTAAATTTTTTATCCAATATGGCTTTTTTTGTTGTTGCATTGAAGTGATTGTTTTTTTCATTAAGATTTACTAAAGTAATCGCTTTTTAACAATGGTTCGAAGTAAAGCGATCATTTTTAACTTGCTACATGACATCGTTTAGGATATGGTAACTGGGTATGATGGTGAGCTACGTAAGATTGAGAAATTAATAAAATATGACCACATTGGATTTCAAGTGACCCAAATTGGAGTTGGTACTTCAAAAATCATTTTTTTTAAAGTAGTACTTAAGTGATCTAAAAAATTTTTTGGCACTAAAGTGAGCATTATACGCAACTTTTGGCACTTCTCGTGTCATTCTCTCTAAAAACATCTATGATCTCCAAATTTTGTTGAGAAAATTCCAATAAAGCACATTGCTATGTTGACTAGAAATTATCAAAAAAATGGATAAGAAAAGATGATTTGAAAGAGTTAACATATATCCCACATCGTCATACTTTCTAGATATTTGGGTTAATATTATGAAAAACTTCAAACCGATACACCTATGATAAATTAACCCCAAATTAATTTTTTTGACTAAAAAAATTCCCAAATTAGTATATATATGATAAATTTACCTTTCTTTAGTTTACATTAAATTTTATTGTCAAATTGTTGAGTTTGGTAACACATGGTAGTCAACAGGTGCGTTATTTAGGATTTTATCCTCCATTTATTACATGTGTACAAATTTATAGTTTTTCTTGGTATTAATCCAATTTTTAAAAAAATTAATGGAAAGATAAATTGTCACAAATGTCCATTTGGAGTTTATTATCAAAAAATTAGTTTTGAGGTAAATTTGTCATCAGTGTACCGGTTTGAGATTTTTGATTAGGTTGGGGTAAATTTGTTACATGTGTATCGATTTGAGGTGTTTGGTGATATTAACCTTGGATATTTTTATATTAAGACTAGCCTTCAACAATAAAAACGTGTGTATGTGCTTAAACTATGCAAAGCTAATTATCCCTTTCCCTCTTCAAATTTATGTCTAGTATTAGAGATATTAAAATGGCAAGATAGCACCTCATCCTGGTAGAGTAGTATGATCTGCACTCGCTTTCATAAGGAGCTCAATGAGCTTGACTTATTTCCATTCTTTCAGGACTCTTCCAATATATTTCCTTCTTTTTTTATCCTTTTTCTGTCAGAACACTTCGCACGAGATTAACGTGATAATCCCGATTCGCCACCCAACCCTAGTCCAAAGCTATTCCTCGTGATTCATGAGGAATCATGATACCATCAAAGAGTGGAAAGCTGGTTCCACCTTTGTCCCCCAGCCACACAAAACACGGTATAATTGTGCGTCATCTACACTAACAGGGACGAAAAATAAGTAAGATCAAAGACGGACGGTTTTGAATTTCGGGTAAAACTAGGTGGATCACTCGTGCCATACAAATAGGGTGGTTTTCATGTTCCCATTACCCAAAAAAGGGAAGTAGACCCTTGTATAATTTGGACCATCATATTGTAGATAAATAATAAATATTAGGGGATCAAATTAACAAAATGAATGACTAAAGGGCTTGTGTTGAGTTGCTTAATTATGACACAGCTAATGTGGAGGGACTTTCTGATTACTAGCATATCAATAGGGCTATGATGACATATTTGCGAGCCTCAAACCTTTGGCTGTAGATGTTGTCAAGTAGCCATAAATAAAATTAGCTATTACATAATGGGAGCCCTTATGATAATGATAATGCGCCTCTCCCACCCTTTTTCACCGGAATTTTTTTTTTCTATATTGGTTAATATCTCGTCTCGGAAAAGGTTCAAGCACTAAAATGTTAGAAACTTACCTTTTGATAATAAAGTTATTAGGCAAATTGAAAAACACGCGTTATACACACACACACAAAAATAGTAAGAACTTTTCCAAAGCTGATCAATAATATAGAATAGTGGTAAGAATTTTAATGTGCTTGGTAATACATTCACGCAACATTAAAGTTTTACATACGTATTAACTATTGATACACCTAAAATTAATGGCATCTATATGTGATTAGCGAATTTTTAATAATGCAAGTAGCTTAAATGCATTCCCTAATTTTCACATGGTTGTGATTTTTTTTTTGGGGTGATGTACCGACTACAATCAATTCTAAGAGTCATGAATTTAATTCCTTTTCTCAGCTCATGGCAACTAGTGAATATTGCCAATACTCCAGGATCCACCTGATCGGATCCATTTCAATTGTTAATCACTATATACCAATGACAATTCCCTTGTCCGATCTAGTATTGTAACGTCCTGAAATTTCTACCCATTTTGAGATTAATAAAGAGAGTTAATTCTTGATGCACTATTAGTTGTGATTGTCTTGCATTGATCACTCAATAGTAACTGAACTATTCGGAAGGGTAATTAGGGATCGATATGCATAAGTCTAGGGAATTTGATCCGGGATTTACCTCTCAACCATAAGGATCGAAGAGGGACAATACCATGCCCTTACAAAGTAATTAGCGAACAGAAATAAATCGATTATAGATGAGTAAGAGGCCGGATTAGGGGTGATTTCACACGACCTCGATACTCACGATAATCGACGATAAACCAATTTCCTTTTTGACTTTGTACGTGAGATGAGAAATTTATTCCTCGAGATTACATGACAACCGAGAGTTATCAGGGACAGAGAAAGGACAATTGCTGGTTCAGAGATGGTCTAGCAATTAGTGGTGATGTTAAGTTATCAGGGACAGACAAAGGACAACAAAAAGCTGCTAGAAAAACAATACAGATAAAAAACTAAGACTGTTGGATTATTAAGTTCAGTGTTGCGTTTCCCTTAAGGTGTCGTCGATAAGAGGGATATATCGATATGGACACTATCGGTACGTTGGCTTAATAGTATGCAGGATAAAGTTCTACATGTTCAACTGAGGATTGGAAACCAGGAGATGTCAGCAAAGTTGCTTTTGGTGAAATCGGATAATGCATAGCCTTTGGGAACCAAAAAGGAATTGGAAGTAATTTGGTATATCAGAGTACGGAAGGAACGACTTGGGAAAGTGAGGATGCAATGAGGCATTAATGCCCTCATCTGTCTAAGGATATTGGAAGTTCAGCAAATTTCAAGGATGAAATTTCTATAAGGAGGAAAGAGTTGTAACGTCCTGAAATTTCTACCCATTTTGAGATTAATAAAGAGAGTTAATACTTGATGTACTATTAGCTGCAACTGCCTTGAATTGATCACTCAATGGTAACTGAACTATTCGGAAGGGTAATTAGGGATCGATACATATAAGGCTAGGGAATTTGATCCGCGATTTACCTCTCGATCATAAGGATCGAAGAGGGACAATACCATGCCCTTACAAAGCAATTAACGAATGGAAATAAATCGATTATAGAGGAGTACGAGGCTGGATTGAGGGTGATTCCACATGACCTCGATACTCACGATAATCGACGATAAACCGATTTCCCTTTTGACTTTGTATGTGGATGAGAAATTTATTCCTCGAGATTACATGACAACTGAGGGTTGCCCGGGGATTTAAGGAGCCAAACGTGAATTGAAATTATTCGACCACGAGTCAATTTCGCATAAAAATCCTAAAAGCCACTTGATAGTTTAGGTTGTGCTAGAGTCGTAATTGACGGATTTTAATCTCGTTTTTCAATCCGATTTCGGGTATAGAAATTATAAGAACCTCACGAATAATTATTTGGACGCCGCCTCATTGATCCACAAGTTTTTATGATAGAATCGGAAAAGTCGGAAAAAAGGGATATCAGACCAAGAAAAGTGAGCCGCGGGAAACAGGCCCAACTGTAGACCCATTGGAATTTTTAGCCACAAGGGTTGGCCCACCTAGGGCCCATGGAATGGGTGAAGTTCCCACTTTGCCCTTGTCTTCTAGAAGTTATCAGCCTTTTAACCTTGGTTGATATTTTGGGTCAAAAGTTAACCCAACTTGCTCTTCAAGTTTGACTTTCTCTCTCTTCTCTTTCTACTCTCTCTCTCTCTTGGCCGCACAAACACCTCCCTCTTTCTCTCTCTCATTTTCTTCTTTTCATCTTCATTCCTCTGTTTTTCTGCTGCCGTTTCCCCTGTTTCTCTTCTAGTTGTTGCTGTCTTTGAGTCTTGCTGATACTGGGGCGACTCCAGCTTGCTCCTACAGCTGGGACAACGTGTGGTTGCTGCTGTGGAGGTTCGATTCAGCTGTTTCCAAGTTTTTCTGCTGTTGTTTCTGCATGTTTAGCTACTGTCCCTTGCTGTTTTATGCTGTTTCGATCTCTGTTAGTTGCTGTATTCACCAAGTTTCGTTGCTGGTCACTACTACTGCTGTCCAGGACACGGCTAACTACTATCCAGCCGCTGTCAGCCTTGTTTTCCCGCTACTCGGTGTCCAAATAGCCGCGCCGGGGGTTGTTTTGACAAGCTAGTTTGTTTTCTGTCGTCTGTTGTTGATTTTGAGTGAGCCATTGGTTGTTCTTAGCGCCACGATCGTCCCAGTACCTTTGGAACACTTAACCCGTGAGTTGATTTTATAAACCTTGATTAGGGTGCTAAAGTCCATTTGAGATTATTAGTTTTATTTTAATATTGGTTTATGTTGCTAATGATGAGTAATTAGTGTTGGTCAATTATTTAATCTTGATTAGTGATATTAATATGTTATTTATTAATATCGAAATAAGAATAAATTAAATATTATTTTTGGAATTAATTAATTATTAATTTCGTAATTATTTATTATTATTTTTGGAGAATAATTGATTAATTAGTTATGGGTGATTAATTATTCTTGGATGTTGAATATTGATTGTTGGATAATTATTAATGGAATATTTTTGGAATAAAGTATTATTTTCGGGAAGCACTTGATTAATTAATTGTGTTAGTATCAATTAATTTCGGTGGATTATTGTTTGTACTTTTCTCACATGGATTATATATCGAATACATACATATATGCTGCTTTTGATGATATTGTTTAATATGTACTTGATGGAGTAAATTTGTGGACTACGATTGTGAATTAGAATTGATATATTCAACATATTTGTATGACTAGGTGTGAAATGCATTTGTATTTGCGTGACCATGTGTGAAATATTATCGCATTACATGTAGAGATTGCCGAGAATTAACATGTACAAGCACGAATCATGTTTGCATTGGTTGCCCTGAAAGATAATAAAATGAGCATGATTAATTGGTGTGCTTATGCGGTCACATAAGAGCCTGTTAACCAATGGGGGATCTATGGTGGACGAAGTCCGTATTATCGGAATGCTCGGCGGGAGTTCGGATGCGGGTCACGGTAGAGGCTGGACCAATGCTCCTTTGGGAATGCCGCTGCGGGCTAGATGTAGCCATGCCTAATGGAGTGGGACGATACCCGGTTATGCCAGTAGACTATCAACTTGTGTGTTGGAAGGAAATTCCCTCAAAGGTGTTAAGAAATGGAACACGAGCGAGTGCATGGTGCATAAGACAACCTGAAAGGTGTTCTAATTGTTTGAGATAATTGCTACATTGAGATGAGCATATAATAAACTGTATCATGCAGGTTACGTGTGGCAAAAGCGAGGTAAGGATGCTTGTAATTGCAATTGTTAACTGTTAATAATTGCTTATGAGCCTTGGCCTAATCATGCGTCTGTTAATGGTCGAATGGGTATTATTCTATTGTTAAATTGCTGGCGATAGAAAGATTGCACGTTTAGAGCGCACTCGAGGTGAGTAGGTCTCCTAACCGAGGCTTATGATTTTGACTTACTGAGATTTTATCTCACTAGTTATTGAATAACCATTTTCAGGTCCATAGGATGGAGGATTGACACATGTTATGGCTCGTGGCCGTTTTTGAAGGGAGTAGATTAACCCGGCTTGTTGATTTCATTGACTCGATAGGAAGATGCCTGTGGTAAGGGCTTATACTTGTAAACTTTCTAGGGTTAATTAGTAGATAAATAAAACAATACTTTGAAATGTGTTACTGTTAGATTTTCCTACTATCCCTGCTTTTGTAATATACTGGAGATTGTGATTCGCTTCCGCATGTGTTTAATTAAAAGATAAAAATAATGGTTATCGCAAAAGATAAAAATAACGGTGGACGACGGATCTTGGAGAGTTGCAAATCAAATGACCGCAAGAGAATAGGGATTGTCGCGGATTCGAGGGTCGGGTCATAACAACTACACAACAAAATAGATCTAGAGAAGCATTTTATGGCACGAGTAGTTGCTCCACTCAGCTTTGTTGTCAGATGAAAAAAGATAAAATGATATGGGGGCCCAAAATTGAACCCTGACCTTAGGCTTGGGCCTACAGAAGAACCAAACATTTCCATGTAAAGCCCATTAACTTTCATGCCCTCAACGGTTTATTATAAGCTCTGGAGCGAAGAAACACGTTAAAGAGGAAGAAAAAACAGACGTTGCATGTAAATTGACGAGTGATGATGAACAAAGATTAGGACAAGTATTTTTGGGTCATCTGTACTAATTTAGAGTATTGGTAACACACACACAAAAAATGGTGCCATAGTGAATATAATTTAGGATTTTTGATGGAATAACCATTCGGTGTTGCTCACCCGATGGGCGACACCCATTGCCATCATAAGCCCTCACCTTCGTACGTGAATCCACTGGCAACGTGAACACCTGACCCATTTGACTTGTCTGCTATCTCTTCGTCTCTTTTTTTCTTCGTGCAGAGCTCACGACCAATGTCCATGGAAGTCGCAATGTCACTAGCCTCGCACAGCCACAGATCTGTGGTCGCACGGCCGTAGTGTCGGGGCTCGACTGGGTCAATTCGCTCGATTTTTTGAGAATCAGAGAAGGGCCTTCAACCCTATTTATCATTAAAATCAATTCAAAAAAGGAAAAGTAAGAAGAAATTCCTCGCCAGGAGGGCGGCAGCAAAGGACAAATTCAATTGATAGGGGAGGGAGGAGCAGAGGAAGAGGAGAGGGATCGTGAAGCGCGGGCCGTCAGCTGTCGGTGGTGACATGGCGGGGTGACGATAACCTGGCAAGGGAAGGAGAAACGCTTGGACACATTCCATCCAGGTCCATCGACGGGCTTTTGCTGTTGCATCGATGTGCTTTCGCTTTTGCCTCCACCTTCAAGTGAGTGGGGGGAGCTACTAGCTAGTAGATAGTCGGCACCTCCCACGCACCGTCTTATGCATAAGTTGACTATCTATGCCTGCTATGCTCATGAACATAAACTCCAGAATGGCATGTTGATGTTGTATAAAGTATGATACGGATGCTGAAACAACTTTTATATCCAATCTTATTAGAGCTACTGACTAATCACATCATATTACAACGATTTCTCATTTTATCATAAACGGATAATTACTGGGATGAAGGCTCTTCAAAGTTGCCGTAAGAAAATTGTCTTCACTGAAAGACTCAAATGGCTTCTTTAGATTTCATAACAACGTTTCTCCATCAAGATCGTAAGCAACTGGTTTGCGCAAGTCAAGTAACATTAGTCTTATTTGACCAAAATAAATAAAAGCTACAGGTATGCGTCAAATGAATATGTTACCTCTTTTAATTAACTACAAGTATGCTTCAAATGAATAAAAGCCAGAATACTATTCTCGATATGACCAAACTTTCTAATGGCACGCCAGAGACGGTCATAATAGGAGATTTTGAGGGACATTACCCATTTCTCGGGAACATTATCACCATAGAGATTTTCGATGTTGAATTAATATATGCAACTGAAAGACTTTCGACTCTAAAAGTAATTTGCAATTCAGGGAATATAAAAATCAATTTGTTAATAAGAAAGTAACTGGCTCAATTGATAAGCTCTCTTCCATAGTGAAAGTTCAGCCGCTTGATATTATTAACGAGCGTACAATGCTTTGGTTTAAGCGCGATTTTGTCATGCATCGGTTTCATGCGACGGCTTAACCGGCAGCAGAGTGAGAGGCACTTTTTTGAATACGGTCAGGCCAGCCCCTTCCTCCATGCTCACGTCTTCCTCTTTCATCCCCTCTGGCAATTCCCAGTCAAAAGAATGCAAGACATTGGCAAGCCCCAGCTCGACCACTCCCATCCCCATTGAAATCCCTGGGCATCCCCTCCGCCCCGCTCCGAACGTCAACAACTCAAAATGATTCCCCTTATAATCGATCGGACTATCCTCAAACCTCTCAGGCACAAACTCCTCTGGGTCCTCCCAGAGGCCCGGGTCCCGCCCGATGCCCCACACGTTGACCTGGACACGGGTCTTCGGGTTGATGTCGTAGCCACCCAACTTGAATTGGCCCACTGTTTCCCTCGGGATAAGTAGTACACTTGGAGGGTGTAGCCTCATTGACTCCTTGAGTACTAACTTCAGATATTTGAGCTCGTGGAGGTCGTCTTCCGAGACATGTTTCTTATTTCCAACACAACTCCGAATCTCTTGTTGAGCTTTTCGCATCACCCTCGGGTTCTTGGCAAGTTCGGCCATTGTCCAGTCCATGATAAGTGCACCGGTGTCCACTCCGGCTAGAAATATATCCTGAGAGTACACATGAAGTCATGATTCACAGAAAGGATCAGTACATCAATTTTTCTGTGACGTTTTTATATCCTCGAAAGAGGACGGAGTATGCATTTTGGAAGTTCTTGAATTGTATCATGCCATATTAGACATTCAAGTTTGTTTCTCAATCGTGTATATGATTTACTTTGGGCAATTGCAAGAAGGTCTATGCTGTACCATCAAGATGGCTTTGATGTTATCTTCCGTGAACCGAACGGTCGCAAGCTCAGTCTGATCCCTCTCCATCTTCAGCAGCAAATCAACAATGTCCTCGTCTTCCTCGTTGCTCTTATTTGCATTCCGATGCTCTTCGATCACCTGCTGATAAAAGGCATCCAAATTGTGAAAGCTCTTCTCCAACCTCGGATGGAGCCCTGTGAACCTGTCCACAATCCAGCCAAATCGAGGGAAAAAATCGGATGCCGAGAAGCTTCCCAGCATCGCCATTGCTTCGTGGATCATGTGCAGTAACCTTCCATCGTTGAACTTTGTCCCCTGAAACGCCTTCCCAAACGCGGCCCTGCATGTAAGGCGTGCAAACAAGTCCAAGTTACTTGTGAGCAATTCATGCTTGGCTCTGAGGCTGGACAAGCTTCGCTTCAATTCTTTTTGAGTTTTGAGTCTGAGTTTCCTAGTTGGAGCATTGGCTTAAATCAAGTTTGAGTCTTGGTGATGGCTAAATAAACGGGGTATTTCGTAAGCCCAATCGAGTCTAACTAAGCATAGACAGGCCCATATCTAGAAAACATGGTCAAGTTGAACTCGAGTTCAAAGAACCAGGCTCAATTAATTTCAATCCTCAAAGAATTGAGTCGAGTTCAAATAGTAAGTCGAATCAACTTATCAACTACACCACTAGGCCCTACCTGCAAGTGATGTCAGCTGTCAAAGCCATGAACTTCTCGCTCATATTGATTGGAGTTCTGCTACCTGCTGACTTTGCAATCGAATCAATCATAGAACCCACCTCCTCTTCTCTGACATTCCGGAAGGACTGGGTTCGCTTATTGCCAAACAGCTCAAGCACGCAGAGCTTCCTCAGCTCCCTCCAATAATCGCCGTACTCGACGAAGGCGATATCAAGGTAGTCATAGGAGAGGCGTCCCGTGCCGAGAAGCCGAGGGCGGCTGCAGCAGTTGAGGTCATGGGTCTTGAGGACCTCCCTGGCAGCGCTGGGGGAGGAGACGATGACGGTGGGGACGCCACCGAGGTGGACGAGCATGACGGGGCCATACTGTCGGGAGAGTTTCCAAAAAGACTGGTGAGGCAAGTGGCCGAGCTGGTGGAGGTTGCCTATGATGGGGAGTGGTGGAGGCCCTGGAGGGAGATTTTTCTTTTTGTTGTTCTTGAAGTTTCTCGCTGAGAGGAGGAGGAGGAGGAGGAGGAGGAGAGGAAGGGAAAGGGCAAGCCATGTGAAGAGGTTGTCGAGAGCCATTGTTGGGATGGCGATGTGCAGCGAGATTACTGTCAACGTTGAGAATTTTAGGTTTGGGGTGGTTAAAGCAGCGCGAATGGCTGGAAGAATCAGTAGCTAAAATCGACACGAATACCTTTCGGGGATGACTTTTCCATATTATGCAGAAAGAAGAAAATGGTGGACTCTTTAGGACGAAGGAGGGAATTGACCATAATAATGCGCCTGACAATCCACGTGAAAGCTGCACTTCGGAGTCGATTAATGTACCCTCGGGCTGCTAATTTCGTAGCAACATTGCATTGATGTCATGTTGATGCCAAGAAGAATATCAATCCTTAATTGTAATGTACCGCCCGGTCCAATTAATTAAAGTTGTTTCAACTTCTTAGGTAGCATGGGGCCTTGAAAAGTAAACGGCATGTGCTGTAAAGTTCAGGAAAAAAAAAAGATTACTTGAAATAGCCGGCACGTCTCTTTTCGTCTTATTTTATAAGGGTCGTGTAGGGCATGATTTATTGTCAACATTCAACAATTTGAAATCATGCTATCCGAATTCAGATTCGCATGCCAGGTCGAAGGAAGCTTAGCATCGTCATTCCATCATCACTTTTAAGTAAAATTATGGAAAACAAAAATCGCTGTAAATTCACGTTCGCATCCTCCCTTCGATTCTCATAAATTTTTTATTTCCTTTGTCGTCACACCTCTTCTTCGTCCTCTTCCTCCAAATATATACAAATGCGTGGTCCATGAAAGGACTTGCCCTTTCCACTTTTTGCTCACCTATTGGTCTTCAGTACGGCTTGCGGCAGCCGAGGCTTTCGCTTCCTCATTATCATTTCATTTCCCCTCTCTTGCCATTCATTCTCCTTTTTTTTCCCTCCGCACATGTCAGATTGTTTCGTTACGTGCCATGGAAATGGAAACAGATTAGGGGATGGAATGCAAGGACCAGAGAGCTCGATATGTGTAATATTGTTAGCTTTGAATCTTCAACGTCTTTTATTTCACATTGCTTAGGGAGAGTCCCGAGTTAATTTACAAGGCTTGGATTCTTTACTTTGTATAACATGTTTTAAAGTTATGAGAATCGAATGCCCAAAGTATAAAATATTACACAGTGGTAGCCCTCAAATTCTTACACAAAACAAAAACAGAATCGAATGAAATCGAATGATAATTCCATTATCTTCACCTCAATGAAGGCCGACAACTAGCTAGAGGCGAGGGCCGGTGAGGCCTAACCACTAGCAAGGCTTGACCTTGCGGTCTTTGCCCTCATTAGTGGCTGGTGACGGTGAGCTTGGTCAAAGACCGACGGGGTTGACCTCGCCAATTGTCAAGGCTCGATGATTAGCTAGATGAGGAAGAATGGAAGAAAAAAAGAAAGAAAATAAATCAAAAAATCAAAAAAATATTAAACATTATTAAAAATTGTCTGTGTCAACGTCGACCACGCTACATAAGACAATTACATCTATCTCAGTTATTTCTAGCCAAAATTGGTCGGGTGGACTTAATTGGCTAAACATGAAAAAGTTTAAAATTTAATTGGTAAATCGTGAAAATGTTTAGGATTTAATTGATAAAATTAAAATGTTTATGATTGAATTAGTAAAAGTGCAATATGTTTATGACTTTTTTTATAATTTTCTCGCAATTTTCATTACAAAGACTTTGGTCTATAAGAGTGCATCCGTTATAACCATTGATCAAGACATGCGGATGTCGATTCTCTAGTCTGATTTCTAGTGCCTGATGAAATAATCTTGCGTAAATATTTTATGGCAGGAGGTCGACTAATTGCCATTGAACATAGACCGGGGGCTTGGGTCTAAAAAAGAAAAAAGAAAAAAAAACAATCGTTAGCCCATTTACTTCCGCGCCCAGAATGGTTTATTCTATGTTTGACTTCTCAAAGAGAATCCACGAACTAGACGAATGATGATGCCATCCCGCAACCCATGACTAGAAGTCTAGAATTCAAAACCATGACCATCATCGATACAGATGCACCTCAGCTGGGTGCTACACCTAAGGGCGAATTCCCTCCTACAGGTCGTGACTATGAGCTTACACCATCGATCGGTCAATGCCGACACCAAGCTGCAAGAAATGCATTATTGCATCCTTCGTCGACTTCAAAATTGTGCTCGTCATAAGAATTATCTTTGGTTGAAACAGTCTCCACGTGCATGGTGTGACATTTATGGACCACATATCTAACAGCTGCTCTGCTTCCTTTAGTCCTCTAAATGTCGATGAATTTCGAAGGTGGCGTGAGGACCTTTTCCACTTATTGCTACTCATTTTCTACATTTATCCCGGTCTACCCAAAATAATGTTTGTCCTAATATAATAGGAGAGCCGGTCCCAAAGATGAATTCATCAAGTTCTTTCTTCCATGGGAGTCCTGTACCTCATGAGTCATGAGTCATGACAGAATATCACAAGGGGAGCCCTAATCCAAGCAATATTGATGTACCTAACGTGGAATTTATGAGTGAACTAGATACATTAATTTCTTCTTTTAAACTCTGGTCATCTAATCTTCTAAAATTTGTCCATTAATTTGGAGGGCCCAATTGTAAGAAATTATTGTGGCCCGCATGATATGATTTATTATATGGTTTAATAATTATTGAAATATTATAAAATAAATATTGGTTACGAGAAGTTGCGACTCTAATAAAACAAAATGGTATAATCCTCAAGGGAAGTTACCGCTTTTCTGAAGAGGTGCAACTCTTATAGGAATTAAAAGGTGCTTTGATGGAAGGCACCTATTGAAAGAACATATAAATAGAGTTCAGTCCTCTCTCCACCCACATGAACAACAATAACTGAAAAGAATTAAGTATTCTCTCCTCCATCGATAGAATGTATTAAAGAATAGCGAGTTAAGGGAGAGAAATCGGATTTCTTCATTTGGTTCAGGTTTTTCGATTTTTCACAACGATTGTCTAAAAGGGTAACGCTATGGATAAAGGTACGTTTTCATGTATTTGTGAAAATCACGAAGATCAAAGATTACTGGTTTTCGAATTTCCGCATCAAAAATTATATGTATTTATCTTACAATTGGTATCAGAGTGTGGTTTATCATCTTATGATTATTCCGTTTATTGAAATATTATGATTCGTTGAACGATCATGTTCGTATTATTTGTTGTTTTCGAAGGGTTTTTTTTGGAGTAAATCCGAATGATGGATGTTTTCACGAAAAAAGGACAAAAATGGAGGAATTTGGGGAAAACAGGCGAAAAAAAAGAGAGCAAGTTGCACAAAGAAGAAGGCGCGTGGGATCACGCGTGTATTGTAGTGCAAGCATGTGGTCTCCAAGCGCCAGTGTTGCAGCTGCTAGCGTGTGGATCCACACGCCAGAGGGCAATTGCCCACGCGTGCAATGCATGCACCCACGCAGCAGTAAAGGCGCGTGCAGCGCACGCGCCCGCACGGTAGTAAAGGCGCGTGCAGCGCCTTGTGCCCTCCGGTTGCCTCTAATTACATTTTTGCCCTCCTCTTTATTGATTATTTACGGTTATGCCTCTTATCGCTTCAAAAATTACAGTTTTGTCCCTGAGCTATTTATTTACTGTTCTGCCCCTATTTATTTATAATTACGATTCTGTCCTTGCTGATTATTTGCCATTTTGCCCCTGGATTTTATATATTTATGGTTCTGCCCTTGTGGAATTATGATTTTACGATTTTGCCCTTATGCTTTGATTATGGTTTTGTCTTTGCGTGCAATTTGGTAAATATTTGTATTTTACAATATTAAAAATTCATATTATGAATGATTTGTTAGTCACCAAAGTGGCCAAACCTTGAAGTTTTTTGAATTTTTGATATTGTAAATTGTTTTATTCAATTACCCATGATTAATTGATGCTATATATGAAGATTAGTGGAAGCAAGTTTATTTTTGTAGTGCTGTATGTTGATGACATTTTGCTTGCTACTAATGACCTTAGTTTGTTATATGAAACCAAGAAGTTTCTCTCTAAGAATTTCAAAATGAAGGATATGGTAGAGGCAACGTATGTGATAGGAATAGAAATATTCCGTGATAGATCATAAGGATTGTTAGAGTTGTCTCAAAAAGCCTACATTGAGAAAATTTTAGAAAGATTCAATATAAGTAAATGTTCAGCAGGAATAGTTCCAATTCAGAAATGTGACAAATTTAGCCTTATGCAATGTCTGCAAAGTGAATTGGAACGAGAACAAATGGAAAATATTCCTTATGCATCTATTGTGGGGAACTTAATGTATGCACAGACTTGTACCAAACCAGACATCAGTTTTGTTGTAGGAATGCTGGGCAGGTATCAAAGTAATCCTTGAATGGATCATTGGAAAGCTGCAAAGAAAGTTTTTAGATACTTGCAAGGAACGAAGAATCATATGCTCACTTATAAAAGATCCAATCATCTCGAGGTAATTGGATATTCATATTCAGACTTAGCCGGATGTGCTAATACAAGAAAATCAATATTTGGTTACTTGTTTCTTCTGGCTGGAAGGGCAATTTCATGGAAGAGTGTGAAGCAATCAGTTATTGCTGCATCCACTATGGAGGCTGAATTTGTGGCATGCTTTGAGGCCACTATTCATGGATTATGGCTGCAGAATTTTATTTCAGGGCTTGTGATTGTCGACAGTATTGCCAAGCCGCTGAAAATTTATTGTGATAACTCTACAGCAGTTTTCTTCTCTAAGAATGACAAGTATACTAAGGGTGTTAAGCATATGGAGATCAAATACTTGTTTGTTAAAGAAGAAGTTCAGAAACAAAGAGTGTCGATTGAGCACATTAGCATCAATCTTATGATAGCAGATCCCTTAACAAAAGGACTACCACCCAAAACATTTAATGAGCATGTTGAAAAGATAGGCATTATTGAATGTCATTAATGTTTGTATTATGATTGTATTAAATTTATGTATTTGACACTCTGAGCTCATTTATGTGTTTATGATATTTCCTGTTTTTTATTTAGTATACATTATGGAAATAGATGAATGTTAAACAGGATAGTCTCTAAAGAGACATTATAGTTGGACTATTACTGTACTTCTCATTTTATGGATCATGTTAAGTAGAGAGCTATAGTTGTAGTACATAGAAGGGACTATGTCGATTAATGACATACAACCGCTATGACTTGCATTAGTTTTCTTTGCTTAATTGTGATTATTATGTGATTGCCAATTTAATGAAAATTTATAGCATAATGTTATTGTGCACATTACAGTCTTTATTAAACCATGAAAGGAAGATCATATGGGCCAAGTGGGAGAATATAAGACATTATTGTGGCCCACATGATATAATTTATTATATGGTTTAATAATTATTGAAATGCTATAAAATAAATATTGGTTATGAGAAGTTGCGACTCTAATAAAACAAAATGGTATAATCATCAAGGAAAGTTATCGTTTTTCTAAAGAGGTGCGACTCTTATGGGAATTAAAAGGCGCTTTGATGGAAGGTACATGTTGAAAGAACGTATAAATAGAGTCCAGTCCTCTCTCCACTCACATGAACAATAATAACTGAAAAGAATTCAGTATTCTCTCCCCCATCAATAGAATGCATTAAAGAATAGTGGGTTAAGGGAGAGAAATCGGATTTCTTTATTTGGTTCAGGTTTTTCAGTTTTCCACAACAATTGTCTAAAAGGGTAATGTTATGGATAAATGTACGTTTTTATCTATTTGTGAAAATCATGAAGATCAAAAATCATTGGTTTTCGAATTTTCGCATTAAAGAATTATATGTATTTATCTAACACCAATCTTATACTGCAGGCTTTTAATAAGCTTTTTATTGTATTGTCCAATCTATTTTATATATAGTTAAAATCTTAGTTGACCAAATATTTGCTCCAGTGATTGCTATGTGACACTCTACTTTGAGTTTATGACTATTACCTGGAGGGGTCAATCCTATATGACGAAAGTTGTAGATAAATCTAAAATTAATAGCATCGATTTGTGAATACTGACTTTTTAATAATGCAAGTAACTTTGAATATATTTGGTAATATTTACATGATTATTTTCATTTTCATAGTGATGTGCAAGTAACTTTGAATACATAACTTTTCTCGAATGAATGAACTTTCTAATGACATGCTGCAGCTCATCTCAATGAAGGGCATTACCTCTTATTTGAAAATTTTACAACCCAACAAAATGTTCAATGTTGAATCACCCCATGCAAGTAAAAGCATTTTGCGAATTTCTCTTGCAACGAAATATCTCTCGTCAAAGATCGTTCTTTTTGGCTTTTATTTAAGAAAATTAGGGTTTTACGTCAACTCTGGGCCGAAAATATCACAAGCAAAAGGAATCAATACCTTCGACTCAAACCATGTCGAAATGTAACCGACAATAAGGAAAGGAAGATACAAACTCAATAAAGTAACGTGATGTAAACAGAGCTTGCCTGAATTTAATTAATAACACAACCTAAAAACAGAAGGATATTATGATGAAATTTAATTGGCGACACGAATATAAAAGTTATAGCTAAGGAAAATAAAGCACGGTGCATGAAAGTAAAAGTAAATATAAGGGATAAGTGCAATAGAAGTCATAAAATTTATAATAAAAATACATTTGAATCCTAAAACTTGTCAAATTAGTTTAGTTGAAAACTTACTAACGGAAAATGTTGATGTGGCATCGACGTGGTATTTTTTAGTCGCTTCTCTCTCCTATGTGGTGAATAGTTTAAAAGAAATTTTCACGAATGCAAAACGATGTTGTTTGGGTGTCCCTCTTTCTTCTCCACCTTCGTGTCTTCCCCCCTCCTCCCCTCTCTTTCCTTCCCCCCTTTTCGAGCGTCTCTCTTCCTTCTTCATTCTTTGGATCATGAGCCCCAAAATACTTGACAATCACGTCTTCTTCTTCTTCCCAAATTTGTCTAAATCCTAAGCCCAAACTTATCATCGCCTCACTCCCTTTGAACCACCCTAAGCCCCAAATCAAATTCGACGATCTGGACTTCCCTTGTGATTTGGGTCCCCTTACAAGTTAAAGTTTGACGCTTGTTGTTATCTAGAGTTCATAGAGCTTAAGTCAATGCCCATCGTGAGTTTGCGTCCTCTTCTTTGACGATCGCAAGCTCGTGCAAACACCTGTCCTGCGGGAGTCTTGGTGGTAGAGCAAGCGGCATCGACGATAGAGACAGAGACAGAAACACATGGGATACAAATACAATTTATTAATGCACAAGTGAGTTGCTCAACTGATGACCTCTCTTCAGAACATCTCAAATGGTCTGAATATTAATTTGCCCTAGAAGTGATATACTCCATTATTCTCAGTTACTACACGTATGGAGATGTTGTATGCTTGGACATCGTACCGTACAACTTTAATTCGCTTGATCATAATCAAGCATAAAACGTTATGAGATATAATGATTTTCGTTTCAAGACGATTCCGTCATGCATCGGTTTCATGAAATACCTTTATCGGCAACAGGGTAAGAGGCACTTTCTTGAACACGGCTAGGCCAGCCCCTTCTTCCATGCTCACATCTTCCTCCGTCATTCCCTCCGGCAATTCCCAATCAAAGGAGTGCAAGACATTGGCAAGCGCCAGCTCAATCGTTGGCATTGCCATTGACATCCCAGGGCATCCTCTCCGTCCCGCTCCAAATGGTAACAGCTCGAAATTATTCCCCTTGAAATCAATCAAACTGTTCTCAAACCTCTCGGGCACAAACTCCTCCGGGCGGTCCCATAGGCCCGGATCCCGCCCCATGCCCCACACATTCACCTGGACACGGCTCTTTGGGTTGACATCATAGCCAAATAGTTTGAAGTGGCCCATTGTTTCCCTTGGAACAAGAAGGACCACCGGAGGATGTAGTCTCATTGTCTCCTTGAGTACTAACTTGAGATATTTGAGCCCGCTGAGGTCATCTTCGTCGACCCATTTCTTGTTTCCAACGCAACTCCGAATCTCCTCTTGAGCTTTTTGCATTGCCCTCGGGTTCTTAGTGAGCTCAGCTATTGTCCAGTCCATGACAACTGCACCAGTATCCACTCCAGCTAGAAATATATCCTGAGAGTGAACATAAAGTCATGATTCACAAAAAGGACATATCCATCAATTTTTACCGCGATACTTTTATATCCGAGAAAGAGGACTTCTTCTTTTTTCGGTTTAAAGGACGGGGTGTTTATTTAAAAAGTTCTTGAATTATATCCTGCAATATATAGAACCTTCAAGTTTGCTTCTCAATTGTATATATGACCTACATCAGGTGATATGTAGAGATTGTATGATGTACCATCAAGATGGCCTTGATATTATCTTCCTTGAGCCGGACCCCCGCAAGCTCAATCTGATCCCTCTCCATCTTCAGCAGCAAATCGACAAAGTCCTCCTCTTCCTCGTTGCTCTTATTTGCATTCCGATGCTCTTCGATCACCTTCTGATAGAAAACGTCCAAATTGCAAAAGCTTTTCTCCAACCTCGAATGGAGCCCTGTGAACCTGTCCACAATCCAGCCGAATCGAGGGAAAAATCAGATGCTGAGAAGCTTCCCAACATCGCCACTGCCTCGTGAATCATCTTCATGAACCTCCCTTCTTTGAACTCCGTCTCCTGGATTGCCTTCCCAAATGCGACCCTGCATATAAGGCGTGCAAAGAAGTCGAGTTTCTCGTGAGCGATCATGCTTGGCTCTCGGGCTAGACAAGCTTTGGTTCAGATCTTTTCCAGTTTGAGTGGAGTTTCTCTTGTTTGAGAATCAAGTTCGAACTTGATTATGGCTAAATAATTCGGGTAGCTCGTAAGTCTGATATAATCGAGTCAAGTTCGTACATAGAACTCATGGTCAAGTTGAGCTCAAGTTTATAAAGCAGACTCGATATACTGCCATGCCTACGAAGAATTCAAGCAGTTACTAAAGGTGGTAAATGTTTTTTTTTTTTTTTTTGGGGGGGGTGTGGGTTCTGAAAAGTGGCAAATGGGTTAAAGACCGACTTTTTAACTCAAGTTTAGCGGCTTGTTAATTAGTTAAAATATTAAAAATAGGTTGTTATGGGTTCATAGTAGTAAAGCCCAACTAGACATGGATTTTCTGAGTTTATAGCATACCCATTTTCAACCAATTTATGGCGCTCGACATCAAACGTGTTGTCCACGCTTTTCGCCGTGACCATATTTGCTCCTTCCATGTGATGAGTGATTAGAGGCATTTATACAATTTGTCAAGAGAATTGCTAAAAAAGTCTTAAACCTATTGTAGTTGTGTCAATTCAGTTCTAAACCCTTTTTTTTTACCGATTCAATCATAAACCTTTTGTGATTGTGTCAATTTAGTCCATCCGGCCAAATTTGGCCGGCCGGAGCTAACATTGACACCGGCCGGCACCGGCGATAATATTTTAATAATATTTTTATTATTTTTCGAATTTGTTATTATTTCCCTAATTTGTTATTATTTTTAAAATTTTTCTATTTTTTTCCTTTTCTGTTTTGTCTCTTCCCCTCCTTCCGGCGGCAATGGCCAGCCAGCTCTGACAAGGCTGTCGGCCACTACGCAAGGGCCGTGAAGCCCTCACCCAGACCTGGGGGAGGCCTGGGGGCCGTAGTAAGGCTGGCCTCGCCCAGACCTGGGGAAGGCCTAGGGGTCGCGGCGACGCAGCTTCGCCCAGATCTAGGTGAGGCCAACCTCGCCATGGCCTGGCCGCGGGTAAAGGCGACCTCGCCATTGCCTCGCCAGTCGCGGGTGAGACCGCCTTCGTCCGCGACTAGGGCATGGCGAGGCTGGCCTCACCCTGGTTTGGGCGAAGCCGCCTCGCCCTGGTTTGAGCGAGGCTGCCGACAAGGGTGGCCGATTTGATGGGGACCGCAACCCTCGCTGGCCACCGGCGAGGGCTTCGCAGCCCTCACACAGTGGCCGGCGACCCTCGTTGGAGCTGGCTAGCCATTGCTGTCGGCCGGGGGGGAGGGGGGAAGAGAAAAAAAGAAAAGGAAAAAAAATTCAAAAATTCAAAAAATAATAAAATATTGTCGCTGGCGCCAACTGATGTCCACATCAGCTCCGGTCAGCCAAATTTGGCTGAATGGACTAAATTGGCACATTCGCAAAAGGTTTAGGACTGAATCGGTAAAAAAAAAAAGTTTATGATTGAATTGGCACAACTGCAATGGGTTTAGGAATTAGCATAACTGCAATAGGTTTAGGACTTTTTTGGCAATTCTCCCCAATTTGTCGACACATGATTTTCTCTTGAAATTTATCAATCCGTTTTCGTTCATTAATTGGGTACTTACATAGTCCCGTGATCCTTATCAATACACTTGAAAAGTTATTAACTCGATACACAAATTTCCCTTAGAACTGATTTATTAACCCTTGTTTAAAAAAAAGTATTATTATCACGTGTTCATAAATGCAGGACCTTAGACGAACGCGACTTGTCCTCACCAAAACAATATGGGCTAATCCCATATGCAACTGATGGAACCACTTTTTCGTAAGATCCTCGAGAATTTGTGACTAACAAATTTCATCATTTCCAAGGTTGAAATTTTCTTTCCTACGTACTCTATTGCACAATCATTCCTAAATCATGAAATTTTTTTTTTTCTTACGGAAGGGATGCCCATCTATTTAGAATTTCCAAAATATCATTATAAATATTAAAATATTTTTTAAAATAATAAAATATTACTTTCATTTAACAGCTTAAATTTTAAGAATAATTTATAATGATCCCATAAAATCTCCTACCAGAAATAACTCATATTCATATGAAAGATAGAAACGACCTTATTGTCAAATTTCTTACACGAACAAACTTGTGTGTAGTCGTAGTTTTGTCAATTTTTTAATAATTTCTTATTTTAGTCTTTTTCATTTACAATTTGTTTTTAATCAGGTAGTTTTTTACAATAAGCTATTTTCTATATTTAAAGGGAAAATTTGCTAACGGTTGGGTTAGATTCAAATTGGATAGGTGTTGGTTCATTAAGATTGTATTACATAAAGACGAATCAATATCTTAAATGGATAAATTACTAGATTAGACTCCTCTACTACACCACCATGCCTTACCTGCAAGTGAAGTTAGCCGTCAGAGTCATGAACTTCTCGCTCATATTCACTAGAGTTTTGCTCTCTGCTGACTTTGCAATCGAATCGATCATAGATCGCACCTCCTCTTCTCTAACGTATCGGAAGGACTGGACTTGCTTTGCGCTAAACAGCTCGAGCACACACAGCTTCCTCAGCTCCCTCCAATAATCGCCGTACTCGGCAAAGGCCATGTCGAGGTAGTCATAGGAGAGGCGTCCCACGCAGACTAGCCGCGGGCGGCTGCAACAATCAAGGTCATGGGTCTTGAGGACCTCCTTAGCGGCTTCGGGAGAGGAGACTACGATGGTGGGGATGACGCCAAGGCGGATGAGCATGACGGGGCCATACCGTTTGGAGAGTTTCCACAGAGATTGGTGAGGCAAGTGGCCGAGCTGGTGGAGATTGCCTATGATGGGGAGGGATGGAGGACCCGGTGGGATGTTCTTTTTGTTGTAGTTTTTCACTGAGAGGAGGACGAGGAGGAGGAGAGGAAGGGAAAGAGCAAGCCATGTGAAGAGGATGTGAAGAGCCATTGTTGGGATGGTTATGGGCAGTGAGAATACTTATATTGTTGAGTTAGTTTGGCGCGGTTAAGTCGTGTCAAATACAAAATGGATGCTGATGGTAATCCATCAAAGATAAAAATGATATGCTCTTTGAAAATATGACAGGACAAACATAGGAGGCCAAGTTGCCCATAAGAAATAGTTGACGCTGACCATCGAACCAATGGTGTACGTCTTCACCGGCAAAAAGTAAGCTTCAAGGCCCTACATTCCTATATGTCAACTTTCGATATATCGAAGCTAGCCACTAGCTACTGACAAAAAAAAAGAAGCTAGATACTAGCTAGTGGGTGTGTCTTAATAAAAAATATATTTTAGCTAAGTGACCCTCTTCGTGCAATTATACACATTAAATATTACTAAATAAAAGGTCATTAGTTCTAAATTATAGTGTTTCCTCTTAATATTCAAGCTCGAGTTTTGAGTTCCGAGACAAGCGAAGTTAAGGTCAAGCTTCTTGAAAACTTAATCAAGTTAAGTTCAAACTTGAAAAATCGAGTGTGGATGGTGCATCATGTGACATTCAGAAACTCCTATATTAACTAAAAGTACGAAGGAAATTGATTCGATAAACGTTATAAGTGAAAGTTCTAGTCGGATTACTAGCATGGAGATCAAGCTTCTTAAAAATTTAATCGAGTTAAGTTTGAACTCGACAGATTGAGGCATGTTCTTGCATTGTCACCTCCGCTTTTCAGCTGCTAACTCAGCACTCAAGCCGTAAAGATTAACCAATGGGCCGACAGTGGAACTTCTTTAAAAAGTAAGGGGGATCATTTTTAAAAAGAAAAAGGGTAAAGAGACGGCATCGAATTTCTCAAAAAAGTATTTGGACCACTAGTGACATTTCACCAAAATATAAATAGGGTGGTTTTCATGTTACCTCCAGCTTAAAACAAAAGTAGATCCTTATATAATTTTGACTATGGGATTTTAACGATATAATAAAAATAATTAAATAAAATGAATGACTAAATAATTTATGCTATATTTTCTTTATGCGACATTCTTTATATGGATAAATTTCCTGATTCCTAGTATCTCGGTGAAGTTATGGTGATAAACTTATCAATATCAGATATTTGGATCGCAAGTGATATGGAATATGTGTAACTTAAATTGAAGTTTTTGTAGGTAAGGCATGACCCTTGTGATAATGCCTAGAGGGAGCTGCTAAGAGTGTCTTGCCACATCCTTTTTTTGATAAATCTACCTAATTATATATCGCTTGACAACTTAAACCGGAAAAGGTGGAATAGTTATTAAACAAATGACAACATACTTTTCTACAAGAAAAAAAAAAAGCGTGCTTTTTGTTGGCTTCCCAAGAACCATATCAATAACATGTAATTTCTCCAACTAGTTGATAAAGAATTTTCATGTACTCCATAGTTAATACATGCAACCGTGAAATTTCGTATATTATAATAACTATTGATGCATCTGACATTAGCATATTTATATGTGACTTTTTAATAATGCAATCAACTTTGAATTTATTCAACAATGTATACACAATCGTAATTATTTATTTTATTTTTTTATTATGTTCTTACTACAATTAGTTTATGGGACAAATTGTATACCTTTTTAACCTCTTAAAAATGGGTGAATATCGTTAAGATTCTGGTCCATATAACTACTAGATTCATATTTGATCAAAATAATACAAACGTCGATTCCCTCGTCCATGCCTATGGTGGTTTAAAATAGGTTTAGCTACCCAAAGAGAAAAGTCATGAACCTCAAACTTTGTCCAACAAAAGACTAGGTATATTACGAGATGAAGGACTAGGGTAACATCAAAACCCAAGTGGTGGGTACTTACAAGGACAAATTTGATAAAGACATCCCATTTCACTTATAAATATGCTAACCATTCTATTTCTATTTCTGGAACAAATACAATTTGTTAATTCACAAGTGACTCGCTCAACCAATGATCTCTCTTCAATAGTCACAATGCACAAATTCCACAAATGGGTTTGTTTATTGATTGCCCTAGAAGAAATATACTCAATGAGTCTTATTACATACATACATACATACATACATACATACATACATACATACATACATCGTATGCTAGACATTGGACCGTACAACTTTAAGACGCTTAATCATAAGTATAAAACATTGTGAGGTATGCTGGTTTTCGTTTAACGATGATTTCGTTATGCTTCGATTTCATGCGATGCCTTTACCGGCAACAGAGTAAGAGGGACTTTTTTGAACACAGCGAGGCCAGCCCCTTCTTCCATACTTACATCTTCCTCCACCATTCCCTCCGGCAATTTCCAATCGAAGGAATGCAAGACATTGGCGAGTGCTAGCTCGATCATCGCCATCGCCATCGACATCCCGGGGCATCCCCTTCGCCCCGCCCCAAATGGTAACAGCTCGAAATGATTCCCCTTGTAATCGATCGCACTGTCCTCAAACCTCTCCGGCACAAACTCCTCCGGGCGCTCCCACAGGCCTGGGTCCCGCCCAATGCCCCACGCATTCACCTGGACACGGCTTTTCGGGTCGACATCGTAGCCAAATAGCTTGAAGTGGCCTATGGTTTCCCTTGGAACGAGTAGTACACCTGGAGGGTGTAGCCTCATTACTTCTTTGAGTACTAACTTGAGATATTTGAGCCCACTGAGGTCATCTTCTACGACGCAATTCTTGTTTCCAATGCAACTCCGGATCTCCTCTCGAGCTTTTCGCATCACCCTCGGGTTCCTGGCGAGCTCGGCCATTGTCCAATCCATGACAACTGCACTGGTGTCCACTCCTGCTAGAAATATATCCTGATAGTGACCATGAAGTCATGAATCACAAAAAAGGCATGAACATCAATTTTCGCCATAATAATATTTATATCCGAGAAGGACAGTTTATTCATTTAAGGATTTCTTAAATTATATCCTGCAGTATATAGAACCTTCAAGTTTGTTTCTTAATTGTGTATATGCTCTACATTAGGTAATATGTAGAGATCGTATGATGTACCATCAAGATGGCCTTGATGTTATTTTCCTTGAGCTGGACCCCCGCGAGCTCAGTCTGATCTTTCTCCATCTTCAGCAGTGAATCGACAATGTCCTCCTCTTCCTCGTCGTTCTTATTCGCATTCCGATGCTCTTCGATCACCTTCTGGTAGAAAACGTCCAAATTGTGAAAGCTCTTCTCCAACCTGGAATGGAGCCCCGTGAACCTGTCCACAATCCAGCCGAATCGAGGGAAAAAATCAGATGCCGAGAAGCTTCCCAACATCGCCACTGCCTCGTGAATCATATCCATGAACCTTCCGTCTTCGAACTCCGTCTGAAATGCCTTCCCAAATGCGACCCTGTATGCAAGGTTTGCAAACAAGTCAGAATTTCTTGTGAGCGATTCATGCTTGACTCTCAGGCTAGACAAGCTTCGGTTTGGAGCAGTGACTTGAATCAAACCTGAACTTGATAATAGCTAAATAATCCGGCAGCTTGTGACACTGATCGAATCTAATTGAGCATAGTCAAGTTCGAACGTAGAACTCATGGTCAGGTTGAGTTCGAGTTTAAAGAAGGAGGCTCGACAAATTGTCAAACCTTGAAGAATTCGACTAGTAATTAAAGATGGCAAAATGGGTTAAAGGGCCACTTTTTAATTCAAATTTAGGGGGTTGAATTATATGTGGGTTAATTAATTGACAGGTTGCTATGAATTCGGAATAGTAAAGCCCAATTAGATATGAATTTTGAGAATTTACAATGTACCCATTTTCAAACAAGTCGTCCACGCTTTTCACCATGGTCATGTCTCCTACTTCCTTGTGATGAGTGACGAGAGACATAAATATATAAATTGTTGACACATGTCTTTCTCTTTCCGCGTTAAAATTTATCAATCCAATTTCTTTCTTTAATTGGGTGTTACCTGTGATTCTTACTTAATACGGTTACGGCAAAAAATCCAAACTAGTATACCTATGACAAATTTACCTCAGATGACCATAAAAAGCCTCAAATTAGTAAATTTGCAATAAATTTACCTCAAAACTAGTACATTTGTGACAAATATATTCTTTGTTAAATTGGATTAATATCACAAAAAATACAAAACTGGTATAACTATGACAAACAGAGAGTAAAATCCAAAATCGGTACACTGGTCAACTATCATATGTCATATAACTTAGCAATTTAACAATAAAATTTAATGAAAACTAACAGAGGGCAAATTTGTCACAAATGTACTAGTTTGGAGTAAATTTGTCAAAGTCGTATCGGTTTTGAGTTTTTCATAGTCAAAAAATTAATTTTGAGTAAATTTATCACAAATGTACCAGTTTTGAGTTTTTCATGGTATTAACCCTACTTAATACACTTGAAAAGTTATTAACTCGATATATGCCCTACCTACATATGGATCAATATGATTAAATGGATGACTTAGTCGACTCGACTCCTCAACTACACCACTATGCCCTACCTGCAAGTGACTTTAGCCGTCAGAGCCATGAACTTCTCGCTCATATTAACCGGAGTTCCGCTCTCTGCTGATTTCGCGATCGACTCGATCATAGACCCCACCTCCTCTTTCCTGATGTATCGAAAGGACTGGACTCGCTTTGCGCTGAACAACTCGAGCACGCACAGCTTCCTCAACTCCCTCCAGTAATCGCCGTACGCCACGAAGGCCATATCGAGGAAGTCGTAGGAGAGGCGTCCTGTGCCGACCAGCTGTGGGCGGCTGCAACAATCGAGGTCATGGGTCTTGAGGACCTCCCTAGCAGCTTCAGGGGAGGAGACTATGATGGTAGGGACACCGCCAAGGCGGATGAGCATGACGGGGCCATGCCGTCTAGAGAGTTTCCACAGGGACTGGTGAGGTAAGTGGCCGAGCTGGTGGAGGTTGCCTATGATGGGGAGTGATGGAGGCCCTGGAGGGAGCTTCTTCCTTTTGTCATTGAAGTTTTTCACTGACACAAGGAGGAGGAGGAGGAAAGGCAGGGAAAGAGCAAGCCACGTGAAGAGGATGTGAAGAGCCATTGTCGGTATGGTTGTGGACAGTGAGAATACTTAAAATGTTGAGTTAATCTGGCGGGGTTAACTCGTGTTAAATACAAAATGGATGCTGAAGAATCAACTCTTGCAATAGATACAGAGACTTTTCTGAACTTCTGTAGTGATGATTTTTCTCTGATTATCCACAAAGACCAAAAATGGTCCGACGAGGCAATCCGTGATAATCAAGTCTTGCATAACATGACCGATTCATAACATGTTGACGTAGATAATGATATTGACTCTTGATTGGAATCTGCAACGTCATCCTAACGATTTTGACGTTTCAACACTGTCAGCTAGCGAGGGGCCTCGAAAAGTAAAGGGCATCTTTTGACATTCTCAACTTTTCCGATTACAAAGAAAAGTTAAAAACATCCACCATCTTCATTTTTGTTAAGAAAATTCCAATAAACCGCATTGGTTTGCCGTGAGATTCAGGATAACAAGAAATTGTTAAATAATAAACAGAGGAGATTTCGGAGTTGAGTAAGTCCTTCAACACTGTCAGCTAGCAAGAGGCCTCGAAAAGTAAAGGGCATGTGTTTAACATTCTTAACTTCTCCAATTATAAAGGAAAGTTAATAACATCCACCATCTTCAATTTTGTTAAGAAAATTCCAATAAAGTGCGCTGCTTTGCCGTGAGATTCAGGATAACAAGAAATTGTCAATTAAACTGTTTTGTGTGAACTCCTAGATGTAAAACACAAGGATATTCCTATCTTATTGGGGAAAAAAATATACAACTTAGAATAAGGGATGCGAGACATGCGGGTAAAAGTACGTTGCTTTGTCGTGAGATTCAGGATAACAAGAAATTGTCAAATAATGTACAAAAGAGATTTGTTTGCCATAGTCAAGATATTTCTCATCTCATCTTAGTTTAATAGTTAATAGATATTGTCTAATGAATGGAATTTCTTTTTTCAACACGAGACAATTTAATTTCATGCTATTCAAACTCGTTCCTATCAATTAAGGACTTAGGTTTGGGCTGTATACCTTACATTAGAGAAAATTATCAAAAAGTCATAAACATATTACACTTTTGACAATTCAGTACTAAACATTTTAATTTAGTCAATTTAATTTTAAACATTTTCACTTATTGTTAATTAAGTTCATCCAACAAATTTTGACCAGAAATCACTAACATGGACAGTCGCTGCTAACATGACACTTTTTTAATAATAGTTTAATAATATTTTGATTTTTATGGTTTTTTTCTTTTTTTTTTACTTTTTTACTTTTTTTTTTGGAACTAGGGTTGGCCAAGGTTGTCGGTTGACCCTCATCGATTCTGGGCGAGGTTTCTCATGCCCTTGCGCATAATCGGCCCTTGCCTATGGCCAACGAGGGTTGGCCAACAACTTTTGCCAACTAAAGTTGCAAAAACCTATAAATAAAAAAAAGCATAAAAAGTTTTTAAAATATTCAAAATATTAAAAATTCAAAATATTATTTTAAAAATGCTACATTAGTATCGACCATCCACATCAGTAACTTTCGGTCAAAATTGATCGAATGGACTTAATTAGCAAAATATGAAAAAGTTTATGACTGAATTGATAAGAGGTAAAAATGTTTAACATTGAAATGGCAAAGGTCCAATATGTTTAAAATTTTTGACAATTTTCCCTCTTAAATTACTAAAACGATTTTGTACATGCATCGAATTTGTGGAACTAGAAATTGTACCACGGTTCTCATCCATCGAACTTCTCGAAAGATTTCTTTTCATGCATTGCCTTAAGATTGTTTTCTTCTCGGCAAGTACTCTGTAGTTTAAATCCACTCCCGACCTCCACTTCTCTTGAATAATTAAGGCTCGGAATACAAATTGAGAAATTCGACCCAGAGCTTGGTCAAGCATGATTTTTCAAGTTCAAGCTCTGAATGGATTAAACGATAGTTTCCTTCGAAACTTGAATCAACCTCAAAATATTGGATAACAAACTATAATTCATAAATTAGTAATTTTTATCTATTTTTCATATTTGTGAAGTTATATAGGTAAATGACATGTACGAAAGTATAACTACTCGATTATGCTGAGAACTACTTGAAAAAGAAATCTCAAAGCTTGAGTTCAGCTCAATTTAATTTGAATTCCATAAAACCGAGTTGAGTTCAAGTTTTCTAAGAATTGAATTCGAGTAACTCATGAGGAATTTATGATCCAAATATATAATGCTTTTACAAAAATAAAACACAAAGATTTAACTATATTTAATTAAGGAAGCATGAAACACAAAAGCATTACAAAAATTTATCTATTGAAAAAAATCAAGAACAATATTTAGATTAATATAATTACGATTGCATTCTAGCAGCTTCTAAAATGAAAACCCAATTCATCGATCCATATTTTCTTTTCAAAGAAAGAGCTTAATATCATTTTGTAGATATCCTAATAAAACACGGGCTTAAAATAGCAGAAACATCAGTCCAATGCAACTCTAAATGAGGTTCAACCATTATAGGGATCATAAGATAAAAAGAATTTAAATGGAACCATGGTGATATTTATATAGACCAAAAGGGTACGAAAGTAGTAAAAAAGATAATATATTTTTTGTTGATTTAGATTATGGATTACGATGAAAAGAATTTCCAAAATCTAGGCTAGAGTTTGATTATGAGAATTTGTCAATAGTACTAAAGGACTAATCGAACAAATTAAAAATTTAGAAACTAAATTACATATATCACAACAGTGTATAACTAATCAATGTTGATATCTAAATTTTACCTACTCATTTAATCATTTATTAATTGCATAGAGAATTATGGATTAATAATTAATCCCTATATAAAAATTTCATTTAAATTGCATTGCATATAGACATTGGGAGCATTTTTATTACTGTATTAAGATTAAAAAAATTTAAAAATCATCATTATTATTTTAAAAAAATTATTATTAAAAAGAAAGAAAGAAAGATCTAGCTGGGGGCAGGCCGGCCCGGCCTTTTTTAAAGTATAGGATGGGATATTTGGCTCTTGGCAGGATTATGAGACGAAGCAAAAAGTTAAATAGGGGCTAAATATATACGATTCTTAGCAAGAAAAGTGGGCGAATGATTGGGGCAATCAGAAAATAATAAGAAAATCTGGCCGTGAGATTGTGGAGTTAATGAGTGAACTTGAGAAAGGAATAGTAAATGGATTCGCATCAATATGGAAAGAATATACGCCCACTCGGCCAAAATTTGAGCGTGGAAACACAAAAGGAAAAATCGAATTAGGCAAGAAGGGATTTGACAGTATATTTGCTTATAAATTTGATTGGAAATTATGGCAAGAGAAAGGGAAAATTCTGGGATTTGAAGGAAGTTTCTGCGCTTTACAAGGGGGATTCTCGATTTCGAAGGGGGCACCTCACATTAGAGAAAGAGAGCAAAATACCTGAGACACAGAGAGAGTTCTTCTCTGGGGTTGGATTGTCCCACCTCCTTTTCCTCGGCCATTCGCAGCAAGTTCCTTTGCTCCAGAGACCCTCTCACCAGCCCTATTGCGTCATTGTTGCTGATCGTTGCTGCTGTGTCGCTGCTGTTTGCTGCTGTTTGTCACTGTTCACTGCCGCTCATTGCTGTTCGCTGCTGCTATTTGTTGCTGTTTTGCTGCTTGTTTGTCACTGCTGCTGCGTCACTGCTGTTTGCTGTTGTACGTTGCTTTTCGCTGTTGCTGCATCTCTGTTGTTTCTCGCCGCATCATTGTGCCTTCATTTCGCACCAACTTCTCGTGGTTTTCACGTGGTTAACTCTAATCAAGGTAAGCATGAGGTTTTGTTTAATTCCGATAAATGATTTTAATTGCATGTCATTAGTTAATGATCATGCTTTTATTGTTTCCTTGCCTTAATTGAGGCGCATTAGGTTTTTGGGCCTTTAAGCTCTAAGGTTGGATTCTAATATTATCTTATTTGGTTTATTGTGATTGATTTGACCTGTTGAAATTTGATTGCCTTGAAATGGCATGTAATATGATGAATTCTAAATATAATTTGTATTTCAATGCATCCTAATATTATCAATCATCATTGTAGGTCACACGTCACATGCATGTTTAGAGTTTGGGACACAACCTAATTTGTTATCTAGGGCGATGCAAGTTAGTTTTAAAATGCATATAGATCTTGGATGATTCATGATTTTTATTAAACAAAAACTAAACAAAAGACGTCGATAGGATCATATAGATTGCATATAGGTTTAAAGTCTATTAGTCTCACAGCATCCATATTGTTTAATGCACGTAATTTAGAATGATATTTTATAATGACAAGATTGATAATAGTTCTAAAAATTCTTTTTGGCAAACAAGACTAATTCTGTCACCGGCTTGGGTAAGTCAAGCATTATTAGTCTTGTTTGGCCAAAAAGAATTAGTCTTGTCTGGCCGAAGAGAAGAGTTGTATCTGTCTAGAAATTAAGGGCTTGGGCCTTTCCTACCTCATTTGGAGAGGCTTCCTACCTTCCAACGCACTAGCAGGATTGAAATGACGAGCTCTACCCTTACAGTTATAATTCGGACCATGCGGGTGTGAATTCCTTATGGTAACTCTTAGAAGAATAGCCGTGAAGGTCACCTCTTCCCACCGTATTGTGTAGGGAAAAAAAATGCATGACATACTAGTCATTACTAAGCAAAAGTTTTCAATCCTTCGGTTCCGCAAACCACTTTCCACTGGTGTTACTACATAATTTGGAGTCTGGATCTTAGACGGCAAGAAGTCTCATCAAATTACATGACCATTTTTTATGCTAAAATCTGCAGTTCATCCTCTTTTAAGTCTAAGAGATTGATATTTTTTTAATATATATACTTCTTGTGGGAAAAAAAAAACAACTAATACACAGTGTCAGTAAATCTATATTTAATTTGGAAGAACTAATGTTTTGGGAGATTATTTCAATTAATTACGAGCATGCTTCAAGTGAATAAAATATTTATTACTATTCTCAATTGACTGAACTTCTTAATAACACGCTACAACTCATCTCCACAAGGGGGCATCGCCCTCTTATTCAAAAACATTAAAACCAAAAACAAATGATAAATGTTGAATCGACCCATGCAAGTAAAAGACTTTTAACTCTCAATGTAATTTGCGCACGTAGGATGCAAATACAATTTGTTAATGCACAAGTGACTCGTTCTACCGATGATCTCTCTTCGATAGTTGCCATGCACAAATTCCTCAAATGGGTCTGTTTATTATTTGCCCCAGGCAATATACGTAACCAGTTTTTATTTGCCCCAGGCAATATACATAGAGTCTTGGTTACCATATATATGGAGAGGTTGCATACTAGAATATTGTACCGCACAACTTTAAGACACTTGATCATAATCAAGTACAAGACGTTGTGAAATACGATATAATTTTACCGACACTTTCATCATGCGTCGGTTGCATGCGATGCCTTTACCGGCAACAGAGTGAGAGGTACTTTCTTGAACACGGCTATGCCAGCCCCTTCTTCCATGCTCACATCTCCCTCTATCATTCCCTCTGGCAATTCCCAATCGAAGGAGTGCAAGACGTTGGCGAGTGCCATCTCGACCATCACCATGGCCATCCACATCCCAGGGCATCCCCTTCGCCCGGCCCCAAATGGTAACAGCTCGAAATGAATCCCCTTGTAATCAATCGGATTGTCCTCGAACCTCTCCGGAACAAACTCCTCCGGACACTCCCACAGGCTTGGGTCCCGTCCCATGCCCCACACATTCACATGGACACGGCTCTTCGGGTCGACATCGTAGCCAAACAGCTTGAAGTGGCCAATGGTTTCCCTTGGAAGGAGTAGAGCACCTGGAGGGTGTAGCCTAAGTACTTCTTTGAGAACTAACCTGAGATATTTGAGCTTGCTGAGGTCGTCTTCTACGACCAATTTTTTGTTTCCAACACAACTCCGGATCTCCTCTCGAGCTTTTCGCATCACCCTCGGGTTCCTGACGAGCTCAGCCATTGTCCAGTCCATGACAACTGCACCGGTGTCCACTCCTCCAAGAAATATATCCTAATAGTGACCATGAAGTCATGATTCGCAAAAAAGACATGTACATCAATTTTTGCCATGATATCATTTATAGCCGAGAAGGAGGATGGTGTACTTATTTAAGGAGTTCTTAAATTATATACTGCAATATATAGAACTGTCGAGTTTGCTTCTCAATTGTGTATATGATCTACATTAGGTAATTCGTAGAGATGGAATTATGTACCATCAAGATGGCCTTGATGTTATCTTCCTTGAGCGGGACCCCCGCGAGCTCAGTCTGATCTTTCTCCATCTTCAGCAGCGAATCGACAATGTCCTCTTCATTGTTGCTCTCATTCGCATTCCGATGCTCTTCAATCACCTTCTCATAGAGAATGTCCAAATCGCGAAAGCTCTTCTCCAACCTCGAATGGAGCCCCGTGAACCTGTCCACAATCCAGCCGAATCGAGGGAAAAAATCAGATGCCGAGAAGCTTCCCAACATCGCCATTCCCTCGTGAACCATATCCATAAACCTTGCGTCTTCGAACTCCGTCCCCTGAAATGCCTTCCCAAATGCGACCCTGCATGTTAGGTGTGTAAACAAGTCAGAACTTCTTGCGAGCGATTTATGCTTGGCTCTCAGGCTAGACGAGCTTCGGTTTGGGGCATTGACTTGAATCAAGTCTGAACTTGATAATAGCTAAACAATCAGGTAGCTTGTGACACTGAATCTTGTCGTGTATAGTCAAGTTCGAACATAGAACTCATTATTGTTGAGCTCTAGTTTATAGAACCAGGCTCGATATACTGTTAAACCTCGAAGAATTTGAGCAGTAACTTAAGATGGCAAAATGGGTTAAAGACCCACTTTTCTAAAAGTTGAGTTATATGCAGGTTAGTGAAAAGTTATATATATATATAAAGAATCTTGTATATATTTAGAGTAGTAAACCCTACTAGATATGGGACGTATGGATTTATAATATACCCATTTTCAACCATTTTCTGGCGCTTAGGCTATTGCTCGACATCAAACGAGTCATCGTCACTAATGAGAGGCATATTATATAAATTGTGGACAAATGTTTTTCTCTTTTTGCGTTTAAAATTTATCGATCCGTTTGAGTTCGTTAATTGGGTGTTTATATGGTCTCGTGAGCCTGCCTTAATACACTTGAAAAGTTATTAACTCGATACATGAATTTCCCTCAGCACCGATTTATTGACCCCCATTTAAAAAATATTATTATCACGAGTTTATAAACGTAGGATTTTGACGAACACGAGTTGCCCTCGCTAAAGCAATTTGGGCTAATCCTATGTGCAACTAATGGAACCTCCTTTCCTTACGATATTTCTTTCTTTCTTCTTCTTCTTCTTTTTTGGGTCGAATTCCTTACAATATTCAAGAGTTCGAGACTGACGAATTTCATCATTTCCACAACTGAAATTCTCTCTCCTACGTACTCTATTCCATGATCATTTCTAAATAAGAAATTTTTCTTTTTCTTATATAAGCGATGCCCGTTTATTTAGACTTTCCAAAATATCCTTCCAGAAATAACTCAGGTTTATCTAAATGATAAAACCAACTTCATTTTCAAATTTCCCGCACTAGGAGAAATAACATGTGTTATCATAGTTTGATTTGTCAAATTTTTTGGTAATTTATTAATTGCTTTTAGGCGGGGTAGTTTTTTCAATATGCTATTTTCCAAATATGAATGGTAAAACTAGTGATATTTAGGTTGGGTCCGGGTCGGATCAGGTGTAGGTCATTAAGATTGCATTACATAAAGATGGATTGGTATGATTTGATGGATAACTTAGTCGACTTGACTCGACTTGACTCCTCAACTAATATTAGATGCCCTACCTGCAAGTGACGTTAGCCGTCAGAGCCATGAACTTCTCGCTAATATTAACAAGACTTCCGCTCTCTGCTGATTTCACGATCGATTCGATCATAGAACCCACCTCCTCTTCCCTGACGTATCGAAAGGACTGGACTCGCTTTGTGCTAAACAGCTCGAGCACACACAGCTTCCTTACCTCCCTCCAGTAATTACCATACTCCACGAAGGCTACGTCGAGGGAGTCATAAGAGAGGCGTCCTGTGCCGACCAGCCGCGGGCGGCTGCAACAATTGAGGTCGTGGGTCTTGAGAACCTCCCTAGCAGCTTCAGGGGACGAGATTACGATGGTAGGGGCACCGCCGAGGCGGATGAGCATGACGGGGCCATACTGTCTAGAGAGTTTCCACAGAGATTGGTGAGGCAGGTGACCAAGCTGATGGAAGTTGCCTATAATGGGAAGTGATGGAGGCCCTGGAGGGAGGTTCTTCTTTTTGTTATTGGAGTTTTTCACTGAGAGAAGGAGGAGGAGGAAGAGAGGAAGGGAAAGAGCAAGCCATGTGAGGAGGATGTGAAGAGCCATTGTTGGGGAATGGTTATGGGCAGGGAGAATGCTTAAATAGTTGAGTCAGTTTGGCGTGTTTAAGTCGTGTTAAATATAAAATGAATGCTGTTGATAATTTTTTTTTTCTGTGATTATCCACAAAGACAAAAATTGTGTGGTTTTGAAAATATGACAGGACAAACACAGGAAGAAAAGTTGTCCGTAAGAAATAATTGACGCTGACGATCCAACCAATGGTGTTTGTCTTCCCCGGCGGCTTAAGCCTCAACCTTCGATAAATCGAAGCTAGCTACTAGCTAGTGTGTCAAAATATATATATATATATATTAAGGCTCCGTTCATTTCGCGGAAAATATTAATTAATATTTCCTAACTTTTTATTTTGGCCGAAAATAGAGCATACCAAATGTGCATATTCTCTCTAATCATAGTAGCAATTGGATAAGCTAGGTGAACCTTTTTGAGTAATTATATACTTTAAATATTACTAGATAAAAGATCTTTAGTTCTCAATGATAGTGTTTTCTCTCAAAATTCAAGCACAAGTTTTAAGTTCTGAGTACGATTTATTGACCAATTAAGACAAGCGAAGTCAATGTCAAGCTTCTTGAAAACGTAATCGAATTAAGTTGGAACTTGAAAAATCGAGCTCGAGCGGTGCATCATGTGACATCCAAAACTCCTATATTAATTAATAATATGAAGGAAATGAATGCAATAAAGGTTATAGGTGAAAGTTCTAGTCAAATTATTAACATGGAAGTTGGACTTCTTAGAAACTCAATCAAGTTAAGTTCGAACTTGAAAAATCGAGATATGTTCTCACATTGCCACCTCCGCTTCTCAACTACTAAAAGCCTATTTGGCAACATGCCAAATAGTGCCCAATTGTATTACGTGGCCCTAGTGCAATGATGTTAGGGATAATTGTCTAGCTCATTTTGATTTATAAAGATTGATATCTTGGCCAAGTATGTATATCAGTCACCATATTAATCACCAAGCAACGATAACCTAGAGGATAGGGTTTTTCCTTCTTTAGCTAAGTGGGGTGTGAGTCACATGGTCATTTAATTCAATTACCATCAATGATTGGAGGTATTATGCAATAATGTTGTAACCGCATGACTCAAGGACTAATGTCATTAAGTGACTAAGTTCAATGACACAAATAATAGAATGAGAATAATTAATTGGGGGACAAGAGGGGATAAGAGGCTATGTTATCACGCGTGATATCATGAGTGACCAAATTCACTTTATATGGGTTAAAATAATGAAGAGATGTGTTCAAGTAGAAAAAGCTATAAGTGGTAAAATGATATGGTTTCATCTAATGATAAAGCCAAGTTCTACCAATAGTTTGGTGTTAAATTAAATATCGTCATTCTACACCATTAAAACACACATTCAATATATTTAATAAATTCTATAGCCTCACTCCTAGCGATCCAATTGTGAAAATTAATCCTAAATAATATCATCAAATATGAGAATTTTTGGATGTTGCAGCCGGTATCCACTTCAGTATCAACTAGCCAAAATTGATCGAATAGACTAAATTAGCACAACTACAATAAGTTTAGAACTATTTTGGTAATTTCTCTCAAGGGCCCTCAAAAAGTAAAGGGCGTGATTTGACTTTCTTAACTCCTTCAATTATGAAGGAAACCTAAAAATATCTACCATCTCCAATTTTATTAAGAAAATCCCAACAAAGCACATGGCTTTGCCATGAGATTCAAGATAACAAGAAAATGAGGTCATCTTCACCGGTCTATCATCTTTCAAGGTGTTTCCACCTACAAGGGTCACCAACAATAGTCCATACAGTAAGGGCACCCGGCTTGACTGCATTTTTTATTTTAACATACTAATGTCCGCATGCCTCATACCCTTTGTTTCAAATTATATTTTTTTCACAACAAGGTGAAAATACCTCTGTATTTTACATTCTAGAGTTTAGATAAAATGGTTTAAGGACTTAGTTAGGTTCAACTTCTCAAATTATGAAGGAAACTTAAAAACATCTATCATCTCCAATTTTATCAAGAAAATCCCAACAAAGCACATGAGATTCAGGATAACAAGAAATTATCAAATAATGAGCAGTAGAGACCTGTTTGCCATAGTCAACATATTTCTTATCTCATCTTAGTTTATTAGCCAATAAATATCTTCTAATGAAGGATTTTTTTTTCGACACGCCGCAATTTCAACTCATGCTATTCGAACTCCATTCACATCAACTCCAAGCTCGAGTTTGGGCTCGTATGCCTTGCATTACTAAAAACGATTTTGTACAGGCATTGAATTTGTGGAACTAGATATTATACTGCGGTTCTCTTTCATCAGATTTTTCAAATGATTTTTCTTCATGCATTGCCTTAGGAAAAGTTTTGCTTTCAACACACTGGAAAAAAGGTCAATGACGTGAATTTTCATTAGATTACTTTCTACTTGGCAAATAATCTGGAGTCTGAATCAACTTCGACCTTCACTTCGCTCGAATAATTAAGGCTCGGAGTATAGTTTCACTTGAGAAATTCAACTCAAAGCTTGGTCGAGCTTGATCTCTCTTGATCTCTCTCAAGTTCAAGCTCGACTGGATTAGTCAATAGTTTCACTTGAAACTTGAATCAACCTCAAATAATTAGAGAACAAACTGTAATTCACAGATTAGGAATTTTAACTATTTTTTCATATTCGTAAAGTTATATACATAAATGACTTATATGCAAGTGTGGCTACTCGATTAAGCTGTCAACTACTTGAATAAAGTATTCTGAAGCTCAAGTTCTGCTTGATTTAGTACTCATGGTATTTAAACTTAATATGAATTTTAAAAAACCGAATCTAGTTCAAGTTATTTCGGAATTGAATTTGAGTGACTCATGAGCGGTTAATGATCCAATATATAATAATTTTACAAAAGTAAAACACAAAGATTTAACAAAATTTTATTAAGAAAGTACGAAACACCAATCTATCCAAAAAATCAAGAACAAAATTTAGATAAATATAATTACGATTACATTCTAACAGCTTCTAAAATGAAAACCCGCTCCATGGAACCATCTATTCTTTCAATGAGAGAGTTTAATATCATTATTAAATATCCTAATTAAAAAGCTTAAAATAGCATAACATTAACTTGATACAACTCTAAATGAGATTCTACCATTATAGAGATCATAAGATTAAAAAAAAAATTAAATGGAACTATGGTGATACTTATATAGACCACAATTTAAGGATTCGAAGTGTCATTTCTCAGAAGTTATTAAACAAATGAATAACATACTTTTATACAGGGAAAAAAAAAAGCTCCCCAAGACCTATATCAATGACATGTAAATTCTCCATCTAGTTGATAATTCTTAATATAGGATAGTAGGAATTTTATTATGCTCATTAGCTCATTCACACATCCCTAAGGTTTTGCTTAAGATAGTAAGCATTGATACATCTAAATTAATGTCATCTATATGTTATCAGTGACTTTTTTTTGTAATACAAGCAACTTTAAATATATTAAGGAATTTTTACACAAGATGGTACTGATTACAATCAACTTGATAGATCATGAATTTTATCCGTTTTTAAGCTCATGGTAGCAAGTGATTATTGGCATTTCAATCCATATGATCGGATCCAAATCAACCATTCATCAAAATTTACGGATGTCAATTCCCTTATCCGATCTAGTGCTCAACAAAATAAATGTAGGTAAGTATTCTATGGCACGACCAAACGATCAAATGATCTTTGGGGTGCAAAATTGAAACTCGACCGTGGGCTTGGTCCTGCAAGCAAAACCAAACATCTCCATGTGAAGCCCATTTGACTTCCATGCCCGTGTTGGTTTACAGGCTTTGGAGAGACGAACAACGTTAAAGAGGAAGAAAATACAGACTCCGAATTTATAATTTATGTGGATTAACGTGCGAAGCTGAGGCAAGATAAGGACAAAACGTGCACGTTATCTGGCAAGAGAAGAAAGAGAAGCGGAGAGGTCAGGTCAGTCAACTAAAACGCTGAGTCTTAGGTCCTTCCTAATAAGATTGCACGCATTCAATTCATGTCCATGGTTGAGTTCAGGAGCAGAGTCATGGAAATGCAACATAACGTCGGCTTATCTTTACTGATGCCTCCATCTTGAAGTGAGTAAGAGTTAGTGAAGAGTCAGCATCTTCTACGTATTGTCTTATCCATAAATTGCCTATCTATGCCAACCATGCTCATGAAGATAAACTATAGATGGCAATTTATTGTTGCATGATATATAATACAGATGCTAAACAACTTTTATATCCAATCTTGCTAAAGCAATTAAGTAATCACACTGGATCATGGTGATTTCCCATTTTATCGTAACCGGGTAATTACTGAGACGAAAACTCTTGAAGATGATTATGAGAAAGTTATCTTTGTCGGAACTCAAAAACTACTTCTCTGGATTTAGTGACAACTTTCCTCCAATAAGATTGTCGATTGGCTATCTTCTTTGGCCGAAAAGAAAAGTAGTGTTTGTCTAGAAGGACCTGGGCATTTGTTACATCATTTGGAGACTAAATAGTTATGGCTCAAACCAAATAGTACATAACAGATGCGGTCTCTCCTATTGTAAAAAAAAGAAAAAAGAAGGGCCTGGCTAACTAGGCGTTACTAATTTGACAAAAAAAAAAACTAAACTAATCCTTACTAATAATTTGCAGTCCTTTAATGCCACAAATCACCATTCACTTATGTTAATTTAAAATTTGGAGTTTGGACCTTAAAAGACATAAAATATCATAAACTACATGACCTTTCTTTATGCTAAAATTATTCGCAGTTCATCCTCTTCCACGTCTGAGAGATAGATATTCTTTCAATATATTTACTTCTCGTAAAAAATACAGAGTGTTAGTAAATCTTAGTTTGAAAGCGCCTATGTTTAGGAAGATTATTTCAATTAATTGCCAGTATGAAAGCTATGTTACTATTCTCAAATGACTGAACTTTCCTTGACCCGACAACTTGTTTTAATAAAGAGATTTTGAGGGGCATGACCAACTTACTAGGGAACACTACAACAAAAAATATTTTGGGATAAGTGCACTAACGACGGTAAACTCCAGCTGGCATTTTATCATTGCATAAATTATAATACTGATGCTAACGAATTATATATCCGATCATGTGCAATCAACTAATCACACTGAATCAAGGTAGTTTCCCATTGTATCACAATCGGGTATATATGGGGCACATGAGGCCCTCGAAGGTTATAGTAAGAAAGTCGGCTTTGCTGGAACCCTAAACTTCTCTAGAATTCGTAACTACTTTTTCTCCGATAGGATTTTCCGCCTTTGGTTTGTGCAAGTCAAGTAATATTAGTCTTGACAAAAAAAAAAGTAATATTAGTATTGTTTGGCCAAAACGAAGAGTAGTATTCTTCTGAAAATCAAGGGTATGGACTAGGGGTGTCCAAAAACGTGACTCGACCCAACTTAAACACAACCCAAACACGACCCGAACACGATCTGAACATGAAACAAATATGATACATGTTTCAAATCTTAATAATGTTCAAGTCACAATTATAAAATAAGTAAACAACTATCTTTTGGGTCGGGTTAGGCCCAGAACATTGTTCGGCCATGAACAAATAAACAAACTCTCACCCAAACCCTTCTCTCAAACGCGGAGAGGGCGGAGAGAAAGGAAAAGGAGAGGGCAAGTGAGAGCGAGAGAGAAGCCCCGCAGCCACTGCGCCTCAAACATGGCCGACGAACCACCAACATGTTTTCTCCACCTTCGCCAAAGCTCTTGGATCCGAGAGAGAAAAAAACCGACAAAAGAGAGAACGAGGGGAAAAACAGTAGAGAGACCGAGAGTTGAAAGGCAAAGAACCAGAGATCAAGAGAGCTTGAGAAGGCGGTCGACCGTCGGCGGAGGCCCGTCCTTCAACCGTGCTTTGTCCACTTGGCGAAGGGAATCGGAGGATTGGTGAGTCCGTGGATGGAGGTGGCGCTAGCTCTTCTCGTCCCGCCAACTCGCGGCAGGAGTTTTGGGCAAACTGCGTTGGAGACGATTGTAGAGGATCAGGAAGCCGAGGATCTTGGCGACGGCAACGACAATGAATAGTGGAGATCTTTCAGGAGCCGGTCGCTATTTCGCTCCCTTTTCTTCTTTGATATTTTTCCCCCACTTTACTCTTGAGTGTAAAGCCCATGGACTACGAACTCATCGCTTGCGACGTTGTGACGTTCGATGTAAAGCAAGTCTTTTTCCACTCAAAAAATTTAAATGATTGTGAAAAAGTTAAGTGTGAATTTATTGTGAATATCAGTACGTGAAAGCATCGAGCATTTTGTTTAAAACAAAGTCGAAAAATTCACGCTTCGTGAATTTCGGATTATCGTAAAATTTAAGTGTAAAAATCAATCCAGAGACACTTTAAATGATCTCGTTTCGCTACTTTCAGGTGTGTAGCATCGTTTGTGGCTATGGAATTTTTCCTTTCTTTTGTACCCTTCCATAGTTAATCGGAGGATTGATGGTTCGTTTGTGGTTGAAGTTTTTTTGAGTCATTTTTAATTTCAACTTTGAATTGCCTCTCTCTCTCTTTCTTTTCTAGATCCTATCTTAACACGCAACGTGTTTTGTCCACTTGGTTATTTATGCTTATTATGTACGCTAAACTTTCATGTTTTATTGTGCTTTAGATGTTGGATGATGGAGAATGCTATGAGTTTTTGATTTGATAGCATATGTATAATTGGATTTGACATGCTAGCCCGAAACCCGACCCGACCCATTTTCCTTCTTCGTGTTTCATGCCTTTTGGGTCGGGTCGGCCAGAGCACGCAAGCCTTCTTGTTCGGTTCAGGTCGAGTCGGGTAACATCAAGACCTGACCCATTAACACCCCTACTAGCTAGTACATTTTTTTTCCTGACTTTATCTTTTGGCTGAAAAATAGGGCATACCAAATGTATATTTTCTCTCTCTAACGGTAACAGCAGTTAAATCAGCTAATAAGGAATTATATGCTTTAAATATTACTAAATAAATCAGTTCTCAATTACAGTGTTTCCACTCAAAATCAAGCTCAAATTCGAGTTCCGAGTACAATTTATCAACCAATTAAGGCGAGCGAAGCCAAGGTCAAGCTTCTTGAAAACATGGTCGAGTCAATTTCATGTCGTTTCTTGGTATTCATATTATCAATATTAAAAAAAATTATATCCTATGTCAAGACTTATCAACTGGATAGGGAAATTACATGTTATAGATATGCGTCTTGGGGAACCTTTTTTTGTATAAACGTATGTTTTATATTTGTTCAATAACTTCTGCAGAATTTGATCAAAAACTAATAATAATTTCTGCAGAAATGCCACTCCCCTTTAAATTCACTGAGTCAAATACAAAATGTCTAATCAGCGATCATTTCAAGTCGAAGGTGTCATCGTCAACCACGAACGGCGATTGACCTAGAGAGTGAAGGTTTTGGAAGTGCCAATCGATGATCGAAGCTGGCGAAGGAGGATTGAGCGAGGTAAAGTGCTTCGTCCTGGCAATTTCTCTTGGAAGGATTCTTTCTTGGGCTCCCGATTGGGCTTCCCAATCACACCTGGTTTCAGAGACTTGGGCTGCGCGAATTGGGCCATTCTTCGGCTTAAAAGATCTGGATGGGCATCCGAATTGGTCTTTTGCCTTTATCTATTTCTTATGCATCGGACCTTGAAGTTCTTTATCCAATTATCGAGAAACCCTAAAAACATCCGTGATCTCCAAATTTCGATGAGAAATTTCCGATGAAGCACATTGCTATGATAACAAGAAATTTTCAGATGACAGACAGAAAGGATTGTTTAAAAGAGTCAATAAATGTCTCATCTCTCGTCTTATTTTATAAATATCTTCCAACAAATGAATCTTTTTCAACATGTAACAATTTAAGCTCATGTTTTTCAAACTCAATTCACATTTTAAAATAATAAAGTTGCGGTGTCGAAGGATGGTTCATATCGCCATCTTACAATATTAAGTAAAATAAAAATAGCAATAAATTTATGTTTGCATTGTATTCATTGTTCTTGCACCACAGCTTCCTCTTCCTTTTTCTTTAGATACACACAAATCCAAAATGCCTATCATCAGGTGTGATCAATAGTGAAACATCAACGCTGCTCTCACCTTCACTATTACAGTTCCAATTAATTTCATTATTGTGACGTACCAAGGGAAGCCCAATTCTCCGTTTGACAACTACCAATACCATCTTCACTCTCCTTCTTTTTTGTTTCTTGTCCCTTCCACTCCTCGCTCATCTCCTAGCCTTTAATATTGCCATGCAATGCTGGCACACTTTATTTCCTCATGATCCTTTCCTATTCATTCTCTCCTTAATTGGCACAAATGTAAGATAATTGTCTCACTTACGAAGGAAATGGAAAGGAATAAAATGAAATGAAATGATGATTAAAAGAAAAACAAATGATGATTCCATTATCTCTATTTGGTCAATCGTGAGAATCCAATAAAATAAAAATTATTGTGCTTGTTTGGGAATTTTCTAAAAATTTAAATTTACTATGCTTGTCTTAATTATAATTTTATTATATTAGAACATAATTACAATATAATAAATTTGAGTATTATTATAATTATAAATGAATAGTATATTGAATGATAGCTATTAAAAATAGGTTAGAATTATTAATAAGCTAATGTTGTTTATATTCTTAATTAATTATAATCTAGTGAATATACCTACGAATTATTTTTGTTATTTTGTAATTGATAATTAAGTGAAAGGTAGAATTATTGAGGAATTGAATTATGGAAGAAGCACGATTCCGTCAAAGAGGGGAAAGTGCGTATTATCTACGCAAATAGGAACCAAGCCTCACTAAGATGTTATTCTATGGAGATTATTCACTATTATTCGAAAATAGGTGAAATGGCGCTGCTGACCTTTTTCTTTTTCTTTTGAATATTCTCCTTTTTTTTTTTTTTTAAAATGATCCATTTGCTTTTCAAAATGTATCATCATAATACATAATTGCATACTCTTGCCATTGTTGGACAACCATCACCCGATGATCACACCCCTTGAGTGACCCTATTACAGTAGTGATCACCGTTGCAGTGATTGTCTAAATTTTCCACTGGCAATGTGTGACTATCATATCTAACATCACCAACATAGTGATCACAATGACAGACCACATATCTCAACAGTGGTCATCCTTGATAAGCGACCACCGCCACAATAGTCGCCTCATTTGTGAGGCGACCATGATGGCAACATGAGTTGGCAAGACTCTTGCGATAGTAGCAACGGTCTACAACCACCGAGTCCTCTGTCCATGTTTTAGTTCTTTTTACTTTTCATTGAATTATTTTATTTATTTAACACACAAAACATTTTAACTATTAATTTTAAGACCGCATATGCAAAAATGTACCAGTTAAAGTGGCAAGAGATGTTCTCAAATTACCACCTTGGCTTTTTTATTTCGGGAACAAAAGAACATAAAATTGACAAGTTGTTAAACGGAGTCTAAATTACTAGTAGTGCAAAATAATTATGACTCAAATTAAACATTATGTGAAGAGTGTGTGACCTTTGTGATAATACCTAAAATGAGTTGCTGAGGGCACCTTTCCCCACCCAATCGACAATAAATCAAAAGTAATTTTCTATTTTGCTTAACAACTTGATCCGAAAAAACATACTTTTACAAGGGTAAAAAACACATACTTTGTTGGCTTCCCGAGACCCATATTAATAACTTGTAATTCTCTAACTAGTTGATAAATCTTAATGTTAGACTAGCAAGAATTGTAATGTGCTCAATAACTCATTCACATAACCGTGAAATTTCATATGAGATAATAACTATTGATATATCTAAATGCAACAGCATCTATTTGAGATTAGCTATTATTTAATAATGCAAGTAACTTCTGACCCAAGAAAAATAATGCAAGTAACTTTTAATATATTCAGTAAATTTTACACAATTGTGATGTGCTGACTACAATCAATTGTATAGGTCATGAATTTTATTTTATTTTTTAAGCTCATGACAGCACGTTAATATTCTCAAGACTCCGGCCCATGTTATCAACTGCATTTCAACTGTCGATCGGGATATGCAAATGCTGATTCCCTTGTCCGATCTAATGCACATCGAAACATATCTAGGTAAGTATATAATATGATAAAACGGTCGCTCAACTTCCCTTTTATGTTAGATGAAGAAAGATGAAATGATCTGGGCCCCCAAAATTGAACCTCGACACTGGGCTTGGGCTAAAAAAGAAAACCAAACATCTCCATGTGAAGCCCATTAACTTCCATGCCCATGAACGGTTTACAATGTTTGTTTAGCTTCCCAAAGAGAAAAAGTCACGAACCTCAAGCCTCGTCCAACAACATCATTTGGAGATGATGTTACGAGACAAAGGAAGACCGGCGTAACATCACCTTCCAAGTGGTGGGTACAACAACATCACTTAAATCCACTAGCATGGAGTTTTGATTAGCCAGAAATTAGTCTCCATGACTTGGAATCATTGCGGCTAAAGTCCAAAACCATAACTTTCGTCGATGGAAATGCACCTCAATTTGGTCCAATCTAAACGCAAATTTCTATGCTCAAGTCGTGACCATGAGTAGACACACCTCTGATCGGTCAATGTTGATCCACAGCTACAAGAAATGCATTATTGCAATTTTGATCATTGCAGAGAACTATCTTTGGGTGGACCAATCTACACATGTATGATTTAGGGTTTATGGACCACATATCTAACTACTGCTTTACTTCCTTCGAGTCCTTTGATTATCCACATATATTGAAGGAAGTGTGAGGGCCTTTCCACTTGTTGCTGCTTATTTTTCCGATGTGCCTAAAATAATGTTAGGCCTACTGTAATAAGAGAAACGATCCTAAAGATGAATTCATCAAGTTCTTTCTCCCATGGAAGTCCAATACATGATACTTTTATAAGATATTGTTTTATATTGAGTCTCGCGATTTTGCCCTTTTTCAGTGGAGATAGGCACTTTCTCATAAAGTCACATAGTTAACTCTCATCTAAAAATGCTTAACAGTAGAGTTTCCAACCCAAACATTGTCATTCCATCGAAAAGTGTCTCTATTATGAGTTAATTCTAGTTACACAACAACACCTCATTAATGCTTTTCCATAATCGATGCACAAATCAATTCATTCCTATCTTATTCGCCAATCTAGAAGCCTTCCAAGAAGCTCTCCTTTTCCAAGCCCTCTAATCTCGATGAACACTCCTAGTCCTCATAAAACCGATCTGTTACAATTCTACCCACTTCTGCATGGTTTATTCAAAAACCACATATCTATCGATGGGGGCCTTGCTCTAATAATAGATTGTAACACCCATGTATTAATTAATTTAAAATATTATCCGCTTTAACCCTACCAAGCCCACATTTTTGTCATTTGGCGTACAAGTAGACACTTTCCCAAGAGATCACCCATCTAATAGTTCTCTCGCCTAAGCATACTTAACATTGGAGTTTCAATACTAAATGTTACTAATTACATAAAAAGCGCGTCTCTTATAAGGTAATTCCAATTTTAGAAACTCTTTCTTTATCCGGTATGCAATTCAATCCACTCCTATCCCTTTTACCATCCTAGATGCCTATTAGGATTCACTCCTTGTCTAACCCTTTGACCCCAGAGACTCCCACCCTTATCGAACCAGGTCACTACACTATACCTCATGATAGACTATCACAATAGGAGTCCAAATCTAAGCAATATTGATGTATTTAAATTATGGAATTACATGACTAAGATAGATATATCAATTACTCCTTTTAAAATCTAGTTAACTAATCTAATTTTTTTCCTGTTAATTTCTTTTGGTTCAAAATTATCTGGTTAATTTGGAGTTCGCAATCCTATGCACAAGAGGTTCAATAAGCTTTTCACTTTATTCTCTAATGTATTGTATACTAGTAAAAGTAAAGCTGAGGGAATTTTCACTTCAATGCTCTTCGCGTGACACTTCACTTTTCTTCTATAACTATCACATGGTATAGTTTTACCATGTGGCTCAAAATCAATTAATGAAGACAAAGTATCTTCAAATAAAGTAGAAAAAAAAATTCATTGAATTTATAAATTTATTAAACTAAATAATATTATGTTACTACTACTAATAAATAGACTATTGCTAGTTCTAAATTTTTGTGCACATTCTTCGTTCAGCTCCTATTTCTATTTTCAGATGAAAATTGATGTCAAAATATCCCGCACTGCCGACATGTGAGATCTATAAAACAATACAAACACTCCACCTCCATCTAATTTGGAAGTTTTTATCAATATCTTCCTATATTGGATTTGAGTAAATTCTTAAACTAATTCGTTCCCACTTTGTTAGAGAACAAAAATATACAATTTGGAATAAAGGTGCAATGCGTGTAGGTACTAACACGTTAAAATAATGAATATAATCAGGCTAAGCGCCCTCACTGGAGGAACTACAGCTAGCGGTCCTTGCAGGTGAATATATCCCCAGAGGAGAATAGGCTAGCGAAGTCAACCTTAACTTCCCTTCATTGTAAGCCCATGACCCTACAAACACTCTTCCTTCATCTACCTTGGAAGTTTTCATCAATATCTTCCTATATTGCGACCTTACAATTTTGGTCGGTGAATGATATGGGCTTTTCACATCTTGTTTGGTTTTTCCATCACCAACTTGAGTCCCCTTTTTTTATTTGCTTTGCCCATAGGCCATGGCATGTCCTAGCAAGCAATCAACATCGAAATGGAATTGGTCTTATGTTAATCGATCAATCACGATTAATTAGTAGATTATTGCTAATATTAAATTCCATGCACGTTTTTCATTTAATTCCCATTCCAATTTACACATGAAAAGTGATGTCAAAATATACCACCAATATACACGATATCTATAATGACCTTACAAACACTCCTTCTCCATCTGACTTGGAAGTTTCTGTCAATATCTTTCTATATTGTGACGTCACGAATTTGGTCGGCAAAGAGTATGAAAGTAGCACCTCATATGGTTTTTCCATCTTGTCTGTTTTTCCATCACCAACTTGAGTCCCCTCCTTTGATTTGCTTTGCCCATAGGTGATGGCATGTCCTAGCAAGCAAAGTTTCCCATGCATGTTTTTCATTTAATTCCCATTCCGGTTTATACATGAAGAGTGATGTCAAAATATCACATGCCATCAATGTACATGATATCAACAATGACCTTACGAACACACCTTCTCCGACTGACTTGGAAATTTCTTTCGATATCTCCCTATATTGTGATCTCACAAATTTGGTCGGCAAACATTACGAAAGCAGCACCTCATATGGTTTTTCCATCTTGTCTAGTTTTTCCATCATAAACTCAAGTCCCATCCTTTGATTGCTTTGCCCATAGGCCATGGCATGTCCTAGCAAGCGAAGTTTCTCATGTCTACGTCAAAATGGAATCGGGCTTATGTTAATCAATTGGTCATGGTTAATTAGTAGACTATTACTAATTTTAAATTTCATGCACTTTTTTCATTCAATTCCTATTCTAATTTACACATGAAAAGCAATGTCAAAATATCCCACGCCACCGATGTACACAATATCTACAATGACCTTACAAACACTCCTTCTCCAACTAACTTGGAAGTTTCCTTTGATATCTCCCTCTATTGTGACCTCACATATTTGGTCGGTGAATAATACGAAAACAGCACCTCATATGGTTTTCCCATCTTGTCTGGTTTTTCCATCATCAACTCAAGTCCCATCCTTTGATTTGCTTTGCCCATAGGCCATGGCATGTCCTAGCAAGTGAAGTTTCTCATGTCTACATCGAAATGGAATCGGGCTTATGTTAATCAATTGGTCATGGTTAATTAGTAGACTATTGCTAATTTTAAATTCCATGAACTTTTTTCATTCAATTCCCATTCCAATTTGCACATGAAAAGCAATGTCAAAATATCCCACGCCACCGATGTACACGATATCTCAATGATCTTACAAACACTCATTCTCCAACTAACTTGGAAGTTTCCGTTGATATCTCTCTCTATTGTGACCTCATGTATTTGGTCGGCGAATCATACGAAAACAGCACCTCATATGGTTTTCCCATCTTGTTTGGTTTTTCCATCACCCACTCAAGTACCCTCCTTTGATTTGCTTTGTCCATAGGGCATGGCGTGTCCTAGCAAGAAAGTTTTCCATGCATGTTTTTCATTCAATTTCCATTCCGGTTTATACATGAAGAGTGATGTTAAAATATCCCATGCCATCAATGTACACGATATCAACAATGACCTTACAAACACACCTTCTACAATTGACTTGGAAATTTCTTTCGATATCTCCCTATATTGTGACCTCATGAATTTGGTCAGCAAACATTATGAAAGCAGCACCTCATATGATTTTCCCATCTTATCTGGTTTTTCCATCACCAACTCAAGTCCGATCCTTTGATTTTCTTTGCCCATAAGCCATGGCATGTCCTAGCAAGCGAAGTTTCCCATGTCTACATCAAAATGGAATTGGGCTTGTGTTATGTTAATCAGTTGGTCATGGTTAATTAGTAGATTATTGCTAATTTTAAATTCCATGCACTTTTTTCATTCAATTCTCATTCCAATTTACACATGAAAAGTGATGTCAAAATATCCCATGCCACCAATGTACATGATATCTACAATGACCTTACAAACACTCCTTCTCCAACTGACTTGGAAATTTCTTTCGATATCTCCATATATTGTGACCTCACGAATTTGGTTGGCAAACATTACGAAAGCAGCACTTCATATGGTTTTTCCATCACCGACTCAAGTCCCATCCTTTGATTTTCTTTGCCCATTGGCCATGGCATATCCTAGCAAGTGAAGTTTCCCATGTCTACGTCGAAATGGAATCGGGCTTATGTTAATCAATTGGTCACGGTTAATTAATAGACTATTGCTAATTTTAAATTCCATGCACTTTTTTCACTCAATTCCCATTCCAATTTACACATGAAAAGCGATGTCGAAATATCCCACGCCACCGATATACAGGATATCTATAATAACCTTACAAACACTCTTTCTCCAACTGACTTGGAAGTTTCTGTTGATATCTCCCTCTATTGTGACCTCATGAATTTGGTCGGTGAATAGTATGAAAATAGCACCTCATGATTTTCCCATCTTGCCCGGTTTTTCCATCACCCACTCAAGTACCCTCCTTTGATTTGCTTTGCCCATAGGGCATGGCATGCCCTAGCGAGCATCAAAATGGAACCGGTCCTACGTCAATTAATTGGGAGCTCGAAACAGTTGCACGTACACACGTACACATACACATTTTATGTATGCATGTGTATGGATATACATCAAGAGTACCGTAAAAACGGGGAGTCCAAATCGATGTAGATGTATTGATTCATTCAACGAAGATCAGCACCATCTGGTTAGAAAACGGACACCTTGCCGTTCGACCCCACAAGAGACCCTTTTGCAAGATTGTCAGTGTCTTACCATCAAGGGCACTAGCAGAGCTTTCGAGTGCCGGGTCGAACCTATCCATGGATCCAAACTTTGTCTTCGTGGAATGACGCACCTCCGCAAACATTATTCTACTTAGCGTCGAAGAATAATTGCGAGGAAAGAGTACGCTTGGGGCTCTGTTTTTCCTCTGGGGTTTCTTTTTTTTGTTGTTTTCTTCCCCCGCCCACCTTTATTGACCCACCTTCGTTAGCCTACAATCATGTCGATTCTGGGTATACATTGGAGTAATCGAAACAGGGTCAAAATTGTAAATACCGGTTCGGATTGGGGTCATCGCGAAATTTCAAGAATGTCAAGGGACGCGTCGGGGTGAATCCCGCCACTAAATTTTACAGCCTCCTGGAAAGTGCATCTGAATTTCCTCTTGAATAGTTTAAGTGGAACGTGGGGAGGTCGAACCCTTCGTCGGCTTCGCTTCGAACGTGCACCATCAATGACGAAATCAATCATGCCCCCGTCCCAAAAGAAAGGTCCTATCCAAGAGAGGTGAATTTCAATACATACTCGCCCGCATATCTCCTCCGACGTCCGATCTCCCCTCTTCGCCCTACCCAACTTGGGAATCCACAGGACCACACGTTCCTATCCTATCGGAGAAAAGGGGCAGGAGACAAGGAGAAAGTGGGGGGGCGTGCGGGTGCGTGCGTGCGTGCGTGTCTTGGCGTGAATGGTGCGGGTTTGAACTTTGAATCGGAACCGGTAAAATGACGGATCTTTCAAAAGATGCGAACATCGGCTGGTCCAAAATGGAGGACAACAACAACAACACCACCCTCAGTCCACTTCAGTAGGTTTGAAGTTTGAACGCTTTAACGGCAAACTTGTTGACCAGCTTCGGAGGCTCCCTGCTGCTCCTCCCTACCAATTGCCAAATCTCATTATTGTCCAAAAGCGACATCTTCCCTCTCTCTCTCTCTCTCTCTCTCTCTCTCTCCCGTTCAAACTTCAAACCCAAAATCAGGAAGACGGAATAGAAAAATATAATGATATAAACAACTACGGACATAAAAGAAGGGAAACAACAAAAAAGAATAAACAAAAAGAAAAACGGCCAGTCCAACTAGGCTGTATCAGTCCTCGGTCTTGGCCGACCTGCTTCTCTACCCAACTGTTTTGGCCACCAAACGTTGTCGTCCAGAAACATTTCCAGATTATTGACCAACTATGATTCCCCCCATTTTCTTTTCTCATCTTTGGAGGAAAAATCTCAAATTATGCTCATTGTAATACTTTTACCCTAAAATTTTTTTTCTTGACAACAAAAATCCCAAATCCATACTTGTGTGACACATTAATCTTCCGTCTATGAGCACCATTAAAAATCTGTCACCCAAACTTAAGTGAGATAAAAACGACTTGTTTTGACTAAAAAATCATCTTATGGAACTTTGACTGAGACATAAGTATAAGTTTAAGATTTTTTATGTCAAGAAAAAAATTTAGAGTAAATGTGTCACAGTGAGCATAACTTAAATTTGATGTTCAAAAAAAAAGTTTAAGATAAATGTATCAATAGCGAGTATAGGTGGGGATTATTGATTAGTTTTTCTCCTTTTTCCAATGTTAATGCAAAGCATTTTCCTTTTCTCTGAGGTTTACTTTAAGATTTTTTTTTTTTGTGCTTGAGCTGAAATTTTTTTCATAACCATTGACGAATAAGTTGTGTGTGCGTGGGAGAGAGAAAATTGAGTGGGATTCAAGTTAGCCAATGAGATTTACCAAGATTGCTCTCGACATGAAGTGTCATGAGTCTAAATTTACATGAAAAAAGGAAAAATCGTTCATAACGAAACTCATATCGTTCTGCCTAACTTTGAACCTAAATTATTACGGACCTACCACGTCTATAACTTTGAATGCAGATTGTTATGGAACCACCACATCTCTAATTGAACGTTTGTTGTAGTGAATTTAAGTATATAGTTATGAACTATATAGCTGTTTTAGCATCTTCCATGGAAAAATTATAATTCATTAGGATATTTCCTCTTCTTCTTTTTTGCTGTAAAAACTAAAATAAAAAATCATCGCCAGTAAAATTTCTCTCACGAGCGACTTGGGGACTGGTGCCCTGATCCAAACGGGGTCCCCAACTGCGAACTCCGTTCATCCCGTGACCGATTGCATTAATACCTCAAAAATATTTGTACTCCTTTTCTTTTAAATTAAAACCTCAAAATATAATAAATTGTAACTGTTGTGACATAAATACTCTGAATTCTTTTTAGTGTCACCAATAACCCCATGCTCTAGAAGTGGGGATGGTTTCAAGTTCCAAAAATTAAAAGACATATTTCGATGGATAAACCGACAACCTAAACTTAAAACAATTTTTTTTTCTATGTCTTCACACGATCCTGCGATGTTTGGTAATGTTCGATGATATTAATTCCATTTTATAAATGAGATATTTACTTTATTAATATTTCATATTTTTCATGTATCGAAATATAAGTTGTGGTCTATGTATCAGCAATAAGTGGTGATTACTAATTGTGATGATTCACTGCAATCGTCCGATTAATGATATAAATAACACCTTGGTAGGCCTTGGAACTGACCTTAAACCCTGCGACATGGTAGTTTCCAGCTTCAAATGTGTGTACGATAAGTTTTAGGTTTCAACAAATAAAGAACATGTTCCAATAGGTAGGTTTTGGCTTGCAAGTGGAACTTATATGGAACTTGAAACTGCTCAACTCTACAGTACTTCAAACATTTTTGGTGTAATAAAAAATCCGAAACGTATATCAATGTAACGAATATATCATAAATGAAATTGAAATAGTATATACATCCCAAAGATACTTTTTTGAAATGTTGTCGTTTCTTGCACTAATCTTTACAAGAAGGATCATTGCAGAAATCTTTCTTTGAGCATCCGATTCTTAACTTGGGTTTTTGGCAAACCCAAAATTCTATCCTTGCTACTCAATAAAAGCATTTATGTATATGTTACGCATATATAAATTTAAATTTTTTCGTGAAGAAAAAAGTTGAGGATATTGTCACTATCGGCAAATTTAAGATTTTTATGATAAAAAAATCGATAAATTTATATTATCATGAGTACAGTTTAATTTTTTTTTTTTTTGGGTATTTGCCATCCTCTTTTTCTCTCCTATGAAAGTTTAAAAATCCCGAGATGTTAAATGACATCACAGGACTCGACATGCATGCATGCATCCTATGACCATCCCATGATGACGTGGCACTTTGACCCGTTCCTCCCGATCCTTTCCTTTTCCTTCCCTTCCCTTCCCTTCCTTTCCTTCCTTCCTTGCTTGCTCCCTTGGTCTTCGTCTCTCATTAGCTTCAACGAAACTCTTGTCTGTCTGTCAATCTCTCTCTCTCTCTCTCTCTCTCTCTCTCTCTTGGCTACGCGGACCATTCAGCAGCAGCAGCAGCATCAGCAGCTTGGCTGCCCTCGCCCTTCTTTTTCCAACTACCAGACGCCCGAAGACTCTTCCTTCCTTGTTTCGTGTAAGTCCACATTCAACAAACTCGACTCCATGAATTTGACCCGTTATTCTCGCCTGCACTTTTCTTGAATTTTCCCCCTTTTTTTCGTCTCTCTCTATTGGGTCTCGAATCTCTGTACACGCCAGCTCTTCTCCTAGGGGGGAGGCTTTAGTTTTACTCGGTCATACATTCGTGTTTGATTTTTCTTCGTCTTCTCTCTTGCTATACGGGGTTATGCAGAGAGAAGAGAGAGAGAGAGAGAGAGAGAAATTAGTTAAACAGTTCTTCCTAGAGAGAGAAACAGTCAAGGGTTTTAGGTGGTGAAAACGGCAGGTACTCTGAGAATTAGATTAAGAATTTTGGGCTTTCAACATCAGGCTATTTTAATCTGATCGGGACACCAAGTTGGCCCTTTTCAATGCTCTTTCCGGGAACAATCGTTTTTCACGGGTTGCTCGTTATTTGCGCGAGTTTGGTGATTTCCGCCTGAGATGTTAGGGGAGGAAGACAGAGACCGGCCTGCCGGCACCACCCGGAAACCTTACTTGCGCTCTGTCTCGTGGACCGACCGTTCGCCGTTCAAGCCAAACCTGAGGCCACAGCTGAATAATAAGGTGCGCGCCTGTTTGCCGCCTCTTCAGCCCCTTGATATTTCTCGCCCGAATGTCGAGGAGTGGCCTAGAGCCGGTTCCGATGACCTCGGCGTGTGGCCTCACCCTCAAACCCCAAGGGGGCCAACGGCTAAGCAGCTGGATAATTCAAACACAGAAACTCCGGCCATGGAATTTCAGTTTAAGAGGGACAAGCTCGCTTTTTTCAATAAGGAGTGTTCAAGGATAGCTGATCACATATATTTGGGGAGTGATGCCGTAGCTCAGAACCGGGAATTGTTGAGGCAGAATGGGATTACGCATGTACTCAACTGTGTGGGCTTCGTTTCCCCCGAGTATTTTAAGAGCGACCTCGTGTACAAGACGCTTTGGTTGCAAGATAGCCCCTCTGAAGATATAACGAGCATTCTTTATGATGTGTTTGATTACTTTGAGGATGTTAGAGAACAGGGAGGGCGAGTTCTTGTGCACTGTTGCCAGGGCGTGTCTCGATCAACCTCTCTGGTCATTGCGTATCTCATGTGGAGGGAGGGCCAGAGCTTTGAGGATGCGTTTCTATATGTGAAGGCTGCAAGAGGGGTGACAAACCCTAATATGGGGTTTGCTTGCCAACTTTTGCAGTGCCAGAAGCGGGTGCATGCCGTGCCTTCAAGCACGACTCCTGTGCTGAGGATGTATCGGATGGCCCCTCACTCACCTTATGATCCTCTCCATCTTGTACCAAAGATGTTGAGCAATCCAAGTGCAGAGAGACTCGATTCTCGTGGAGCATTCATCGTGCACATTCCTTCTTCCATATATATTTGGATTGGGAAAGGTTGCAACATGGTTATGCTAGATAAAGCAAAGGAGGCTGCTGGTCAGGTTATCCGGTATGAAAGGGCACAGGGTCCAATTGTGAGCATTAAAGAAGGTGAAGAGCCTTTTGAGTTTTGGCATGCACTTGGTGATAGACAACTATTGTCAGATGAATATGAAAGTGCCGAAGAAGAAACTGTATTGGCCAAACATGATATGAGCAATACGAGTGCCAGAATTGGTGAAAGAAAAGTCGGTGCATATGATTTGGATTTTGAGATATTTCACAAAGCACTTGCTGGAGGAGTGGTTCCACCTTTTTCCATATCAAATACTGGTTCAGAAACGTGCCTCCCTGCAAGAGAAAATGGGTGGGATAGGCTTCGACAGAAGTTTGCCAGTGGCATAATGAAAGAGTTTGTTACAGCATCCAAAGTGAGAGGTGATTCTTCTCCCTTTAATGATATAGCCACCGGGATGGCAGATGAAGGATCAGAAAACCATGATTCACCAAATGATCCTTCTTCACCATCAACCCCATCAACCTATCCATGTGGCTCACCAGACTCCTTTAGTTATCTCCTCAAAGGCAGCTCAGAAATGAGGGATGACTTTAACGAGGAGGTCGAGAGTGTCACTTGCACTGATCCTTTTTCGTCACCAATCCCAACACCTTGCAGTTCGCCAGATCCATGTGGCTCACCGGATTCCTTTAGTTATCTCCTCAAAGGCAGCTCAGATATGAGGGATGACTTTAATGAGGAGGTCGAGAGTGTCACTTGCACTGATCCTTTTTCGTCACCAATCCCAACACCTTGCAGTTCGCCAGATTCTTTCTCTTGTGTTCCAGTCAACAGCCCTATCATCAGCTCTAAGTCCCCTGCACTATCTCCTTCAACCTCTGATTATGCTAGTTCATTTACCTTTTCACCCTCATCCTCTAATTGGTCTGACTTGTCATACTTTTCTTCCCAGCAACCTTCACCTTCCAGTTGGGAACAAACAGATACTTTTTCTATTAAGCACGGTCCTTTGATGATTAATTCTTGTTTACCATATAAAGAGACTTCACCTTCACCTAGAGAAGCCTGTTCTGCAACTCAGGCCTTGAAGGCCACAAATGCTTCTTTGCCCTGTAAAGGGGCCTCTCCATCAATAGCTGAGCGCAGAGGAAGTAATCCTCCTCCTAGAATGATGTTGCCCACAGTAGATGAACCACCTCGTGTTCACAGAAATTTGGTAAGGTCATGGTCGTTTTCTTTAAATGACAGCATTATGGAGGACAGTGAATGCAGTCAGGCAGACACTGAAGGCTGTGAAGGATATACGGAAGTGCTAATGTCAGATGCTGACTCCATGAAGCCTGGCATGGAGTTGGAAAATGATGTTGAAGTGATGGTTGACAGCCCTGCATAGGAGCAATGGCCGAGAGCCCTGCATAGGTCTCTCTCTCTCTCTCTCTCTCTCTCTCTCTCTCTCTCGTGTGCCTGTGTGAGTGTGTATCTTGCCATGTTATCTATGACTTGAATTGAATTAAGTTAGGGAAAGATCTTTATATGATTGACATATATTAGGATCCTCCAATATCTTAGCTTACACTAATGATGAGAATTTAAATGCTTAAGGTTTTCTGGCCTCACCTTGCACAACCACACAAGAATTAAGATTATGAACTGGTGTCTTAAATGGTTGGTTGCTTTGGTTTAAGAAATAAATGCAGTAGTGTGATATTGCATCTTTCAGAATAATTCGCAATGGGAGACTAATATAGGGTCTTGAATTGTCACTAACTGGAAATGAATCGAGAGGATAGTTCAGCCAGTATAGTTGATAACTTGCTGTGGTCAAGGATCGCAATTTCATTTCACGTGTTCGTCTGCTTGGTTCAATGATGAATGAAGTGGGCTGCTTACGTTTACAAATTATTATACCCAATATATGGATATGCTATTGTCAAGATTTTGAGGCAGAAAAGGGGTGAATCTTGTCTGGTCTTGAAGCGAGGCAGGATATTGGGGCATATAATCCACTATTTAATTTTGAGCATGACAGCAATTAAGTCCCATCTAAAGAAAGTGGGGATATGTGTTGCTTCTTTTCGGACAGATTTATGTTTGTACGTCTTTAGGACAGTTATCAGTAGCCATTAGGATGAACATTCTCTGTTGGGTATTTAGCAGGGTGCAGCTAAAGTAAGTTGGGCCGCAGAAAAAATCATTCCGTGTCCAGGACATTAATTTGAGAATATTGAGGGATTGGTTGAAGTCAAGAAACAATTCCGTGTTGTAACATGTAGACAAGATGCTGGACTTTATGTCTCAGCTTTTTGTCATGGTACGTGTTTGAATTTGAGCTGACCCATGACTAAATACATTTTGAAGTCCAGAATTTCACGTTGTTACACTGAAATATGTGGTTGGCCAAGAAAAGAAAATATACTAATTAATGGATGGAAAATATGGTTTTTTAGGCATTGATAATGATTAGTTGATTTTTGTCATTCCTTGTCTCTGTCTCTGTCCTTGTCCCTGTCTCTCTCTCCCCATGTGTGCGTGGGTGCCGCTGGCATGTGCTGGAATTTTGTTTTGATTGATAATGTAGAATAAGATCCCTGATCTTAACATTCAAAAATATATGACATTTGCAGAAGGTATGAGGATTTGAGGCGGAGCAGTTCGTGATGTTCTGCAGTTGCACTGTGGGAAAACCGATCCTTAAGTTCAAATGGATTTTGCCCAAATGCTGAAAGACTGGAGATGTCAGAGTTTACATTACATAATATGCACTTACAGATGGTAAGAAAAGAACCTGATATCTTTTATCAGCAGAACGGATCCCACGACCAAGATTGATGTGTTCATGACCATTGCCGGCTCAGTTGTGTGATTTCCTAGATCTATTGGAAGTAATGTTTCACAACTTGAGAACATATTTTGGCATCCCAGGCAGTGCAAGTAATGCTGCTTGTGCGATGATTTGGGAGGGATGGAAGCTGTTAATATACAAAGTCATGCATAGAAAACAAGCCTGCTGTACACTTAATGATAAGTAGAGGTAAATAGTGTCATGTAACTGAGCAATTGGGAATAAATTGGATATGTTTAGAATAAAATAAACTATTTGAGAGCACTTTTTCCTTTTACATATTATGTGTATCGTCAAGGTTCACCAAGTATCTTGCGCCGAAAGTGCTGCCATTTCTTCGAGTGGAACTTCAGGTCATGTTGCAAATGCGTTGGACTGGTGTTTTGGCATGACCCGGGAAATGCTGTCTTCCTCACACCATAGTTAACAGAGGCTCTTGCGGTGGATGGTTTTTGCAAGCTGGGGATCAATGGGGCCGCTCCAGCTGGTGCTTTTTGATGGCCTATCTAACAAGGTTACGTCGGTCCATGTTTCGGATTCAAAAAGTGCAATCCGGTGCTATGAATTTGCAGTCTGAATTGGATGGTATTTGCGTTTTGCTCGTGAGGAAATCATGTTCTTACCAAAACTAAAATTGATAAAATCAAGTCTCCTTGAACGAAGGAGAGAGGGAGAGAGGAAAAAATGACATTAGACCAAGTATCAGAATTCTTACGTTACGCCATTCTTGTCAAATAGAAACCAGATTTGTCAGTACTCTGTTCTACTCATAGATTAGAAACCTGCCATGAAACATTCTGAAGCAGAAGCAGAAGCAAAAGCCAAACCCTAGTGAGTTGAGTAATGCAGCATTTACATGACAAGAAGACAGCAGGGATGCAGTTGACCTGAGATTTGGAGACATATTATCTACGACTTGATGCGCCCTGAGAATTAGGAACAAGAAAAGCTTCTGTTTTGGAAACTTCACCATTTCAATGAACTCCTCCACGTCTCAAGTAAGAAATACCGCAGCAATTCTGCTGGTAAAGATGCATTTCTTGCTTCCACTCCTTCATTGTCACATCAAAGCCAACCCCAGCCAAGCATCAATAACTTGAAAGGCTGCCTAAATTTTTTGGAAGTGGATCAACATAGCCCTAAAGGCATATCAATAAACAAGAGAAATTACTTGGTTGCTGCTACTGCTTATCATGGCTGGGGTTATTACATGTCCCCCCATTTGCTTCCAATGCGGTGTTACTGATGGCAAATTCATCAGAGTCAATACAAATTCTCACGTCATGAAGAAACTCCAGCTTATGAATGGACCGCACATAACCACGACAACAGCAAGACAGGTGCATATCAAGCAACAAAACCAACAATCCATCAAATGAACATTTTATTGCTGACAATATTGTAACAAAAATGTTCTTTCGCAGAATTGTTTAATGGAAGAGATCTACATGTCACAAAACTGTGAAAATTGAGTCCTCATGTATGGTAACAAACTGCTGCATAACACTCCTATAGACCCCTGCAATAATACAATCAGCGACAGTTAGCGAACGCCATAAAATGCAAACATGAGATTGGCAAACATGTGAAGACGATGGAGAGACACACAAATCAGACAGACGAGAAAAAGCCTTTATCGATAGGGCAGTAGAAACTAAAAGGCACCATGAAATAAACTACAGAATGAAAAGAAATTGAATAGTGGAAAAAACAATCATCAGCTCAGACAGCACAGTCCTTTCTCCAATCCTTTTGATGGTAGCACCATCCTCAGCTTAAAATCTGAGTGAGCGGGACCATTGTGGAAGAACATACGCAATAGATCCTTGTGATGGATTGAATGTTTGCTGAAGTGACTAAAGACAAGAAGCTGCCCATTTGTTCGACTTAATTCATAGCAAATTAACCACCTTCAACCCTTTCAAAATCCCACAAATGATGTCCTAACTGAGAACTTGATGTCCAATGAATAGTTTTGGCAAGATGCCCAACAACCGCACATAACAGCACTTGCCAAAAAGGCAGCAGCCAACTCAACTATTGCGTACAGACACTAGTATAAGATACGCATATCAAACTGGGGAAATCATGAACTGAAGAAGGTGTTATCCAGGTTTTAAATTTCAGTCAGCTACATATGATCAACGACAGTACCTTACAATTACCGGGGCCGTAAATTTTGTGAAGAATCTAAGCTTCTTTTTTTTTCATTAAACTCGATAAAATGATATTAAGCCTAGTGAAATAATTTCCACTGGCAAGTAAGCAATGTAATTTGCGTTTACATAAGAGCCGTTGACGAGCTCAAAGTTGAAAATTCACAAAAAAGGCAAATCAGAGTTTGTCAAGCTGCAAATCAGGGCGAGATTAAAGGGCGGTGAAGCGACGAAGTGATTTCCTATCAGTTTTAGGCTCTCAAACAAGCACTTCCTCTTCTATACATATTTTCTCCGGCAGTCATTTTACCACTTAGCTAAAAGCACAATCAGCTCGTACTTCTACAACCATTTCTGCAGCATCACTTCGGGTAACAACGATGGAAAACAACGCCATCGGTGCATAAGCATTGGAACAGCATCCGAAGCTTAAGATCGATTAAGCTATTCACATTAATCCCTAAGCATTTAAGGCCAAAAGCATCGCAAACGAACAATTTTCAATCGCTCCATCTTTCCCCAATCCCTAAAGCTATCCGATTCAAATGGAACAGGGCAAACATCGCACGTCGAACACTTCATTGATCGCCGCAAAAAAAAAAAAAAGAGAGAAAGAAAAGAGGGAACCTTTACCTGACTTTCTTGATGAGGATAGCCTTGAGCTTGCGAGCTAGGTCCTGGGACCGGATCTTGCGCTCGAGGGTCTTGCGGGCCAGGACGCGCTTCTCGGAGTTCTTGAGGTGGTGCGTCTGCTCGCGCTTGATCAGGCGCTCGATCCCGCTCGACTGCATCGTACGCTGCATGAAGCCGAGGGCCTGCTCGAGGTTGCCATTGAGGACCTTCACTCGGATCCCCCGCGACTGCTGGTTGCCGCCGCCGCCGCCGCTCCTCAGTGGGCCAGCGGAGGAGGAAGCCCAGCTCGGCCGGTGCAGGACGGAGGATGCTCGTCGCGCGAGATGGTTCATCTCTCTAGGGTTTTTGCCTCTTTCCAGTGTCCCCTCCGGCTCCAATTTGGGTGAAATTCTGGGGGAGGGGCGGCAGTGAAGCGGCGCGCGTGTGGCTACGGCGAAGCGACGCGCGTGGGTCTGTGAGCGATCCTCGATTCGACGTCGCCCCATCGCATTCAACATTGCAAATACGGAAAGGAGCAAAAGAAAACAGAAAAGTCGGCTATTAAAATCTCTGCAGAAATTACCATAATCCCGTGATTTGGGCCAGTTTGTTTTGCGAAAGAATAAAAACATTTAAAAGTAATTTCTAATCATCATCGTTCGTCAAGTGATCATTTCAATCGATTATTTTTTGAAAAATATTTTTTAAATTATATATTTTTATGAAATAAATGGAGCCCCAGAGATGATATATGTTTGCATTTGAACCTTCAATTGCAACACAATAGTCGTGCAATATTTATTTTTTTATTACCATTAACTTTCCTTTATCCTCTCGGTTAGCATGTATCATACATATGACTTTTGAAATTTATTTATTTTTGTTGAAATATGACTTTCAAATTGGAAAAAAATATTTTTTTCATCTCATTTTTTGGGACGAAATCTCTCCTTTATCCTTAATTACCATAGAAAATGAAAAAAACATATAAAATGGGAGAAAAGGAAATTAACAAAAGCACTAACAATAGAAAATTAAATACCAATAATTCTATTTAAAAATCAAAATATTTTGGAACTTGATAAATATATACACTTCAATAGAACTAAATAAGATATTTCAAAAAAAAGAAGGAGGAAAGCCAATTCAATCAAAAAAGGGCCCGACAACAATAATTCAAATGAGAAAGGTAAGTGATCCGGGTTTATATTTAAAGGGTTACTTAATGTAAAATTTTTTGATTAATAAAATTATTTTAGAAGGGCTACAGAAGGAATTGGTATCCTCAATTCATACAAAGAAACGATTAACTTAAACCCGAAGTGATATTTTCAAGTGTTTTTATTGATCAATCATTTTCTGCTATGTTAACTAACAATGTAAAAGTAGATAACGAGTATCCAACTTTTGTAAATTGGAATTTTATTTTTTTGTTACTGAGGCCTTTTGCCATTTTACTAAATTGTGTTTCTTTTTTCTTAAAAGATCGCATCAGTTCTATTAATGTATTGATCAAATGTTTTAGTTAATATAGTGTTCTCCATCTCCTTTATTTTATCATTTGTTATAAAAATAAAGGACAAAAAAGAGATTTCCTTTAAAAAGAGGAAAACATTCTTTTACCATTAAACCATATACATTGCACAGGAAAAAACATAGTTGAGGGTCAAAAGCCACAACACAATGAAAATTCATGGAGTGAAGTGCGATAATTAAATGTTTATCGAATCATGTACCATTTCAAAAGTTGATTTTCTATGATTAAGGTTGAACCATCCTTGGGGGTGGTTCAATTGTTCGCTGGTCCCCCATAAAGCTGTTTAATTTTGCCCAAACTCTTAATACCCATGTCTTCTTTTGCTGGAATATAGTAACTTTTAATATACATTAAATCTAATTATTAGAACAAGTTTACTATAGTTATCCAAAGAAATGTTCAATCTCGATCATGATTTTTTTTATCACTTACTTAGAGAGTTATTAAACTCCCACAAAAAAAAGAAGGCATATTACTGGCTATACCTTATAATATAAAGTAAAATAGGATTAATGAAAGTAAAGATTTGAATGGCGTATTCCATTTCTCAATTTAGAACATCACAAACAATTTTTTTTTTAAAGATAGTCAATTTTTTTATAAAAAAAAAAAAATCCCTTTCATCTATCTCTGGTCTTTATTCTTTAGGGCTTATTTGACATCAAGAGGATCGTCGGCGCCCCTGGTTATCGGTAAAAAACAAAACCTTTATTTTTCTATGGCAAAAACCAACGTCATCTCGAGCGCGAGTCGGCGGTGGAGGCATTATGAGATGCTTCCACGCTGGCGAATTGGCCGAGATCGTCGAACGTTTTCCTCCACGCACGGTCTACTTGGCTCGCGGGGGCGTAACACAGAGTCACCTTTATGGTCCTGACTCCTGGACGTCTCGTCATCCTGCGATGTGAGGACGCTTTGGTTGAAGCTCCACGCAAGGAGGGTGATTTGCAGAATCAACGGATCAATTTCCTTTCTTTCTGTCCAAATCTTTTCGACCAAGCACTGTTGTCGATTTGTAAAGTCAGCGGATAGGTTAGCAAGAAAGGGGAAGACGTGAAGAAATTATCTTTGCCCAGGGTGAGGAGAAGCGGAGACCAGGAGGGGCTCTCGGGAGCGTGGAGAGGAGCACTCCTCCGTGGCACGACTCGAGCGAGCGGAGGAGAGAACAACCAAAACCAAAGCGATGAGGAACTGAGATTTCATGATTCTTTCTTTAGAGAGAGAGAGAGAGAGAGAAGCATTGGACAATGGGGGCTCTGGGCAGACAATTTGCGAGTTCAGTAGGAGTGGAGGGAGAGGATGCTGTCGTCGTCTAAGAAAGTCTGGGTCGTGCACCCCTCGGCATCCTCTGACTTTGGAGAAGAGAATGGGCTCTTTCCCTAGTCGTTCACGCATGCTTTCGTGGGGGACTTTGGAGAGATATGACGTGACGAAACGCCATGGCAATTATCATCCCTCCTCCTCCTCCACCGACCGATGATTTGATAATATTCCGAAATCACGTCGCGAATTCCCTCGCTCATCGCACATGGAATCCGCGTCGCTTTTACTGAACCGGCGATCGACTTGTTTAGAATAAACTCCACTCCATTCCTTCAGACAGCCTTGGCCCACGAGGGTGTCCATGAGGTGGCGGATGGGGAGACGTGGTCGGACGATTCGCTCGACTTTCGTGCGCCGGCGGCGGGTCCTGCCTTCTTTTTAAAAGAGAGCCCGATTCGCTCCGCTCTGCCTTTCTCCTCTTCCTTTTTGGTCCCCCCCGGGAGCATTTTGTGGCCCAAACACGAAGGATCCTGGCCGAGGCTGTCGACTCTCGTGTTCTCTTTGAATGCATTGTACCCGATATCGAGCACCCGTTTTTGACCATTTTCGTCGCGAACCGTCAGCTGTCTGTGCCGACATGGCTAGATTGCCCGTGCGCCTGGATCCACAGGGCCAATGTGAAGTCCGACTGGTGCAAATGCAATGCGAATCTTGAATGATCATTGGAGCTCGAGGATGCCGGCTACATACTTTTAGGATCGCGTGGCCCTGACCTTCATAAAAGGCGGCAAGCACTTGTTGTTGTCTCGAGAGAGGCTTTGCAACTCTAGCTGAGTTGATGTTAGCAAGGGGCATCTTATACTCTTTCATTACTCGATTCAAATGAGATAAGATTAATTAGAATCTTAACACCGCACTTCCTTTTGAAAATTCAAGACTTAATTGCACTTTTAGTGCAAATTTCAAAAATTTTCGTGCATTTATGTATTTCTCTTATAATAATGTAATAATATGAGTGTTCATGTCACTTAATTCATTCATATTACACTTATGCTCAATGTAAGATATCATTCTCATGTGATAACATGAATGGCCTCCAATGTTTCCCTGAAATTCAAACATGGAATTTGCTAGATTCAAATTTGACGCTTTGACCACTTAACCAAACCTATATCTTAATTGGAATTTATCTTTAATGTTCAAGCTTACATCATTTGCATTAGAATTAAGAGCAACGAACACATTAACGATAATTTAGATCGAGATATTTAAGAAAAAATCGATAAGAATTATGGACTTTCAAGTTTCGATCTCCGAGGCCCTAAGTTATTATCCAGACCTCGAACCTAAAATTAAATCCAACTTAGTGAAGTAGTTGAGGGGATAATGGTGAAATATGTAAATACTCTGCCACGATCTCTTCTTTTATATGATCTCTAATATCGCTTCTTGATAAATAAGATAATTCCCCTGTCTCTCTCTCTCTCTTTTTCAACCGAATAACACGCGGCATTCGATATATATATTTATTTTTTTTTCCAAATTTTTTAAATGGGAAATGAAATTGATCCGAACCTTTAGGAAAGCGAGGAAGGGCAGATTCCCATTTATTATTAATTAATTATTAATCATTTGCTTTTTAAATATTTTTCCTGCTGCTGGTTCTGCACACTAAAAAGGCGAAAAGGGCAAAACTTAAGAATCGAGGTCATTCGGGCCGTAGCGATTCGCACCACCATCGTCGTCATCCTCAGGCGACTGCCCAGAAAACCCTTCGCCTCTCCCCGTCCCGATTATCTCATGCTCTCGGAGTTCCGGCTCCATTGACGGAGCTCGGCTCGCCGGCTCCCGACACTTCCGCCCGCCGAACCAGATCGCCCGATCCCCACCTTCCCCTCCCCCTCCTCTCCCCCTTCACCCCCGCCCCCTTTCTCCGATTCGAACCCTATCAATTCGATCTCCAGATCTCGAGCCGAAAGAATGTCCAAACCCTGGGGCAACATCGGCGCCTGGGCCGCCGAGGCCGAGGAAGCCGAAGCCGAGGAGCTTGCGGCGGCGGCGGCGGCGGCGGCGGCAGCACCCCCCGCCAGGGTCGAGCCTCAGAACTTCCCCAGCCTTAGGGAGGCCGTCAGCGCCAAGCCCAAGAAGAAGAAGATGTCGCTGAATGAGTTCTACTCCGCCAGCTCCGGCGGTTCCAGCGGCTCTGCGGCGGGCGGGGGCGGTCGGAAGGGCCTGACCCCCAATGAAATGATGAGCCTCCCCACCGGCCCGAAGGAGCGCTCTGCGGAGGAGATGCAGTACGGCCGGCTCGGGGGCGGGTTCTCTAGCTACGGGAGGACCGGCCCGCCGCCGAACCGGGGTCGCGAGGAGGGGGATACCTCCTGGGGCGGCGGAGGCGGTCGGAGATCCTACGGGGGCTTCGAGGATGATCGCCGTGGTCCTCCGCTTTCTAGGGTTTCGGAATTCGACCAGCCATCTCGTGCTGATGAGGTTGATAATTGGGCAATGACGAAGAAACCTCTGCCTTCGCTTGATTCCACAAGGCAAACCAGGTATGATTCTCTTGGAGGTGGCTCTAGGGCTGATGATGTTGATAATTGGGCAGTGGGGAAGAAGCCGCAACCACCACCTCCTTCAAGATCCTTCGGCTCGGGGTTCCGTGATTCTGGGATGGAGCCTGACCGAAGCTGGAACAGAGGTGGAGGAGGCGGTGGGTTTAACACAGAGCGCCCCAAATTGGTGTTGGATCCGCCTAAGGGTGATTCGGTGGGAAATGAAGTGGTGAAATCTACTAGGGCAAGTCCGTTTGGAGCAGCCCGGCCAAGAGAGGAAGTCTTGGCCGAGAAGGGTTTAGATTACAGGAAGCTGGAATCAGACATTGAGGCTAAGAAGACAAGCAGACCCACAAGTGCGCAGTCAAGCAGGCCATCGAGTGCGCAGTCGAGCCATTCTGAGAGTCGGGGACTGCAGGGTATTGAGAATGTGGTCAAGCCAAGGCCCAAAGTTAATCCATTTGGAGAAGCCAAACCTAGGGAAGTGTTGCTAGAGGAGAAAGGGATGGACTGGCGCAAAATTGATTTTGAGTTGGAGCATCGCCGCGTTGATAGGTTTGTCCATCCAATCCTAATTATCCGATGCAATATCGTCTCTGAATGCTTGTGAAAATGCAATTGGCTAGTAGTGTCGTTTACTAAAAAGTCTTTCTGTCTGGAATTCTTGACTGCAAATCATGGTTTGCGTCCTTTGTTAATTGATGACTCCATAGTGGAGGTACCATGAGGTGCATCAGACTAGTGGGTGTGATTGGTGATTTACTGTTCATCTGTACCTTCCACATCCGATGCTTTAAGTGGACGGCATTGGGTTGGTCTTGAGTCTTCTGACGGTGCTTGAGAATTTTTGTGACATGTGGTGGACATAATACTGTCCTGATAGCATGAATCTGTGAAGAGGAAAATCCTTAAAGGTGGTCGTACTTTCTATCATGATTTAAAGATGGAAAAATAATGTAGAAGCGTACCTAGATAGTGCCTTGGAAAAGCTATTAAATTTAAAGCACTCTGCTACATGCAAATTGGTTGCATGATTTCGTTGTTTTCTGCCTCATCACTTCATTACCATTTCATTAAACATTACTTGAACTGTGATTTGATTGAGTGGAAGTGGACAAGATTGGTCCATCTCCTGCAAGAGACCTCGTGAGAACTAATCCATTGAGTTCTCTTTTAATAAGGCAGCAATGTTTGATTGTATTCAGGTAAGAATGTCATTCACTAAAGAAAACAATGCTGTTTGACAAGCCAATTATGTGAGAATTCAAGGAAAGAGTTATTTTGCAGGTAGTTGTGATAATGTTTCATTGACATGTGTGTATTTGGAATATAACATTCCCTTCTGGAAAACGTTTGTGCATTATTCTCTCGTTGATCTCTTGATCTTGAGTCCTTTTTGCACTGTTTTGCTTTTCAAGTAGTTATGTTGCTAAATGATGATTCCGATGAGCACCAAATTCTGTCAGAGTGTCATGTTTATTGGAAGATTTCTGTGGGTCAGTCCATCTTTTGTTGGTTGACCAGAAAATAATGGGGAGAGAAGAGGGTCTTTTAGCTTCCCAAGGTGCTTTAATTAATGCAAAATATTTTAAAATGTCCTTACTTGCAACCGTCATGAAGTCTATGCCTGGATAGGCAGATGCACCTTTTATTTTTGGACTGTTCAATGTTAAGGATGAGAGAACAACTTGTGCATTTTCCCTGTCCTTTACCTACGTTGTTTGTTTGTTGCTTTACTGTAGCAATAGAGATTTCTCTACTTTGTAGATACAGTGATTGATAGTACTGAAAGAAAAGCAAAGTTGAGGCAGTCATTGTTTTGATTTTTAGGGAGTGCTATTGTAGCCTTTCTGGTTCTCTTATGTGCAAAAACTAGCTCCATTCATATAATGAAAGCTAGAGTATTGTCATGCATTGCGAGCAGCTAAACTAATGAGACATTTTTATCCAAAAGTCCTAATATTTGGTGAATATGCCGGATTGTATCAATGTAGTTTGGGTTATGATAATGTTCTGCCATAAGGTCTTTAATGTGCCTACCCTAAACTTCCTTTAACTTATGCTCTCCTCTAGTGGGGAAGATATTTCGTTGGTACTTTGGTTGTCTTCCTCCTTTGGGAAATGAAACCATGTGAGGAGCCTGTTTTTGTGAAGTGAGCAATTTTCTTGTGGGCAATAATTTAAGGCTTCTTAACAATCTTAGATTCTTGGTAATAGTTTGGTTGCTCTTATACATGCTTTTTAGTTGTAGTATTAGTGCCCTTCCAAGGCCATGCTGATTCTTTTAATTACTGGTTCTGATCCCTTTTCTTAAAGTTTATGCAAATGGATATCCTTGGCATCTAATTCAAGTAAAGTTTTCAGGCCTCCGACAGAGCAGGAAAAGATGCTGAAGGAGGAGATAGAAAACATGAAAGAAATGGAGAAGGAACTTGCTCATAAAGGAAACAATGAACATTCCCAAGGATCTGAAGGAGACCAACCCAGTTTGAGTGATGCAATATCTCTGAAGGAAAAGGAACTGGAAACTTTGACCCGTGATTTGGATGATAAAGTTCGATTTGGGCAGAAATCTGTTGAGAGGCCTGGTTCTGGGTATGGTAGGTCCGGTAGCTTTTCTGATAGGCCACCTTCACGGTCTGGGTCAATTGATGAGTCTCGTAGTGTGGATTACAATGGTCGTCCTTCATCCCGAGGCATGGGAGATGCATGGTCCAGGTCTGGGAACGACAGAAGACCATTTCAAGGTGGCAGGGATAGAGGATTTTTGGCCAGTAGAGATTCCGACAGGTAAAAGATGCATCTTGCGGTCACTTATGCTCATCTTTTACTATCTAGGAAATTTGTAAATAGTACTGTGTCTTTCTCTGGAAACTCCCTTGACATCAAGCTTCAAAATTTTAAGTCTTGATTAATGCGATGGAAATAGATTGGCAATTTCCTATAAATTATGTACTTGTATTTGACAAAGTTGGGTACTTTAGAGAGTTGATCTGATTTGAAGTGTTCAGCTTTAATGTGATTTCAATGTTAATGTGATAAAATATAAGGTAATGTCAAACAAATTTAAATTGCTGTACAGTTTTTTGGGCTTGACCCTCCATGATGTAATCCAAGTTTGATTTGTTATGCTTTGGTGGATTCACCGATGATGGGAGTGTTACTTTGAGCTTATCTTCTCTTTCTTCAAGTGATTGTTTGCTATGCCTTGTCTGAAATGATGCATGAAATAGCGTTTGAAACTTAATCTACGTAATTTAATGTGCTAAAGATACACGGGATTTTTATTTGAGCTGTTGCTCTTTATGCCATGTAGATTCTTGAGAATGCTATGTCTGTTCATCTAGCTTGGTATAAGAAGTCAAGAAAAATGTGACATGCTTGTAACCTGATGCTCTTACGTGCCAGGTCAAGCTCAAGGGAGAGATGGTGAACAGCTGTTGGACTTCCTGGGTTTCTCAACTTTTGACAACTCGAAGCAGATACTGTTTTGCTTCTTTGCTTTTTTCGCATTGATATCTGTCTTTTTATAACTTTTGTCTGGTTGGCAGAACAGGAATTGTTTAATGCTGCGGGAGACAGATGCATTTTTTGGATTCTAATTCTCATTTTTGCCTGTGTTGGGGACACTGCAAGTCTGTGGAAGTCTTATTATGTGACCAATTTTTATACAGTAGTCTGATTGTAGCTTGCCGAGGGACTGGCAATTTATATATGATGATCCTTTCATCACGAAACGTTTCCTTTTCATGTTTTGAAATTCGGGCTTTGGGGTGCAGCTCCTGTCAAGCTGTCACTCTCACAGGAGATAATAGAACTTTGGTGTTGTGAAGAATATATTCGAATTTGGATATAGTTATTCGATCAGACAGGGAAGGATTTCGCCAAACCTGTACTACTTTTGTTGTATATGTATATGACTTAGCAATCGGGCATGGTTGAAGAGTCTCTGAATGGAATACGCAAATGCTAGCGGAATCAGGGGAGTTTACTGTCCTCCTGATTTTGGGAAAGGATGAAATGACAATTCTTGTTGTGTATGACTTCACAAATTTTGGGTTCAATCATAGGGCGGGAGATAGGAAACTCTTTACCAATTCCAGTTTTCATGTTCCATGTCCAACGTAAACCATCACCGGACGACCCCTTTGTCGGTCTATTCATGGAGAATGCTGAGTCACATCAATCGGGCGAAATGGTCGCCTGAAATTTAAGGCAACGCCCACAGTAAAGTAGCAGTAAAGAAATAGATGCCGTACGCACAACGTCAGACCTGAAAGACGGAGGACTTTTGCCCTTGAAAACAAAGCTACGGTAGGCAGTTTGAGTCCCATCTCGTTTCTGGGCGTGTCCAAAGATTTCAACTCGTCAGTGGTGATAATGGCCGAAAGGGTCATAAATATTGCAGATGTCCTTCTTCTGATAAAAACAACCGGGGAAACGGGGACACAGGCAAGCAATTTTAATCAAAATTCAGAAGAAGGAAAGCAGGCAAAATGAACAAAAAAAGAGAAGGAAGAAGATCGACTCCACTGGGGATCGAACCCAGAATCTCTGGTTCCGTAGACCAGCGCCTTATCCATTGGGCCATGGAGTCTTGGTTTCAGCCCATGGCGGTGCTTCTAAGACTAAGACAATAAAAAAAACTAGATCTCAAGTCAGACGACAACTTCTTCAGATATTGCCTAAACTGATCACTTCCTCGGGCAGGTTCTTAGGTTTAGACGGGCCATTCCATAACCGTGCAAGGAAAAGGGAACAATCAAGACTTTTCGAAGCCCCAAAAGTGGGGGACTCTGGATAAAAAGTCCGAAACGCCAACGCAATGGCAGGAAATGAAAGAGGGGGATGCCTGAGACTGAGAGGAACCAATCTCGGGAACCATCATCATCTGTTCGGATCTGCACGCCTTCCGTCATCCCGTGGATGGGCGACAAAGCTGATGACAAACTCGCCAGAAATGGAATTATGTCATCTAGCACCGGTTTTCTCGAACACGACGAAAGATTGATTGCTCTCGGTGGTTGTCGATGACTCGAGATACGATTTTCTTAATTTCGAACGATCTTGTCGGCGCTGCTTCCCAAGTAACTGCGGTGTAATTAGTCATTAATTCGATTGATCGTACAGAAAAAAATGTCTCGCTAGTTTATCCTGAAATGGGATCTCTAGGGTTAGAAGAAAACGAACGGAACACGACATCAACAAATTGAACAGTAACCAGGTTGGAGTGAAAGTCGAGCATCATCGGAAGACAATGACCAGAATGCATCGTGGAGCACCATGCCACGGCCTCAAGCGGTCCATACGCACTGATATTCAAACGTTAGTGGTTGGCCTCTCATCATTGGCATATACTGAAACAGAGATGCCGTCCTTGGGGGAATCTATCTATGCATCCAACGCCCAGATCGTCCCCATGACTCGGTATATAAACTAGCAAATGTTGGAATTCATCTTAAAACCTTATGTCTTTAAAGAGTAATCTATTTCGACTTTATGAATCGTTCGACTTTCGATCCTCTTGGAAACATTCTATCATGCTATATTCAATCATAAACGGTTTGGCAGCCTTTGAAATAACAAAAAAAAAATTCTGTGATCTCGAATTGCCAGAAAAACATGCTATCCACGGGGACATGCCAAAAATGAGCTGATCTTCATAGATAGTCTTGCCCCCTCTTTAGCCAAAGAAAATAATGCTCGAGGCGGGTACCTCTTTGGCCCCGGTTTTGATCACTATATTAAGCTTGCATCTATCTATGATGAAATTATATCCGCTTGTAATTTGCGCTATCCTATCATTCCTTACAAGATAAGATACTTGTCAAGATGATACGGATAATGAAGACACATCATCTATAAAACATAATCCCACCCCCATACAGTGAAAGATTTCAATAAGAGTAGAATCCCCTTCTAATCGAATCGCAACCATATCCTTGCCGATTGCCACATTCAATCTTCCCCCAAATCAAAAAACTTACCAAAGTTAGAACAAGCCAAAACAATCACCAAAAAGTTATCCACAGAAGTTACCCACCACAGCAAGCTCCACCACAAGTCCTTATCCTAATGAAAGCCACGTTTAAATCTGTCCAAAGCGATGCAGTCATTGCCATGAAAGTGACAAAAAGAGCAGGCACGTGAACCATTGATTATATAAAGCGCTGGCCTTTTCAAGTCTCGTTCCAATTCAAACGCCACGCTCCTTCACTTTTGCACTCCTCCCCACTTTGAGAAAATCAGCAGTTTTTCTTCTTCTTCTTTCTCTCTTCTTTCTCGGTTCAGGTCTCGCTCGGTCTCGCCATGGAGGCCAAACGTCCGTTCGGCTTCTTTACCGTCTTGGTACTGTCTAGTATGGTTGGGAGTGCGACGTCGGCTCGTGCCTCGTGCGATTTCCCTGCTATATTCAACTTCGGAGACTCGAACTCCGACACTGGTGGCCTCTCGGCAGTGTTCGGCCAGGCGCCACCGCCTCACGGGGAGACTTACTTCCGCAGCCCTGCCGGGCGGTACGCCGATGGCCGCCTCGTGGTCGACTTCATAGGTACCGATCTACACTAACTCTCTCGTGATATTCTTCTCTTTTGTTTTGCTCTGCTCAAGATCAGGCTGCTTCCAGGACGGACAAACCTTTCTTTAAGAAATCAAGTGTACACGTTTATAACAATAAGAAAAACAAGAAAACATCATGATAGTACAGATTGGTTCCTCATCTGACATTATTGGTAGAATGATTAAGATTCAAAGATGGGTCGGTGAGATTTAAATATTTGTTCTTTTCGCTGCACGTGATTGCTTTATGACTACACCAAATGAAGGCATGAAGTCCGGTTTTTCGCGTAGAACAGGCCATATCATAAATAGAGCATAGCCAAAAACAACTCAGCAGAAAGCGACGTGGGTAGTATAGAAGAACCGATCGAGTGCTCATGGGAACAAGGCTAATGAGCACACGAGCATGTGCGAGCAAAGTAGATGCACTAAATCATCCACCGACGAATCTTCTTGTTGCGACGCGAACCCGAAGTTTCCGTAGGCCCCCATGGCCACAGAAAGTGACTTGCAGACATTGATGTTATTGGCGTGATCAGAGCACTTCAATGGTGGGTGGGCCTGAGGACATTATTGGCATAGAATTTGAACTAGTACTTTTTCTTCCTTAAAGTTTTTGGACAGGATAAAGGATTTTTTTTTTGGGGGGGCGACATAGATTAACGATTCATATGGGGTCCTCAATCACCTAACTTAAAATGTGTTGATTCAGCATTGAATTGATTTCTACAGAAGAAGGAATGAATAGTGTCTGTGTGTTTTTTTTTCAGCTCAAAGCTTCGGATTGCCCTATTTGAGTGCGTATTTGGACGCGGTTGGGTCGAACTTCAGTTATGGAGCCAACTTTGCGACTGCCGGTTCAACCATTAGGCCCCAGAACAGGACCCTCCGTCAGTCGGGGTTCAGTCCCATCTCTCTGGACGTTCAGTTCAATGAATTTTACGAGTTCCGCCGCCGATCTCAAGTTGCCCGTGGCCGAGGTATAAGCATCTTAATCTCAGGGAATTTCATGTCCTATAACAGGACCGAATCATCTGAATAAGAGTCCAGTGGCTCGCAACTAGCGTCATGTTAGATGATGCATCAGCATTTTTTCACTTCGAAATGATCTTGTCACTGAGTTTTGTTTTCCTGAGCACATAAGGTGGGGTCTATGAGAAGCTGTTGCCCAAGGAAGAAGTTTTCTCTCGGGCGCTGTACACATTCGACATCGGCCAGAACGACCTCACGTCCGGTTACTTCCAGAACATGTCGACGAGCGAAGTAAAAGCATACATACCCGACGTGCTTCTACAATTCAAGAACATTGTCACGGTCAGTCTACTAGATATGACCTTGCGATCCATTTGAGTGCGAATTCTCTCTTTACTGAATGTAACCCGCGCTGTGCAGTACATATACGGCGAAGGAGGGAGGTACTTTTGGATACACAACACGGGGCCAGTCGGTTGCCTCCCGTACGTGATGGCGCGGATCCCGATCCTGGTGTCGCAAGTCGACCGCGCGGGCTGTGCGTCCCCATTCAACGGAGTGGCTCGGGCTTTCAACCGCGGGTTGAAGACAGTCGTGACCCAATTGAGGAAGGAACTGCCGTTAGCCGCCATCACCTACGTGGACGTCTACGCAGTCAAGTACGCCCTGACTAGCCAGCCCAAGAAGTACGGTAAGCATCGAGTAACCCGTAAAGCATCTGGGATCGACCGATTCCGAACAACGGTTAACGTCTGTGGTAAAAATGAATGCAGGGTTCAAGCAACCGTTGAGAGCGTGCTGCGGCCACGGAGGGAAGTACAACTACAACATCCACCTGGGCTGCGGCGCGACGATCAAGAAGGGTGGGAAGGAGGTGCTGGTGGGGAAATCCTGCGAAGACCCATCAGTCCATGTGAACTGGGATGGTGTCCATTACACCGAAGCAGCCAACAAGCAGATCTTTGATCACATCGTGGGCGGTTCGTTTTCAGACCCGCCCGTTCCACTGAACGAGGCTTGTCACAGGCTTCCCTCGCACTGAGTCATCACCCTCACGAATCGAGTTCGCCTTGCTAGATTCTTATTGGTCGCCCTTTCGATCCTGTGTCTTAGCTGCTTAGTTTGCGAATTTGAATAGGCATCGGATTTTGCTCTCTCTATCTTTCTTTTCTGTCAATTCTCTTGAAGACAGAAGGGATGAAATGAAAGTTCACTAGAGACTTGATTGAATAATGTGAGGATCAACGGCAACAAAATGACCAAATCTAGCACAATTTGGAACTGAACATTCCGAGACAATGGCAGAGTTTAGTATGAGTTAGGAACTAGGAAGCACACAAATCAAAAGTTTTCCGGAGCACATTAGACGCTTCATCACACCTTGTCATGACAAGGAAAGTTGCTGCAACTACGTTAGACATTGCTAAAAAAATTTCGCCGAAACTCTGCCGGTAAGCAACTTGATAAGAGATCTTGAAATGCAAATGTTGCTCGCATATGTCTAAGCTTAAGATTACTTAGTCCATAGAAGTGATCTAATATCTGGTGCAAATGGCCTTGGTGTATTGATGAGAAATCTCTTTGACTCTCTCAAACCACTCTATCCGGAGAGGAGAAACATACCAGAAACAAGATCTGATGAGATTCTACCATGGAGTAAATATCTCCAAATTTCCAACAAATTTTCATAAAAATGCAAAAAGAAAAAACTACCCATTTCTGATCTCATCCAAACAAACAACTTCAATGATCATATCTCAACCGGTGCTCCGTCGGTTTTGGACTTGTTATCACCTATAAAGGCGTCACCTTTCATGAGGTTTCACGCTCACTCGCTTCGAGTGTCTCTCTACGAAAATGGATTCCAAGTGTTTTTCCTGCTTCTTCACGGCCCTGTTGCTGTGTCTGTTGGCGGGCATGGCTCGAGCATCCTGTGACTTCCCAGCGGTGTTTAACTTTGGGGACTCGAACTCCGACACCGGTGGCCTGTCGGCAGTGTTTGGGCAGGCCCCATGGCCCGAAGGCGAGACCTACTTCCGTAGCCCTGCTGGGAGGTACACCGATGGCCGCGTCGTGGTAGACTTCATAGGTAACGCTTCAAAACTTTTTTTACTGATAATGAGCTCCATTGCTCGCAGATTCTGCTACTATACGTCTGTTCTGTTTCTGGTGACGTTGAACACCAAATACTGCAGCTTTAAACGTCTAAACAAAGACATGTCATCTGTCGTTAGCTCATGATATCGTTGTCCAGGATGCTGAAATTTCTAAGGACACTTATGCATGTAAATACCCTCGCAATGTCGCTGTAATAGCTCCGGTTTGCATCTTTATCATAAGTCATTGATCATACTTTGAAGCAGCATCTAGATTCTAGCCGACTCTGAGATTCATATCAGCTTAATTGGCCGATCCAGTAATGCTCGATATACCGAGACTTGACTTACTGTAGGATGTTTGTGTCTTTTACAGCTGAGAGCTTGGGGTTACCATATCTGAGCGCGTACCTCGACTCGGTGGGCTCGAACTTCAGCCACGGGGCCAACTTTGCGACCGCAGGTTCCACCATCCGGCCCCAGAACACGACCCTTCAACAGTCGGGGTTCAGCCCCATCTCTCTCGACGTTCAGTACAACGAGTTCTATGAGTTCCGTAACCGAACTCCAGTGGCTCGTCAGAAAGGTACAATCATTCATCCGTTAGTTCTTGTTCGTCCTGGTACTTATGTCGTCGCCCTTTTAGCATTCATAACTGGCACTTCGCCGGATGCATTCATTCATAATCGTGTAAATGAGTCTTTCTGAATATAGGAGAGGTCTTTGAGAAGCTGTTGCCCAAGGAAGAGGTTTTCTCTAAGGCTCTTTATACCTTCGATATCGGCCAGAATGACCTCACAGCCGGGTACTTCATGAACATGTCCACCTCGGAAGTGCAAGCATACATTCCCGACGTCCTAGGGCAGTTCAAGAACATCGTCTCGGTTAGTACCTGAACCAGAAACGCTTCCCGTCCCTTGATTCGTGTAGGTGGACATACGACATGGTTGTGATTTTCCTCTTCCTGATCAAAACTATGCCTGGTGTGTGCAGTACGTATACAGCCAAGGCGGCAGGTTCTTTTGGATACACAACACGGGCCCGGTCGGTTGCCTCCCGTACGTGATGGAGCGGGTACCGATCCTGGAGTCGCAAGTGGACCCCGTCGGCTGCGCGTCCCCTTTCAACGAAGTGGCTCAGGATTTCAACCGCGGGCTGAAGGAGGTCGTGATGCAGCTGAGGCAGGAGTTGCCCCTGGCCGCGATCACTTATGTCGATGTCTACTCGGTGAAATACTCCCTGATTAGCCAGCCCGATAGATACGGTCAGTGTGCTTCCTTCGTGTTTTCGAAAGATCTAATCTGCCGTAGTGACGTGGTATCAGATCAGACTACAAGAACCTAGGATGAAACTGTCTCCTGCGAATTACATATGCAGGGTTCAAGCATCCGCTGAGGACTTGCTGCGGCCACGGAGGAAGGTACAACTACGACATTCACATGGGATGCGGCGCAACGGCGGTGGTAGGTGGGGAGGAAGTGATGGTGTCGAAGTCCTGCGAGAATCCGTCACTTCATGTGAATTGGGACGGAGTGCATTTCACCGAGGCGGCCAACAGGCAGATCTTCGAACACATCAGGAGCGGCTTATTCTCCGACCCGCCTGTTCCATTGAGCTCGGCTTGCCTGAGGCTGCCTCCATCCTGAAGCAGGACACGGAGACGATCCTCTCTTGCTGAACTCGTTCTGCTGTTTCTTTTCCAGTACTGCTTTTCGGCTGTTTTCAGTTTGCGACTTCGCAGGAAATGCGAACTAGGAAATGAATTTCTGACATCGAATTCCAGCATCATCTCGAATCACGATCCTATTAGTTCATGAGAAACCATCTACGACCTTAGGACTTTGTTTCTCCTTCCACTACATACGAGCAGGGTACAAGAACCGTGCGACTCTGCGCATCATCCCTGATTCGCGGGGCACGCACGCTAATATAATCGGAGTCTCCGATCTCTCCGAGCGTACGTACGAGTCAGATACGACACGTTTGCGTATAATGCGAATATGGAATAAATTTATTACAGAAAGACTCGGACGTTTGTGGACGGCATTCGAATAATCAAACAACGGCTCGCCGCAATAAACGTTTCGAAATAATCCGTGGACTTCATATAAGTACTCTTCCTTTCGCTGACATTCCGCCCCGTGCACGCCTTCTGAACAAAATGGAAGCCAACTCGAGGGAGCCGGTCTTGCGCACGGCCGTGGCGGCGGCCGCGGTGGTCACGTTGCTGCTCTGTCGATTTCCGGCATGTTCGGCTGCCGGCGCTGTAGCGGGGGCGGCATGCGATTTCCCGTCCATCTTCAACTTTGGCGACTCGAACTCCGACACGGGCGGGCTGTCGGCGGCGTTCGGGCAGGCCCCCCCGCCGAACGGAGAGACATACTTCCACCGGCCAGCCGGGCGGTACTGCGACGGCCGGTTGCTCATCGATTTCATCGGTACGAACTTTTGACATCCACCTTGGTATGAATCTCGAGTTTTTCATGAGAGTCCCGCGTGCCGATCTTGCGTGAGCGAGTGAGAGAATTCATTACCAGATCCGAAATTTTTCTGGGAGGGATTGCTTGAGAACAGTTCAAGATGGAATCGTTCAAATTATTATTTTTAGGGTTTGAATCTTGACATTCACGGGTCCAACCTCTGCAGATTTTCAAATTCAACGTGCTGTCGATTCCAACAGATAAGATCTGTCCATACGTAATCGGGCCGATACATGCCGACAATAGACTTCAGTTTGTCAGCTTTGCCCATCTTTTCAAATTAAAGCGAATTGATAGCATAAAAGCTATTAAGGGTATTAAATTATATGTACCCTTTTTAAATCGTAAAATTCTCTTCGCTTTTAATTATTATTATTTTAAATTTTAGGAATTTAAGGTTCCTTTCAAGCAAAGCCAAGCAAAAGCTGTAAAATGCTTGCAAAGCGTCTTGAAAGTCAGTCCTTTCTGTTTTAAACTTTCGGGTTTGGTTTTACTACGATATGAATATTTTATGGCCGGATTGTTTAGGAGCTCGACCGTAGATTTTTTATTTATTTATAAATTTGTAGGAAATATTATAATCCTAATACAAGGGTAACCGGCACACTTGACAATCAAAATTTCTTAATTTACTAATTAACAAGTGCTTTCAAGATATTTGTTAGCAAAATTCTTTTTATATTCGTAATTGTATGGAGAAACTATACAAAATAATCTCTTAATGTGTCCGAATGATTTCGATTGTTGTTTTTTGTGCCGGTTGATCTCCAGATTATCCTACAGAATCATTTGATCTCCAAAAAAAAAAAAAAATGAGCCCGATAACTTCTTCTTTTTTTCCAAAAATTACTGGGTTAATCGTGATTTTGTGAACTAAATAAAGTGGTCTTTATATTCTTGTTCTTTTTATTTGTTTTGGCAGCGGAGGATTTAGGATTGCCTCACCTGAGCGCGTATTTGGACTCCGTCGGTTCAAATTTCAGCCATGGAGCCAACTTCGCCACGGCCGGATCGACGATCCGACCTCAGAACACGACCCTGTCCCAGAGCGGATACAGTCCGATCGCCTTAAATGCTCAGCTCATCGAGTTCTCCGACTTCCTCGTCAGGTCGCAATATTTCCGGTCTCAAGGTAACAATTCTTGATGCCGGACTGTATAACCTGGCAATCAAATTGCTTCTCGTCACGTTGTCATTTTCAGATGCTAATGTGGATGCTCTTGTTCTGATGTGCCGTGCCTTCTGTCAAACGAGAAGGAGGCGTGTTCGCGAGATTATTGCCACGAGAGGAGTACTTCTCCAGGGCTCTGTACACGTTCGACATCGGCCAGAACGACCTCACGGCTGGATTGAAGCAGAACATGACCATCGATCAGATAAAGGCATACATCCCTGACGTGATGACTCAGTTCTCAGATGCTGTAAAGGTGGTGCAATCAATCTAATCTAATTCTTGTCAATACTCCTATTCGATCCTAATCATTTCCGAAGTATCTTGACGAGCGAAACAAAATTTATGCGAAACAGAAAGTGTATGCCAAAGGAGGAAGGTCGTTTTGGATACACAACACCGGCCCGCTGGGGTGTCTGATCTACATCATGGACCGGTTTCATCTCAAAGCGCCGGAAGACGAACACGGCTGCTTGAGACCTTTCAATGAGGTGGCTCAGTACTTCAATACCAGGTTGAAGCAGGCAGTGGATTCGCTCAGGACAGAACTTCCTCTAGCAGCAATAACCTATGTCGATGTGTACTCTGTGAAGTACAATCTAATCACTCAAGCGCAACAGCATGGTGATTACCTCAGTACCTTCGCACCCTCTTTCAGACCTAATAATTTTTCCAGAACGGACCGTTTTATAGGTGCTCGTCGCTGTAGAATCTATCTCGTGAACTTGTAGTTTCGGCATAGATTTAGGTAGACACGAAGGGATGGAGTACAGTGGATTACTTTTGCTAAATCTGTCGGAGGTTGTCTCGATACCTCTTGGCCAGCGATGATGTTTTTTGCGAATTTGCAGGATTTCAGCAACCTTTCAAAGCCTGCTGCGGTCACGGTGGGAAGTACAACTACAACAATAGTAGGAGGTGCGGATTCAAGATTACGGTCGACGGCAAAGAGGTTGTAATCGCAAAGTCGTGCAAAGATCCATCGGTACGGATCAGCTGGGACGGAATACACTTCACGGAAGCAGCGAACCGATGGATTTTTGAGCAAATAGCCGATGGCTCATACTCAGACCCACCAGTTCGTCTGAACACGGCATGTCATAGAATGGATCACCGGGACGAATCCATGGATTGACCGCTCGGTTTCGGATGCCGGGAAGCGATTTCTTTTAGAGGTAAGGATCAAGGACTGAACTGCTTTCACGTTGCAAAGAGGAAGACTGCATTGACGAGACAAACCAGTGATTAGGACATGGATGTCCGGTTTGTGATCTACTTTTGATAGGCCACTAGCGGTCTGACTTCTTTAGCTTGTTGCTGCTTCTACTCTACAACCTCAGGACGAATGTGGTGTGCATCTTCTGAAGTTTAATAAGAGATTTTAACCAATCTTAAAAGATTTTATCTCCAGTCATTACTCGGAATGTGTTCGAGCGCTCAAAATGTCTTGGATGTCCTTTGTAATCTTGAGTTAAAGTATAGGAATCATTGGGCCATTTCTATAGGATCAATATTACTTCCGTAAAGGGAATAAAAAAGAGAAAAAAGAATGATAATGTCAATTCAGAATAATGCAAAGTAGGTGTGTAGAGATCCATCCTAGTCGTGCAGAGAATGAATATTCCATAAACTCAAAACATATATTAAATTTAATCTAGATCATCGGATTTTGTGAGACCCACGTAAGATTTACATGAAACCTATTATTTTTTATTATTTAAATGTAGTTCAATATATGTATTACATACATATAATAACTTTCCTTGCACAACCCAAAAACAAGTTTTGAATCAAACATGATCACGTGTGGAAGATGTTTTTGAGTCACAGTTCACATTCCAAGCCATCCGGTCCATTCACCTGTAAGTGCCTAAGCACAGAAGAGAAAGGCAACCTTTTCCAACCATACGGCTCATTAATTCCAACATGCTCAATCATAGTGTAATGCATGGGCCAGCCTGTCTCTTAAAAGTCAAGCCCAAGCCCAAGCCCAAGACCAAGACCAAGCCCAAGCCCAAGCCCAACTCTATTTTTCTCCCTTCTCATTTGAGCCGGTGCATTTGAAGCACGAAAGGAACAGAAGAAGCTGACGCGGCAAACGAGGAGGAGGGAAAAAGGAAAAGGATAAAAAAGGGAGAAAAAATTGTCACGTGTAGTGAATCCGGACACCTCGATTAGCCAAATCAATAACGAATCGTAACGCTAGGTATTCAAGCTGATTATTCGTCTAATCGGAGTAATTTCAAAAGTTAGGACTCAAATTTGGAGTTATGTAAATTTTTAATTACGAGATCCAATTAGTAGTCTAGGGCATTATGAAGTGGTGGGGTTTGACAAAACTCGATTTCAAAGTATGGTTTGTTTGCAATGAAATTTCGAAATTTGTGTGTAAGTTACGCATAATGGCAAAAGACAAACGTACACCATAAACGAGATTTTTCGTAACGCTTAGAAGTTGATACGTTGACGGTTGAACGTGTTTTAGTCAAATCATTCGTTAGAGTTGTATATTTCTCTTGGTTTTTAATATCGTTTTTTGATTAATTGATAAGAATGCGAGTGTATTGGCTTGAGTAATCATTGTAGGTTAGTTTTTGACTTTTCTCATGTGAATAATGCTATTTCTTCTTTGAGTTTATAAGCTTATATTTCAAAAATAAAATGGATAAGTTATGTTATGAGTTAAGAATGGCTAATCCCATTAAAAAAAAAAAACCCAAAATTTAAGTTTAGTCCCAAATCTGTCCGGAACTTTTTTTACTTTTTAAAAAACTCCAAACTTTAGGTCAAACCCTAAATCTACCCCATATTTTTTTGTTGAAAAGAAAATCATCAATTTGCTCTAGTTCTAAATTTGCCCTATTAGCCCTTTGTTTAAAAGTCACAAATAGTTGTCCCTAATTTTTATATTCTAGAACGGTTTGGATAATCATATGTTATTCCCTTGACTATGTCTTATCTCCATTTTTAATTTCTTTGTTAGCAGCCGGAATTGTCTTCTTGGTTAAATGCATTATTTTTTATTTGGACAAATTAGAACATACACGTCAATTCAAGATCAAGTCTACTTAATTCTATGAGTTTATATTCGTGGCCTTAAGTTTATTTCGATATCACAATATCAGTATCAATAAATAAATAAATTTGAATTTTGGAGACGATAATTCCTGAAAGTTTCAAATAACTAAACTAGATAATTCATTAAAACATAACTTGTTAATAATTTAGCGATAATGAGTAATTTATTACCCTTGGGAACAATTTACACGGCAATAAGAAGAACTGGGATGAAAGAACATAATATGTGCACATTCTATCAATTACACACACACAAAAAAAAAGCGTGAAAAGTCCATTGCCAAATGCAGTGGATTAAAATAAGAGGAACCGTTCCAAAAAATTTCTCAATCTAAAATAAAAGTACAAAGACTAATTAACGTATTCCAGTGATATTTCATAGGAAAACAGATTAAAACTAGAAATTCTACTAATCAGAAAGTTAAAAAGTTGGAAAATGGAGAACCTCAAGCATCAATGCATGTTGGTTCATGCACCAGGTTTGTGCTTCAAAACCATTATCATCTTTTCAGACACCTGGAGTTGCCTTCGAAAACCTTCAATTTCTATGCAATGCTCTCTCTCTAATCACAAAACCATTATCATCTTTTCAGACACCTGGAGTAGCCTTCGAAAACCTTCAATTTCTATGTAATGCTCTCTCTCTAATTCCACTGCAATCTCCTCGGAGTCTTTTGACATACCCATCTTCTGTAGATGCCAGATTATTCACTTTTCGCGACTGTTGTATCTTGAGCCCTGTCGTCTTCCGCGGGAGCCGGCCGAAGTTAAAGAGTGCATTTCTTGCCAGGCCTTTCGTTTTCGTGAATTGCTTAATTAAATTATTAGTTGAAGAAGATGAAGAGAAGTGATCTTCTAAATTCTCTCGTCATCTTCATAGCAATTTCGTGGAAGAAGACTTTGGTTGGAAGACTGGAAATTTAACAAGAAAAAAAGACAATGAAGTCGGACACTGGGTTCTGTTACTGGTATATAACTACTCATCCTCTCACTGACATACCGCGGGCTCGCACTCACTCAACAAATGGAGGGTCGCTTAAAAGAGCTATCCTCGGGCCTCCAAATAGCTGTGGCGGCGGCTGCATTTCTGCTCTGTCGATTTCCAGCGTGTTTGGCTGCTGCTGCAGTGGCAACTTTCCGGCAACCTTCAACTTTGGAAGCTCGAACTCCGACACAGGCGAGGTTTTCAGCGGTGCTTGGGCAGGTCCCACCACCGAAGAGGGAGACGTATTTCCACAGGCCATCGGGGAGGTACTACGACGGCCGCTTGCTCATTGATTTTATAGGTACCAACTTTCTTCAGTTCTCAGATGACCATGTCAATGTTAGTTTCTGTCCGCAAGATCCGAATTTTCTCGAGGGATTGTTTAGGAAGAAGTTATATGCTCTTTGTCGAATTCATTTAGGACTTTGAAAGAGGAGAATAATGCAGCATACACGACTCATAATTGCATGATCAACTTTAGCAGATTTTCAAATTTTTAGGCTCTGTCGACTGCATAATTTCACATGTGAATGAGATCTCCATAGACATATTTAACCGAAACTAAAGCTTTTAGATTTGCCAGTAGACTCGAAACTTTAGGTATATTCTCACAGGGTAATCTTGGGCAATTATCAGAATACTTATATTGCAGTGGAAGATTTGAGATTGCCTCATCTGAGTGCACATTTGGACTCTGTTGGTTCAAGCTTCAGTCATGGAGCCAATTTCACCATGGCCGGATCATCAATCAGACCGCAGACTGTGAATCAAGGCAGATATATTCCAATTTCACTAAACGTTCAGCTCGTCCAGTTCTCCGACTTTCTCCTGATCACAAATATTTCAGTCAGGTATGGTAGTAGTAAATTTTCCAGGCAACTCAGAAACAAATGCCCCATTTTCGTGAAAACAAGGTTGACAATCGAGAAAGGAATCGCCATTTAGTTTGGGTTAGTTGATGTCAACAACTGTGGCAAACTAAACTTATTAGACCAAGTCCAATGAAGATGCAGTGAAGCAAAACATTAGGTTGCATCCACTATTGGAAAACAGACATGTCTGTTATCTCAGTCTGTATGTCTCATTCTTCCCTTCTGTTAATACCTATACGTACAAATAACCCTCTTGACTGCTCACTCGCAATGCACTTCGAAATTCAAAACAATAATGACTTACCCTGCGATCTTCACATTCGAGGTTCGACTTCAAGTTGCCAAAGACTTTGCTAACTTGATCTTACAAAACTTGCTATTGGCAACAGATGATATATTTTAACATGCCAAATCAGTCCAAGCTATCTGCCTTACCATATGAGTTGTAATCTGGCAATTTAATCTGTTTCTCATCACTACTGTCGTTTCCATCTGCTAATGTTGATGTGATGATGTTCCAATCCCATGCCTTTGTTAACAAAAGGACGCGTATTCACGAGATTATTGCCACAAGAAGAGTACTTCTCTAGGGCTTTGTACACATTCGACATTGGCCAAAACAATCTCACCTCTGGATTGAAGCAGAACAGGACCATTGATCAGATAAAGGCGTACATTCCTGATGCGATGACTCAGTTCTCAGATAACATAAAGGTGCTAGTTTTTTGTTGGCTTTCCATATTTGATGTGAACTCATCCTGAAACACTTTGGATGAAAATTCACGTGCAACAGAAAGTATATGCTCGAGGAAGGTCATTCTGGATACACAACACAGGCCCATTGGGGTGCTCAATCTTCATCATGGACCAGTATCATCTCGAAGCTCAGGAGGATGAACATGGTTGCTTGAGACCTTTCAATGAGTTGGCTCAGTACTTCAACACCTGATTGAAGCAGACAATGGATTCACTCAGGACAGAGCTTCCTCTGGCGGCAATAACATATGTTGATGTGTACTCTGTGAAGTATAATCTCATCACTCAAGCACATAAACATGGTAATTAACTTAAAAACCTTCTCATCTTTTCTCCATCACAATAACTTTTCTGGAACAGGTCATTTCATAGGTGCATCACTTGAATCTTATGAACTTTGTGTTGGCATATATTTAGGTAAAGAAAAGATAAAAAGTAATGGATTACCATGGCTTTCTTCCACGAAATCATCAGAAGTCAAATTTTAATAACCCTTGACCTGTGATGGTGGTTTTTGCTAATTTGCAGGATTTCGGCAACCTTTTATAGCCTGCTGTGGTCATGGTGGGAAGTACAACTTCAACAATAGTAGGAGATGTGGATTCAAAACTACAGTTGAAGGAAAAGAGATTTTAATAGCGAAGTCATGCAAAGATCCATCGGTCCAGGTCAGTTGGGATGGAGTACATTTCACAGAAGCAGCTAACAGAAAAATATTTGAGCAAATAGTTGATGGCTCATACTCAGACCCACCGATTCCTCTGAGCATGGCTTGTCAAAAAATGGATCACTGAGACAAATTTATCCTCCGAAAACTTACATTTTTTTTTGAATGCGGGGAAGCAGTTTCTTTTCAAGAAGTGAACTCCCTTCACATAGCTAAGACGAGATGCACTCTTTTCCTTGTTCTCTTGCCTCATGGTGATCAAAGTCACAGTATTCCATATTTTTATGTATAATAAAATATTCAAGGTCATTAATCTACAACATTGTGGGAAACTCTCCTGCAACATTCTACGGTCAATAGATTGGAGCAAATATAAGTAGGACAAACTTAGCTAAGCATCTCAATTTTTAGAGCTGTACTAACCATTTGGACCAGAAAAAAAAGGGGGAATTATGTAGTCTGTACAATTCCCAAAAAGGAGCATCCAGATATTTGCGACAGAAGAAAAACTCACAGTGACCAAAATGGCTATATTACCTTGTCGGGTCTGAATTGACTCAAATCTATGACCATCACAGTGACATCATCCAGACTACCCCTACTAATAGCAAGATTTGCAAGCTCCTTACAAGTAGCTACGAGACCAACAGAAGAGAGTCCCTTGTTACAGTCACCATTGTTCTCTTGACTAATTAGGCATTCAGTTTTCGTGTTTATTCTCTTAAGCAGGGATACTCTTCTTGATTTCAATGGTGGGCTGTCAATCTCGCCGATAAACTCATTTTCACTCTCTTTCCAGCTTTCAAGAGGTCTTCTGTGGCTTGGCGATTGCTTAATTTTCTTCTGTTGCTTGAGCAGTGAGATCCTCCGCAGTTTTGATGAGGGGCTCACATTAACACATCCGTACTCATCCATTTCGTTCTTGTGAAGATCCATTTCCTGGAGGGTGCACGAACGTTTTATGATGTTGACAGCTTCCTGGTTGCCAACCTAATGCAAAAGGTAGTTAATGAGAAACTCAATAAAACAATCAAATAAAAAATCACAAAATGCACTATTAAACAGTAAACTAAAGCAGTGCATTGCTCATTTTCTTATGCTCACCTCTTCCCACAATCCATCGGATGCCAAGACTAGAAATTCCATATCTGCAGTCAAACGAAGAACCCTTGTATCAGGTTCAGCCATTACCCACTGCTTCAAGTGAGCATCGCCAATGCTTCTTGAAACAGAGAGTACCCCATGCACCCTCCAGGACCCTCTGTGCATCTCCACAAATCCTCCCTAAATCACAAGATGAGAGATTTCCCCCATTGGGATCAGTAAAAATAAAAATAAAAAATTGAGAAAATTTTAACCTTCAGGAGTTTGATTGGAGAGTAAAGCATACCATATCCTCTATTCTTTGCTTTTCATCCTCTTTATCTGCTCTGTGATCCTTCGTGAGAGCTTCAGCCACCCCTCCTCTGCAGAGAACAGCCCTGCAATCTCCCAAGTTTGAAATAGTAATTTCTTGGCCTTGTATTAAGGCTGTGACGCAGCAGGCACCACTGCTTAAACCCTGCAAAAAGTTATTAATGGGCTGATAAGGTACTGCATTTGAAAGGAGTATGAAAATAGAACAAGAGATGTATCGATTAGTCATTGAATGTGTTGAAGTTGTGTGTATGAAAAGACAACAAGAGAGTTCTAAAGAAGTATTTCTGAATAGTTGTAGTTATAATAAATAACATGTAAATTGGTTTTTAGACAACTAATCGATACATCTCTTGGGAATAGGTACCTTATTCCCAATCATCACCACTCTTCATGTCAAGAATAACTTTTTCATTACTATTGATAACCTCCTTTTAGGATGAAGAGTCACCTTTTTTCATTACCAAGAATACATCTTCTATAATCAAGAGTCACGTCTTCTCTTAACCAAGAGACACCTCTTTTATGATAACAAACTATTTCAACAATCTCCCCTACCAAGTTGCACGTAACAAATTGAAGCAACCACCTTTATGAAATGCACTTCAGTTGTATCACCGGTTCTCCCAAATGGATTGAGGCATAGAAGCAAAACCAGAAGATAAAGCACTCAAGTTCTCGAGAAACTCATGGAAGCCGAACCATCTCTCGTGGACGAGAACTAGATAGATCTGAAGAAGCTAAATGTTCTCATTTGCAGTATCATCATCTACTCCACAATTCACTACTCATCAAATTCAGACTTCATTAAACAAGCTAATGTCCACCGCTGGACTGAACAGGTCAGAGCTGAGGAATTTGTTCTCATGATGCAAGAAACTGCCTAAACTAAACCATTCCAGTACATAGCTCAAAAATTACCTGTGTCATAAATTCTTGGTCTGTTTTTAAGTACCCAGCTTTAATAGCTGCTTCTTTATCTGAATTCGTCTCGGCATTCACCATCATTTCAAGGATGTTCTCGTGCAAGTGCTCCGCAACATACTCTGCAGCCTTTCTACCCCCGTGCCCGTCATACACACCGAAGAAACCCTGCATAAATTTTTTCGCAGAAACCGAAAAAAGGGTAAAAACTGAAACTTCAGGAGAAATACTTTCATTAACCTCACTGAAAAAGTCCTTACTTTACTTGGGTTCCCATCTAAGGAAGAGGCGATCTTGTAAGCGTCCTCCATGAGCTTCTTCTTGCCTTTGAACGACGCGACCGCGACTCCGGGCTCGCCGAAGCAGACGGCGTCGTCTCGGCAAGCGAGGTCCCGGGACCTGAGCTGGTCGGGTCGGAGCTCTCCCAGGACGTTGGGGATCTCCAGCTTCGCGGGTCTCTTCCGCTTGGCGGAGGAAGAGGAGAGAGCGAGGACGCCGGTTGAAGATGAAGATGAAGATGAAGATGAAGACGGGTCGCTCGCCATTGTGACTTTCGGAGAGACGCTGTGAAGGCGTGAGGGAGGTTCAACGGCTAGAACAGAGTGAGGAAAGGGAAGCAGATGCAACGCAGAGAGAGAGAGAGAGAGAGATGACTACGACATGCGAGAGCCGTTGGGAGCTTGGAATTAGCGGTCAACAAAGCTTTGAACAGGCTTTTGGGCTTGGGCCTTGGCCACTCACTGGAGGGAATATTTATAAAATTCAAGCAGATCCAGATCCAGAGAGAGAGAGAGAGAGAGAGAGAGAGAGAGAGAGCCTTGTTCTAAGCACTGGATATGTCTGTTTGGTGGTTTACAATAGAAGGAAACTCATCAGTTTTCCATCATCAAAATTCTAGAAAGTTGGAAAATAATTTCTCGAAAATAGTTTTCCCTCTAACAATGGTGATTTTAGGAAAAATGGTTTCCTTCTTATTAAAAGATGAAGTTGTTTTTTCCCCTATTCAAACTTGTTATTTAAATTCATTAATGATATTTTCTGTTATTCAAAAAAATGAAAAGTTGGAAAGTTGGAAAGTTTGAAAGTTTGAAGAGTTTCGAATTTAAAAAAGTAAAAATGCATGAGTTACATAATTTAGATCAAGCAAACAAACAAAAGCCAATTTTGAGACACTCTTGTATAAATTTGACTTAAATTAATAGGCCTTTAGTTTTTCTAAAGGACTCCATTAATAAATTTCAAAGCACTAGTTATACACTATACAAGAATAGCCAATGTAATGAAAATTGTACATTTTTTTAAAGTAACTACTTGACAGATGTTCCAGAGATATGTCTTAATAATATTTTTTTAAAGGTGCATTTTTTTTATCAACCGGAAAAGAAAACTTTGCAATTTTCAATGATCGTCCTCGCACTTTATGAAATCAATATTTTGAAAAGGATTTTGCTATAAAAAATTAAATACAAAAATATTATAATTTTCAACATATCGACTATTCTTGTGAATTTGCACCATCAATACTAGTATCCAAGAGACTTGTGAACCTTATTGACTACAAGCAAAACGAGAAAAACATCATATATTCTTTATTTAGTTAATTGATGACTGTCTAGATAGCTGTTACTAAGTAATTCAAAAGGAAAATTTAATTATTTCTATATATGTATGTATATTATATTGTTGGAGGGGTGGGGGGGATGCTTGTCGTGCCCTATCTCCCTCATTGATTGCAAGAAATGCAAGGTCCACTGTTGGTAGGTGCAAATTCACTTGGAAAAAATAAACGAACTCCATGGTTGGGCTTGTGGAACCCGCCCCATGCCGGCCTTAAAAAGGGAAATAAGTGGGGAAAAGGAAGGCCATTGGATGGGAATATATGCACATTAGGATCGCAAATTGCACACCACTCTTTTATAGGCCAGGACCAATCCCTATGGTTGGGATTGCGGTTGATTTGACCACGGTTAGACAGGATTGGAGATGCTCTTGGGAACTCAAATTGACCCAAAAATAAATATGTATGTATAAATACATAAATGAATAATGTAAACTCAAATAGACCCAAAAATAAATGTGTGTGTATATATATACATATGTATAAATGCATAAATGAATAATGTAAATTCAAAATCGAATTTGGAAGCCGAGCTCAAAGGAAAATACTTGCTATAGGAAAAAAAAATAACATTTTAACTATTACATTGACACTTTCGATCCAATTGAATCATAATGTTTTTCTACCATTTCCTCGATGTATGGCATTGAATGGGGTCCAATTTTGTGATAAAAATAATTCAGAGCATGTTAAAATGCTCTTGAAATTGTTACACCAGATGGCCTCTGAGCCTTTTTCCTTGGGCCGGAGAACATTGTTTTATCATCCGAATCCTCACGATGACAATCATGAAAACTTCATTTCTCGGGTAAAACAATTTAAAGTGTGTGGAAGTGACTACAACATTCATGGAAATCGGGCCGCCTATCGCCCTTGGCAAAGCGAGAAACTAAAGGACCGAATCGTTATCCACTTTACTACATATAGGTACGTGAGAAAATATTTATGAAGACAGCTACGGTGGACGAGACTAAAAATTGAACCTAATGCAGGATGTATAACTAGGTTAGGCTTAGATATTTCTCAGGAGAAATGCTTAGCTAGTGGTCTCACTTCATCAGATTAGCCTCTCTCTTTTTGGCGAAAGTGAAAAGGGAGAAGGTGGGCAATGTCACTTGGAAAAGGAAAAAAACAAAAACCCATTGCATACCCAATCATGTTATGCCGGGTAGAAAGGGGAAACAGAAAAGAAAAGATGGATTGCATACCGTGCACTGTATAGATCTTGAAAGTGGTGAAAAAGTAATTGATACATTAAAAATTGGGATAAATGCACGACAACTCTTGAATTTATGGTGGAAGTATAATTAAATCTTGAAATTTTTAAAAATTATGACTAAATATTAAAAATTTGTCAAATTAGTGCAATCAAGTTTTTTTAATGAAAAATACTGACATGACATTTTTTAATTAATTTATCTCTTATGCTCGTCATTTTTAGTTATTTTCTTCTTTTGATCTTATTTAAATTAAATTAAAAAACTAAAAAAAGGCTAAATTTTATTTGAAAAATAAACAAAACTGGGAAAAACAAAGAAAAACAAGGGCAAGGGCTCTCTCATGGGGCCTTGCCACCACCCATTGCCGAAGGGGCGATGGAAGTTGCTAGCTCTAGGTGAGGGTGCTTAGCTCAACCTAGTCCTAAGCAAGGACCGACGACCCTCTCTAGGTTAGGGCAAGGCCTTGCCGGCCCCCAAGCGAGAGCTGGTGACTCTCTCATAGGTTGGGGCAAGGCCTTGCTAGCCCAGTGAGGACTAGTGAGGGTCGCCCAAATCTAGGTTGAGGATGCCCAAATCTAGGTGATGCTACCCCTTGCTCGAGGCTAGGGAGGGTCGGTCGCTAACCCCAAGCGAGTGCTAGCATCGCCTTGATTTGGGTATCCAATTTGGGGCGAGCCTTGCTAGCCCTTGTCTAGGCCTAGCGAGGCCTCACTTGGGGTTGGGCAAAGCTAGCCACCCTTGCCCAAGGTCGATGATCTCTACTAGCTCCTTTGGTGATGGGCAATGGTGGCACCCCATCGAAGAGGTCCTTGTCATTGTTTTTCTTTTTCTTTTTTTCAGTTTTGTCTTTTTTAAATGAAATTTGCGATGTTTTGATTTTTTTTAATTAACTTAAATAAGATTTAAAGAATAAAATAATAAAAAATAACAATTAGAAAAGAGAAATTAATTTTAAAATGCCATATCAATATTTTCCGTTATCAAAATTGACAACATTAAAAATTTTAGAATTTAATTGTATTTTCGAAATAACTTTTGGGTTCCAATCGATATTTGCACATTTTATAACTTCGAAAATTTTAGAATTTAATTGTATTTTCATGACAAATTTTAAGATTTCTAATGAATTTATCCCTTAACAACATGAGTTATTTTTGTAATGATCTCAAATTCTTTTTGGGTTCCAATCGTCATATTTGTGCATTCTCTGGACATCACTCTTGAGAGTATAACTTCGTGCTTTTTCAATAAATTACCTACTGTTCTTTGAAGGACTGGTGATCGATCGCTGGGGGCGCGAAACCCAAGAAAATCTAAATTCAAGTTTCTTTTTTGTCATTTCCTTCCTTTCAGGATGGCAATGACCCTTGAGTGAAGGGAACCGGGGGTCCATGTCCGGGGGACCATATGGATTCCGCAAAGGGAATAAGAGTAAAAAGGGATAAAAAAGAGAGGAGGAATTGCGAAGCGGGCACTGGAGGGGGATCGATCCCAGGCCAGGACAGAGAGAGATCGGTCCGCACAAAACTGGGAGAACAAGTGGTGGGCATCCTCGAACCCAACATGATAACGTGGGTGGGAAAAGACATGTCGCTGTCCCTCCCCTCCCCTCCCCTCCCCCATTTGCATTCCACGCCACGAGATCGTTCCGTTCAACTGTTCACACCCCCGCCTCAACCACGCCAAGAAAGGTCATAACTCCACCGGCTAATCATCTCGGATACCGCCATTAATTAGTCGTCATATTGTCTTCGGATTGCCAAAGGAACGAGATCGAAAGGTGTCGTTGCCATCGCATGCTAAGATGACTCAATCGAGGTTTTTTATTCTTTGCCCAAACCACGTCCGACGACGATTTGTTCATCAACCGAGCACGTCACCACCCTTCTTCGGCTCGGTGACAAGGATAGCAAAACTCGAGAGGGCCAAGTGGGAACTGAACATCGCCCTCGAGCATTCGTTCCTTCTTGGAAATTTCCAAAGTCGGTCACACCAGGCAGGTCGGCTTAACTTGTGCCGTTCGAAAGCGAGGAAAATTCCCGGTGCCAAAGAGAAAAAGACCAAGTCCTGCCAACTTTATTGGAAACTTAAGGATGGTTCCACCTACAATGACACAGCTAATCAAGGGTTTTTCTCCGTCGGCCACTTTGACTTTTCGCGTCGTTTAAGCGCGGTCGTGGGGTTGGGACTTCGGGCGTTGGAAGAGAGGGCTTCACGACGTCAAAGGTCAAACGCCAAATAGTAGTCGCCGCCCTTGATTTCATTTGGGCATTTGATTATTTAATTTCACTCGTCATTTGCGGATTCCATCATCCAACGATGTCATTGCCATTGCCATTTCGGTATCTCCCTCTATCGAGGTGTCCTCGACAGCATTAGCGAAGACGAAAACGAAAACAAAGAATAAAAGACACGAACTACGGGACAGGGCACGTTCCACATTGACGCCGTCCGGACGTGTGTATATTTAAATGTCCGATGTATCATATTATATGTATAGTTTTCCACTCGTGATTCTTTTTTGTTTGTTTATTATTGTTGTTATCTAGATTTCAAATGGAATGAAATCGTGGGGGACGATATGAAAGGCGTGATTTGTTTCCGGTGCCATTCCATGGCGATCTTTCATAGGTGGAGTGCATTATTTTAGGTGGATCAATCTGATTCTCGATATGAGATATCATTCGATTATTGCCGGCTCTCAAATTTGGATTTGGGATGACCATTAAGTTGTTGGTCGTGTGTGTGCATATTCCCATGGATTGATAATCATTATAATTTACTTATATCACTATATAAATTCAAGATGACCCTACTTTTAAAGATGACCATACTTTTTTTTATCCAAAATATTCTTAATTACTTGCTACATACATAATCCCCCGATGGAAAAATACATAATTAGTAATTTTATTTTATCTTACACATAGCTTGAAATTTGGAAATTTGAATATTTTCTACATCATAAATAGATTTATCAAAATAACCATTTATATCTTTCCACATGTGAAGGTACATTACATTACATTATAGGTTAAATAATTCAAAACGACCTTTCTCACAAAGATACTTTATCAATTGCCTTTTCAGGCAAGTGCATCATTTATATTTAGCAACAAACCATTGATTCACTTTCTCGTTTTGAATCATGATTCTATATATGCCATTCCCTTCACTTATCTAATCTCAATTTCTCCTTTGTTTTTTTATTTTATTCAATGTGAGTGATAAAAATTGCCCATTCTTAGTTAAATCCAATTTTAATTGGGTCAAATCAAAACACTTATCGTGATTCTTTTAGAAATACAAAAGCCAAAAAATCACATGTAATAAAATTCCACAATGATTACACCATGATCTCAATCATTACGTCATGAACTCAGTGATTTTACGAGGAAGATGATATAAGACTAAAAGTAAATTACTCGGATTTTTAACCGATTAATTTAAAGATGACGATTCTCAAAAGATAGAATCGCATTATTTTCAAGTTGATCTAGAAATATATTTATGAGATTGCGAATCCTCTCGTATCTATAAAATCTACAATAATTGCTGGCTTATCTTTATCCAAAATCGATCTTAAAAGTAAATTTGAACGGGATTGACTAACTTTTGAAACGAACATGGGATAGAGATCATCCGAACTTATCGTTAGGTGAAACTCAAGATTTTTTTTTCAAATAATCGAATCTTCCTCCCGAATCAATTAAACGCCAAAGTACTAAAAAAGTTGTACGAAGCAAAGCCCCCTCTCATCTTCTCACCTGCTGCAATTAGCAGAGTATTCCTCCACAGTGAACATTCCGAGCATATATATATATATATACACACGTACATATTCACCCGAACCGATAACATCTCTCTCTATTAATTCACGCCAATCTCGTTGCTAATCATCGCAGCGACGACCATCCCCGTCGATCCTCCTCCTCCTCCTCCTCCTCATCCTCCGCCTTTTGCTCACGCCATCTCTGCTTCTGCTCGAAGCGCTTTCCGGAGCGACGGACTCGGGTCTCCTCTCAGTCTCTCTGTATCTCTGTGCGCGGCTAGATTCTCGTGATTCGCTGCTTCTATTTTGATCCTCGCGGTTCGTCGGCGCCGACGCGTGTTTTCTCAGGTGCGTTCCTCCCGATTCCGGTGGCTCCCTTCCCCCCACCCCCCGCTCCCTCCACTTTTTTTCTTTTGGCCGGCGCCGCCGCCGCGAGTGATCGCCGAGCGATTCGGCTTCCTTAGAGCCCGAGAGAGGCTGGCGTCTTCGTCGGCGGTCTTGATCGGGCGCGGCGATTGGGGTCAGAGCTTACCCCTCGTGTTCTCTGACGAGGGAGTAGGTTTGTTAGCTGAGCGCGGAAGTAGTCGTCTACTTCTTTTGGTACGAATCGGCTCGCGTCTGGCTGTTCGTAGTTGTCGGTGCTTTCTTTTGTGATGGAATTCGATAAAAACGCGTCGCCGTTCGGTCGGTGTTTCTGGCGTGTTGACTTTGCCGGCAATGTGCATGAGGTCCGGTACGGCACAGAGGATTTTCGTTCGAGGGTGGGGCTGAGGCTCATGCTTAGGATTTCGTTGGTTTTCTCGGAACAAGCAGCGTTGTTCGCCGTTTAGAACGGCGGTAGGCACTTTAGGACCAATACATTGTCCTAATGATCTGATTCTTGAGGTGGATTATGTCTTCCTTGTTTTTCTTTTTTGGGTCGTGGTGGCCGAGAGGACATTGTAAGTGTCACTTGGTGCAAGAGAAGCTGGTCAACAAAGGAACCCCCTTTGATGACGATGGTAGATACATATGGCATCTACGCTGAATGTGAAGTTTGAAGCAGGAGCTCTAATGTTATCCTCCGGTCCATGAGATATATAGATGAAGGTGGAGTCGTGAGTTGTGAAACCCTTCTGTTTAGAAAAGGCATAGTCCGTGCAGTCGGTGCCCCTGATGGTGTACCTTCTTTAGCTTCTTAGTGAACGTGTTTGATTAGCTGAAGTAATCTAACTGAAGCCACAATTTTCACTTCCTTGAGCTCTCCAATTTGACCAGATATAATTGTCAGTGACAGAGTGGAATCTGCAAGTGTTCTTGAAGTTGTTTTGCTGTTTAATTATATCTACTTTTCAGGTCTACTGCACTTTCATCGGGGGTCTTTTTGACTAAAATGGAGGACAGGCGACTAAGAAGTTGTTGAAACAGAGGCAGAGCATCTTGCGCTTTCCATATTGTGAACACGCGCTGAGAAGATTGTTGAGGAAATGGGCAATCCTACACGCAGGTTGCAACTTACTGATGGCTTGTATTACTATGAAAAGCTGACCGTTCACTGTTTGTGAGAGAATAATGTTGAGGGTTATGGGCTGCCGAAAGTTATCTTTCTGAATCACTTGTCTTTCGGTGGTTGCAGTGCTGGGTGTAAAAAGTCAAACGACACCACGAGGCTGATTATAACAACATTTGTCGGAGTTGTGTTTGGTTTCTTCATTGGGGTATCTTTTCCTACATTATCTCTAATTAAGGTATCCCATCTGTTTCTTTTATTCACTTCTTCATTATCGTCTTCTTACCTTATTTGCACTCTCCCTCTTATCTGAATCTTTTTGGGCACTTCTCTCCAGTTTAATCTTCCAACCAACCTTCAGACTGCTCATGATGTTGTATATTCGGAAGACCCAAAAACAGGGCTCTCAACCCAAACAATTCTAAATTTGTCTGGTGAGAAGGGTTATAATAGCAGCTCAGATCAAGCTCAAAATGGTACATCTAAGGTAAAAGCTCCTTAATTTAGGTTGAATGCTGACAGCATATCTGGAAATGAGGAAGGCTTATGCTTTATGCCTGTTGCATGTTCTCTTGCTATTGGTTAATGTTTGAGGGTGATTGGCCATCCTGAATAGAAAGGCATATACAGATCAGACTTCATGGCTCTTATCATTGAAAACCTTTCTGCTCCATCCAGCATATGTAAATATCAGTGGATTTTCATCAATCATAACTGCATCATGGTTTCTGCTTTGGCTATAAACAAAAGAAAATACAGGTCCCCTGAAAGGAACTTAGGTCCTCCGATAGCAATTGCATGTTGGTACTTTGTTTGATCAATGAACAAGCTGATGCTCTTCGTTCATCTCTGCTTTATCTCAGTAGGTATATCCTTATCTTTCTTCTTACTCAGAATCATTAGATGTCGTCATGATTTTGCTACAGATTTGGGTCCCTTCAAATCCCAGAGGTGTAGAAAGACTGCCACCAGGAATCGTCACTGCAGAGTCAGATTTTTATATGCGCAGACTGTGGGGTAAGCCAAGTGAGGTGCGTCTCTGCCTGTGAACTGAATTGAATTTAATCAGCAACTCAGAGTTTTCCCAGATGTATAATCAATATGTCATCTTCAGGACTTAACCATTAAACCAAGGTACCTAGTGACCTTCACTGTTGGTTATAATCAGCAGAAGAATATCGATGCTGCTGTTAAAAAGGTTTTCTCTCACTCTGCAAGTTTTGCTTGTTTACCTAGCATTATTTATTTCTGTTCACATGCATTGCTAAATGTGTTCTTCTCACAGTTCTCAGAGAACTTTACCATTCTCTTGTTCCACTATGATGGAAGAACAACTGAATGGGATGAATATGAATGGTCCAAGAGGGCCATTCATGTGAGTGTTAGCAAGCAGACAAAATGGTAAAGAACTGCTACCCATAGTGTGCAGTATATTTCCTGAACTTTCTTGGGGCTTAGATTTCAATGTCTCTCCTCAGGTGGTATGCCAAGCGGTTCTTGCATCCTGACATTGTGGCACCTTATGACTACATTTTCATATGGGATGAAGACTTAGGGGTTGACCATTTTGATGCAGAAGAGTAAGAGAGAGATATATATAACTCTCTTCTACTATTTACATTTCTGATGATTGAAACTCATCAAGTTTTGTTTGCTTGCAATGCCAGATACATAAAATTGGTGAGGAAGCATGGCTTGGAGATCTCCCAGCCAGGTCTGGAGCCTAACAAAGGCTTAACATGGCAGATGACTAAAAGAAGAGGTGATCGAGAAGTCCACAAGTGAGAATGATGCCACCCTTGTTTTTGCTAAAAATTATGATTTTTGATCAGTAAGTAATTAGACAGTACTTTATTTTTATTTTTTCAGAGAAACAGAGGAGAAACCTGGCTGGTGTACTAGTCCCAACCTGCCCCCATGTGCAGCGTAGGAACTTTGAGCATCATTACTAATTTTTCCTTTTCTTGAGACGCTTGTTATTATCTTGTTACCACTAATTATCAATGGAAATGGATCCTGACAGAATTTTACATTTGACATGTCCAGGTTTGTTGAGATAATGGCTCCAGTTTTCTCACGAGATGCTTGGCGCTGCGTGTGGCATATGCTTCAGGTCAGCTGAGCACATTCAAATTTTGTACCCTCTGCCTTCAATTTCTCTTTGCCTTTACCTTCTTTAATCTTGAAGTGTGGGGATTTGCAGAATGACCTCATCCATGGATGGGGTCTTGACTTTGCTCTCCGGAGATGTGTAGAGGTGTGTGACCTGCATTTTGATTTTGTTCGTTTTTCAGTAATTGGCATTTGTCTACTTTTTTGTTTGATTATGCCATGATCCTGAAATTTCAAATGAAACAGCCAGCACACCAGAAGATAGGAGTAGTAGATGCTCAGTGGGTTGTTCATCAAACAATCCCCTCACTAGGGAATCAGGTAGATTGAAATACTTGTCATTTCATTCTGTTGTCAAGAGAAGTACTGACCTTTCGGCACCAGATATCTTAGTAATTCTTTCTTTTGGTTGACATCCTGCAGGGACAAGCCCAAGATGGGAAGCCACCATGGCAAGGGGTATGTAGAAGTGTCCAATATAAGTTGGACCTGTAATGCATGTGCCTTGAAAAGATTATACTATACACGTCTCTCTTCCCCAAGAGCTGTTAAGTCTTTCAAAAATCGATTTCTTCAGAATGTTTATTCATAAGATGTGTTTTGGCATGTGACAGGTCAGAGAGAGGTGTAGGAGGGAGTGGGGTATGTTTCAGAGACGGATGGATGATGCAGAGAAGACCTATTTTAGGTCGATCGGAATCAATCCTTCTCAGATGAAATCTCACTAGAGATTCAAATCGCAGCAGTGGATTCTGCAAGACCATACTCAATAGTCATAGTGATTAGCTATAGTATCGCATATAGTTGTATATCCCATTAACTAGCTGCACAGCGCTTTTGATTCGCCAATTATAGAATATTTATTGCTATTAGTTGAAAATCGTTCGAGAGTTCTTTCGAGAGTTTAATTGGCTTGCTGCCAGTTTTGAGTTTCCACAGGTCTTGGTCGCTGAATCTCATGAATCTCGATCTGAAGCGCCTGCGTTCCTGAAAACAAAGAGATCCTTTGGCAAATCAATCATCGTCGGAGGATCGCCCATTTCTGCTTATATTTGGAGGGAAAATAAGCTAATTATGGGATTATGTACTAAAGCTGACAAAATGGGTTAACGTCCACAAACTCCTCGCCACAGATCTCCACTATCAACATGACCTCGGATTTGGGCCGATCTGAGGCCGAGTGCTGCAGGCTATGGCCGAAGTCGAGGTCGGGAGGCGGTGGAAGAGAGGGGTAGGGCTGGGGCTGGGGCTGGGGCTGGGGCGGTCGAAGGAGACGCGAGAGGCCATCTTGAACTGGAGCTTGTCCTCGTCGGCCATGAAGGCCTTGACGTACCTCTCCTGCTGCTCCACGTGCACGTCCACGCATCGCATTGCCACTCTGTCGTTCAGCTTCGACGTCCAGTCGCCTGGGGTCCTCCCGTGTTGAATCGCGCGGAGGGCAAATATCTCCAGTTCTCGTGGCGCCCTCGACGGCTTCGAAGGGGGTCTATTGCGGGTGACATTGACTTTGCACAGGGAAGGTTCTGGCAGTGGGGTTTTTGTTTCAACTTTTGAAGCCGAGCATAATCGTATCCCTCTCTAAAGCAAGAATTGGAGCCCAGTTGGATTTAGCCAGAATTGGAGCCCAGTTGGATTTAGCCATCGATGATTAAAATTACATTACGTAAAAATGAATCGGTTACATACAAATTCATTTCAGAGCTATTCAAAATCTTAGATATCCACGGATTCATTCCAGAACCACCCAAAACCCGACACGTCACACCCGTATAAGAGGTGTGTATCGCTCCATCGGTGGAACTCGAGAGCCCCATGATTCCATCGGCATTTCAATCAGGTCATTGTTGAGGAATTTGACAAGAAACCTCTGAATTTGGAAATTCTAGAAAACGATGTTCTCTCTTTCACGGCTTTTGGTGATTGTTGAGGTGAGTTGGCCCGTCGTTGATTTGGACTTGGGATATTTCGAGAGGGGATCTCTAATAAGTGGGCATGATAATCGTAACCAAACGATTCGATCGACTCCACGTGGCCGTCCCTTCGCGATCAAGGAACTGCCCCCCCCGGCAGCTCCTTCCCCGACCAAGTTGCGGCTCCTCATTGGTCACCCGGCCGTTCCGACACGTGTCGACCGGCCATCCCCCTCGAAATCCCCATACGCACCCTACACGTGTCCGCCACGTGTGACTCCGAACTCCCGATCCTGATCCCCCCGACGTGACCCGGCCGGTCAAACAGGATTATTCGTGGTTAAGAAGAGCCTCGACCCGGAGCCCCGTGCTCTAGGGCAATCGTCGACCTCCATCGCTCGCGCTTATGTGGAGATCGAAGTACTCTCCGGCGAAGCCTCCCGGAAGAAGAGAGACAACGAAACGATAAACCAAATGGGTCTGTCGAACTACCCAGGTCCTCCCGACGGCCTCCTCGCAATGCTCGTCATGAGCATTGTCTTCTTCGTGGCCATGCTGTTCAACACGGCCGCATCCCTGCTTCCCGAAGACGGAGAGAGGAGCGGAGCTTCCCGCCCCGCCGGAGAGACGAGCGGAGCCTCCGCCGTCTGGGTCGGGCGGTTCGAGTCACGGCGCCGCCGTGCCGGGCCGGCGGCGGCGGAGGAGGAGTGTTGCGTGTGCTTGAGCAGGTTCGAGGACGAGGAGGAAGTGAGCGAGGTGGTGAGGTGCAGGCACGTCTTCCACAAGGGATGCCTGGAGAGATGGTTCCAGAATTACCGGTCCAGCACTTGTCCACTCTGCCGGTCCCTTTGCTAGCTTAGACCCTGAATCCTTAGATCATATACTCTGCTGCTACCTATCCCTTCATTGTCTTTTAGGCACAGACGGCGGATTCCTAGAGAGGGTTCTGAATCCGCCGCCGTGAGTTTTTGGTTGTAGGCTCGACGGAGCCAATGTAATGCCAACAGCAAACGCACAAAATAAAGAAAACGAAGAGGATTTAGCGACGGGATTGTTCGCGGATTTTCTCGTGGTGTCTTTAGGGTTCCTTTTCAAATCCATGCAAAGAGAGAGAGTTCTGGCTCGGGGCCAAGGCGGGAGAAAGGTCAGGAGATCGAGCTCATGTTCACGGTCCGGCATGCCTGGGGCTAAATCTTCGCATGCATCCGGCGCGCCCAAGATTTTTCCGGTGAGTGCGGGCTCCTGCCTTTCCGCCAGCAAAACGAAGGTCCTCACCAGACTTCGTAAGTGCTGTTCCTCTATATGTTGAGACTAGAAATTCCGTTCTTCCTCTACGTTGCGGGGGACTAACAAGGTCTGCACAGCGCGGTTCTGAAAGAACAGTCCGAAACCTGGTTTGAAACTCATTGGGCCGGGCCAAGTTTTCGGGCACGAATACGGAAGCCCGGAAGGAGCACAGCCCGGCGCGATTGCCTTTTTGGGGAGGAAGAAGAGAGAGGTGAATGATTAACATTTTTAATGATGTTTGATCTGTATGTATTCAAATTTTAAAAGGTTTTTCAATATCAATGGATGCTAGATAGATAAGAATGTCTGGGGGATGATGGGAGGGGGTAAAGAAAATAAAAAAGTATAATCGAGACTCTGCAAACTTGTTGGTTGTGTTTTTTTACTTCGCCAAAAATCGGTGGTTTAGAGAACGTTTTCGTCATATTGATTGCTTAAAAAAGTAGTCAACCGAAAGATGTCTTCTATCATCAATAATAAATTATGCATTCATATTCATTAATGCGGGGCAAGACCCACCATCTAAACTTAGCAGCTTAAATTGAAAAAAATAGTTTACGTTAATGCAGTTTTACAAATGACAAGAAATAATGATTTCGGGAAAACGTATTTCAAATTGTTGATCTTTTGCGAGCAAGTTGCATCCAAGCCTCCTCAGGGTCCATTTTGTTGCGGAAAAAATGAACGATTTGAAATATATTTTTCTAAAACAGATTGATTCTATCACTTGAAAAAAAGTAGTCAATGGGATATCAACAATAATCTATTTCTAAATATAAGAATGATGAAAATAACTTTTCGTTCATTAATTTTTTTTCAAACAGTACAAGTGATCATTGTTAGATAAATGCTTTTCAAATAGTGAGTTTCTTGCAAAATAAACGCTGGGAAAAGACAGGAATTTTTTCTGAAAATGAGCTTTGGCCAGAAATATCTCGGACCACATCAATTCCTTCCAGTTCTCAGTATCTTAATTTCAATTTCATATGAACCTAGCAAATGCGGTTTGGTAATACCAATGCCTTACAATTGGGGTTCATTCCGCTAGCTACTTGTAGAAGTCCTTTCGAGTTTCATTTCCCTTCAGGCCTTGTCTCCTTTCCATTCCAGGTTAAATGATTTTATGACTCTCCTTACCTTCCAGCACGTGTACCTGCTTCTAGTTATGCGCTCGCTCAAAAGAGACGGGAACCCGAGACAGGGTTCAGAAATTGAAAATGACAGTTGACAGAGGCCGAGGCGGTGGCTGGAAGCGGCGGCATGGCCATTGCCCTAGGATGCTCGAACGAAGAATGGCGGGGAGAGTGATGGAGAAGCGAGTGGGTGGGGGGCATGAAGAACGTTTGTGGTTTCTTTGTTTTTTCCCCTCTTTCGACGTGTTCGAATGCAAGGTAGACGTGCAAGTGTTTAAATTCTTGGTTCATACGTACCTAACTTTTTACTATAATCAAAATGGGTTTCCATCCATAGATAAATGCCAAGACCCTCATCGGAAAAAGGTCAGTTCCAACCGATCTAGCCATTATGGTCCAAATCCTAGATGCGTGATATTAAAATGACATAATATGAGATATTCAAAACTTTGATTATTTCATTTTAAACGTGTTTCTTTCATTTCGAGACTCTGCTCGGTGCACTAGTCGCGGTCCGACATTGAAGTTAGCTCATAAAAGTCAATAACATCCCTTCAAAGAGGAGATCAATTATTGCCTATTGGGGGTTATATTCACATTACGATCGATGTCTGGGTGAATTTCATCAAAACAAGCTTGACCAACATAACGCGATCCTACCACTCCGGTGCCGTTTGAACTGGACGAAAGGCCTCCCCCCGTCCCCTCGTCTCGTGGTCCCCCCTCCGTTTCAATTCTTGGTCCATCCTCCTACTCGAATCGAATCATATGCCAACACAGATGGAAGTTGGGGAGGACCATCCAGAGATCAAAACCCGTTCTCCTCTACAACCCTAGTCAAACGAGATGACCGGTGTCCATAAAGACGTGGGTTCCTCGAATCCAATCGACCCTTTCCACTTCGGCGTAAGGCCTTGATGTGGATATAGAGAGGGGGGAGGGGGGGATTAAGCTAAATCTCGGCCCTAGGAAGAGGGCATGAGTAGCGTGGTTCTTTGGTCGTCATCTTCATTTAATGTCTCGTGCTGGCGAGGCCCTTCTAGTCCTAAGATGGCTGGTCCCTCCTGAGCCAGGATTTGATAAGCTTAGCAAGCAGGTTTATTGTTCGTTTTACCACCATGGCGGATGGATAGTACATGCGACGATGATTCAATATATTAATATTTCCGCAGGGAGTTAGGTTTTACGGACAACGATGGTACACTTGAATTAAATCATTCAGCTTCTTCATTATCCTCTCCCTCTCTCTCTCTCTCTCTCTCTCTCTCTCTCTCTCTCTACACAATTCTCATCTTGAGAACTTGCAGTTCCTTTGGTTATATGGACTCGTTTTCTGGGTAGCATCTCTCTCCCGGGAGAAGCCTCTCGAAATTTGGTGGCTATTTCAAGATTCCTCGAGACCCTCTTGAACATTGACGTTGTTTTATCCAGAAGTCGGAGCTAGAGAAGTTTCTTTGACATGGTTTACCTAGTCGAGAGCTGAAAAAATCGAGGGAGGCTCAAGAAAAATCGAAAGGTAGCTCCATTAATGAAAGCTTAGTCAGTTTTAACAGCGAGACCGAGAATATTGATCTGATCAACCAGGTAATCAATCTAGTTATTGCCCTAGAGAGTATGATCTGGACAGGGATTGCTGTGGTTGTACAATGTGGCGATGAATGACCAACCGCTATGCAACCTCAGTTGATGGTACACGACTTATGTATCGACTACTTTGAATTCCTCTAAAATCTATGTGTTTTGTTCTTAAGAACACCTCATCATGTAACAAAAGGGTTTGTGTGCTGGAGCAGACTGCGGAAGTGATAAAGCTTTGAAAACTTTTAATTACTCATGTTCATTTTAATACTTAGTATATGTGAACTCTCAGGCTTATTTTCCCTTAGCATAGAAAATTCTAACATCACGTATGGAAAAAGTCAATCCCCGAGATGTACTAATCAATTGATGTGGTGTGCATCCGTGACACAAACATCATCCATTAAACACACCCAAAATTGATTGTTTTTTTTGGTAAAGACCCAAAATTGATTGTTTGTGTCTATGCAAATCAATATTATCCCAATAACATTGGTAATGTAAGAATTCATCAAAATCATCAATGTATAATCATGTTTAGAATTCATCAAAATCATCGATGTATGATCATGTTTACGTTTGATCAGATATGCCATGTGCGACTTGCTCAAGAAGTAGATTAATCTTCGCACCAAAACTTAGTTTGTTTTGCCTTTTAAAATGGTTTCCCCACTAATATTTGAGAAGATTGAGTTATGAGAACACATATGATTTTTTTTTTTATATAAAGACAAAGAAGAACAAAAGAGTATCAAATGATAATTAGTCTAATTTACTTAACATAATGCTTTTATTAGACCTATTCGACATTAGAATTGGATACATAGATATGTCTTCTAATTTCTCGAGCCGTAAGGGGAGAAAACTTTGTATCCATTTCTGGGGGGTTCTAGTTTATCTACGTCTATCTTAATAAGCCATTTATCAAATCGTTGCAATTGATGTTTGACCCCAAAGAGAAGGAAGAGATCTTTGCAAAATGGGTTTTTCTAATTCGATAAATAACCAAACCAATTTAAATATTCCTTATATTCTATATCTTCTTTAGAAAGGCATTCAAACCTACGGAAATTGTTTATTAAAAACAAATCTTTTGTATATTCAACTTTGCAGCTCGCTCAAATTATCAAAGAAATCTATGCTCTAGATACATGAACATATAGACATTTTGCTTAAGTGAAGATATAAGAGAAAAACAAACAGGTCGAGAAAATGTAATGTTTATATAGTCAGATTTGAATGTATAATTGCCGTTCAAAACTATGTAATCGACTAGATAAATTGAGACACCTAGCGTTGTTGAAAATTTTGCAAGGTTGTAATACGAAAATTTCAGTCGACCGTAACATTTTAATTGTACATTAGATTACTTAGAAGAGGCAAATTTCTTGTTACTTGGCAATTTAAAGACTGTTTTAACCAGAGACATAATGAAAGAAAATGACTAGAACACCACTATTGTTATATTGAATTGATAAGAAGGGAAAGTTCCCTTCTGTTAATAATCGATGAAACTAGCAACAGATGGCTATTTACCTCCTTCCTCTTGTTTATATCACAGGGACTTTAAAAGCAATGACATCTGGATATTTATAGTTCATCCATTTGTTAATTTTTGAGATGAAAAGACGACAAGCAGAAGCAGTTCTTGTTTAAACCTAGTTCTTCCTTCTTACTGGCCGGAGATAGAAGCAAATTAAGAGATTCCTTTTGATCCTTCAAGCGAGAACATTCTTTATTCTCGAAGATGGATTAGGGAGGAAAAAGAAACAACCCAATTAATGGGAAATCGGAAGAAAACGAAAATTGGACAAAAAGTAGATTCTTCGTCCTTTCTTCTGGAACCATTATCAAAAACTCAATCGAAAGCTGTCTTGAAACGAAGAGAAGACATTTGTAGGCAAGATTCTGCATCGATCGTCATACTTTCTTAAGAAAAAAACCTCCTCGAAATGGAAGGTAAATCAGCTAGATACCCGGGTTTGAGAAAAGAAACCCTGATTGCCCATGTCAACGCATGCATTTGGCTCCGACAAAACATGCACAGAGAGAAAGAGAGAGAGAGAGAGAGAGAGAGAGAGAGAGAGAGAGAGAGAGAGAGAGAGAGAGAGAGAGAGAGAGAGAGAGAGAGAGGAGTCAATCTGATCTTTAAATAAAAAGTTTCTAGCAGGAGACATAAAATCATGCTGAAAAATGATCTCGAAGAAGGTAAGCTTGTTTGCATACAGCTACAAACCCAGTTACCTCTAATATCCTCCTGATATTACTTTCACTAATATTATTCAGGGGATCATCGTCATCACCTTGAACCCGCAGCTAAGCATTCTCCACGGTAGCTGCTGCGAAGCTGCTCATCGCAACGTCAGGGCACTGGAACACGTCCTCAAACATGGAGTACTGGTCCTGCACCATCTGCAATCCGCTCTCTGGCCACTCGGCCCACAGTGCCGTGGCCTGGGGTCCAGCTGCAGCAAGTATGTCGAAGCTCTCCAGCTGCTCCAAGCTCGCCGCTGAGTCGGACGCATACTCGCTGCCAGCCGCAGAGCACTCCACTGAAGCAGCAGGCTCTTCGGTGGTAGCAGAGGAGCAAGCCTGCTGGCTCTTCGGAGGTGACGAGGGTTTTGGGAAGAACCGCTCAATGACTTCCTCCAGCAGCCCCGAATTACTTGATGAGTATTCCTGAGGAAATAGTTGCTCCACGTCTTGCTTGTGATCTTCGGTGGTCGACGCCATTGTTGAGATGCTTGTGCTGACAGAGCTCTTCACGGGACAGATTTGAAGGTCTTCCGCGAGATGGAGGTTCATGGAAGAAGAAGAAGAACAACAAGGATTGCCAGTGGAGGGACTTACCAGAGACCCTCCGGAGAAGGTGATGGGAGTAGACGTGGTCAAAGTCTGCAGGTTTGGGAAATGGCCGTAAGGTGAGTAAAGAGAAGCGGTGGTGGCGCTCGGGGAAGAGTTAAGGAAATCGCGGAGGAGGAGCATGTCAAGCGTGGAGGAGCCGGAGGCGACAGTCCTCTGAGAAGCTGCCGAGGTAAAGTCACCACCAGTGGCAAGAGCAGATTGCCAGACGGAGCGGCTCCCGATTGGGAAGCCACGGAAAGTCTGGCTCGGGGCCGACTGCTTGGAGAAGTTGAAGAGGTGGTGGTGGGCGGAGTGAGGCAGCGGGGGAGGAGAGTTCGGGTACACGAAGTTGGTGCGGGCCTTGATCCCTCGCATCGCCCGGGCAGCACAGTCGTAGGCGCAGGCCGCCTCCTCTGCTGTGTCGAAGGTGCCCAGCCAGCGCCGCTCCTTCGACTGCGGGTCCCTTATCTCCGCAGCATAGCGGCCCCATGGGCGCCGCCTCACCCCGCGGTACCTTGTGGCGCCACCGGAGGGGGCCCCATCCCTCAGAGTCCTCTTGTTGGGATTGGCGGTGGCTGTGGTGGCGGTCAAGGGTTTCTTGGGGTGGTCGGGGAAGGTGGTTTCGGCGGGGTTGGTCTCGGGGTTTTGAGTGGCCCCGTTGAGTCTCCGAATTGCATCTTCCATGTTTATAATATGGAGAAGAGAAGAGAAGAGAAGAGATAGAGAGAGAAGAAGATGGTGGGTATGGTGTGGTTGTGATCCCTAGGGGTTGATGCAGACGCTTGGGAAGCTTTGATGTTGAGGACTAGTTTAGGGTTTGGTGGCTAGAAGTTGTGAGGGAGAAGCGTATTTATAGAGAAGAGGGGCTCCCCCTTCCGGGATTACACGTACGTGGAGAGTTTAAATTTCACAAATCACGGCCTCGTTTCTTCTTTGTTCATTTTTTTTTTAAATAATAGAAAGGAAAAATCCTCTCCATCGTCCTTGTTTGCGCCAGTTACAGCAGACAAGAATCCTTGGAAACGCAGCAGATACCGCCGATAACTTGAACTCAGCTGAAGGTAGAGGATGAAGCAGCACAACCGCTCGTGCATCCCCCACCACCAAAAAAAATGAAGCTTATTCAGCGGATTAATAGCATCATAAATAAGCACCCGTTAAGAGTGATATCGTTTGTCATTTCACTTTTCCGTTCGTTCCGTCTCTTTTTCCGTTTTAAAATATCTATTTCATGCGGCTACATCCACATCCTATTTCGTGCAAGTAAGGATCAGCTTACATGCACAAGGAAAATGAAACCAAAGGTCTCTACACAAATAATTTATTAGAATGCAAATGCTAACATCCTTCTTAGATTAAAATCCAGACCATTTGGGTATGAAATAATAGTGTTTTCGAGGAAAAAAAATATTTTCTTTTATGAGACATGGATTAATGGGGAGATTTGATGTCTCTGCTCCATTTTAATCTATGGAGGCGAAGAAAAAGGGCTCGTCTCTTGGAGACATAGGATGATTTTCGTCTTAGTTATGATGAAGAGGGTTACAGCTAAATAAGTAGACGTCTAGTTCAGGGATCACCCCAATGGATCAAGTAGAGACAGCAACCAGAAAGCTGGCTTAACTGCGTGAATCTAAACATGCAATTGTTCGCACTTTGTAATATGAAGAAGCATATATATTCATATACACACTCATACACCATGTTTTCCACCAACGCATGGTATCAACCAATTATAACTTCTCATATATGTTTGTACTTCTCCCCCCTTCTCCAACTTTGTCATGTGATTTTGCATAATGGCATTGTTGCAATCTATCAACGTTAAAATAAACTTTAGTTTGTTATATCACATACGCTCGTACCGCTATAACATATGGGCCTCGTTCTCTAAAAGATTCTCAACTTTAGGTCCGGTCCTAATCATTTCCCAAACTTTGCTTGTCTTAAAAAATAGCTCAACTTTGAGTCCAACTTAAATCTATCCCAAACTTAGTTTTATCTATTAAAAAAGACCAACTTTTGATCCAGTTCAAAATTTATACCGAACTTTTTTATTGTAAAAAAACTAAATAAATAAACTTTAACTCTAATCTCAAATCTGCCCAAATTAACTCTCTATCCAAAGATCATTGTTAGTCACCCCTAGTTTCTTTAATTTTCATGTCAAAGAACGATTTTCTTTTGGAGGTAATTCTCCATGGGAAAAATTATTAAGAAAGTTCTAAATCTATTGTACTTTTGCCAATTTTGTTCTAAACTTTTCAATTTTATCAATTTAGTCCTAAACATTTTTATATTTTGCTAATTGAGTTTATACAACCATTTTTAGCTGGAATTCACCGATGCAAATGTTAACCATCCTATGTCGCGCGGCCTATGCCAATAATTTTTAATAGTATATTAATATTTTTCAATTTTTTCAATTTTTTTCCCTTTCTTCTGCCTTTTATTAGTAGCCGGCCACTAGCCATAGGTGATGGTTGGCCACTAGCCATGGCCAAGCGGGCTGGCCTTGCCTGCCACAAGCGAGGCTCGCCCTCACTAAGCCCAGATTTGGCAAGGCCAACCCTTACTAAGGCTAGGGCAGCCTTGCCTACCATTGCTTTCACTTGGTTGATGCTTGGCAAGGCCACCCTCACCTAGCTACACCTCACCTACGATAGGTGAGGCTAACCGGCTTGACCATGGCCAATGGTTGACCATCCCTTGTGGTTAGTGGCCAGCCACCGACAAAAGGAAGAAGAAAGGGAAAAATTAGAAAAAAATTAAAAATTATTAAAAATAGTCCATGTTAGCGCCGATCATCTCACATGGCATCACTAGCATTTACTTTAGCAAATTTTGGGCAAAATTGGCTGGTAGACTCAATTGGAAAAAAGTAAAAAGGTTTATGACTCGATTAACAAAATTGAAAAATTTACAGCCTAATTGATAAAAGTGCAATAGGTTTAGGAATTTTTAGACAATTTTTCCATTTTCCACATTACCCTGTTAATGTGGATTTTGTTACCGACGTGAAAATGCCTTGTCAAACAACTAATTGCAAATTTTAAAAGAGGGTTAACGGGGACAGATTTGAGACTACATTAAAAGTTGGTAGTTTCTTTTAAACAAAAAAAGTTCATGACAAATTTGAGACTAGAGTTAAAGTTGCTAATTTTTTTAAGACAAAAAAATATTAGGGATAGATTTGAAACTGGACCTAAAGTTTGAAATTTTCACTGAAATAAAAAAGAAGAAGTTCAGGGTGGAGTTGAGACTAGACCTAAAGTTTGGATTTTTTTTTATAAATAAAGTTCAAAGTAGAATTAGAATTCAACCTAAAGTTGAAGGTTCACTAAGGAATTAGGCATAACATATGTAGATGAGTACGCAATATTTTCTCCCAAAGGGTTCAATCATTAGATCCTTATTTCGGGATAATGAAAAATTAGGGTATTCGGTCGAAGTAGAGTCTAGTCGGACTATTAACGATATATTTAAAAATGTAAGTTAGTAGACAAAAGATGTGGTTTGGAAATAAAAGGTTGTTTTTGCTCACTTTAATTAGTAGGACAGATTTTGATCTGAACACGAAATGATGAGGATCAATTCCAAGTACGAGGTAATCAAGGGGTTTAGAGATTTAATGTCTCCTACTTTTGACATTGCACGCATATGATGAGGTATGAACCCTCGCAATCTATTGAAAAAAAAAAGCTTATAAAAGGAAGGGTAATTATCAAATAAGAGAATGTTACATTTAGTGCCCCATTGGACATGTAAAAAAGTTTTATCTTTACAGGGACACGACGCAGCCTCTTGCTGCTTGAAGATCCGCCCGACATCCTAAAAAGAGCGACGGTCGCTCGAATCACGCACGTGCTGAAAGCTACATAATTCAGACAACAAAAGAAAGAGCAGAAAAAATAACACTGCTGCACGATAAACCGTACTTCAAGTCCAAGGACGGTCTTTATCACGTACAGTTCAACATATAATTAACCCTAGATGAGACATACGTACGCTGAATGAGATATCATTGCTCCTATCTATATATTACTATGTAACAGCTACCCAGTAAAATCGAAGAAAGATAAAAATAAAAAAAACTTCAAATTTATTCAGCGCATAAGAATGTTTCTTGCAAATTACCCTTGATTGACAAAAAAGTAGAAGCACAGAGAGCCTGTGCAATGACAAGATGGAATTTATTAGGTGCGCTAAAATTGTCGCGCCAATGCATCTCAACCCTTGGATGCACTTTTATGCATTAAATTTGTTGGTCTTCTCTAGATCCAACGGTGGACATTTCTCAAGGACAATTGCATCCAGAGCATGGAATCATTACTTCATATATGTAGAATATGTACAGGGTCAATTCGTTATGAGCTTGAGTATGCTGGTGCAATACCCATCCAGATCCATCGTTTCAGCTCAGAAAGCTGCTCCTTATCCGCTGAACAATGATAACTACAGTCAAGCAGTGATTTCGTTGAAGCACCGGGATCGACAGTCATGGCTGTCCCGTAAACGCTAGCTCTTGAATTCCCCAGGCAATTTCTATTTCTCTGGATAACAACGTTTTTCGTATGTAATTTCCAACTTAAACGAGATCGACTGTCGGAAGGACAATGCGGAAAACGAGATGACTATGAACCCATCCTGTCATCGACGTGTTAAGTAGGGTTCATTACGACATGCAAAATAATTGGGTAGATGCCATTTATGACCCCTCCCAGCTTGACATTTCCCAAGCTCCAGTCATCAGTTTAACCTACGGAAATGATTTTCAGACAACATTATTTGGACTGGAACCATGTTGGCATATGAGAGTAATTACGGCTCGCTTTTCGACTTGAATCTCGTGCCCATTCAACCCCAGTTAGAGTTTTTGAATAATTCTGCCCATATAATGAGTGAAAAAAGAAAGAAAGAAAGGGGGAAATCTCAGGATATTCGAAAGTAATAATCTAGAAAATTCATTGACATTCAATTCTTAGCGAGTTGAAGGAACTCACGAAAACTCTACTTTAGGTTTTCGTATACCATGCAAGACAAAATTTTAAAACAGCGAGGACCATTCGTGGAGAATAGGAGAGGGGGGTCCATCTGCTGCAATCTACCTTGTAATTAAGACTCAGGCAGTATTTCCGCGCAAGGCCGTAGTAAGATATTATTAACAGCAAAAGAAAAAGAAAAGGAAAAAGAAAAAGAAAAACGAATCAGACCCGAAGGAAACACGAATGATGATAAAGCTGTTTCTCAAGGGCTCTCTCTCTCTAAGATCATTATCACTTCTGAATGATAACACTGGCGGCGCTCAGAAGTTGTTCCTCCGTGTCCCAGTGATGACATATTTGAAATTTCCCCTGTCCTAAGATTCTCATAAGCCAGGTATTTTTAAGAAAATCAATTTGTTGAGCGACTTAATAGATCTTTTTCCGTATGATATTGATGACCAGACTAATGAATTTGAAAACCTACCAATCTTATGATCTAGTACAATAGTTTCAGGACTCAAATTAGATACACCTAACATATCAATTTCATTTGGATTAAAAGTAAGGATGGACATAGTTTTAGAATAGAACTTGAAACCTTAGGATCGGACCGGAGAAAATCGGTCTGATTTCAGGTTTTAAGATTTACAGTATAGGTTATAGGTTTCAAGAATTTGGAGGTTTTGAGGGTAGATTTTAGATATAATTGAAAATTTGGAACCTAAAGTAAGTTTCTTTATTTTATTAGTCCGAGCTTTCATTTTCAACTATATTTATGATTAAGACTTTATTTTATCAATATTTCATAATTTCAGTATGTCTAAATATAAATTGTGATCAATAATTCATAATAAATGATAATCATTAGAGGTGATATTTACTATAATTATTCAATTAAGAGTATAGATAAAATTTAGGTAGATCTCAAAATTGACGTTAGAACATGTGATGGGATAAATTTTAGATTTCTGGATATATATGGTTGGTTCTAAATTTTAAAAATTAAAGAATTTATTTCAATATGAATAAATTAGAATATCTCTCTGCGGATAAAGGAATAGTGGCGGTTACTGTGATTAGGGTTTCGAGGAAATTAAATTATTTCACATGGAGTTGTCTGGAGGAGGGATAAGGTGGGGTTAGATTAGCGTTGGGATTGATGATGGTGGATGGACGGAGACGTCTAAAAGGAAGCGTTGTACCCCCTTCGTCAGAAAAAGAGTCGGGGACCTGTCTGCTAAATCTTATGCTCCTTGGAAATCCCTCCCCCAACAAATAATTGATTTACAACGACTGACCCGACCAGTGTATCTCCTAGTCCCTTACCTTTCACTTTTTACCTCGTCCGAAGATAGTTCTACTTCAGCCCCGAATGTCTCTCCCAATCCATCGAGGGCATACGGCCAGAGGTACTACGTCTAGAGATGAAAAGAGTCACACCATCTTTCGAGAGCACATGAGCTCGATTCCAAAGGTGCGCAAGCCACTCGTATTATGATATATAATTACAATATATTTCATGTTGAGAGACTTTTTTATTTTTAATATTTTGATGGGTTTTCTTTTGATAAATTCTTTGTTATGATATGTACCGATGTTCAATTTTCAATGGCCATTGATAATTAATTTTCCTATTTTCAGTTCTCTTAACTAGTGTGATAATACCTACTTATTTAAGTCCACGTAAAATATAAAATTACTTTCTCCAACGTAACTAAGGCCTCGCCTTTATGCTATGGTAACATAAAGAAGTTAAAGATTTAATTTTCTACTAAGTAGGTCCTTAAATGAGTTAGCTTGATTCAATGTGAATTCATGCAATCAAACCAGTTCTATCTGGAAATTGTTGAAATGTCCTAAAAACCGATCCAATTCCTGGTTCCAAATTTTTGGAACCGATGGAAACCGGGATTGCGGACCAAATTTGAAACCAGTTCCTTGACATCTTTTTTCTTTATCTCTCTTTTACTCTGTTCTCTACAACTTGACTTAGATACTCACATTTCTCTCTCTCTCCCTCACGGCTCACCCTTCTCCTTGCTCGCTTGTGGCTTGCCCTTGCCCCTTCAAGCCTCGCAACCCCTCGCTTGTTTCCGACTTGGCCTTACTCGCTTACCCTCTTTCATCTTTTACTTTGAACCATTTTATAGCTCATATTATTTTGCCATAAAAAATGAAGCCATAAAAAGAAACAAATGAAAAATAGATTCTCAAGTAGATCCTGAAGTTGGACCTAAAATCAGGGTAGGTTTCAAGGCAAATAATGTAAGTTCTAGATTCCAAAAACTAAGAATCAGTTCTAATATTGTAGGTTATAGGTTCTTAATTTGGAAGCTTTTCACTCTGAAATCAATCAATCCTATTTCAATATTCAATAAAAATTTGTCAAAATACATAATATTTTAATTTGTAAACCAATCTCGGTATACATAGCACTATTCGTATGCTATTTCCAATAGGTGAGAAATTCCAAAGCCTGTAGGAGAGTTCATCCTTTCATGTAATCACCAACTTTAAAACCTAACCTGACTGTTCATTTCGCTAACATAGTCGCGTAGTTACTTCTAAAGGATAAATATTTTCCCTTACCTCTTAAATTCAAGGTCCGAAAACCTTGAGTTTTTGTCTAAGAGAAGGAAAAAGCTGTCGAGACTTTCTCTCGATACCTAATTTTAAAATCTTTTAAGAGGTAGTTGTTAATGTTGTCCCCATGTTTGTCAGTCTCGCAACAACAACAGACACATCCTAGTCAAAAGTACATGAAAAACACGAGCAAGAAAAATTATGTCAGATATGATAAATTGTGCCTTGCGGTCCTTGTACTTTGAGGTCCAATCCAATTTAGTGTCTTCACCCTTTTAATTTGATAACATGGCTTCCGATCAATTTGAAGAAAATTACACGCTAATATCGATATCGCTTACGTCCAATTCTGCTTATTTGAAGTACTACTAAATAGATGACAGCTTTTTTATTGATGCGATATGCCCCATGAAGTTCCCTGAATGATCTTTAGTGCATTGCATCCATTCAATCTAGGGGACGTGGCAATTCCCATGTATCCAACTGACTGACATGCATTAAAGCAATGCTCCCGGAGCCCTAATGAAGATCGACGGTACGGATCCTCACGATTTTAAGGACTCAAAGTAAAGCCACGTTTACTTTCTCATCCAGACCGCTCGAATAGGTAAGAACCAAATATCTTTCATTCGGCATTGTCATTATGTAATCTGTGCAAATAAAACTCGATCGGGTCTCTTCGACAGAGCTCGAAGGTATCTAAGCATCCAAACCTCACGTGGCGACATTCACATGACGGGTATCGGCAATCCAAGAGACCTTGGTGAAGATAGTAACTGGACTGTTATGAAACCTTGTGCGGTTTATGAACTGTTAAAATTCCTAGATGCTACAGGAAAATCAACTCAACCTGCGCTCCGCAACAGCAATATCTAGAAAATGCATCTAGAACATACTTGGTCCACTTGAAAGGAAAGAAAGAGAAAAAAACGAAGAACTAAGGTACATATAACACTTTAATTAGAAAGGAAGAACAACTTCCACGTCCGAAGCGTAGAAAGGAAAAGTCACTCAACAGTTTAACTAGGCAAGGTACGTAGCTAATAAAGAAATTTCAAAATGAGCTTTCGGGAGTTAGCTGACCAACGGTCCAAGATTTTACCACTCTGCTAATTAAAGAGCTGAAATAAATGTACTAAAGCCATCTTATCTTCTAGCTAGCTTTGGCCCCCCATGTTTAGCTTGGTCCACGAAAGTCGAAGGTGCATAATAAATGATATTGCCGCGTTAATAAGCCAGGGTAGCGTAAATCTGGAAAACCCACTTCAAAATAATGTCGACACGAAATGCATACAAGCACGTGTTCATGTTATTACGCGTCTGTTGGGAGATGCTGAAACGATCTCTACACGATGCAGCCTCATACAGATATTGGAGACATGCTTCATGCGTGGGAACTCTGAAAACGACACTTTCCATCGATGCCTACACGGTGAATTGATTACGCAAAAATTGGCATGCATGTCTGTTGATTGCGTGTGCACCCACGTACGGGACAGGGGACTTCCCATTGCACGGATGCAACAACTTATAACAGTTCTCAGTTAGGTGCATTAAGTTTTCGATTCAAGCAGTCCAAGAGAAAACAAGGTGAGACGAGAGAGAGAGAGAGAGAGAGAGAGAGAAAGAGAGCATCGAGCGATATCGAAGCTCTCATTAAAGGCCAATCTGCGATGCTTGTCGTCACATTGCTCACTCGTCTAATCTTTAGGACCATACATTTGTATTTCCGCTTGAAATCATCGTCGCAGTGAATTCATGACGTGTTTTGCCTTATGAGGAGCAAGTTTACTGCCTCATGTGCCTGTCCATTTGAAGGCACTCCATGCGACCATATGTCCATATTTCCTCAGATATATAATAAATACGCAGGCTGTCTTATTTGCAGGAGTGGTTATTGCAGTTTTGCCGAACCCATGCATGCTAGATAGATTTTTTTTTCTCAAAAAGAAACAGAGTATCATTCAATTCTTTTCTTTTGAAAGAAGATACGCCTCTTTAATGCAGTACCCAATTCATTTTTGTACAAACCCCGAGCAGTAACATGAGTAAATGATACACATTGGTAAGTAATTTGATCATAGCCTCTAGGGATATGCTCATGACAAGTTTCATTTCACTCGGAACAAGAGATACAACGAACATTCGAAAGAAGGACGGTACTTAGTCAAAGGTGGAAAGGGATTAAAAAACTGAGAAAGCTCAGAAAGAAATGGCCATCGGCCCAAGTTCAATGGAGAAAACGGGGAACAAGAATCCAGAAAACCCTAGCGCCCCACATACACGCCATAGATCTCGAGAAAAAATTGTGTAACTTTACGTGTTTGCAAATATCTGCTCATTCTGGCAAACTTAGTATGTTCCTTGTTTCGTGTTACCCGCGTTTTCATTGCATCAGACTAACTGTATTGTTCGTAAAGGACATCCATTCTGTGGAATGTTGACATCGAAAGAGCATTTCTTTTACTCCCGGGATCATCATTATGTTATTGATGAGTTTGTAAGTTAGAGAAGAAAAGACGAAGGATATCGGAATCAAATTTGGTTCCCGATTGGACACGGACCGTGGGCACTGTTTGGCACTCTCAAGTTCCCTCGAGCACGGCTTGCTTGGGCAGAAGTTGTCTCCTATCATTTATAGCAGAGTTATTCATTCGTGATGTCCTTTTGAACAATATAATAATCACGAGCTGGTTAAAGTTCAGGCAAAGGTCAGATAGTAAATGATATATGTAAAATATTGATAAAATATTGGTCCAATCTAGCTCGAGGAAGCCCTCTCAAGTCTCAACCACATCTCTCTAATTGAAAGGTTACAAATTATGAATATTGCTCACATGCAAACTCAACTAAAATTAAACACGAAATATGTCCGTACTTGTTATCCACAACTATGGGATAAAGATTGGAGAAAAACATGACCTGCATTATATAAGGGCAAAAGAAAAGGAAAAGAAAAGATTGTGTTTATACAGATTTATTAAATGGGGCTCAAACTTTGGAACCAATTTGATTTGGAATCAGCTCAAAATCAAAATCGAAGGACATCTTGTATGTTTACCTATCTTATGTAGTCAGTTGTTCATACATCTACAATATGCACGTGATCGCTAGGGCAAAAGGTTCCAAAGCGTCTTCAATAAAACCCAAACCATACTTGAGAGATCATTTAAGTTTAAGGATATTTACATGTCTAAGATTTTAATATGTAATGGGTTAGGACATGAAAAGAAAAAATATGTCCAAGAATTTGTGTTTCCTCTGTGCAATGCAATATGAATTGTCGTGGTTTTCTCGATATGTGATTTCTTTTGGTTTAACATATACGTCCCCATGATACCTTATCCGAAAGTTCTTAAACTTATGGAACAATATTCGATTCTAAGATTAGCGAAACTCTGCAACTTAGCTAGGTTGATTTGCCATATATATAGTTGGGTAGCGGTGTTGACTTTGTTACTTAATGACATGGTTGTCGTTGAATATGAGAGCCACAAAATAAAACCCATGTGATCAACGGTTATGATGATATAGGTCAATATTGATTAAATCTATGTAATAACTTCTCTTCTCGCGCACGCGCGAGCGCACTTGTGCATTGTCATTGCCTTTCGTCAACATTCACAACCACCAGCCCTTCACCGTTCGTCGCTGCCAGCGCCGCTTGACCACTATGGCCACCGCAAACCTCCCCTTCTCCCCTTCACCGGAGGTCGTCAACCTAGGACAACCTCTTTTGACCAAAAATAAAACCAAAAACCTCAGAAGGCCTTTGCCGACGAATCAAAGTTTCCCGATATCACTTGCCCTAAAGCTCTAACCAATCGCTCAATGGTCCATTCGGGACCCCAATTTATGTCATCGCACCAAACACCGCGGGGCATATGCTAATATGGAATCTGGTTGAAAAATTCATCGCTCGATCTTACACCACAGTGACGTAACGTGTGCATGCTCCGGTCGCTTTTACCACCTATACCGACATTAAATGATTCTTCGTTCATGTGACATCGCTGTACAAGAGACCCACCAAGATCCGCCACAAGATGCTCCTTCCTAAGCTCCACCTCCGCATCACGCATACGTAGATGCTGCCCACCTTGCCGTCACAGTGACGCGGGCGATGTCATTTTGTAGGGCTTGTGCTGTCGGCCGTATTTGGGCAGGATGTTGGTGTTTTCGTGTCTCGGTACGTGCTCGCGTCACCATGGACGTCTTCGCTGGCGCTGACTTGCACTGGAGATCTCTGTAAGTAATGAATGTCCATATCCTTCTGTGGCCCAGAAAATATTTTTCTTCTCTTTTTATGGGCCATTCCCACATTAAATTCCGCAGTGTTAATAGTTTTTATGTCGAGAGGGGTTTCCGTTATATTTACTTGATCTGTCCAAGGTGGCTCGATCGGCTTCTGGGATGTACGTTCCATTTCGGATGAACATTTTGCTCAATGAAAAGAAAATATTAGGGCTCTGGTGTCCGGTCATGGTAGGAAGATGGCTATTGCGTCATGCCGTTTTGGAACAGCCCTCGCTTTAGGGTTCCTTCTCGCGATAAAGCCTCCTCCGCTCAAGGTCATGGGTTGATTCATTCTCGCACCTCCGCTTCATATATGCAAGCACGATAATTAAGTCAAACTCAATCCAGTCTAACATGTGATGTTAGTTATTTGACTAGAGAACGACTCTCTAAGACTGTAGGTTTTAATTGGCCTCATACATATATTCGAGAAATGATTGAGTAATAATCTTTAATCAACTATGAGAATAACAGTCCATAATAAATAAATAAAAAATAAATAATGAATAATTATAAATTTTGTTGTTGGACTTATTTTTTTAAGAATTGATGACTCACAATAAGCTGTTATTCCTACAGTAACTCAAAGATTGTTATGCTAGCAAAGCTCCATATATTCATGCCTTTCTCTCTCCATAAAGCATGTGCAAGCATTGTTTCAAAGAAAAATCAGGGGTTACTAGAAATTCTATGCATAAAAAGGGGAGTTAATGAAAAAGGAGGTGAAGGAAATATGCAGAATTAGAATTTGATTTGCTTGGAAAGTGAAAGAAATTATGACATAACAAAATGTTTATGAAAAATGATAATATTTCATGTGGATTGTTATATAAAATTATTACCAATATACTTTTGACATGACATGACAAGTTCGCCTTTCCTCTTTTAGAGCTTGTCTAATCAATATTTTTACTTTCTACATTTCGCTTAATGGAGACTTTGGAACAATTACACTTTGATTTTTTCTTTTAATTCAAAAGATAGCTTTCGAATATTGACACATAAATTCACATATAATTTTTTTATAATGTTTGTTTAGATAATATTTTAAATATCAACGTAAAAGAAAAAAATGTACTTTTTGCTTTTACTTAATCCTAAACAAATAGACCCTTAATTTCCTTTTCTTTTTTAGAATTGATTAGGTGACGGTCTTTAATTTACCGTGAGACTTAAAGTCTATTTTGAATTACAAAAAATCAAATAAAAAATAATTATAAATTATTGTGACGTTGTTGTAAGGTCCATTCTTTCAATAATTTGTGGCTCATAATAAACTTGTTATTCTCATAATAACCCATGGACTATTATGCTAACAAAATCTTCTTCTTCTTTCCTTTCTTTCTCTTTCTTCTTTCCTAGTCTAGCTCTGCCCAATCATCGCACCTCACACATTCTCTGTGCCATTTTACACCATCACTACCCTCGCTCACCCTATGCTGCCGCCTTTGCTCTTATAACCACCTCTCCACCACAATTTGTGGTAGTCAACCTCGAGTGACCTAGATTTGGGATTGGCTATGGTGGTCATAATCACCATTTTGGTTGAGAAAGATAGGGCACGTGAACGGTGATGAGCCAAGGGCAATAACAATGGTCATGTTGTAAATATATCTCAAATTGAGCTTGAAAAGGAAAGAGTTTTTTTAATAGGTTTCTTACTAAGAGAAAGTTTCTTAAAAATATGTTTCCTATTTTGGATCTATATTATGTATAAGAATAAGTGCATTAGAAGTCCTAAAACTTGTCAACAAAATTTAATTTAATCCTAAAACTTTCAAAATGTGCAATTAAATCCTAAAATTTGTCAAATTGGTCAAATCAAGTCCTCCTTTGATAGCACTTTTTGAAAATTTTAGAATTCAAATAATAAGTTTTAGAGCTTGATTGCATTTTTTGAAAGTTTTAGTATTTAATTACACTTTCGTGATCAATTTTATGACTCAATTATACTTTGTGAAAGTTTTAGGATTCAATTACACTTTCGTAATAAGTTTTAAGACTTCTAATGCACTTATCCCTTATACATACAAACATATATATGATCCTTAGATCTTGAGGGCTATCCAATATCAAAGCCAAGGGGAATATATTGATTATCTTGATATTTTCATTTGATAAGTCTGTTGAGTTTGGCTCGAACGCTTCCTTGTTGAGGAGTGTTTAACTAGTAGTGGTCTAAGCAATAAACCCTATAGGGTAGTAAGTCCGTCGGTCAGCTCTGGTTGGTAACTTAAGAATCGTGAAAACAAACTTATTAAAATGGATTTATCAAGAAGATCAACACATTCCTTTAGTTCTGTATCACAATTGTCTTCAGAGCAAGGTCCCATACATAGAGAAGAAATAAACATAGAAAATTTCAATAAATCTACATAAGATTGGAAAATTCGTAAAGTTCAACTTAATTAAATTTATAAACAATCAAAATTTAGATTATTGAAAGAATGAGATTGCATAATCACAACCAAAGAAAGAGACCTACCCTTTTTTATATCCTTCAAAATTATCAAACTCTTGAATCAAAATTCCTCTAACAAACATATGCAAAAAAATAATTATATTCACATAGGGCTAGTAGAAGTTATATTTTTGCATATGTTTGAGGAGAATCCTAGTCTAATTATCAAGCCTCTTGCCAAAGAAGGTTTAAATATTTCCATTCTCCTAGCCTTATGTGATGTGTGATTACTAAATTTTGAAAAATTCCTATTAAGAACAGTAGAAACAAGTCTTTCTAATGGTCCAATTCATTTTGATTGTTATCCAAATTTTTCAGTATCACTCAAAGATCCAAATATTATTAAGTCATTAACTCTTCAAGTCAAAACACACAATTATAAAATAGCAAAGGGGTTAATTCCTTTAGCTCTTGTCTATAGAATTCACTATAAACCGTGATTTTATGTTTTGGGATTAATGCCTTCAAACATAGTCCAAAAGGAGAAACCCTTTTACTCTAAACCGATATTACTAGAGCCAATACTATTATTCCTAGATCAACAAATTGGAATGATATTGTTTTACCAGAACAATGGGAATTGGACGACCAAGCTCCTCCAAAGTAAGATCGGGTGATATTGATTGTGGCAATGGTATTAGTTGGGCTTTGATTAGGTCTAACTATATTTGCAATTGCTTGGGTGATTGTAATGATGGTAATAGTGGTAGTGATTGTTGAGCCTTCATTACATCTAAACAAGCTTGGAGCTAGTCTAATGTTGGTGATTGGGGTTGTGATTATGAGGTTTCGACAATACCTTTGCCTTTGTCTTTTTTGGATTTGACATTATTTTCCCTACAAAAATGTTCTCGTTAGAAAATCATGTAAATATTTTGATGACCCATTAATAAATTTAATATCGAAATCAAAGATAGATAATATAGGTTGCCATTGGGCAAAAATTTGTTTTGAAGCAATATTTAATACATCATTTCGTAAGACTTCTCTTGCTGATTTTCAATCAATGCATAATTAAAAATTTTATCTTAAAAGGTCACCTTGAAATTTAGATATTGCTAATATAATAGCTTATATTTCTTTTTTTGATAGTGGCATAATTATGTTGGGTTTAATTCCAATGTTTGGAAACAAATTGAACAATTTGTTCTTGATCATTTTTTACTTGTTTAATAATTCCTCCAAAGCCTATTTCTTGACATTTGGAAAGAAATTTATGATGTAATTAAGGCTCCCTAAAAATCTTTGCAATTGGATTTTATCTTTAATTTCATCAAGAAATTTGTCTGCGAATAAAATTGACCTTTCTATAAGAATAATAGTTCCTTGAGAAATGTAGTAGTGTCCTAAAAATCTAAATCTTGTTTGAAAAAGTGATATTTTAATAGGAGAGACTACCTAGTCATTTTTCTGAATAATGCTTATGAAAGCATATATATGTTTAAAATGTTGATATATATTAGTCAAAAATATTAGGACACCATCAATGAAAACTAGGATATATTCAGAATAAAGGTTAGAACTATCATTCATAATTCTTTGGAATTTAGAAAAATGATTTTCAAGCCAAATGGCATTAAGTTCCATTCATATTGTCTAAATGGTACAATGAATATTGTTTTATACTTATCTTCTTCACTTATTTGAATTTCCCAGAGTCTTGATTTCATATCAAATTTTGAAAATATTTTTGAATTGTGAAGTCTATTTAATAAATCATTTTTATTTGGGATTAAATACTTAATCCATTTTAGGGCCTTGCTTAGAGGTTTGTAATTGATGACTTATCTAAGCACTCCCCTTTCTAGTTCAAGGTTTTTATTTACATGAGAAGCAGGACAACACCAAAGGGGTTGGCTTTTTGCTATTAATTTTTTATCTAATAAATATTGTATTTTTTTGGCAAAATTGCAAGACTTCTTGATTCATTTGAGTTGGTCGAGCTTTTGTAGGGATTTGTTTTTCCAAAAAAATTGGTTTATATGGTGGGCTTACAATATGTTTCTTCCATTCCTAAAATGTATTAGGTAAGGTAGAACATATATTTTGCTCATTGTATTTTGAAGAGAATCAATTTTGTCTTTTATTTTTGGTTCAAGTCATTTTTGTTCTATCCTTTTAAATTCTAAATCATCTTTTAAATATTGTAATTTTTCTTCTTATTTTATAGCTTTGGTCCATGTGGGTGTTTGGTCAACAACAATAGCATCTTCAAATATTGTCTTCAAAAGAAATATGATGAGATTCTTGATGAAAATCTTTTTGTCTTCTTTTGCCTTTGTCTTCTTTTAATAATTAGTGATTTATGATTTATGAAAAAAGATTTTCATCAAAAATCTCATCATATTTCTTTTGAAGACAATACTTAAAGATGTTGCTACTGCCAACCAAGCACCAAAGAGGCCAAAGCTAAAAATAAATAGATAAGAACAACTCAAATGAATCAAGAAGTCTTACAATTTTGCCAAAAAGAAACACAAGGTTTATTAGATAAAAAAAATTAATAAGAAAAAGCCAATCACCCCGGAGTTGTTCTACTTTTATGTAAATAAAAATGTTGAGCTAGAAATGGAAGTACCTAGATTAGTCATTTATTACAAACCTCTTAAAAAAACTCTAAAATGGATTATGTATCAAATCTCAAATATAAAGGATTTACTAAATAGCCTTCACAATTCAAAAATCTTTTCAAAATTTGATATAAAACCAAGATTCTTGCAAATTCAAATGAGTGAAGAAGATAAGTATAAAACAACATTCACTATATCATTTGGACAATATGAATGCAACTTGATGCCATTTGACTTGAAAAATGCTCATTCTGAATTCCAAAGAATTATGAATGATATCTTAACTCTTATTCTGAATATATCCTAGTTTAAATTGATGATGTCATGATATTTTCGATTGATATAGATTAACATTTTAAACATATATATGTTTTTATAAGCATTATTAACAAAAAATGGCTTGGTAATCTCCCCTACTAAATTATCACTCTTCCAAATAAGAATTAGATTTTTAGGACACTACGTTTCTTAGGGAACTATTAATCTTATAGAAGGTCAATTTTATTCATTGAAAAATTTCCTACTGAAATTAAGGATAAAACCCCATTGCAAAGATTTTTAGGGAGTCTCAATCATATCATAGATTTCTTTCCATATATCAATATATAATATGAACCTTTACACCAAAAATTACAGAAAAATCTCCACCATAAACTTTAGTTCATACTAATATTATCAAACAAATCAAAACCCATGTAAAAGAGATACCCTGCCTCCATATAGCTGATCTATCTACCTTCAAAATTGCAGAAACAAATGCTTCAAAAATAAGCTATGGAGGAATTCTTAAACAAGTAAAAAATGATAAAGAATAAATCGTTCAATTTGTTTCCAAATATTGGAACCAAACCCAACAAAATTACTCCACTATCAAAAACAAATATTAGCTATTGTATTAGCAATATTTAAATCTCAAGGCGACCCATTAAACCAAAAATTTATATTATCCTTAATTGCAAATCAACAAAAGAATTATTACAAAAGAATGTATTAAATATTGCTCGAAACAAATTTTTGCCCAATGGCAAGCTATATCATTTGTCTTTAATTTTGATAATGAGTTTATTAATGGACCATCAAATTATTTGCCTAATTTTCTAATGAGATAATTTTTGCAAAGAAAACAATACCAAAATCCAAAAAAGATAAAGGCAAAGCTGTTGTTGAAACCTTAAAATCACAATCCCAATCACCACTATTAGACTAGCTTTAAGCTTAGTTAGATATAATGAAAACTCAACAATCATCACCACCATTACTATCATCATAATCACTCCAGTAGTTGCAAATATGATTATGCCTAATCAAAGCCTAACAAAAACCATTGTCACAATCAATATCATCCAATCTTACCCTATATTTGTCTCTACTACTCTCACAAGTAAAAAAAGAAATTGCCTCATGACAATTATACAAACCCCAAACAAGATCACAAACGAGAAAATGTGACCTTCTATAAGGATAGTATATGGAAGTAAATATCCTACTAAATGTAAAAGTTATAGAGAACTAGAAATATGTAGTAATGATGATAACCAAAACTTGGTAAGATAGCCCTTAGGATATAGGGATCTATATAAAGAAAATAAATTAACATAGAGTGATCTCAATAAATATATAGCAAATTGTTAAGTGATTAGTGATTGTAGTGCAATATAATATCAAATATAGATATCAAGTAAATATAAGAAAATTATCAATAATGGCCTTACACAGGAGTGGTAATCCGCACACAAGTGGGGTATATTATAATGTAATTAAAAGTAATTGACAATGTGATCTCATGTAGAGGCAGTAATTTGCACTCAAGCAAAGAGCCCACTGATATGCAAAAGAATGGAAAATGTGACCTTCTACAAGGGCGGTAATCCACACTCAAAGTAGAGATCCCACTAATATGCAAAGGAAAAGAAAATGTGACCTTCTACAAGGGCGGTAGTCCGCACACGAGTAGAGATCCCACTAAATGTAAAAGATATAGAGAACTAGAAGTATAGAGTAATGATGCCAACCAAAACTTGGTTGATTATATTATTGAGTAATAGGAAATTTACTGACGATTGAAGAAAAGAAAAGGACGTAGATTGATCTCAATAAATATATAGCAAATTGTTAAGTGATTGGTGATTGTAGAGCAATATAAAATATGATAAAATTATAATAATGACCTTCCCCAAGGGCAATAATCCGCACACAAGTGGTGTATATTGCAATGTAATTAAAAGTAATAAATAATGTGATCTCACGCAAGGGCAGTAATCTACACTCGAGCAGAGATCCCACTGATATGCAAAAGAAAAGAAAATGTGACCTTCTACAAGGGCGGTAGTCCGCACTCGAGTAGAGATCCCACTAATATGCAAAAGAAAATAAAATGTGATATTCTACAAGGGCAGTAATTTGCACACGAGTAGAGATCCCACTAAATATAAAAAAAATAAAGAACTAGAAATATGGAGTAGTGATGCCAATCAAAACTTGGTTGGTTATATTATTGAGGGATAGGAAACTTACTAACGATTGATACAAGTAATTGGAGATATCTTGAAGAAGTGATTACAAATGATAGAAGGTGATTACAAATGATTGAGAAGTGATTACAAGATGATTCAAGTAATTAAAAGTGGATTTGGGATAAAAATGAAAGGGTTGTGATCAAAGGAAGTTATTGGACACAAGTGAGCAAGAGAGCAAGAGAGCAAGAGAGCTTCAAGATTTGAATGCAAGTGATGCCTCTCTCTTCTTCTCCTTTTCCTATTATAGGCGAACTCAAGCAAGCTTAGATGAAGTGAATAATAAAAGCTTTGACCCATTTCGATGCTTGGTCAGCAGCAACAGCATCTTCAGATACTGTCTTCAAAAGAAATATGATGAGATTCTTTACGAAAATCTTTTTTGTCTTCTTGCCTTTGCCTCCTTTTGGTAATTGGTGATTTGTAATTGATAATTTGCTCCAATCGTCCTCGTCTTCATCTGACAAGTTGATGCAGTAGCAATCATCTTCATTTGTGTTGCCACCATTATAGGATTCATCAGAGAAACTTGGAGATTTTTTATGTAATTTGGTGATTGTTAATTCTGACATGATTTTTGCCAATGCAAGACGATGTTCTTCTAGCGATTGAATAGTCGCTAAATGGCCTAAGGCCAGTGACTTTTACAGATGAAATTTTATAATTTTGTGATCAATTGGTGATTTCGCCAATCCAACTAGTTTAGACCCTAAGGTTCTAAACATAGGGATAGTGAAATCACCGCCATCCCTTTTAAATTCACCTAAAACATTTCTGAAGAATCAGTTATAAACTGGTTGAATTGACGAAATCACCAACTGATCACAAAATTGCAAAATTTCTTCAGGAAAAATCACTAGCCCAAGCCCATTTAACGACCATTCAATAATTGGAAGAATTTCATTTTACATTGGCAAAAATCACGTTAGAATTACCAATCACCAAATTACATAAAAAAATCTCCAGGTCCTCCTGATGAATCCATCATAGTGGCAATACAAATAAAAATGATTGCTACAGCATCAACCTGTCAGATGAAGATGAGGATGAATAGAGAAAATTACCAATCACGAATCACCAATTACCAAAAGGAGACAAAGGCCAAAGAAGACAAAAAAGATTCTCATCAAGAATCTCATCAGATTTCTTTTGAAGATACTACGTACAGATGCTACTATTATTGACGTAGCTAGGCCAAAGCTATAAAAAAATAAAAAAATAAAGAATAAAGGTCATTATGTTCCACATGGCATTACATTCCATTCATATTATCCAAATGGTACAGTGCATACTGTTTTATACTTATCTTCTTCACTTAGTTGAATTTGCCAAAATCTTAATTTCATATCAGATTTTAGAAAGATTTTTGAATTGTGAAGTCTATTTAATAAATATTTTTTATTTGGGATTGGATACTTAATCCATTTTAGCGCTTTGCTCAATGATTTGTAATTGATGACTAATTTAAGTACTCCCATTTCCAGTTCAAAGTTTTTATTTACATAAAAAGCATAACAACTCCAAGGTGATTGATTTTTTCTTATTAATTTTTTATCTAATAAATCTTGTATTTCTTTTTAGTAAAATTGTAAGACTTATTGATTCATTTGAGTTGGTCAAGCTCTTGTAGGGATTTGTTTTTTTTTTTAAATCCGGTTCATATGGTAGACTTACAATATGTTTCTTCATTTCCCAAAATGCATTAGGTCTTACAATATGTTTCAAGTAATTGTTCTATCCTTTAAATTCTCATATGGTAGACTTTTAGGTCTTACAATATGCATTAGGTAACAACATATGAAGAGAAGCAATTTTGTCTTCTTCTTCTTTTGGTTCAAGTAATTGTTCTATCCTTTAAATTCTAAATCATATTTTAAATATTGTAATTGTTTTTCTTTTCTTTTTTTATTTATTCTTTTAACCTTTAGTTCATTTTGGTGTTCGCTCGGCAGTAATAGCATCTTCAGGTATCGTCTTCAAAAGAAATATGATGAGATTCTTGATGAAAATCTTTTCACAAATAACAAATCACCAATTACCAAAAGGAGACAAAGTCCGAAGAAGACAAAAAAGATTCTCACCAAGAATCTCATCATACTTCTTTTGAAGACAATACCTATAGATGATGTTGCTACTAACCAAACACCCAAATAGGCCAAAGTTAAAAAAATAAAATATAAAAAAAATAAAGAAGAACGATTACAATATTTAAAAGATGATTTATAATTTAAAAGGATATAGTAAAAATTACTTGAACCAAAAATAAAAGACAAAATTACTTCTTTTCAAAATCACATTGAACAAAATATATGTTCTACCTCACTTAATGCATTTTGGGAAAGGAAGAAACATATTATAAGCCTATCATATAAACTAGATTTTTCAAAAATACAAATCCCTACAAAGGCTCGACCAACTCAAATGAATCAAGAAGGCTTAAAATTTTGCCAAAAAGAAATACAATATTTATTAGATAAAAAATTAATAAGAAAAAGCCAACCCCTTCGGAGTTATTCTGCTTTTTATGTAAATAAAAAGACGTGCCGACCCCCCCCTGGAGTGCCAAAACTTGACAGAGACGACACTTAAGTGCCAAAAATTCGAAAATGTACATTTAAGTGACAAAATTGAAGCAAAAAGAATCAATTAAATGCCAACGGTGAGAAAATCCGGCTAAAATGCTGACGTGGCACTTTTCCAACGAGTTAAAGTCAAACGGTGTCGTTTTGGGCACTAACATGGCCAAATAAGCCCAAAACGACATTGTTTTGAGCGTTGACGTGGCTAGATCAGCTCAAAACGATGTTGTTTTGACCTTACTTAGATTTTTATATAATTATTAATTTTTTATCTAATAAATCTTGTATTTCTTTTTTTGGTAAAATTGTAAGACTTATTGATTCATTTGAGTTGGTCAAGCTCTCGTAGGGATTTGTTTTTTTGAAAAATCCAGTTCATATGGTAGGCTTACAATATGTTTCTTCATTTCACAAAATGCATTAGGTAAGGTAGAACATATGAAGAGAAGCAATTTTGTCATTTTTTTTTGGTTCAAGTAATTGTTCTATCCTTTAAATTCTAAATCATCTTTTAAATATTGTAAATTTTTTTCTTTGTTTTTTTTTATTCTTTTAAGCTTTAGCCCATTTTGGTGCTCGCTCAGTAGTAATAGCACCTTCAGGTATCGTCTTCAAAAGAGATATGATGAGATTCTTGATGAAAATCTTTTTCACAAATAACAAAACACCAATTACCAAAAAGAGACAAAGGCCAAAGAAGACAAAAAGATTCTCACCAAGAATCTCATCATACTTCTTTTGAAGTCAATACCTAAAGATGTTGTTACTGATGACCAAACACCCAAATAGCCCAAAGTTAAAAAAACATATAAAAATATAAAGAAGAACAATTACAATATTTAAAAGATGATTTAGAATTTAAAAGGATACAGCAAAAATTACTTGAACCAAAAATAAAAGACAAAATTACTTCTTTTCAAAATCACATTGAACAAAATATATGTTCTACCTCACTTAATGCATTTTGGGAAAGGAAGAAACATATTGTAAGCCTATCATATAAACTAGATTTTTCCAAAAAACAAATCCCTACAAAAGCTCGACTAACTCAAATGAATCAAGAAGGCTTAAAATTTTGCCAAAAAGAAATACAATATTTATTAGACAAAAAATTATTAAGAAAAAGCCAACCCCTTCGGAGTTATTATGCTTTTTATGTAAATAAAAAGACGTGCCGACCCCTGAAGTGCCAAAACTTGACAGGGGGAACACTTAAGTGCCAAAAGTTTGAAAATATATATTTAAGTGACAAAATCGGAGCAAAAGGATCAGTTAAATGCCAACGATGAGAAAATCCGGCTAAAATGCTGACGTGGTACTTTTCCGGTGAGTTAAAGTCAAACAAAGTGTCGTGTTGGGCGCTAATATAGCCAAATAAGCCCAAAACAACATTGTTTTGAGCATTGACGTGGCTAGATAGCTCAAAACGATGCCGTTTTAACCTTAATTAGATTTTTATATAATTATTAATTTTTTATCTAATAAATCTTGTATTTCTTTTTTTGGTAAAATTGTAAGACTTATTGATTCAATTGAGTTGGTCAAGCTCTCGTAGGGATTTGTTTTTTTGAAAAATCCAGTTCATATGGTAGGCTTACAAAATGTTTCTTCATTTCACAAAATGCATTAGGTAAGGTAGAACATATGAAGAGAAGCAATTTTGTAATTTTTTTTTGGTTCAAGTAATTGTTCTATCCTTTAAATTCTAAATCATCTTTTAAATATTGTAAATTTTTTTCTTTGTTTTTTTTTTATTCTTTTAAGCTTTAGCCCATTTTGGTGCTCGCTCAGTAGTAATAGCACCTTCAGGTATCGTCTTCAAAAGAGATATGATGAGATTCTTGATGAAAATCTTTTTTCACAAATAACAAAACACCAATTACCAAAAAGAGACAAAGGCCAAAGAAGACAAAAAAGATTCTCACCAAGAATCTCATCATACTTCTTTTGAAGTCAATACCTAAAGATGTTGTTACTGATGACCAAACACCCAAATAGCCCAAAGTTAAAAAAACATATAAAAATATAAAGAAGAACAATTACAATATTTAAAAGATGATTTAGAATTTAAAAGGATACAGCAAAAATTACTTGAACCAAAAATAAAAGACAAAATTACTTCTTTTCAAAATCACATTGAACAAAATATATGTTCTACCTCACTTAATGCATTTTGGGAAAGGAAGAAACATATTGTAAGCCTATCATATAAACTAGATTTTTCAAAAAAAACAAATCCCTACAAAAGCTCGACTAACTCAAATGAATCAAGAAGGCTTAAAATTTTGCTAAAAAGAAATACAATATTTATTAGACAAAAAATTATTAAGAAAAAGCCAACCCCTTCGGAGTTATTATGCTTTTTATGTAAATAAAAAGACGTGCCGACCCCTGAAGTGCCAAAACTTGACAAGGGAACACTTAAGTGCCAAAAGTTTGAAAATATATATTTAAGTGACAAAATCGGAGCAAAAGGATCAGTTAAATGCCAACGATGAGAAAATCCGGCTAAAATGCTGACGTGGTACTTTTCCGGTGAGTTAAAGTCAAACAGTGTCATGTTGGGCGCTAATATAGCCAAATAAGCCCAAAACAACATTGTTTTGAGCATTGACGTGGCTAGATAGCTCAAAACAATGCCGTTTTAACCTTAATTAGATTTTTATATAATTATTAATTTTTTATCTAATAAATCTTGTATTTCTTTTCGGTAAAATTGTAAGACTTATTGATTCATTTGAGTTGGTCAAGCTCTTGTAGGGATTTGTTTTTTTGAAAAATCCAGTTCATATGGTAGGCTTACAATATGTTTCTTCACTTCCCAAAATGCATTAGGTAAGGTAGAACATATGAAGAGAAGCAATTTTGTAATTTTTTTTTGGTTCAAGTAATTGTTCTATCCTTTAACTTCTAAATCATCTTTTAAATATTGTAAATTTTTTTCTTTGGTTTTTTTTATTCTTTTAAGCTTTAGCCCATTTTGGTGCTCGCTCAGTAGTAATAGCATCTTCAGGTATCGTCTTCAAAAGAAATATGATGAGATTCTTGATGAAAATCTTTTTTCACAAATAACAAAACACCAATTACCAAAAGGAGACAAAGGCCAAAGAAGACAAAAAAGATTCTCACCAAGAATCTCATCATACTTCTTTTGAAGACAATACCTAAAGATGTTGTTACTGATGACCAAACACCCAAATAGCCCAAAGTTAAAAAAACATATAAAAATATAAAGAAGAACAATTACAATATTTAAAAGATGATTTAGAATTTAAAAGGATACAGCAAAAATTACTTGAACCAAAAATAAAAGACAAAATTACTTCTTTTCAAAATCACATTGAACAAAATATATGTTCTACCTCACTTAATGCATTTTGGGAAAGGAAGAAACATATTGTAAGCCTATATATAAACTAGATTTTTCAAAAAAACAAATCCCTACAAATGCTCGACCAACTCAAATGAATCAAGAAGGCTTAAAATTTTGCCAAAAAGAAATACAATACTTATTAGATATAAAATTAATAAGAAAAAGCCAACCCCTTCGGAGTTATTATGCTTTTTATGTAAATAAAAAGACGTGCCGATCCCTGGAGTGCCAAAACTTGATAGAGGGGACACTTAAGTGCCAAAATGTATATTTAAGTGAGAAAATCGGAGCAAAAATGATCAGTTAAATGCCAACGGTGAGAAAATCCGGCTAAAATGCTGACGTGGCACTTTTCCGGCGAGTTAAAGTCAAACGGTGTCGTTTTGGGCACTAATATAGCCAAATAAGCCCAAAACAACATTGTTTTGAGCGTTGACGTGGCTAGATAGCTCAAAACGATGCCGTTTTGACCTTAATTAGATTTTTATATAATTATTAATTTTTTATCTAATAAATCTTGTATTTCTTTTCGGTAAAATTGTAAGACTTATTGATTCATTTGAGTTGGTCAAGCTCTTGTAGGGATTTGTGTTTTTGAAAAATCCAATTCATATGGTAGACTTACAATATGTTTCTTCATTTCCCAAAATGCATTAGGTAAGGTAGAACATATGAAGAGAAGCAATTTTGTAATTTTTTTTTTGGTTCAAGTAATTGTTCTATCCTTTAAATTCTAAATCATATTTTAAATATTGTAATTGTTTTTCTTTTCTTTTCTTTTCTTTTCTTTTTATTTATTGTTTTAAGCTTTAGCTCATTTTGGTGTTCGCTCGGCAGTAATAGCATCTTCGGTATCGTCTTCAAAAGAAATATGATGAGATTCTTGATGAAAATCTTTTCACAAATAACAAATCACCAATTACCAAAAGGAGACAAAGGCCGAAGAAGACAAAAAAGATTCTCACCAAGAATCTCATCATACTTCTTTTGAAGACAATACCTAAAGATGTTGTTACTGCTGACCAAACACCCAAATAGCCCAAAGTTAAAAAAACATATAAAAATATAACAAAGAACAACTACAATATTTAAAAGATGATTTAGAATTTAAAAGGATACAACAAAAATTACTTGAACCAAAAATAAAAGACAAAATTACTTCTTTTCAAAATCACATTGAACAAAATATATGTTCTACCTCACTTAATGCATTTTGGGAAAGGAAGAAACATATTGTAAGCCTATCATATAAACTAGATTTTTCAAAAATACAAATCCCTACAAAAGCTCGACCAACTCAAATGAATCGAGAAGGCTTAAAATTTTGCCAAAAAGAAATACAATATTTATTAGATAAAAATTAATAAGAAAAAGCCAACCCCTTCAGAGTTATTCTGTTTTTTATGTAAATAAAAAGACGTGCCGACCCACAGAGTGCCAAAAACTTGACAGAGGAGATACTTAAATACCAAAAGTTCGAAATTGTATATTTAAGTGACAAAATCGGAGCAAAAAGGATAAGTTAAATGCCAACGGTGAGAAAATCCGGTCAAAATGCTGACGTGGCACTTTTCCGGTGAGTTAAAGTCAAACGGTGTCATTTTGGACGCTAATATGGCCAAATAAGCCCAAAACGACATTGTTTTGAACGTTGACGTGACTAGATCAGCTCAAAATGATGCCATTTTGACCTTAATTAGATTTTTATATAATTATTAATTTTTTATCTAATAAATCTTGTATTTCTTTTTGGTAAAATTGTAAGACTTATTGATTCATTTGAGTTGGTCAAGCTCTTGTAGGGATTTGTTTTTTTTGAAAAATCCAGTTCATATGGTAGGCTTACAATATGTTTCTTCATTTCCCTAAATGCATAAGGTAGGTAGAACATATGAAGAGAAGCAATTTTGTAATTTTTTTTTGGTTCAAGTAATTGTTCTATCCTTTAAATTCTAAATCATCTTTTAAATATTGTAAATTTTTTTCTTTGGTTTTTTTTAATTCTTTTAAGCTTTAGCCCATTTTGGTGCTCGCTCAACAGTAATAGCATCTTCAGGTATCGTCTTCAAAAGAAATATGATGAGATTCTTGATGAAAATCTTTTCACAAATAACAAATCACCAATTACCAAAAGGAGACAAAGGCCGAAGAAGACAAAAAAGATTCTCACCAAGAATCTCATTATACTTCTTTTGAAGACAATATCTAAAGATGTTGTTACTACTGACCAAACACCCAAATAGCCCAAAGTTAAAAAAACATATAAAAATATAAAGAAGAACAATTACAATATTTAAAAGATGATTTAGAATTTAGAAGGATACAGCAAAAATTACTTGAACCAAAAATAAAAAACAAAATTACTTCTTTTCAAAATCACATTGAACAAAATATATGTTCTACCTCACTTAATGCATTTTGGGAAAGGAAGAAACATATTGTAAGCCTATATATAAACTAGATTTTTCAAAAAAAACAAATCCCTACAAAAGCTCGACCAACTCAAATGAATCAAGAAGGCTTAAAATTTTGCCAAAAAGAAATACAATATTTATTAGATAAAAAATTAATAAGAAAAAGCCAACCCCTTTGGAGTTATTTTGCTTTTTATGTAAACAAAAAGACGTGCCGACCTCTAGAGTGCCAAAATTTAACAGAGGGGACATTTAAGTGCCAAAAGTTCAAAAATATACATTTAAGTGACAAAATCGGAGCAAAAATTATCAGATAAATGCCAACGGTGAGAAAATCCGGCCAAAATGCTGACGTGACACTTTTCTGGCAAGTTGAAGTCAAACAATGTCATTTTGGGTGCTAATATAGCCAAATAAGCCCAAAACGACATTGTTTTGAGCGTTGACGTGACTAGATCAGCTCAAAACGATGCCGTTTTGACCTTAATTAGATTTTTATGTAATTATTAATTTTTTATCTAATAAATCTTATATTTCTTTTTGGTAAAATTGTAAGACTTATTGATTCATTTGGGTTGGTCAAGCTCTTGTAGGGATTTGTTTTTTTTTGAAAAATCTAGTTCATATGGTAGGCTTACAATATGTTTCTTCATTTCCCAAAATGCATTAGGTAAGGTAGAACATATGAAGAGAAGCAATTTTGTAATTTTTTTTTGGTTCAAATAATTGTTCTATCCTTTAAATTCTTAATCATCTTTTAAATATTGTAAGTTTTTTTCTTTGGTTTTTTTAATTCTTTTAAGCTTTAGCCCATTTTGGTGCTCGCTCAGTAGTAATAGCATCTTCAGGTATAGTCTTCAAAAGAAATATGATGAGATTCTTGATGAAAATCTTTTTTCATAAATAACAAAACACCAATTACCAAAAGGAGACAAAGGCCAAAGAAGACAAAAAAGATTCTCACCAAGAATCTCATCATACTTCGTTTGAAGACAATACCTAAAGATGCTATTACTGCCAAGCGAACACCCAAATAGCCCAAAATTAAAAAAATATATAAAAAAAATAAAGAAGAACAATTACAATATTTAAAAGATGATTTAGAATTTAAAAGGATACAGCAAAAATTACTTGAACCAAAAATAAAAGACAAAATTACTTCTTTTCAAAATCACATTGAACAAAATATATGTTCTACCTCACTTAATGCATTTTGGGAAAGGAAGAAACATATTGTAAGCCTATCATATAAACTAGATTTTTCAAAAAAAACAAATCCCTACAAAAACTTGACTAACGCAAATGAATCAAGAAGGCTTAAAATTTTGCCAAAAAAAAATACAATATTTATTAGATAAAAAATTAATAAGAAAAAGCCAACCCCTTCGGAGTTATTCTACTTTTTATGTAAATAAAAAGACATGCCGACCCCTTGAGTGCCAAAACTTGACAGAAAGGACACTTAAGTGCCAAAAGTTTGAAAATGTATATTTAAGTAACAAAATCAGAGCAAAAAGGATCAGCTAAATGCCAACGGTGAGAAAATCTGTCCAAAATGCTGACATGGCACTTTTCCGGCGAGTTAAAGTCAAACGGTGTCGTTTTGGGCGCTAAGATGGCTAAATAAGCCTAAAACGACGTCGTTTTGAGCGCTGACGTGGCTAGATCAGCCAAAACGACGCCATTTTGACCTTAATTAATTTTTTTATATAATTATTAATTAAATTAAATTAAAAATGAAAATTTTTTATAAAAAAAAGCAGCAGTATAAGCGGGGGAGCCTCCCCTGCCTGTGGCCGCCGCCCTATCGCCAGTGGGGCGGCGACGCTGGCCGCGAGGGTCACCAGCGCTTGGGCAAGGGCTAGTGACCCTCGTTGACCGAAGGCGAAGGCCAACCGGCCCTCGCTAGATGCCGGGAGAGGGCGGCGACCCTCTCCTAGATATGGGTGAGGGTTGCTCACTCTTGCCCCCGCCTAGGGGAGGGTCGACGGCCCTCGCGCAACACAAGTGAGGGCCGTTATCGCTAGCGCAAGGGCGGGTGACCCTCTCCCGGCATCTAGCGAGGGTCATCAACCCGCACCTAGGCATCCGTGACCCTCGCCACCCCCACTGGCAATGGGGTGACGGCCATAGGCAGGGGAGGCTCCCTTGCCTATCCTTTTTTTTTTTTCATCTTTAATATTATTTAATTAATATTTATATTAAAAATCAATTTTTGGCTAAAACGGTGTCGTTTTTATTGAAGGTGAGCTGATGTGGAATTCCAACGAGCTACGTAGATATTAGAAATTATTAAAATAAGCCACGTTAAATTTCCAGCGACGTTTGCCGAAGTTGGCACTTAAGTGATTCAATTTTTAAATAAAGTGGCACTTAAATGTACCATTAGTAACTTTTTGTACTTAAATGTCCCATCGTGCCAAGTTTTGGCACTTGGGCTGTTCTTTTCCCTAAATAAAAATGTTAAACTAGAAAAGGGAATACCTAGATTAATCATCAATTACAAACCTCTAAACAAAGCCCTAAAAATATATTAGGTATCCAATCCAAAATAAAAAGGATTTATTAAATAGACTTCACAATTCAAAAATCTTTTCAAAATTTGATATGAAATTAGGACTCTGGCAAATTCAAATTAGTGAAGAAGATAAGTATAAAATGGCATTCACTATACCATTTGGACAATATGAATGGAACATAATGCCATTTGGTTTAGAAAATGTTCATTCTGAATTCCAAAGAATTGTGAATGATATTATTAACCCTTATTCTGAATATATCCTAGTTTACATTGATGATGTCCTAATATAAATCAACATTCTAAACATATATATGTTTTCATTAGCTTCATTAAGAGAAATGGCTTGATAGTCTCCCCTACTAAAATATCACTTTTCCAAACAAGAATTAGATTTTTAGGACACTATGTTTCTCAATGAACTATTATTCCTATAGAAAGGTCAATTTTATTCGCAGAAAAATTATCTAATGAAATTAAAGATAAAACCCAATTGCAAAGATTTTTAGGGAGTCTCAATTACATCATAGATTTCTTTCCAAATATCAACATATTATATAAACCCTTACACCAAAGATTACAGAAAACCCCCCACCGCGAACCTCAATTAATACTAATATTGTCAAATAAATTAAAACCCATGTACAAGAAAGAGATACCCCACCTCCATCTAGCTAATCCATTTTCCTTCAAAATTATAGAAACAGATGTTTCAGAAATAGACTATGGAGCAATTCTTAAACAAGTAAAAGATGATAAAGGATAAATTGTTCAATTTGTTTCCAAATATTGAAGCCAAACCCAACAAAATCACTCCACTACCAAAAAGAAATATTAGCCATTGTATTAGCAATATCTAAATTTCAAGATGACCTTTGAAACCAAAATTTTCTATTATGCATTGATTGCAAATCAACAAAAGAAGTATTACAAAAGAATGTATTAAATATTGCTTCAAAACAAATTTTTGCCCGATGGCAAGCTTTATTATCTATCTTTGATTTTGATATTGAATTTATTAACAAATCATCAAATTCTTTGCCTAATTTCTGATGAGAGAATTTTTGTATGGAAAACACTACCAAAATCCAAAAAAAGACAAAGGCAAAGCCATTGCCGAAACCTCATAATCACAACTCCAATCATCAACATTAGACCAACTCCAACAATTACCACTACCATTACCATCATGACAATCATCCCAGCATTTGCAAATATGTTTAGACCTAATCAAAACCCAATAAACACCATCGCCACAATTAATATCACCTGATCTTAACCCATATTTATCTTTACTACTCTCATAGGCAAAACAAGAAAACGCCTCTTAGTTTGGTCTACTAATTATAAATAAGTAGGAGAGTGATAAGGAGAATCTTGGTTCTCATAATTTTGTTCATTTTGATCTTGTTGATAAATAGGTCTAAAAATCTCGAACTGATTCAAGACCAATGATGCTAGCTGTTATAGGATTATTGGGTAGATTTGATGTAATGGCTTCCTCTTGGTTTCTTAGTTGAAGAGTGATTATAGGAGGGAGATTTGGATGAAGATCAATTGATTTCCTTGATGAACTAGAAAGAATTGATATTATATCAAATGATCTTCTAGGGAATTGAATGGTTACTTTTCCATATGAATATTGTACTATGTTTGTTGGTTCACTATTACGAAAAATCTTTGGAGGAGCTTGGTCATCCAACTCCCCTCATTTTAGTAACACGATATCACTCCAGTTTATTGATCTAAGACTAATAGTATTGGCTCTAGTAATATCAGTTTGGAGTACAAGGGTTTCTCCTTTTAAACTATGTTTGAAGGCATTAATCCCAAAACATGAAATCATGGCTTTATTGTGAATTCTATAGATAAGGGCTAAAGGAATTGACCCCTTCGGCTATTTTATAATTATGTGTCTTGACTTGAAGAGTTAATGACTTAATAATATTTGGATTTCTGAGTGATACCGAAAAATTTGGATAACAATCAAAATGAATTAGACCATTATAAAGACTTGTTTCTACTATTCCGAATAGGGATTCTTTGAAATTTAGTAATCACGCATCGCATAAGGTTATGAGAATAGAAGTACTTAAGCCTTCTTTGGTAAGAGGCTTGACAATCAGTATAGGATTCTCCTCAAACATATGCAAAAATATAACTTGTACTAGCCCTATGTAAATATAATTATATTTTTGCCTATGTTTGTTAAGGGAATTTTGATTTAAGGGTTTGATAGTTTCAAAGAATATAGAAAGGGGTAGGTCTTTTTCTTCAGTTGTGATTATGTAATCTTTTTGTTTCAATAATCTGAATTTTGACTGTTTGTAAATTTGATTAAATTGAACTTTAGGAATTTTCCAATTTTCTATAGATTTATTGAAATCTTCTGTAGGATCTTGATCTAAAGGCATTTGTGATACTGAACTAAAGGACAATGTTGATCTTCTTAATAAATCCATCTTAATAAGTTTGTTTTCATGCTTCCTAGGCTACCAATCAAAGCTAACCAATGGACTAGTTTTACTACTTGGACCACTACTAATTAAACATTCCTCACCTAGGGAACTTTCGAGCCAAACTCGACAAACTTATCAAATGAATATTTTAAGATAATCAATATATTCCTTTTTGTTCTGATACCAAATAACCCTAAGGATCTAGGAATCATATGTATGTATGTATGTATGTATGTATGTATGAGGGATAAGTACATTAGAAGTCCTAAAACTTGTTATGGAAGTGTAATTGAGCTCTAAAAATTTTATAAAGCACAATTGAGTCCTAAAATTTGTTACGAAAGTGTAATTGAATGCTAAAACTTTCGAAAAGTTTAATCAAGTTCTAAAACTTGTCATTTGAGTTCTGAAACTTTCAAAAAGTGATATCAAATGACAAATTTTAGGACTTAATTACACATTTTGAAAGTTTTAATACTCAATTATGCTTTCGTGACAAATTTTAAGACTTAGTCGCACTTTTTGAAAGTTTTAGAATTAAATTGAACTTTGTTGACATTTATTGACAAGTTTTCGGATTTTTAGTGCACTTATCTCTATATGTATAGATCCAAAGTTGGAAACCTCTTTTTTAGGAAACTTTCTCTAAGTAAGAAACCTATTAAAAAAAAAAACTTCCCTTTTCAAGCTCAATTCGAGGTATATTTAACAAGACCGTTGTTATTGCCCTTGGCTTATCACCATCCACCTGCCCTATCTTTCTCAACCAAAATAGTGGTTTTGACCACCATAGCCAATCCCAAATTTAGGTCACTTGAGGTCGACTACCACAAATTGAGGCAAAGAGAGGTCGTCATAGAGGAGCAAAGGTGGCGACGTAGGGCAAGCGAGGGTAGTGATGGCGCAAAATGGCACGAAGATTGTGTGAGGTGCGTTGATTGAGTAGAGCTGGATTAGGAAAAAAGAAAAGAAAAAGAAAGAATTTTGCTAGTATAACAGTTTGTGGGTTACTGTGAAAATAACGGGCTCGTTGTGAGTTAGAAATTCTTGAAAGAATCGACCTCACAATAATTTATAAATATCTATTATTTGATTTTTTATGGTTCAAAATATACTATAGTTCTCGCAATAAATTAAATACCGTCACCCAATCAATTTTCAAAAAGAAAAGGAAATTAAGGGTCTATTTGTTTAGGATTAAGTAAAAGTAGAAAGTACATTTTTTTGCTTTTACATTGATATTTAAAATATTATCCAAACTTCAAAATATTATGAAAAATTATATGTGAATTTAGGTGTCAATAAACCAAAGCTATCTTTGAATTAAAAAAAATGTAAGTGTTCCAAAGTTTTCATTAAGCAAAATGTAGAAAGTAAAAATATTGATTAGACAAGTTCTAAAAGATGAAAGATGAACTTGTCATGTTATGTCAAAAGTACATTGGTGATAATTTCATATAAAAATCCACATGAAATATTATCATTTTTCATAAACATTTTGTTATCTCATAATTTCTTTCATTTTCCAAGCAAATCAAATTCTAATTCTGCATATTTCCTTCGCCTCCTTTTTCATTAACTCCCCTTTTTAGGCATACAATTTCTGGCGCCCCCTGATTTTACTTTGAAACAATGCTTGCCATGCTTTATGGAGAGAGAGAGAGAGAGGCCAGAGGGACTCAGCTTTTATTTAAGAAGGGATCATTCTCGCCTTCCCATGTGCACAGATAATGACAAAGCACATTTAACTGTTAACTCGCAGTTCTCGTTCCATATCTCGTCTTTTGATGATCAAGAACAGTGTTATCAGAATTCAGATGGATCCCCGAATAATTTGTCTCCCTCGCTCCGCGGACACCTGGAACCCTACAGAAGAAAAGCCTGCTCAACTTAGGATCGAACTTCTCTGGTAGTAAGAAGCGCATGCACCATGTAATGTACCTAAGAGAAATAATCGAAACCCTACGTATCAAGGTCAGCCCACTATCCGAGTTCGATTTCTTCTTTGCTGCATTGTCTTGTCAACCTCATGGAATTCTTTCTGGGATGCACACCTAAAACCAGCAGCAGAGAGATCTTTTCGGTTTGATCGAACTTAAAGCTGGGGAAAACAGCTCGTGGTTACTGTTCAAAAGCGCTGGGAAACTGTGTACTTTAGCTTGGACCCAAATATCCATGGGGAGATATCCGAGGCGAGGCCTTCGCTCCTTTTCCACTTAATTATATTCTCTAGCTCATGTTCACGGACCAAGACAATTCACTTTCACCGGAGCTTGTGAACATGATCTAATGTGCTGGGTATTACCTTTATCAGAACATATAAATAATAAGTCACGTATTATCATAATTTAAGCCTTCAAAATATTTTGTAGCAATCCCATAACATCTCACATAATATTAAAATTAGAAATCCTAAGTTCAAAACTTTCAATTCCAAACTCATTTGGCTCTCTAATTAAATTTTCATGTTTAGTATTAGGCAAAAAGGAAAACCAAACTAAATGTAAATAGGAGTATTATAATATTTAAATAATTTATATTTTTAAAGTTTTTAGAATAATCAGTAATGGTCTCACAAATTCTCATAATCTTTTACAAAAACGGATTTGTGGGTCGTAAAATCACATGATTGCGGATATTGAAGGCAACGTAATGGCAACAGCCTCTTTTTAATGATTATAAGCACTTTTCAGGAGGGGAAAGGCAGATTTTATCTCCTATGCGATTTTCATTTGATTCTATTTTATCTTTTATCTTCCAAAATGTCCAACAAGGGACGATTAGATAACAATCGATTTTGGTGATCGTGTGTCGAACTATATATAAGAACAAGTACGGAAACTCTAGGCAATCGGACCACTTTACCTTGTACAGTGTGGGGAAACGTTCTTATTGGAGGATGTAGGAGGTTTGAAGGCCGCTTCATGGGGACTTGCTATCGACAAGCTGAGTATAATTCCGTCTGGTCAACCTAACTCGCATTTCGAACAAGAAAAAAATCTAACTTAAACTAAGGTAGTCTTCTTTTATATTGGAATAGAAAGAGAATAATTGTCCGAAAATTTCTATACCTATTTGTACGGTGACCAATTTAGTATTAAAATTTTCAATTTTGCAATTTTTTTTTGGTAAGGTAAACTTGTATAAATGCCAACCAACAACTATACAAACAACGGATGACGACTCCAATTTACACTCAGCTTAGACTACTGATTGAAAAGAAGCCGCAATCCGATAATAACTAAAAGATGCATAATCAAAACAACATCATAACATCTAAGAGAATATCACATAAGGACTTAACTAGTAAAAATGAAGGCACTTAAACCCCACGCTCTCTGAAGACATCTATTCACCATATTATCTTGAACCAACGGACCAGACAACACATTATCCTTAACAACCTTGAAGATATAATACTTCATTGAAGAAATGGAGACCACTTTACTCCGAAATAAGATGTCATTACGAGACTTTCAAATAATATAACATAGAGCAGCAAATGAGAACCTGGGAATTTCCTTCTAGAAGCCTTTACCAAAAAAAATTTTGCTGGCCCAAACCATGGTATTACTTCATGATCCTCCCGGCCAAGCCAAATTGCACTTGCCCGCCCAAAAAATAGCAAGAGCATGCGTTATATGGCAATCAAAAAAATAGGTGATCAATAGTATCCGGACTAGATTTACAAAAGGCACACGCAGCGCCAGTAATCAATTTTGCAAATTTAATCCTCAATCTTTAGACTATTTACCAATGTAATATTTCCGATCATTTTTTACTGAAAATCATTGATGTAGATACCAGTCATCTTATGTAACACGACCAATGTTGATGTAGACAATTTTTGTGAATTTAAAATAAAATCTAAAATTTTTTTTGTATGTTTATTTTTGTTTTCTTTTTAACTTTCATTGTGACCCAGTGAGGCCCTCACCATATCTAAGTGAGGGCCCACTCACCGACCACAATAAAAATAAAAATAAAAATAAAAATTTTAAAAAATTATTTATGTCAGCACTAGTCATGCAATGAAGGGCAACCGGCATCCATGTGATGGCTAACACTGATTGGAATGACTACATTGGTAAATTGTCAAAACGTTAAAGACAAAATTGACATAATTGAAAATTTTATTACCGAATTAGTTGTCATATAATAGATTTAAGACTTTTTGGACAATTACTCCAAATAGAAAGAGCACCCCAATATCATGCATAAAAAGTTTTATCCATAATCAAGCTCTCTTCATTCGCTCAATATACAATAGGTGATTTACAAAACGAAGGGTCACTCCAAGAAAAAACAGAGTCTCTCCAACCGTTTTCATTTATCTGTGTTGTGAAGCAAAGCTAGAAACATTGAAGCCGTTGCAAATTATCCACTTCAACATTTTTTATCAAATGAAATCACGGTGTCAGTTCATATTTGACATTTTCTAATTAATATATGTAGGTGGAGGTATCTACATTGTTACACCTTATCTTTGTTTAGTAATTAATTATTAAGAATATGTCTTCATCTAATAATTTAACTTTTTTGAATAGTTGACACTAGGCATGTGATATTTAAGTCAAGTTTTCGTAGGCCCTTATTATATATTGGCATTTCTTACTCTCACACTACGTGTTAAAGTAGTTAAATATCAAAGTTATATCTTCATTTAATAACTTAAACCCCTAACAAAATTGGCAAATATTTTGCAATCAATTCAAAATCAATCAAAATAAACTACAAAACATCTAAGCATAAATATAACTTGTGTTAATGAATTATTCAATAATTAAAGTCATACGCATAAATAAACTATTATATCTTGGAGCAACTAATAAGTACAAAAATCAATTTAAATGATCTATTATAATTTCATATTTCCACAGGATAATTTCCATAGACACTTTTGTTTACTATTTTTTGGTCAGATACTAATAGTTTAATATAAGAAATATGGGAAAAATCAAACAAATGCTCCTTGGTGAGTGGTAAATACATGCTTAGACGGCGCTTAGGTGGACCGTTTTTCTCGTGGAGGGTACAACAAATCGAATGTTTGCTTTAAGAGAGGCTACTTTAGCTAGTTAGAGTCCTAGGTGCCATCAAGAGATGTGATTTTTTGGGAATACTATATTATCATATATTGACATAGATATTTCTTCGTCTTCTTTTTTGTGGGTGTTTACACAGACATTTCAAAATCCAAAATTCTTATATACTTTTTTGAAACTCCAATGGGTACACATTATTCCCTATGGATTGTAATTGTCATTGCATTTTGTAAGATCATCACTAATTCATAAAAGCCGGTGAACTCAATACAATCTAATTATGCCAAGCATGATTTTTTTTCCTCTTATAACATAGGATGTCTGAACTTTTGACTCAACTAATTTCTATAACAGAATTCAAACTATTAAAAAGTAAGGCTCCAAAAGGTTCCCAAATTTACCTCAAGTGAAAGATGATATGATTTGAAAACCGAAATATTTGACACATTATGTTAAGAACCATCCGTCTTAATTTAGAGTCCTTTTACAATAGCAATGGTTAGATTAAAAAATGTACGTGGTGCAAGAACTACGTGTAAAGTGTTGTAACATGTGCATTGTTGGACGGTACTAATTCTGAAGCCCCAGCATCTTCAGGTTGAGTGGGACAAACACAGCTTCGCAAAAACGGTCGTAAATTTGCGAAACAATGGCGGTGACGATGAAAGTACTGCAATTGAGACATGTTTGCCAAGACGATGAAAGCATGGCGGACAGGCTAAAATGCTTTCGCGACATCTTTTCAATGAGCACGAGGTGCACGGGAAGGTCTTGGGCAGGTACTAAAAAGCATTCGGATCGTGAAACGAAGGAGGGAAAGCGTCGATAATTTGACGAGTGGACAGGGACAGGTGATGGTTTTTACTTCCTTGTCTGCCGTGGAGAAAGTGACGGCATGTCGGTTACACGCCTCGGGTGTAGACATGTCGGCCTTGAGAAAGGGGTTCAACCGCGAACAATCTTTGCCTGCCGAATAATGGAAGGAAGCGGCTGCTGCTGCTGCTTGCCGCTGGTAATAAGGCGGCTGGGTCGGCTCTACTTGTCGCACTCCACAGTGGCTACTCGCACCAATTCTCATAAATTATAGTCGGATTGCTTTTGCTGCACGACTCCGGATTTGGCGGTCCTCGCGCTTCCGAGTTGGGAAAGGAGGGGGGTGCTGCTGCTTTGCTTGTGTGCTCTCTCCTACGTACGTTGTACTCCGCCACAACTTCCCGTATTACTCACCTCGTCCCGGACAGTAGAAAATAATAATGTTTAAGTCAAATCGATTTGATGGGAATAGAGAAATTTCGCAAATTTTGTCCTAGGCCTCGAACTTGCGTACATGTCTGATAATAATCGATGCAGTGTGGCGATGGAGCCCTGAGTGGCTACGACCTTGTCTTGGTGACAAGAGATGTTGTCCGACAATTGATTGGACAATCAGGCGTGACTATGGAGGGAACTATGCGTGAGCAAAAAATAATGCGAGTTCCGCGTTGAACAAATTACACGCGTATGGAGGAAGTTGACATACTTCCATTGCTTACGACTCGAGAAAATTATCTAATGAGTTATAAATTTATTATATGATAGATTAAATCTAATCCTAAATATTTTGATAACTTATCAATTTAGTACTAAACATTTCACTTATATTAATTTAGTTACAAAACTTTAAACGAATTGCTAAATTAGTCTTAAATCTTATAACGAATTGTCAATTTAGTCATTCCGAATAATTTTCACTAGATGTAGCTGACATGGTGACCCAATTAGTGCCAATCATCCCATGTGGCGTGTCAATACTAACATAGATAATTTTTTTAATGTTTTCTTTAAATATAATGATTTTATCTTCTTTTCTTTTCTTTTCTTTTTTTCCTTTTCTTTTTTACACATGGCCGATTGGGCCATCGGCCACTGGCCAAGAGCTAGTAACCCCGCCAACCAGTGGGAGAGGGCCGCAAAGGCCTTGTTGACCATGAGCAAGTGTCGCAACTGTCATTGGATCTAGTGAAGGTGTCGTAACTCTCATTGTGGTGGCAAGGGCCACGAAGCCCTCACTGACCGCGAGCAAAGGATGCAGGATGTGGCCATCGTTGTGGCCACAACGACCACAAGCCCTCACCTTACCAAATATGGTGAGGGCATCGTGACCCTCGCTAGGTTTGGCGAGGGCTCACGAGCCCTTGCCATAGTTGGGGAGGGCATTGTGAGCCCTCGCCCAGGTTCCCAGGTTGTCACAAGCCCCAATAAGGGCATAGCAACCCTTGCCCTCCCTTACTATGGCCGACGAAGGCTGCTGCTTTGCTTGTGTGCTCTCTCCTACGTACGTTGTACTCCGCCATAACTTCCCGTATTACTCACCTCGTCCCGGACAGTAGAAAATAATAATGTTTAAGTCAAATCGATTTGATGGGAATAGAGAAATTTCGCAAATTTTGTCCTAGGCCTCGAACTTCCGTACATGTCTGATAATAATCGATGCAGTGTGGCGATGGAGCCCTGAGCGGCTACGACCTTGTCTTGGTGACAAGAGATGTTGTCCGACAATTGATTGGACAATCAGGCGTGACTATGGAGGGAACTATGCGTGAGCAAAAAATAATGCGAGTTCCGCGTTGAACAAATTACACGCGTATGGAGGAAGTTGACATACTTCCATTGCTTACGACTCGAGAAAATTATCTAATGAGTTATAAATTTATTATATGATAGATTAAATCTAATCCTAAATATTTTGATAACTTATCAATTCAGTACTAAACATTTCGCTTATATTAATTTAATTACAAAACTTTAAACGAATTGCTAAATTAGTCTTAAATCTTATAACGAATTGTCAATTTAGTCATTCCGAATAATTTTCACTGGATATAGCTGACATGGTGACCCAATTAGTGCCAATCATCCCATGTGGCGTGTCAATACTAACATAGATAATTTTTTTAATGTTTTCTTTAAATATAATGATTTTATCTTCTTTTCTTTTCTTTTTTTCCTTTTCTTTTTTACACATGGCCGATTGGGCCATCGGCCACTGGCCAAGAGCTAGTAACCCCGCCAACCAGTGGGAGAGGGCCGCAAAGGCCTCGTTGACCATGAGCAAGTGTCGCAACTGTCATTGGATCTAGTGAAGGTGTCATAACTCTCATTGTGGTGGCAAGGGCCACGAAGCCCTCACTGACCGCGAGCAAAGGACGCAGGATGTGGCCATCGTTGTGGCCACAACGACCACAAGCCCTCACCTTACCAAATATGGTGAGGGCATCGTGACCCTCGCTGGGTTTGGCGAGGGCTCACGAGCCCTTGCCATGGTTGGGGAGGGCATTGTGAGCCCTCGCCCAGGTTGTCACAAGCCCCAGTAAGGGCATAGCAACCCTTGCCCTCCCTTACTATGGCCGACGAAGGCTGCGATGCCCTTGCCTCACCAAATCATGTGAAGGCTTGCAAGCCCTTGCCCACCATCAGCGAGTGCTTCGAGGCCCTCGGCAGCCTTATGTAAAAATAAATAAATAAATAAAATCAATTAAAAATTGGATAATTTTTTTTTGATAACACAGGGAGCCCCACACCCCGCCGACAGCTAGGAGAGTAAACCCTGGGGCCACATGTGCTAGCCACCACACACATAAAAAATTGGATAATTATTCATATAAGTGATATCCAACTAAATTAGTCGGAATAACTAAATTGGTAATTTTTAAATATTTAGGACTAATTGGGTAAATTATTAAATGTTTGGAATTAAATTGACATAATTGAAAGGTTAAAGAATAAATTAGTAAGTTGTTAAAAGATTTAGAACTGAATTGGTAAAATTGAAAGAATTATGACTGATTAGTTGTTGTACAATAGGTTTAGAACTTTTTGGATAATTTTACTCTCAAGGCTCAATGCTCTAATCTTTTAGATGAAAATAAGTCGAGGTCGGTGTATGAGTTAGAATTCAAATTATGCTACTAAAGTGTGAAGTTAGCTCACTTAATAAGGTGCCAGGGCAAATTCGTCATATAATTTTTCAACGAGTGTTTCCAGCACATTTATTAATAAGATCTTCATCTAAAATTTGCTTTATAGAGAATTATTGCACTTATAATAATGATGATAGCTGGAAACTGGGAAAAGTTGATATTGTTAAGTCAATTTTGTAAACAGAAAATCAAAATCAGGAATGATGGATGAAAAGGAAATGGTTATTGCGAGTTATTTACAATAAATTTCACTATCATTGGAGCTTCTTCTTCTTCTTCTTCTTCTTCTTTTCACAATTAGGCTATCATGTTCCGTTCAGCATCGTGCCCTTATGTTTTTATAAACGTGGGATTATCAAATATTTAACCTAGCCGTCCATGATTAGGGATTGATCCAAAGGGTACAAAATCGCGAGTGCGTGGTCCGACAGAGAATTCAATTCACTGGAGGATTTTCGATTGATGTGAGCCAACATCATGCCATTATCATCATGACATGAATTTTGACTTTCTCTCGAGTAGATGATTTTCAGATTAGAAGTTTATCTTATCGTGTGGTTGGGGATTGGGATTTCTGGGCAGGTCTCTCAGCTTTTGTTCCCCATCCCTCGAGCACCCAGTGCTGAGATCGCACAGTGCATTTCTTGAGATTCGAGAGATAAAACAGGGCACCCCAGCTGATTAGTGGATCAACAGCCGCGTGCACATGATCTGAATCTCTCGGCACAGCAAAAAATTATCCAAATGCAACCGACAAAAAGATAGCCGTCAAGAAAATGGAGGCGACATCACTATCAAGTAATGGAGACCGTGATTTTGGATGAAACAGTCATAGCGGTAAGTGGAGTCAATATGCAGCAAGTGACAGAATTAATAATTATGATAGTAACCATTTGTATACTCATCGATTTTAAATTACGTACTCTTTACAAAGACCCCTCTAATCAGCTTAAGAACTCAACGTTCTTTTACAAATTTATCTTTATTTCTCTATAATTTATATGACCGGTTACAATTACCTTCAATCTCAATACCTTTATATTTTTTGTCATTTACTATCTTGCCCAAAATCAATGGAGTACCCCTTGCAACATTTGTCAATTCACTCATCGATCTATTTATATATCTCGAAAGGTTTTTTATTGGAGAACTTTTTTGCGAAACAAATGCGTCACTAAATTAATATGATTATACAAAATCCCGTGCGCCCCCTCCCTTAACATAATACCCTTGAACCTTTCTTTTATTGCAGTGTTAACCCTATAGTTATATTTTCCGATAGTATGCGCAATGCATGTATCTTAAGGGGGAGAGAATGTATCTTCATCTTTTTCTTCTTTCGGGAAAGGAATTTTTTTTTCACCTTTAATTGCTGCAAAAATAATAATAATAATAATGAACTCGTCTGTTTTGCGAGCAGTGTAATGAATCTCGATCTTAGACTCTCAGTCGGTGGTTGGAAGTTATTAACTTTTCTTCCCCAGCATGATGCTAGGTACATCCATCATTGCTTTATAAGCAGTAAGTCCCGGTGATTGGCTTGGCATTCTGAGTTTACTTTGGGTAAATCCAAGTCGGGAAAGGGTAAAAGGAGTGCAGAAGAAGTTGCTGAATTCTGGTTGGATTGCCTGCATGAACTACATTTGGAGGGCTAGGAAACGCATGTTGCACCCCCGAATAGTTTCTTCTGGAGATGTTCTACAGAAGATTATTAGTTTGCAGTCCAGCATAGTTTTGAAGGCCATGATGGCGTTAGACATTAAGTAGTTTCAGTTGAAACCATATGCTCCAATTGGAACATTTCCCTTCGAATTGCTGAGTTCTTTTTCATGTTGTTGTTTCATCTGGAGTTGGTTGTTTGTCCGCTTGGACTTGGACCTGTTTTGAGGGAATTCCACGTTTGGTGGTGTAGTATGGGCTTGTACTAGAATACATACATAAACTTGGCAAGAGAATGCCAAGTTTATGGCCCATGGAGCCGATGTGGATTCCAACTTAAACATTAGTCGCCGTCGCCCGGTCCGATCAATCTTTTCATGGTCCTCTGCCGATAGGGCCCAATCGAATACGTCCATGTTTCCCTGATTCTCTCCTTGTTACAGCACTTAACCACGAGAGTAGCTTCTTGCTCAAATCTTTGAGATATCTGCCGCCAAAATTTGGTCTCTTCATTCTTTGACATAATTAGAAGACTAATGAGTTTCGAGGCTATGAGAAAAGCAAACATGAGTTCCTAATTTGATTTCACCATTGACTGACTATTCTTATCTGCAATTGATTAGGTTGTGAGGAAAGAACGAACCTTTAATACTAGTAATGCCTTTATGGACTCATTTGGTTAACCGTAGGCGGGATGGATGCGTGGCGAGAAGGCTCCTGAGCTTCTTGCAAGAGAAGTTGTAACTTTGATAGACTTGGGAAAGTCTAGCCACTGCTTCCCAGGCATATTTTAAGTCCATGGTTAGGAGTTCATCTTCAGGAATAGGGTGTTGAAACTTCTCAGGTTTGGCATTGACGGGTCAGTGAATGAGTAGAGATCAAGGTACTCCAGCTGAGGTTTTATGCATTATGAGGACTATAAGCTTTTCCACTTAGTAACCAGGTCATGCCTAATCACGATTTCTAGCACTTGATCGTTTCTCTGGACACTACATTGCTTATATTAGAAAGTAATAAGATGCTTTCTAAGAACGTGGATAACTTGTGAATGTTAGAATTAATCATCCTCATCTAGCACTAGTATTGAGACTTTCAAATGACAAAAACTGGGAGGCGCCAAGTCTCAATCTATATCGTAGTAATGGAAGCAGTCATATGAATGAAAATGACTCTCGGTACATGGCTACAGTCTCATTCAACTTGTCATTTTAACAATGGCACCATTTATCTCGCAAGACTGGCGCAAACCTCATCCTAAAGGCAAATACCAAATGACAGGATCAAACCAACATGATAAGATGGAGGGATTGCTCAAGGGCTCTGAAAGATCGAAGGCAAGAGACTATGGTTCAGAAGAACCTATACAAGAGTCTCTTGTAGAGGAGAGGCAGTGAGATCGCTGTGAGCATCGAAACACGACAGCTTCAAAGTGACGAAGAGTTCATCTCTGGAGCTCGCGAGGTCCAGATCAAGGGCTTCGCTATAGCGTCTCCCAGCGCCCACTCTGATCTATATAATTTAGCGATGTCAAAGTGTCTGTACCCAAATCTTATGGCCTTGGGAACTACCGACTAGAGGGCCAACGGATCGAGCGGATTGGCCGCCGTGCCCATCCCAATGATGGGCATTTTCTGGTAGCCTGTAGAGTTTAGGGTCACCTATGGCCCTTATAGAGCAAGTGGCTATGCACAGGACATTGTTTAAATCCAGTCTTATCCAAGAATCACATATGATACATTTCTATTTCTACGTACTTACTATATTAGCTCCAAGTTGATCAGCTAACTAACCGACCAAAGTGAAACAAAATCACCCGAGACTTTAGAATGAAATAAATTCCTCTCAATATCAGTTCACACCCTTAGTCCACAGGAGCTAGCAAGCACGCCAAAAGTATCAAAATCTTGTGCCAATATGTTACAGGGTTTCAAGGTAGACAACATATGGTACATATCCTATCATTTGAACAAATGGTGGTAAAACCCTCAAGCATTATTCTTCATCAACGCTACATGCCACGGCAATACACACTAGAGTTTACATCCATATTAAAGCTGCTGATCCAAGTATGGGTCCCTTGGAGCCTTTTCACCACCCAGATATCCAGCCACACTTCCGGACACACCCGAAACAAGCCCACCAAGCAGTGAGCCACCCCATGCGAGCCATCCAGCCTGAGCCTGTGGCTGCCTCGCTTCACGAATGCTTCTCAGCTGTTCCTCCGCTAGCATGTCCTGCCACCTCTTCCTCATGAACTCCCTCACAGCTTCTGCCCCTTTCTTTGCGATCTCCACAGGTGGGACAACCAGAGGATTCTCCTCCAAGTTTAGCTTGATGAGGTTCTCAAGCCTGTAGAACGAATGGGGAAGAGCTCGGATTTGATTGTTGCTGAGATCAAGCTCCCTCAGGTTGGTAAGATCACCAATGGTATCCGGAAGTTCAGTGAAGTCATTGAAATTGCTGCTCAGGTTCAGGACCTCAAGGTAGGCCAATCTTCCAATAGCATGTGGCAGGCCTCGAAGCTCATTAAAATGGGCATCAAGATATCGCAAAGATTTCATCTCACAGATCGATTGTGGAAGTATACAGAGCTTGTTCAAGGAAATTGATAGCTTCTCCAGATTGGTTAGCCCATATCCGATATTTGTTGGCAAACAGGTAAGGTTGTTGAAACTGGCATCAAGCTCCTTCAGGGAACTGCCGCGCATTAAGGACTCAAGTTTAGCTAAATATATACTTAATCAAGTGCGATAGCAGAAGAAGATTAATACAGCTGATCCCAGGTGAAAAAAGGCATGATAATTGGTGTATAACAAAGAAAACGCAGTACTCAAAGTGAAGAATATAGAGTACCTGCACCAAGCAATGCTTTCAGGGAGGGCCTTCAACTTGTTTCCTGAGACATCAAGAACCTTCAGGTTCACAAGCAAACCAATGGAATCTGGAAGAGATTCTAAAAGGTTGGAAGAGACGTTGAGCAGCTCAAGACTCTTTAGTCCTCCTATAGAGTCGGGAATAACCTGAAAAGCAGAACCATCAGGAGACTAAGCAGCAAGATGCTGATATAGGTATATGATCATTCAACTCATTAGACACCACATGGATTAAAGTACGACAATGGAGATGTATAGTTTCAATCTGTCTGCTAGGGGTATTTTTGGAACGACTAGCTAGTTAATATCCAGCTAGAAAATGTAGTGAGGCTTTGTTGCTAGGGATACTGAGTGACACTATTGTGGAAAGCAGTTCCAGCATTTTGGCTTATTTTACAAAACCAGCTTGCCTCTCATTGAGTCTCATCCGACCAACATCGATAGCAGGATGACTAGCCTCCATCTTCAAAACACACTAGACCAACACATTTTTCCATCCTTAAACCTCAATCTCCTATTGCTTTTGCCAATTGATCCTGACACCATAAGAATTTACCATCCCAAGAGCAGTCTAAAAATTCAGAGCACAAGACAAGACTTGAGAGTCCGAGAGGACTGCTCTGCTCAAACTCGTCCATAGTTTCTTATCTATTAGTCAATGCTCATGGCAGGAGAGATGCACTGATAGCTGATCACACTTATAACTCATAATCAACAAATTGCTTGAATCGTGGCATTTCTCCAAAACAAATCAATCTAGGAAAGCATATTTTTAGACGGAGAGAAGGAAAGAATCAGAGGACTGACCTCAAGCAGATTGTGAGATAGGTCAAGCACAAGCAAACCGCTGATCTTCCCAAAGGCCTCGGGCACAAACCTGAGCTGCCTCCCACTCAGCTCAACTCTCTCGACAACCCTGTTCTCCTCCACCTCCCTCATAATCCTAACCACCTCCTCATCGACTACTCCAACTTCTTCCTCGACGACGCGCCCATAGACCTCCACCAGCTTCTCCTCCGCGTCCCTCAGCTGCTTCTCGTACTCCTCGTGCATCTCGTCCAACCTCAACACCGCCCTGTATATCCCGACCTCGCTCTTATTCGCCTCGGCGGCTCCGTCGCCCGCTTCGAGCTGCGCGATCTTGGCGCGCGCGGCCGCCACGGCCGACGGGTCGGGGCGCGGCCCGAGGGCATGGAGGAGGGTCCGGGTCTGGAGGATGTTGACGGGGACGGACTGGGCGAGCGAAGACGCGATCTTCGGGTTGGTCAAGTGAGGCATTTGGTCGAACAGGTCGCGGGCGACATCGGATGGGAGGTAAGCGTGAGAGTTGGGGTCGATTTGGTAGAGAGCGAAGGCGAGGAGCGGGTGGTTTCTCGGTTCTGCATCCATGGATTCGTGGGTTTGGGTTAGATTTGCGGAATTCGAACAGAGGAGAACGGATTTATATGGGAAATTCGGTGCACTGTGAAGGAAGACTAGAGAGTTCGATAGATGAAAGAAAACCGTGTGCCAAGTTTCGATCTTTACTGCTAGATGCGAATTATTGAAAACCAGGGGTATTGGGTTTTCGAGGATGAAGACAGGGCGAAGATTGATCCGATCTTGAAGCGAAATGATTTTTTTATTTCCTGTACCCGTCGCGAATGACCGCGACTGGGACAGAAACTTGAAGAAAACGGAGATTACTTAATGTGGACGCTGGGCCTGACAACGTCAAAGTCTACGAGCTTCCAGAAATGAGAGAGGAGGGCACGGAGTGGGAACAAGTGGGCGAATTGGGAAGCGAATTAGTGGGTTTTATCTGATCATCCGACTCGATCACGAGCAGGTTCATTGAAGAAGAAGAAGAAGACCTAGTGCCGTCCGTGATCGCTCCTGCTGCAATTTTCAACAGGGTGGGACGAAGACAACAGCGATCGAACTGGTTGCCGGCGTACCCTCCCCAACTGCACACAAGAGTCCCTACTCATTCATCGACAATGTGTCCTCGACAACACCGAGGAGATGTAAAGGACTTTCCGTTAATGGGATTTTTAGAAATGCACAGTGTTTAGTATGCTATGATTTAAATGCAATTAATTTAAATGGTGTTCGTAAAAATCATACTTTATAAATGGCTTTTACTTATTAAAAAAAAAACCTCAAAATGGACGAAGAGCTCAATGGCCAATAAGCTGCCAAAGAGCTAGATATGGCATCAAAAACTTTCGCCCAAGTTCCCGCAACTTCAAGCAACCGATATAAGGGTCACGCAACCTCTTGTTAGTGTTAGATTTGGACTTACTAGTAATCTCATATAAAGTGAGGACATTTTCGGAATATAAAAATTCATTGATGACTAAATAAAAAGAAATATATATATATATATATATAAAAATTAAAATTTCGAAAATGCATCTCTAGACCTTATTTGAGCTAAAAGCTCTTGAAAATGCAACGCTCCAAAATTTTCGAAAAAGTTTGCCAATTATCATTTGCCTTGGGATAAAAACCTTTGGGAGCTCCAAGGGGCTAAGAAGATAGGCATTTCATATCATCATGATGGCCATCCATGATCCATCTACTGCTGACGCTTTTCCACGACAGTCCGCTTTTTCACTGTTCTGCCCAATTGGTTAGGACGAGATATGGGCCCAAAAGAAACAGTTAATTGGGATGAGAGCCGAACTCTGGGCCATGGCAGGTATTCAGTCCCTGGGCAAACCCTAGGTTCTCTCCTTTGGGTCACTGAAGAGACAGTTGCTTCGAGTTGGTCCGCCATACTACACTCGGTATCAAATCCGACCCATATGTCGAAGTACGAATTCGCATCTGTGTTTCGTCGAGAAAAGAGTAGAAACAAGCTTAGCTCCGATGGCGCAGGAATCCGCCAAAATTGGAAGATTTGACCCGTCGCATACCCATCTGCTATTTTTCTTAGATAAATGGCGACTGAGCTCCAATTTTCTCCATGATGAGCTTTCTAATGCATCACATCGTTCATAATGAATCTTTTGAATTACATTCGGTCCCAGTAGGGACCTAGAAGCGCGCTCTGTTCATGGACACGGACTAGACGTGGTGCTCCGTGGGAGCCATGACAACAGGTGGCCACATCCTTATCCATGCTCTAGATGTCCAGTCCTTTCTTTCGAATAGAGAAATGAAAAGAAAGGCAATTAGGCCCAGGATCAGTTGGAACATTTAGCTCTTCTTTTCGTTTTTAATAGTAAGTACGGGAGAAAAAAGATAAAAGGAAGAGAGATCAACATCGCACGTGGTGGGGCAGAACAACCTTAAAACCACTTTAATCTTTATTCCCTTACAGTAGCGTCACTACGATATTGAAAAATCTCCCCCCACCAAATCACTTTCCAACTGCCTTTTGCTTCATATACTTAAATTGTTATGGACTCATCGTATCTCTCCAAAACATAGACATCAAGAAGAATCTCCCTTCCTGAATGTTACATGAGTGGAGCGTCTTTCTTTGATCTCCAATGCCTCCAGGAACTGAGGATTTCCCTGTTTCTTTTCTTCTTCTTCTTCTTCTTCTTTTTTTATTTATGGTAGTTTGTGTCCTTGTCTGAGTGCCCAGGAGCTGCACCTCCATATACTATATCCAGCTGGAATAAAGAATCTCTTCGGTCTTGCTCCGAAATCAGCAGTTTTCAGCTGTGAAGGCCTCTGGGCTGATGGTCCCAGCGAGCGCTCCCAAAATTCAATTTGCCAATTGCTTTAAATTGTAACAGTAAAGCTTGTTTGCGTATGGAACCACCACTGGTTTCTTCCATTGCATTCCGGCCATCACCAGCGATTTGAGTGGATCTGTCCAAACAAACGCAAACCAACCCACATCATATATTGTCCACTTCCATATCAGAGGCAAGGGAAAGCAAAAAAAATATCAGCATGTATTTAGTGGCATAAACTGGAAGGAGCAAAGTGCTAAGGGGTTGATAATCGAATGCCATGGGATGCCTTAAAATATCATGTTTTCTTTGGATTCAGAGATCTTGTGTGTAGGTTGACCGGAGTTGGATGTTGGGTTTTTCAGTGACTGATGACTCAGCTAAACCAATCAATAAGCGCCATGTATGACCTTCCCATTTTTTTCAAGATAGATGTTCCTGCTCTCTCGTGGATGTGTACATTGAAGGAGAAAGTGGAATATGGGGAGTGGATGATTCACCAAGTGCAGATCAGTTGAAACTTCTTTCGCTTTCATCCTGTCACCCATGCCCCACCCCCTCTAGAGGCAGATTCGCCCAAAGTACTGTTCAAATCATTATAACTTGCAATTCCAACAAGGATAAAAATGAAGGGGAAAAGAGAAAAAAGCAATCCTGGTTTCTCTTTTGGCTACAAACATAATATCGAGTTAAGATCATAGAGAAGCATATTGGACAGCAAATCGCAAAAAGAGCTTCAGGACCCATATGTAACCAGTATGAACCATGAAATAGATAATATTGACAGTTATAATCAAGAAGAGACCTAGACAGTAAATCTCTACTCAGACGTTCTTAAAGAAATGTTCTAATCGCAACAAAGACTCCAGGACCCTTATGTAAACTTTTGGACAGATATCCTATTTTGCTAACATCTAGGACAAGCGAAGATGCAGAAATAAGAGTTCACAGTCAAGATCTAAATGAACAAATAAGAGCAACAGTCCTTCTCCTCTATGAAACGGTTAATAGGAATACAAAACAACACTCACCTTCAATTTCGACCAGTTCACTGAAGACTATTTCCTCATCTCTCGCGTCTCCAATCCATTTGATGGAAAAAGTATTCTAACCTGCAAAACCATCACAGCGGAACAAACACATTAAGCACCTGCATAAGGAAAACATACAAAGAATAACAATATCTAAGAGAGTAAAAATCAGCCAACCATGATACTGCAAGCAAGTAAAATGAGAAGAAAAATATGAAAAAATTCCTATTGACAGGATACCCAATTCAACAAAGTAGATATGTCGCTCTACTACAATCAATTCCGAACAGAAAAAGGACGACGGCTGTATGTTACAGGAGGGAAGAGGAAGAACAAACACAGAGGAAGTACACAAAGCCGAGCAACAACCATTCTAGTGGATAGTGAAGGAAAGTTGTCAACTAATAAATCCAATACGGCTAAAACCAACAGGGTCCTTCTACAACTGGTACTTGCAAATGAACCGATGGAAGAGATTGTAGGTTTAACATGGATATCAAAACCCTGATATGGATTTGGAAGTGGAGGCTGTTGCTTTGTGAAGTCAAAGAACTGGACAATGAGTCGATTCACATCCATGAAAGGGTAAGCAAAACTCACCATCACAGACATATGTTCTTGTCCAACCAATACGAATTTGGACTGCAAAAAATTCATTGATTGGGCACGGATCACAAATAATCGATCCACAAATGATTTTTACAGTCCTCCCTCCTATTACATGATCACATATATATATGTCGCACTTGCTTCATTCTTTCCCCATATATATAATATACTTGTGGAGGCGTAATCAAAGTATTTCTTCTTTGGGTCGGACGCATATAAGAGTTCTGATGTGCAGATACAGCTTTTGGGGGTGTTATTGCCAGTGGTTGCCATTGTGGATGAGATGGACATGTCCAGGGTTTCCATAAGCATAGTGTCCCTGGTGGTAACTCATCATCATCATCATCCGATTGTTACCTGCGGACTTTTCCTTGCAGAGAGGGAACCCAACCGGCTTCGGCTTTTCCATGTACGGGTGCACGCACTTTGAAAACCTCGGAGCCGATCCGACGGTCACAGTGGTGGTGGACAGTGAAGATGATGATGATGTTCTCGACGAGGAGGCTAGCGAAGGAGGAGGAGATATTTTTTTGCCAGATTTGGGAGGAAAAAGGAAGGCCCTGATCTTTAAGGACGAGGAGGGCGAGCGGTCGTACTCCTCGACGAGGTTCGCGAGGTCCTCGTCGGAGGTGATCGAGATCAGAGCGTCGAGATCCTCCGTCGGAAGCTGACACCGGAGCGACACGGCAGCGCCGCACAGTTCCCCCATCTTCAACATCAGTTCTGTTGACCAAAACAACCTCATTCTAAATCACGTCCTTTCATTTTACCGGAAACGCGCATACAAATCCGAATTTCGAGGAACCGACACAGTATTCCGCAGGAATCAAAAGCCCTAAATCAGCATCTCTAACACAATCCGCTCGAATCAAGATCCAAAAAGCACGACTACAATTTAAGATGCATCCAGAGACACGACGACGCACTTAACTGACACTGTTCAAGGAAACACGCAACTCAACGTCGCAACGAACGAACAGAAAATGGACACGACACACACGATCAGGCACTGGAGCGAACGAGGAAGAGTGACGGAACTAACCGGAGAAGGAGATGGAGCGGTCGACAGCGAGGACGCGGGTCTCGCCGCCGACGTAACGGAGCTTGCCGTCGGGGTGGCGGGGTAGGATCTTGCCGCCGTAGCTGCAGAGGAACTTGACGGTGGTGGTGGTGGTGGTGGTGGTGGTGGCGGCGGGGGCGGCGGCGGGAGGTCCAACCATGCTGTCTCTCTGGTGAGGGGGTTTGGATGGGGAGAGAGAGGAATGGCGTGGGGGGGGCCCAGGGACGGTTTGAGGAGATAAGGCAGCGAAGGAGGAGGAGGAGGGAAAGAGCTGAAGATGCGGGTTGCGTCTTCAAGCCTAGGTATGGTTCGATTCTGCCTTTATTTATAGAGATCACGTCAGACCCCTCGGAGAGGGATTTGGGGGAAAAAATTAATTTCCAGAGGGGGGAATTTGAAAAAAACGAAGAAGATGAAGGAGTGGGGGGCCCTCTTCCTCCTCGTCCTCGTCCTTTTTCATTTTTCTCTTTTATTTTTTTTTTCGTTTTCCCTTCTTTTTTTAATATTTTGTAAAGGTTGGGGCCCGGGGGGTGAGGTATGGTGGGTCAGAGCTTTGAGGTCAGTCCAGATTCCTGGGTTTTATCGGGACCCGCCCCATTTTACTTTTCCCTTTCTTGCTTTTTCCTTTTTTAAGAGGTCAATTTTCCTTTTCCTTTGCTCGGTAAATTTGAACTAAGATATCATCATAAAAAATAATAATAAATTATTATTTATTATTATATAGTCTACTCTTTCGAAAATTTGTGGTTCAAGATAAATTGTTATTCATATGATAGCCTGAAAACTATTGTACTAACAAAAGCATAGAGCTTTCATGTGTTATTTTAATATTCTAAATGAATTCCTATGTGATTTTGTTTGTAGTTCTTTGAATTTTAAATAACATACAAAACTATTGATGGATCGGTTATTGTTTTCTATTAAAAAGGCACAGACAAAATGTTTCTTTTAACAAGAGACTTCGAATGTTATGGATTAGGTCAAATATATATAATAACTAAAAATATGTCATTCTCGATGGATTGAATTTGCTCCCATGTGGAGATTTCAATGTTGTAAGCACTTACATTTGCAATGTGAAATACATGAAGGCGTATGTTCTAAAGAATTAATGATTTATTTATTTCATAAGAATAAATAATTTGAAATATATTTTCTTAAAAATAATCCATAATAATTAGTTAATGAAAATGCATTCATTATTGACGGTAATTTATGCTTAAACATTTCCATGAACAATGAAATATTTTTCATTTATTCAATTTTATAAATAATACAAACAATTATTTTTATTTAAAATATTTTCAAAATTATTCATTTTCCGTCAAAAAAGGTGCCCCCTAAGTACAATATCTAATTCGGAGAGTAAATAAATAATTTTTTTAGTCATTTTCATTCAATAGTGAAAAAGATAATTCAAAAGGCTTAATGACAGATTGCTGATTAAAATAGCACGGAGCATGGACTCCGACTCTTCTCTAAACGAAACGCAATTCAAGCTCCCAACAGTCTGATGTCTCGAAGAACCTCATGGCTTCGATCTAACGTATCAAAACAACGCATTCTTGAGTTGTCATTAACGAATTGATCTGAGGGTCTTATATCCCGATCCCAAATCGACGATAGCCGTGGTCGTGAGGGGCAAGCCTGGGCAGCACACTCGACGACCCGTTTGCCAGACTCGTGCCGTCGAAACTTGTTTTAATCTTCAAGAACTTTACCGACAGCGACTATGCAAACTCTAATAGGCCTCCTAAGTAACGTTAGCTACGGTCCGGTCACAGCAGCACCAAACGAGCCAACCCCGCTTCGCTTCCCAAAGAACTCTCGACCAATCTCTCGAAAGCATCAGGGTTTGGCCGAGCGACACGATCCGGCGGAATCAAATGTCGACGCGGGGGGACAAGACCACGCGATTAGATCTTCTGTACGGCACGACCATCCGCCACGCAATTTGCGTTCGTTACGCGAGCGCAATAGATAAAATTAATCGAGCCATCATCGCTCACCACGAACGCCATCCCACCAGCCACCCCCAATTTCTTTTTTCCCCTCCAGATTTCGGGCTTTTTTTCGCAGATTTCGAATGCCTTCTTCCACACGAATCGATATCCATATTTTATTTTATTTTTTAAGGAAGGCGAAATTTTTTTGGCCTTACGCGAATCCGTTTGGACTCCATGCACACGTTACCTTCTGTGAACGCGGTCGCATTAAGTTAAAAAACCAGAATAATGTTTTCCTCCCCACGAAAATTGGCTTCAAAAAATTAGGGTTTTTTCCCGAAAAGATCATTTGATTTGACTAGAGACAAAAGGGGATATTTTCGCGAACGTAGCTGTAATAGCACACCATGATTCCGATTTGTTAGCCAACAAATTGAAAGGATTATCCCCATAAAAAAAATTCTAAACTGTATTCATTGTGACATTAATACATTAATTATAATGCCTATTTCAAACTTTTGTTGCATCAATATTGATTTAGGGGTTTTGACCTACATCAAAAGGAAAAGCCCAAGAGCATTTATGTTAAGGTGGGTATAATTTAGAATTTTTTAATATATTTTCCCTTGATTGAAAAGACAAACAAAAATTTTGTTTTTAAGTGGAATTTTTCGTGAAATCCTGTATCTATAAATTATCATGCACCATCCACAAAAGTTTTTTATATGGCTAAGACGTACCCCACGTTTCATGCGTCAAGTCGTGTTCATGCGCGTATTAACAAAAAAAAAAGGAAAAAAGAGAAAAGGGAAATGGAAAAAGGGTAAAAAAAAAAAAAAAAGAAAAAGGAGTCATTTTCGTGCATAATTTAGAATATATCACCCATATATTTGCCAGAGGGCTTGTGGGACATACGGATTGCTTTTGACCGACGACTTAGGGGCATTCTCGAGGACCAAACCGCTTGTTATGACCGATTTGAAAGGCTGCAATTCGAAGAAAAAAAGATGGGCAGCGCCGGGAGATTTAGGGCTTATTCGTCATCCTTCCAATTTTTCAATTTTTTTATTTTCTAAAAAGAAATTCATTTAATATCGTCTATTGGTGTTTTTTATTTTCATAAAGTTATTTTAGGAAATAGATTTCAAATAAATATAAAACTTGAAAAAATTAATTTCTTATTCCTAAGAACAATTTTTAGAAACTTGCTTTTTGGAAACTACTTGCCACCTACCACTCGTCTGCCACTCCTCGTTGTCGCTCACCACCGCTCTTCTCCCGATAACCAACGACTCAATGCCCGTTGGCCGGTGACTTGGTGCCCAACACTCAACGATAGTGACCAATGACCGGTGACTTGATGGCCGACGACTTGACAGATGACGGGCGGGCGATGACTAGTGGCCATCAATTGCCAATTGCCAATCACTGGCTCTCGCCACTATCGAGAAAAAAAAAGAAAAAAAAAATTATTGTCGATACCAAACATTTTATGTTTTTTTATTATAAAAATAAAAAATTTTTATAATTACCAAACATTTTGTTTTACTAAACATCTTATTTTACTAAAAATTGATATAAAGAAATTGAAGTAAAAATAAAAAAAAGAACTATTTTTCACTTTGTCCTTGGCTAGAAATTGTCTGTCTTGATTTTCAAATGGTCTTAATAAATAATTTAATAATGTTTTTTTCAAAAATAATTATTTATATCACTTAAAATAATTAAATAATAATTTTTTATTATAGATAATAATTTACATATAAATATTTTCATAAAAGATGACAATACTCTTCGAATGCACCCACAATCAATGGTTACTTTCCAGAATAAGTTCAAGTCTCTAGTAGGTTGAATTCATGGATTCTCACCAACATGTGAATATTTCTCGAGAGAAAAAAAGTCCATTTTTCACCAAACTAAAGTCACCAAAGGATAATATAAAAAAAGAAAAGAACAACAGGTCCCCTTTTGTCGTTATGGTTATCAGAATATCTTCTTTTCAATTAAATAATACTATCTTGAGATAAGCATTGCCAGTCAATAGGAATTTCGTATTTATAATCTCGAGAACACGACAAAAAAGAGAGAGGTTGGAATGAGGATGCTTCCTAAGACGCAAGGTCGCTCCGACGAGGCAAACTGTACGTGTGGATTATAGAACGGGCATAGACCTATCCGATCCGCTCTAAGCTAAATTAAGCAGTATGTATAAGTCTTCGTGCTGATCCTCTATACTTATTTAAACCCAGTTCCGATCACCCACTCAGCATTTCGGATCCGTGACATGGATGGCGTTCGTTGGAGGGCTAGATGCATCCTATCTAGACGATGCAAAGCCCACGCGACTGGGAGGGAGAATGCGCACACATCCCTCGAATTGACAATGGCGATCTGGGGGTCTTGATATTTCCAAGTTGATTACCAAAAGTCGCTGCTGCTCCTTGAGATAAGCTCGAACCCTTGAGGGGACTCAGCCGATATTTTTTATGAATCCAGAGTCGTCGTTTTCCCTTGCGAATGAACCGGCTTGATGGCCCCGTCCTGCCGCCATGACATGCTCTTTGGGTCCTACGCCAGCCCGAGCCGTGACGCTGGCTTCATCATCTCGCTATCGATGTCCTTGGAACACTTCCGTCTTCTTTAGGAAAAGGAATTGGTAATATTCAAAAGGGAGTGGTGGGGGTGCTTATCCGCCTTTATCTCCTTATCCCTTGACGCGAGGGAGAAGGAATCATTCGCTTCGATTGGTCCCTCGGCGCGCACCACGGAACCTCCTACGTAATTCGGTAGGCCCTCCCGAGATCTAGTTGCTCGCTCGATAAAATGCGCCCATCGTCACTTCAGTTCGATGACAGAACTGAGCTTTTTTCGGAACCACGATCTGGTTTAGTGGGCGGAATAGTGAGAGCTGGGGGGTGCTCGAATCTCTTGGAACATCCGGCTGATGCGTGGATGGTCCTGGCGATCTCTCGTCGTGTTCTTATGTTGTTGGGTGATTGCGGATTTCCTATGAATAGCAGTCCCCCGAGCAATAATTGATGCCGAAACACAAATCATGCTGGAGAGATGAGAATCTTGTTGATAAGTTCAACAAAAATTGAATCAAAATTCGACAGGAAAATATCAAAGTTTCTCTTTCCATTTCAATGTCATATTAATTTGCATCTTGAGTTTCGAAATCTACCATTAGCATCTCAAGTTGCATTTAATGTATGGTCCTATTTACAAATTTGTTGTTTTTCTCACAGTTTTACCCTTCCCATCATGTCAAATCCATCTACAATGAAAACGCTGCTTTGCCAAATTCCCAACCCATTGGCACTCACCCACGCACAAATCGGCCCTTCCCCTTCAAGCGCTGCCGACGCAAATCACGCCATTGCCACTCACCGACAGCCGCCACCCCAATTGAATTGCGACTCGGCAAGCGGGTGTGGAGCTCGCATCAACAGATATGTGGAGCTCCATCGACATCTAGCTCAAGTCCAATATGTCCGGATCTAACAATATGTCCGTCTCTACTTAAATCCAACAAATTTTACTCTATGTTTTGCTCGACCTGCCTTAGATCCATTGAGCTCGACCAACACCAACCATTGCCGAAGAGGGAGACATAGAAGGTCAAGTGTTAGAGAGAGAGAGAGGAACGCAGAGTCGTTTGAAAATGGTGGTGGCGCGGCATAATCAATGGTCGTAACCCATGGCCAAGAGAGGTAACGTAGAATTGGTTGAAAATGGTGGTGGCCCTGTCATGGTTGGTGGTTGTAGCCCATGGCCAAAAGAGAGCAAGGTGAGAGAGAGAGAAAGGAGGAAGAACAGGGAAATGGTTTAGGGTTTGCATAAATTCAAGGGTAAATTGGCTCTTTTGGATTCGAGAATTTTATTTGGAGATGCAAATTGTAGGCTCTCAAACTATGGTTCAAAAGGTCATAAACCCAAGTATTACAATCTTACATAATATAATTATATGATATAAATCATTGATTATCATGTCCTTCAATGTTAGGGAAGGCAATAGGGCAGGCCAACCGAGGAAATTGCTTCACCATCCTTGCCCCAATATTATTATTTCAAACTTAAAATTTTTAAATTACATTTTTCAACAAACATAAGTTACTTATGCACTAATGTGTAGAACAAATTTCCCAGGTTGAATGAATTATTTAGGGGCAAAACAATGTCAATTTGGAATTCTCGGATTTATTAACATAAAGTTTAGTTTAGAATTTTCCCCAACTTATTTTTTTTGGATGACAAAAAAATAGAATAAATCATCAGAAGCACTCATGTCTATGTTGAAAATCATATTACCAAAGCAAAATGGTTCATATAAAGAGACTAACTCAATACTAGAAATCACCAAATTGCAACACATATGATTGCAGGCAGAGTGGGGGCGGTGCCCATTCATTGAATCAAGCCAACCTTGCCCCATTGGCCATGCGATGGGCAAAATAGTCATCTCGATTTCATATATTTTTCTTTTTCATATCGAATCTTAAGTTGCCATCAACAAATCGCAATTTTTTTCCTATACTATGTAGAAAAATATGACAATGACACGCATGAAAATTAACTAAGAGTTCCCCGAAACTCCAATGTGAAAAGCTGATGGAAAACACGTCACTAAAAAGTGATGTTGTCTATGGGGAGAAAATATGAGTAGGTGAGATATTCCACGTAGACCGGTGCAGCTCACCACTCACAGAAAGACACGTGGCGTCCACGTCGGCGGTGGGCCCACACATGGGGCCGAACCCCTCTCTCCTCTCTCCTCTCTCCTCTGCCGAACCGTACGTCTCCTCTCTGCTCTGTCCTCTCTCTCCTCTGCAAAGGGGAGGCGTTCCTCCCCTCGCCGGAGCAGAGGTCGGGCTTTTCTCCCCCTTTGCAGAGGAGAGAGAGGACAGAGCAGAGAGGAGAGAGGAGACAGAGGAGAGAGAAGACATACGGTTTGGCAGAGGAGAGAGGAGAAAGGGGTTCGGCCCCATGTGTGGGTCCACTGCCGACGTGGACGCCACGTGTCAATTTCTGAGTGGTGAGCTGCAGGCCTACGTGGAATATCTCACCTACCTAATATTTTCTCGTCTATGGGAGGCATTTGTGACCAAATTCAAGATGATGTGGCCAAACTTAGATAGAGCCGTGCCCCTTTTCATTTTTTTCTTTCCTTTTCTCCTCGTTCTGTGCGCACGCATTGGGTAAGTAATGCTTTTTGGGCAAACGGATATGCGGTCGCGATCCTGACGTCACGTACCTTCTTTACACGTGTCGGGGGACCCACCTCGCCACTTGTGATGTGGGCATAGGGAGGGCCGGCCGGCCTCACCATCGAGAGCGCGCAAACGGCCAAGTTGGGTTTGCGGTCTAGCGAGGGTCGGTTGTCTCCTTGTGGGTCTTTTCTTTTCCCCAAAAGCGTGCGAGTCGCACGTGTGAGCGCCAACCGCCGAAAAGTTGGAAAAATAAGTGCGTCTCTACGATAAAAACTCACAAAAAAATTTCAACTTTGTGATAAAAATTTATGACATAAAAATTTAAAATTTATACCTTTGCAATATCAAAAATCTCAATTTTTTTTGGTAGTGCCAAAAACCTATCTCAATCACCACCCGAAACAAAATTTTTGCCCATCAATTTCTTGAAAAAAATCTACAATTCAATATTTATCACTAGCATCCGTTAGATTCATGCATTGCCATTTTACGTTCAAAGAAATCCTAGCAGTAAAATATAACATCAAAAAGTTTGACTTCCATCTTATAAAACATTATTTCCTTGGGACATGAATATATTATCTTTTTCTCAAATGTTGAGATTTCACCTTGATAGACTAAGATTTTTATTCTTGAAATGAATTTGGTGACTAATAGACAGTCCATATTATGAGGTCAAAAGGACCATGCGTGTAGGATATGTATTTTTGTTTCTTTATCAAGGACTAATTAAGCTCTCAGATTTTCAATGGTTTTGTAAATCATTCTACATTCTAAGCAGAATAGTAGAAAAATAAGATTGTATAGCACATTCACCCCAAATCTTTTTACTTTTTTTCCATAACACCAATTTTTTGGGATAAATGTGTTACACAAATATAAGTTTTGGAGTTTTTGGTGTCACAAAAAAGGGATTTAGGGAAAATGTGTCATAATGAATATAATTTAAGATTTTTGGTGACTTTTACTATTTTCTTAACTCCATCGAATTCCTTGTCAAAATGATTATACATAATTTGACCATCATGATTCACTTCTTATAATCACGGCGTAATACAGGACACGAGATTGATATTGAATTTATAGAACAATGGAAAATGAGGGAACAAGAAAATTGCGAAGAAGGTGAGGAAAATCTTTAAATGTTGGAAAATTCGAAGTGAATAATTAAATTGGACTTTATGATATGCCGTCAGGGCCTCTTTTTCCGCGTATGTCTCCACTTACATTAGTCAAATTTCATGCGGCGGCTTCTAATTCAACCTACAAGTAAAAGGGAGTATTTTTCACGTTGCCAAACAAAACCGCCATAAGAAAGATGGGCCGTATTACCCGGACGAGGCACCGAAATTGTTAGGGGGGGTGGGGGACACTACCACCGCAAAAAGGAGACAGATCCCATGTGGCGGCCGCGCCAGGTGTGAAACATAAGCACCGAGAATTCTGGTGCGAGGGACGCGTGTGGCGCCACGCAGGCACGAACGATTGATGTGCGACCCGACACCTTATGTTGTGTACTTATGATTAAGCATTTTATGGGACTGTGGTTGAGGTACATAATGCATGTGATACGTTGTGTAAGCATTTTGGAAATTATTTAAAATAAATAAATAATTCGAATTTTATTTTAAATAAAATAATAATAATTAAATTGAAGAATTTTTATACGCTAGTTTTTCAAGACAGGTATGCTTTTTTTATTGATATAAGTATGTCGGTTTTTTCTCGGAAAAAACGATGACATAATTTTTCGAGTCCTCTTCCTAAACTGCAGCCAAGATTTTCTATTGTTTCCTAGAGAGACCCTGAGAAATACTTTTAGAATTCTATTTAGTATTCTCATTTTGAGATTTTGTTGTATCTCTTGGAGGAGATTTGCACACCATTAAGAACTCTGTGGGGCAATAAATCCTTAAAGAAAGTGATATCACGCTCAAAGTCCAGAAATGATTCTTTTGATGATTCGAACACACATTGACTTCATTGTTCCACCCAAGAGTGAAGGCGACTACTTCCCAACAATTTTAAGGATTTATCTGCAACAATGGAGTCAGAGACAATCAAAATCATGAACCAAGACATGGTGAAATTGGACCGGTTCGATGGGAATAATTATGCTTGATGGAAGGACAAGATGATGTTCTTACTCACTGCCTTGAAGATATCCTACATTTTGGATCCTAGCTTGGTGCCTATTGAAGATCCGAAGCCTACTACAGAGGGAGGACAACCAAGTGCAGAAGCTGTTCAAAGGTTTAACAAGGAGAAGAAGAAACGTGAGGAGGACGAATTGCTATGTCGTGGACACATTCTGAATACTCTATCCGATAGGTTGTATGACTTGTTCACCGAGATGAAATCGCCAGAGAAATTTGAACGCATACGAATTCAAGTACAAAGCGGAGGAGCAAGGTACCAATAAGTATTTAATCTCAAAATATTTTGACTTCAAATTTATTGATACTAAGCCCTTGTTGGAACAAGTCCACAAATTGCAAGTTCTTGTCAACAAAATTCGTGCCCTCAAAATTGAAATTCCCGAAACTTTTCAAGTTGGAGCAATTATTGCCAAATTGCCTCCAAGTTGGAAAGACTATGGAAAAAGGCTGATGCATAAGTCGGAGGACTTCACCTTGGAGCAAATACAGAAACATCTTCGTATTGAGGAAGAGTCACGTTTACGTGATAATTCTGTTTTGTATGATACCAAGGTAAATGCTGTGGAAAAGAAACGAAAAATCGGCCAGAATTTCAAAGTAAAAACGGGCATAAATTTAAGAAGACACATAAGAAGAAGAAGGGTTGTTGTTTTGTGTGTGGCAAACAGGGACACTATGCCAAGGACTGCTTTCATCGCAAGAGCATATCAAAGGATAAGAACATTCCAACAGTGAAGGCAGATGCGAATTTGGTTGAAGAAAATTATGTGGCCATGGTCTCATCTATGTTTTCAAATATGAAAATCTCTGAACCTCATGGTTCGATGGCTATGGTTTCTGAAATTAATTATACAACCATCCAATATGGTTGGTGGTTAGATTCTGGAGCGACGGTCCATGTGTGCAAGGACAAACACATGTTTAAGCAATTTGAAGAGACTGTCGACCCAAATGTTCAAGAGGTCCTGATGGCAAACAATGCTCTTGCAAAAGTGGCTGGCAAAGGCACAGTGGAGATAGACTTCACTTCTGGAAAGAAGATTACTCTTCTTAATGTGTTGTTTGTACCCGAAATTAGGAAAACCTAGTTTCTATTGATTTACTTTGTAAAAGGGGGTTTCAGGTTTTGTTTGAATCGACAAGGTTATCCTGTCGGAGAATGGGCTGTTTGTTGGAAGGGCTATGCTAATGATGGCATGTATGAACTAAGTATCAATAATAATATCGCTACTTCAATTTATATTGTTGAGTCTTTATCTTTATGGCATAGTAGGTTGGCACATATCAATATTCGTTACTTAAAGAATATGAAAAGGTTGGGCTTGATAAATTTCAATGGTGAATTTGATAAATGTGAAATATGTGCTAAGTCTAAATTAATTAAGAAACCATTTCCTAGTGTGACAAGAAATTCGAATTTATTGGATTTGGTACATAGTGATATTTGTGAATTCAATGGCATGCTAACACGTGGTGGTAAAAGGTATTTTATTACATTTGTGGATGATTGCAGTAAGTATTTATATGTTTATCTCATGAGATCGAAGGATGAAGCATTTACCATGTTCAAGAAATATAAAGCTGAAGTAGAAAATCAATTGGAAAAGAAAATCAAAGTTCTACGTTCAGATAGAGGTGGAGAATATTTCTTAAACGAATTTTCTTTTGTGAAGAACATGGCATCATTCATCAAGTTTTCGGCACCATATACTCCACAACAAAATGGTTTGGCCGAAAAGAAAAATCAATCTCTTGGAGAAATGGTTAATTGTATGCTTTCTAATTCAAAGCTATCAATTAATCTTTGTAGAGAAGTATTACTTACCGCATGTTATATTCATAATAGAATACCATCCAAGGAAAATAACATGAGCCCTTATGAACTATGGAAAGGTAGAAAACCAAACATGTCATACCTTAAAGTGTGGGGGTGTTTGGCATATTATCGAGTGCCGGACCCCAAGAGAACTAAACTTGGCCCTAGAGCCATGAAAAGTGTCTTCATTGGATATGCTGAAAATAGTAAAGCCTATAGGCTTCTTGACTTAGAATCCAATGTCATTGTGGAATCGAGAGATGTTGAATTCTTCGAGAATAAATGTTCTACAGGTTCTGAAATTATTGAAAATGATTCAAAACCTATAGAAACTCAAGTGGATTCTCACAAGAAGGAAACAAATGATTCTAAAGACATGGTTGAGTTAAGAAGAAGCACTAGAGCTCAGAAATTAAAAGATTTAGGTCCAGATTTTGTTACTCATGTTTTCCTTATTGAAGGAGACAGAGATAATAACGTGGTAAATAAATACCCTTTAGTGTTGAACCTTCCTAAGTGTTTTAGTGATGCTATGTCTTCTAGGGATGCTTCCTTTGGAAAGAAGCTGTGAATGACGAAATGGACTCAATTATGTCCAATAATACTTGGGTATTAGTACATTTACCAAAAGGATCCAAGCCTATTGGGTGCAAATGGGTTTTTAGGAAGAAATATCATTCCGATGGCTCTATCCCAGCTTTTAAGGCTAGACTGGTGGCTAAGGGTATAGACAAAGGAAGGAATAGATTACTTGATACGATGCTCCGTAGCTCGTATAACTTCTATCCGAATTCTTTTTGCTTTAGCTTCCATTTATGATCTTTGTGTTCATCAAATGGATGTCAAGACTGCTTTCTTAAATGGAGACTTAAATGAGGAAATTTACATGGAACAACCCGAGGGTTTTGTTCTTCCCGGAAATGAAAAGAAAGTATGTCAATTGATCAAATCTCTTTATGGACTCAAACAAGCTCCTAAGCAGTGGCATGAAAAATTTGATTCAGTCATATTGTCCAATGGTTTCTCACACAATAGTGCTGATAAGTGTATATATTCTAAATTCACTAAAGACTATGGCGTCTTAATGTGCTTGTATGTTGATGATATGCTTATTTTTGGAACAAACATGACTGGAATTCTTGAGACTAAGAAGTATCTAACTTCGAATTTTAAAATGAAAGATTTGGGTGAAGTGGATACTATCTTAGGTATTAAAGTTAAAAGGCATAGTGGGGGCTATTCTTTGAGCCAATTTAATTACATTGAAAAGTTGTTAAATAAATTTCAACATCTTGGTTTCAAGGAGATAAGTACTCCATTTGATTCTAGTACTAAATTAAATTATAACACTGGTAGAGCAGTAGCACAACTTGAATATGCGAGTGCTATAGGGTCCTTAATGTATGCGATGCATTGTACTAGACCTGATATTGCTCATTCCGTGTGCAAGTTGAGTAGGTATACTAGTAATCCAAATGTAGAACATTGGAAGGCTATTACCCGAGTCTTTGGTTATCTTAAGAAAACCATAAATTTAGGCCTATTCTATAATAAATATCTGGCTGTATTAGAAGGATACACCGATGCGAGTTGGATTACAAGTGTGGGAGATAAGCATTCTACTTCTAGATGGATTTTCACACTAGGTGGAGGTGCTGTATCTTGGGCGAGCAAGAAACAGACCTGTATAACTCACTCAACGATGGAATCAGAATTTGTTGCTTTAGCAAGAATCTGGGAAAGAGGCTGAATGGATTAGGAATCTGTTGTTGGATATTAAAATATGGCCTAGTCCTATGCCTCCTATTTCTATTCATTGTGATAGTCAGGCTACTTTGGCAAGAGCCTATAATACCACATATAATGGTAAGTCTAGACATATTAGCCTAAGGCATGAGTATGTAAGACAATTGATTAAAGATGGTACCATAACAATTGTCTACGTGAGGTCTAGTAATAATTTAGCTGATCCCTTGACGAAGGGTTTACCAAGAGATATGGTAATAATGACCTCACAAGAAATGGGGCTAAAACCCTTTAACTAAAATCACCAGTAATGGTACATGATATCAAGCATGTAGGATAAGACTTAATAATATATGGATCATAACGATTGATTGGATACTCCACGATATCTCGTTGCCACATCAACATCGTGATCTTCCTCCGGCCTGTTGGCCCTTGATGGACCAGCTCGACACTCAGACAGAGATGCCTTGGACAATAGAAGATTAGGGTTCTTGCGAGAATTTCTCCAATTGCTTCGTTGTTTTTTTTTTTTTTAAAACACTTCTCAATATTATTGAACCTCAAGAGTCTTTAAACAAACGTAGACCTGAAAGTTGAGAGCACATTTTTAGTTTTAGTTGGTAATTTGTCCCATCTTCCTATCATTTTTGAGTTTAAGCATAATAATTTTTGAGCTATCATAAGTGAGTAACAAATAATAGATCATTAGCCACAAATTCTGGAAAAAATAGATCCCATAACAATATCTGATTATTTGTTTCTTTTTTTAATTCTAGAATATACAATTATTCTCATAGTAAATTAAGGAAGGTCACGCAAGCATTTCTCATTATTTTTCTTGTATTATCCAAGTATTAGGGGTAGGTGTGGTTGTAAGGTAGAATCTAGAATTTGAGAATGATAGGTTGAGAACAAGGTTGATGGGCGGTTCCAGGTTTTTAGGTATGTAGGATGGGTTCAAAATTCTAAAAATTAGGGAACCTATTTCGACAAGTAAGTTCTAGGATTTTAGGTTGATAGAACTTGTAACTTATAACTTGGAACAAGTTTTTGGTATTTTTCTTGATCTATGCATTTGTGCGATCCTACTTCCATAGTGTTCAATGATGATGATATAATGTGGGACTACTAATCCGAGTTTCTTTTTATAACTGAACTTTTACTTTGTTAATATTTCATATATTTTCATGTATCTATATACAAGTTATAGTCAGTGAATTATAGCAACAAGTAATAGTCATTAAAAGTAATAATTTTTCGTAATCGTTCGATTAATAATACATATGATGATTATATAATATGGGACTACTAGTTCGAGCTTCCTTTTCATGATTGAACTTTTACTTTGTTAATGTTTTATATATTTTCGTGTATCTAAATATAAATTATGGTCGGTGAATTATAGTAGCAAGTAGTGGTGATTATAAGTAATAATTTGTTATAATCATTCAATTAATAATATATGTGGCACCTAGTTAGACCTTGACATCTGTAACGGAGTAGATTTTAGGTTCTATTATATGCATAGTAGCTTCCGAGTTTCAAAAAGCGAAGAACCTATTTTAATATATATTTCAGGTTTTAGGTGTCAGGTGAAAATGCTCACCCTTGCCAAGTATGATGCGACCTATGCGGAAGGGAAAAGTAATTTGTTCCAATCACAACACAGAGCAAATGAAATGGGTAATCTTACACGAGAAAATGTGAATGTGGGAAAGGGAAAGTTGTGAGTAATGTTGTGACCAATGCATATGGGTTTACGCGATTTCGTGAGATATGAAGTGAGCAAGAATATGTGGGGCCACCCGGCACCCACCCATGGGTAGCCCAACTGGTTAGGGCAAACTTGGACTTCTTTGAGGTCTTGGGTTCGATTTCTCAAGGAAACGCCTATGATTTACATGAGGACCATGGTGATGGTTTGTTATGCTAGTCTCCCCCGATGAATAATCGAGGTGTAATCGAGTGCTGTACACAAGCTGGCCCGAACATCTCGGTTACCAAAATAAAATAAAATAAAAAGAATATGTGGGGCCAACGGGGAAATGGCAGGAGGAGGGACACCTGAGACTTCTGGCTCTGCCCTCTGCCAGACTCCAGAAGGAATGGGAGGGAAGAGTGGAGGAGAACTTTGGGGACCCAAATACAATCCACAACTTCCTTCACAATCAATGCTTGTCTCCAGAAACTTGAAAGGCTCTCTCCTGCCCCTTTTTATTGGATTATTGTCCTCCTTTTCCATAAAATTAGGGTTTCAGCACAATCATAGATTTCGTGATCTAAGCGTAACGTGCAAAAGATCATAGAAATGGACTCGTATGTTGTATGCAATCTCGAGGTTTATCCTATACCGTATCTTGAAAACCTTCTCTTTTTGGTAGTAAATCAAATTCTTTCGGTTCCCGGTAATCTTTCCTAAAAGTTGCATGCTAAATTGCTAATCATCCTGTCCCCATGAGACGCGTAGGGAGCTCTTGAGGTTGCTCCGAACAAGATATGTCTTGATTCGGACACGAGCGCGTCGTCCTCAGACCGAGCATCTAACCCCTCGTCGTCGCACCACTTGAGACGGCATTCTTGTTTTCCCACGTCAAGGGTTTGATCCTCAACAGCTTCGACGGAATATACCCTCGGCGATTCTGAAGATAAGGAGGCGCCAAGAAGGACCATGCTCTCTTGCCCATGGGAAAACGGAACATGGGTGGTCCTCCTCTCTCTCTCTCTCTCTCTCTCTCTCTCTCTCTCTCTCTCTCTCTCAGACCAGCTTCGGAATCTTCCGACTCTTTGGACTTTTGAAAAACAAGATTAAGTCCAAAATAAAAGGTTGAAAAAGTGGAGTCCATACGATGAAGATCAACAAAGACTAATGCAATGTAGGCAGATACATGAAAAGAGAGAGGCAAGAGAACTTGTGGAGGAGCATGATTGGCAGTTGGGTAAAGTTAAAATTATACATTTAAATTAAGATTACCGGTGGATATGGAAGTGGGAGTCGGATAATTCGTTAGGGGCCAGGGTCTCGAGCCACCTCGAGCCACCAGAGGACATTTAAATATTGGGTATATAATAATTTTTTTCTTTTATAAGTAAGAGTTGTAATAGAGAAGTGCAAGCTGTTAATTATAATAAAATCCCCTGCTGAACGGAACCATAATTTAAGGGTGAAACAGAATAAAATCCTTGTGTCTCGATTTTTTCTTTTTGCTTGTATTTTCCATTTCCTTGTGATTGTGCACTGAATTTTAACATAATTGGGGAGGCATATAATGTTGTAAGAAATGATTATAAGTCTGAAAATGTCCCTCTTTTTTTTCAGTCAGTAAGAGCAAAAATTTCACAGCATAAGATCATGTTTATTCTTTGCTCAAGATAATGGGTATTTCTGATAGCTTGTCACAACAAATTTTATGTCAAATTAACCAAAACTCTAATCCTGTAGGTATCTAACTACTAACTACGAGACTCCTAATTGAGAGGACAGTTGAATAACCTAACCTATTTCTCATGCTGACATTTTCGTGTTTGACGAGGGAGAAATCTCATGGTCGTTCTTGATCTCTCCATGCTCGAAACGGAGAGAAAACAAAGTGCAACGGAGGTAACGAGTTAGGTCGAATATTCGCTCGGTGGACGAACTCGATTCCTTCATTTCGTGCATCGCCGTGGGGGCAGGGAGGGCATATGTCGGAGGATGATGCTAAATAAGTTGCTCCCAACACGAATCATAGGACAGGCAATTGTGCTGCCTAGAACGATCCTTCGCATCAAGAGGAAGCGGCCCCTTTATTCTCAGGCAACGTGCGTTTTTCTTAGTTATCATTTTTGTTTTAGGCACGTGTCGTTGGCTGCCCAATCTCCCCACTCTTTTCATATTTTCTAGGAGATGGTTGAGGAATCGGGTACTTAAGGCACATTTTTTTTTTTTTTTGCTATTTGGTTCACTAGTGATTCCAAACAAGTTGGCGGGACATGGGCACTATACTTATGCTTCAACATGCATCGTCATCTACAAAAAGAAGGAGCATCTTGTGTGACATATAATGTGATTGTTGCGTCATGAGATTTTAAAATTTACATGTAAATCTCATCAGAATATTTGCCACATTAACAATAGAATCGATCGGTTATACTATAATCAAATCAATCGTGCAATCGATAGAATTCCCTTTTTCCCCTTCATATCCACCATCTTCCATATATCTTGTTATCTAAGAGCTCCTCCTCTTCCTCGGACTTGAATTTCACAAAAAGAAAAACATCGGGGATTCGATTCACATCGCTAGAGAGAAAAATGGGAAGTGCCGTTTCTTGATTAAGAAAGGAGTCAACAATTCATATACCCCTTTCCAAAATCAAGAAAGTAGGAATCGATACATTGCATATGCCTTGGGCAGAAAGAACCGAGGGGAATAATTTGGTGATCTGTTTGTGACCTCATCCATAAAAGCCGCCTCCTGAATTCGAATGTTTCTCAAAGCTACATCCCCCCCTGCTTTTTCTTCGTCTCTCGTCAGTTGAAAAGTTCTCTCTTGCTCACCGTATGAATGGATTCGCTTTACTAGTTGGGTAGCGACCAAGAAAGGGGTGCTCTCTCGGGATCTCGCAGCACGCCCTTCGAGTGATGAACCAGAAATTAGTACTGTTCTTGAGTGGAGAATATTTGATGTTGATGAAACAAAGGGGGCTTGATCGTGGGACTCGGCCGAAAAGATCGAGGAGAATGGTTGGGGGTATGGGCCGATACTGTTTTGGGCCTGTGTGGATCTAACCTATTTCCTTGTTGACCCCCCTTCGCTCATTGCCAGTGCACACGAGCCCTGTTGGTTCTTGGGAATCACGTTTATTAGCGAGTTGAGTGAATATACATTGAGCACGATCTTGTTTCTTTTAATGTTTCGAACAGAGATTTTCTAATAATTGAGACATCGCTGAAAATTTTAAGACACCACCTATTTAGATTGATGAATTACGCATGGAATGAAGCCATCGGAAAAAACTGGAAAAAGAAAAATGTAAAGCTCTTTGATCCCATATGTTTGGAAAATATAAATGACTTAAAAGTAGGGGTAATCAGTTTCCAGTCTAGTCAAATCCCACTCAAAAGCCGAGAACCGAATTTGGAAGATCAATTCTCAATTTCTGGAACTGAGAACCGGATCAAAAGGATTGATTTCTAGTTTTTGGAATCGGAAACTGGACCATCAAGTCCGGTCCGGTTCCCAGGCGGTCCAATGGACCCGGTGGAACCTTCCATCTGCCCAGGATTGCATCTTAAGGACAATTCGTAAGTTTCTGATACAATCTCTGCAGATTCCATCTTTTCCTGGGCCTGGCATTTTATCGTTCTCGAGATCCAGGCATTTCATCAACACGCCTCGTCAACCCAATCCCTTCTTTTTCCTCCCGTTTTCTTCGATTTTTTCCCTATCTTTCTATGTTGCCGTTCATCACAGAGGTGCAAAGAGATGGGCAACGACAGCGAGGAGGTGAGGGCGATGAGCAACAACTAAGCGAGGAGGTATGCATTGGTGTAGGCACGCTCATATACCGGGAGAGAGATCTGTAGTATAACTAAATTGGAGGATGAAGAAGAGATGTTTATTTTGATTTCTCTACAAAAAAATCGGTTTGGCTCGGGTGGTCTAGTTCCCACTTTGGAATCAAGAACCAAATTGCCTATTACCAATTCCGATTTAATGGAATTGGGAATCGGACCGACGATGCTTTTTTAGTGAATGTTGTTTTGGCCCGATTCATTCTGGCCCGATCTTAGTGATTAAAACTTTGAGGCGATTCCTTTATACACCCCTACTTGGAAGACATAAAATTAACAAAGGGATCAACATTTATGATTTTGATATGGATGTAATTTGTATGGAAAATACTTTATTAATTTTATGTTGAGAATTATCGATAAATTGCAAATTGGATCAAAGTCAAGTAAAGTGCAGCAGTTGTAAAAACTACTAGTTTTTGGGCAATTTGAGGCGGTACGGCAAATGGGTTCGGTCCTTGTTTGGGCGTGGGGAGGTTCGTTGGTTTATGTCTTGTCTGTGCTTGCCCTGGAGTAAATCAGATGCGAGAAGGAGGAGCATTTGATCATGCGACCAACCTAACTGTCCGTCACTCGCTTCTCGTTCTTGTTGCTACCAACTACTTCGGTCACACTTACCAATAATGCCGTATCTCACACCTAACAACAACATTTCAAGCAATGAACCGAAACACCGTGTTCGGTGCCCTTCCCGTGGTCTCGTTCCGTCGTGCTAAGCTGGGTATAGATGATAATGGTCTGGCAGTATAAGTCTTTGGCCGCTCGTTTCCAAATGAGAAAGTTTCCAATCGAGGAAGACGAGCGACAGGACTGGATCCTCTGTTTTTCCAGCTTCGTTTTTGCGATCGCAAGAGAAGATGCAGAGCAAAGAAAAATCCTGCCCACTTCAAGCGAGCGAGTTATGTGGTGCCTAATCTTCCTGCTCGTCCAACCCCTGGAATTGGTAAGGATGTGGACGGGGATGGAATCGAATCGCATTATCCGAACGGGGATATGGCGCCTAAATTTTTTCCGCCACTCGCCACGGAAAGCCAATGAATATTCTTGAATATTTCCCAACTTTTTCTGTGGGTCTAAGATTCAGGAGTGGCCCTCCATGCAACCACAACCACCACTCCCCTTCCTCCCTCCCTATCAGTTCCCCTCCGAAGCCAACTGCCGAACTTTTTTCCAGAGCTCTCCCTCCTAAGTCATGCCAACACCTCCTCCTCTTCCTCCTCCATCTCTCCTCCACCGCCGCCGCCGCCTACTCTTCTCTCTCTTCTCCACCACCTGCCATGGCCAAGAACTCACCTGAATAATCCCTCTCCGGCCACCACCACATTCCCCTCCCTCTCTCTGTCTCTCTCTAAAGCAATGACGACTTCTTATTGCCTGTCTTCCACGAGAAACACCATCACGCCCTCTCGCTTGTATCTCCCCAAGTATCGCCCCCCTTCGCTCCCCCACGAATTAAGCTTTCCAAAGAAAGAAACTTTACCCCTAAAACCCCACCTGCTTCGCCTGAGAAACCTCCGGTCAGTGCATGCGTTCGCCAGCATATCCTCCTTTGCTGATGCTGAAGGCGAGGAATTATTCGAGCAGGGAATCAGGATCGCTGAACACAAGAGAGCCGGCCCTTCCTCCTCGGACGCCACCGGTGATGATGGGGATGGGGATGGTACGCCCGGGATGGCGCAGGCCTTTGGCATATCCTCCAGGACGGCATCGGCAATCTCGATATGCATTGCTTTTGCAGCGCTGTTGCTGCCCCTGGGGATGAGGTCGCTGGGCCAAGGGATGGCGATGAAGACTCGGGCGCTGTCGTATGTGACGCTGCTATTCGGGTTCTACATGGCATGGAACATTGGGGCGAACGACGTGGCGAACGCGATGGGGACGTCGGTTGGGTCGGGGGCACTGACGCTTCCGCAGGCGGTGCTGACGGCTGCCGTGCTGGAGTTCTCGGGGGCGCTGCTGATGGGGACGCACGTGACCAGCACCATGCAGAAGGGCATCCTCGTCGCCGACGTCTTCAAGGGCAAGGACACTCTGCTCTTCGCTGGCCTGCTCTCTTCTTTGGCCGCTGCCGGTACTTGGTTACAGGTATGTGACGGTCGTCGCAGCTCTTACATCTTCCATATCTTTCGATCTAATAAATCATGGCGGGGACTTTTATCCAGGTTTGAGTGTGACTTATATATCTAAATGCCGGCTTTAGTCTGTCACGCCCCCTGTTAAACCATATCTTCCATTAGTATTTTGGTTATTCGGGGTTTTAGAATTTTTGGTTACTCTGTGGTGACATATCTCCTTCCCCATTAACCAAGGAATTGATGAATCCAGCCCCTTTGATTCGTACGCATTTTGCATAACAAAATTAAGGATGAATGCAAAGGCAAAAGTGCAGCTGGATCACAGGCTTCTTGGTTAATGGGAAAAGGTTCAAGAAGCTCATCCAAAGCCATTGTGCTAAAAAGTGCTCTCTTCCAAGCACAGTTCATTCTTCCTTTCTCTTATTTACTGTACTTGTTTGTGACAGTTCAAGCCACTGTTTAAGATCCTGTTAAGAACTTGAATAGCGGAAACCAGGTGTTGGTAGGTACTAAAAGTGAGACGAGACGGATCTTAACAGGGAAAGGCTATTTGCTGCATCGCACAATTAATTGGATCAGTTTTTCTTGTCTGAATTTTGCTTATCCATGGTATCTTTGATGCCCAGACACAAGCCAAAGGGAGTTCCTTACAGCAAAATCCCAGGATATGTTCGAAAGATCTTCCAGATTCCAGAGAATTACTAATCTGAAGCCTCTTTTTAACTTGGAAATCAGCGAGGTGGCTTTATAACCTGACTTGTGACGCAATAAGAACAAGAGAGTACCGAACCTTTGAAAAATGTAATTCCATGAGGTGAAAGCAGAATAATTTGAATTGAATCCTGAAGAGACGGACCGTCATGTTTGATTTGGGAGTCAATGATTAGGTGACGTGAAGTTGTTTTTGTCCCACCACATGCCGATCTACTCTCAACTTTCATGGCCTAGTCCATCTTGGATATGAAAACTTCAGGGTGATTATAACTGCGGATAGTAAGCTCATGAGTAGCACCTCTAGTCCTTCATATGTATCTGGAGACTCTCCAGAACGATCTCTCTGTGGTAGTCGCCACTGTGTAGTCGCCACTGTGTATACATTTTTTTTCAGCCTGGAAAGACTGACCATCTTTGAACCAGGTTGCATCGTACTATGGTTTGCCGGTGTCGACCACGCACTGCATAGTTGGCTCAATGGTTGGATTTGGCCTGGTCTATGGAGGAGCCGGCGCTGTCTTCTGGAGTTCACTCGTGAGGGTCACATCGTCATGGGTTATCTCGCCAGTAATGGGAGCACTGGTCTCATTTCTTGTATACAAATGCATCAGGATGGTAAGACTTCAGCTCTTGGTATGAAGCCTTCCCGATCGTGGTGAAAAAAAAAAAGGATTGTGAAAAGAAGTGATAAATGGAGTTCAACGAGCATTGTGAGCATCTTTGCCAATTTTAACAAGTCATGAGAAAAGAATATCCTATAAGGCTACCGATTAGATAATAACCAAGTGAAGCGAATCGAACACGAATTCTCAAGATCATGGCCTCATTGATATCGCCTCTGTTTTATGCAGTTTGTCTATAGTGCTCCGAATCCAGGACAAGCAGCTGCAGCCGCTGCTCCCATTGCGGTTTTCGTCGGCGTGACAGGAATCTCCTTTGCAGCGTTCCCGCTTAGCAAGAGTATTCCGTTGGCCCTAGCCCAGGCCTTAGCCTGTGGCACAGCCGGGGCCTTCCTCGTCAACCGCATGATCCGTAAACAGCTCGGCCACCTCCTTGACGAAACCGATTCATCCCAGCCAAAGCCAGAGGAATCCATGCTCAATAGAGATGTTGGGTTTCTGTCGAAAATTGCTGGAACGAAAATCGCAGGCCCGAAGGGTGCTCAGCTGGAAATAGTGTACGGAGTCTTCGGGTACATGCAGGTTCTCTCGGCTTGTTTCATGTCATTTGCGCATGGAGGAAATGATGTCTCCAATGCGATCGGTCCTCTAGCCGGCGCGTTATCCATCCTCCAGGGCGTCGCTACTGGCGCTGATATAGTTATCCCCATCGACGTCCTTGCTTGGGGAGGCTTCGGCATTGTGGCAGGCCTTATGATGTGGGGGTATAGAGTGATTGCAACGATAGGGAAGAAGATAACAGAACTCACACCCACTCGTGGATTTGCAGCCGAGTTTGCGGCTGCTTCAGTGGTCCTGTTTGCCTCGAAGCTGGGCCTCCCTATCTCAGCCACGCACACGCTTGTTGGCGCAGTCATGGGAGTGGGGTTCGCGAGGGGGCTTAACTGTGTTAGAGCCGAAACTGTCAAGGAGATTGTGGCTTCTTGGGCCGTGACGATTCCCGTCGGCGCATTCTTTGCCGTCTTCTATACGTGGATATTGACAAAGCTATTGTCATACGTTTTGTGAGCCTAAGATTGACAGATACACAGCTTCCTTAAAATTACCAGTATAGATAACTATCCCATTGCTGTCTTGTGGTCTGCTTACTAGATTGCTTTATCGTTATCAAGCCAAAAACGGTTAATCAGGTTGCTGGTTCCGAATGATTTTTTCTGGAACTGAAGCTGTCTTTTTTTTCTCCCTGCTGAATTACAATCGAATTGGATAACCATCCAAATCAATGTAGCTGATGCATAGACTTAACCAATTTTCAAGATCTTGTATGAGGTGGCTTCAGAATCCAGTGCATAAACGGTGGAATACTCACAATTATTCAAAATATGATTCATTTATGGACTGAACAGGGAAGAGAAAAAGGCACTAATTTTCTAGTTCTTCTGCTTGATGAAACCAGTTTTTTTGTCAAAGGCAAAGCAAAATGCTGCGAACATCAAAACGTGCATTGGATGGAAAACTGAGGATGTCTAAGATTACCTGGAAAAGGCTGATAAAAGTGGGAAAAATCAAAATGGTTCAGTCATAGACTGAAAACATGGTGCTCTGATTTGCATTAACAGAAGAACATGAACTGTACAAGATGATGATTTAAATCTTATGGTGTGAGCGGTCACGTGGAGATGGGGAAAGGATTATACTTTCAGCTACTAAAGCAGCAGAGCCTTTTGGTCGTATAGGTCGAGAAAAGAATAAGGAAAAACATCCACTTAGCTGCGATATAGTGCAACTACCAGTACCTCCATATCACTCGCTGTAAGATGTTTCAGGGAAACAACAAAACAGAGATATAAAAGCACACATGGGAAACGGATAATACGTTGTCCAACAAATTGAGACTGTCTGGATCATTCAACTTAGAATAAAAGGAAAATCACTTATCTGATATCTCTGAGAAGTACAAAATTCGTGATTGAAGCATGTAAAGGTCAACAACCAGGGACTCCGGGAGCCCTGAAAGGAAAGAGAATCATGGAGAGAGCTCTTGTATGGAGGATAGACTCGGCTCCCATGTCATCGAACGCAACGTTCTTGCCCTCGGTATAGGGGGTACAAAAGGCTGCTTCTTGATGCCCCTCTTTCTCCTCGAACATCTTGACCATCTGTCCTTTGAAGTGTAAAAATCTTTCGCTGAGCAAATGGGTTGCTCGATGGGTTCTTCCCATGGGTTGACATTGGATTTCATTTCCAACTTTGTCTCATCAGCAGCAGCTTCTCTAGCTTTCATTTTCTCTTGATACTTGCGCTTCAGCTTGCTCGCAGTGCTATATGGAACCATAAAGTACTTCCTACCGGGTACTAAATCTTCCTCCGGATTCAATATGGATTCGTGTGGCTTCCTGAAAACTTCTGGGAGGGCGACGCACATGCCAGGGTTTTTATCCATCACGTAGGATGCAGGAATCACATCTTGGTACAGCTCAATTCGCCCACCTGCATGGATTATTCTCACAGAGACATCATTCAATTGTGAGCCCAGAGAAATATCTCCGAACTGTAAGCTTATTTCCAGCGAGAAGGAAGCTCCAGCAATGGCCCTTTTCGGTGTCGAGGGGGGCTCCTTGTGGGAGACTAGCCCCAGCAAATTAATGCAGTTCTTCAACATAGCTTATCACTATGCGGTACCTGGTTCTGAATCTGAATTACTTAAATTGTGATTTCGCATCACATTGTGTTATCCCTGATTCCTCACAATGGCAGCTATCTTCTGGCCTTTCCCTAGGCCGGCTTTGTTTGTTTTTAACGTTTTCAAAAATGTTGCAGCGATGAAACCAATGCTTACCCCCCATCACAATCATGGATGGAGGAATAACATCTCTAATCATTCCTCTTCCTCGTGAAAACCAAAGTCTGCAAGAGAGATAGGAAAAGCACCAACGGGGTCTTACCGTTTACTTGCTAATTGATTTTCATGCCAGCTCAGCAGACACCTCCTTGTGCTGATATCATACTCCCAAAGTCCAGACAACACCTGACGTTCCAGCTTCTTCCTTCTTCCACTAATCCAATTGTTGTGAAGGATAAAACAACCCTTCTTCAAACAGGCCTCTCTGACATTTCTTTCTTCCCAAAATCCTCCATATGCACCATTTGGAAATAAATTTCTATCCAGAAAATGAACGGTCAAATTTGCCTCGGGTTCAAAGCATGCATCATCGCCCAAGCGATTGGATCCCCCTAGCCCACATAATGTGTCGTAGAAACTCGGCTGCTCTGATAGGCCCGAATTAGCAGCGTGCTTTACCACCTTCTCCAAAGCAGCGATTGTTGAAACATCAGAATGAGCAAAATAAAAGCCAGAGTTCAAGCGCCTGGGCATATTAATAGGTCCTAGAGAAAATACAGATATTAGAAGCGCCAATTTTAGCAGCAGTGTTGCAACTAAAACCATGATCTTCCTCACAAGTAGAAGAAGAATAACATGAACATCTTGTTGTCCTTTTGTTCTATTTTATTTGATACATAACAATCTTTTTACTATAAAATTCTCCCTTCATTATAGTTTTGAAATGACTTGGAAAAAATTGCATAACCTCATGCAGTGAGTGGAAACACAAGCCTTGGACATAATACCTGTCGTATTAAATTCGTCAGACTGTGCAACGAGAACAGCCGGACCAAATGATGAGACCAGTGGTAATGGATCCTTGAACCAATAAACATCAACGTCGCTAAGAAGAACACTATATCCTAGCTTGAGTATCTCCAAAACTATTCTAGACTTCACTTTGGTCACCCTTTGAAAGCAATTTGTCCCAAAGTGGCAGTCATCAAAGCTAGTATCATTTGGAGCTGATGAATCCCTGAAAACTGGAAGGCCCTAAGAGTAAAAAGGAGTAAATGAAATTTAGATAGCAAGCACAAGACTCGTGCAATGAAAAATATAAAGTGGCAACAAATCTTAGGCGACAGAAAACATCCAATTATCCATATCCCTTCAATCAAATGACTAAATGCTCTTGATTTCTAGCCACTTTTAATTTAAAGTAATGGAGTGTTAAAATTTGAAACGATCTATCTTTAAATCTAGTAAGGACTAGTGAGCAGACTGACGCACTAAGAAACAGGTATCAACTTCATGAGGGACTCATGTTACCATCAATTTGCTATATAATAGTTCAATCCACCTTACATATTACCCATAATTTCCAGCTTTGGTATGCAATTGCAGCGAGATTTGATAGTGACTATTAAGACCACAGAGGGAAAAAAAAAGTAACAAAGATGAATAGCAAGGGCACAGGAAGGGACAAAAACTGGAACTGCCATACTTGTAAGACAGAAAATTCATAAGTTTCATCGTCAAGAGCACAGACAATGAAATTCGTCATCTTGAGGCCCCGCAGTCTGCAAGCCCAACTCATCAACATGTCCTTATAACTAAATCCAGCAACACCGAGAACAATTGTCCTATTCTTGTCTGCAATGATCGAGAGGAGTGACTCCAGCGTGAATGGATAATCCAATCCCATCGATGGCTTCAACTGATCTTTTAGGGACCAATTGAATGCACCATATGATGATTCAACATCCTTAGCACAGGCTGCTAGCTTCTTCTTTCTCCAAAAATTCAAGATCCTCCTTTCAAACAAGCCAAATGCTTTTACATTCCCAAATATGTGGACAATGTTGTCAGATGTGTCAGAAAATAGATATGTGCCATTGCATCTCAGTAGTTTCACCAGACTGGAATGCTTAGTTTCATGGAATAGTGATGATCCATAAAGTGCCCCTAGAAGAGAATTGCCGGCATATTCCCAACTTCTTTCCTCAATGATTGGATTACCAGAACACCCCACACACTTAATAGACCGAGGTGCAGGATCAGTCATATAGAAACTTGAAATACTCCAACTAGCATCAAGCACAAACCTCAGTTCAGACGATGCAACCTCATTAATGACCCAATGGTTGTGTATTCCCTTCCCATATAAGAAAGGGGGAAGTATTCCAGTATGCAAGGGCAAATCCCTTCTGTTCCATGCTGTGATCAATCTTCCCTCATTGTTATTAGGTTGTGAATTCTGAGTGATGGCCTCCTGCAACTAATGAAATAGAGCATAATCTCAGCTTAGGTGTCTCACATGAGCAGCATGAGCCAGCAATTTCCAATCTAAGTTAGGCTTTGTCATACCTCCTTCATTTTCACTCGCTTGCCATCCTCCCCAGCCAATGTTTCCCATCTTTGTCCAAGATAAATGGGAAATACGAGAGGTTACGTGGGGAAGCGAAAAGGAACCAGTCATGATCGAGTTTATGGACAAAATTCAGTGCTGAAACAAAGTCAGCAAGTAGGATGGTTTCGGAATGGACAAATGCACATATGTCAAATGCGAATTCCTGCGACCTTGCCACCATGGAATGAAAGAATGGGGTACCCAGGAACCTAGAAAGATACAAACACATATCAGGCTATCTGAAACTGCGATGAGAAATCTCTTTCAGGTCCATTAGAGTATGCTCATATCCGTCATGTTCTACCTGATATTCATACTGCCAAAAGTCCCCTAATCAGGAGGCAGGTCATAGGAAGTGCGCGAGATGGTATAATCAGGAACCGACCACCTAACGTTCACCTCTTAATCAAAAATTTTACAGAGACATTGTTCCATTACAGAGAAAGAAGTAGACTAATACTACATAATTATCATTAAGCCACGACAAAATCTTTAGAACAAATAGGATGGCATTTCATCTGTCGTCTAATTTAGCACGGCAGCCAGTATGGATATTCCAGATAGAAATATCATTTCAGCCAATCAGATCAGCTAACACAGCCCTAGCAGCAGAAAATTACAGTAGAAACGGTCGACACAACGCAAGTTAAATTCATCAGCTAATGCATATCTAGAAGCTGAAAAAGACAGCAAAAGTAGTGTCATTCCAACACAAGCTAAACCATCAACCGCGAAAAGCAAAGCCCCACTTACGTAAAATCGATATTGGGCTCGACCAATACCCGCGGCCCAAGTTCGGCCGCGAAAGAGACGACGGACTCGTGTCGGCTGAATAGCACCACCGTGACCCGCGAGGGCAGCCCGAGCCACGAGCGGATCGCGACGCTCTGCGCAGCTCCGACCGAGCCGGTGAAGGGTTCGGGCGCGGCGAATATGGCGATGCTCGGTTCGGCCCCGTCGGCGAACACCTTGCGATTGAGGGAAGGGTTCTTGATCCGATCCTGCGCCGACGGCAACTTGTGAGTGGCGTAAAGGGAGAGGCCAATGAGCATCAACCCAGATAGCCAAATCGACCAGAGACCCGCTTCCAATGCCTGGTCAAATCAAGAAACGTCTGAGCCCAGAAAAAGAAAGAAAACGAAAGGAAAGCAAAGAAAAGAAGCTGATGAAGATCTCGAGAGAGAGAGAGAGAGAGAGAGAAAGAAGGGACCTTCGACTTCATCCTCGTCGAATGGCTGAGAAGATGGACGAAGAAGAAATGAGGTAGGGGAGCTGCGGCGTTGGGTTTTGGCTTCATTGACTGGATCGGGAAGTGTGTGAACCAAGGGAAAGGAAGTGGAACTTTAACTGAAACAATAAGCAAAGGACAAAAACCCCATAAGAAAAAGGAGGAGGAGGAGGAGGCAGGGGTTCAGACAACTCCCCACTTCCTCCGGTTGCGCCATGCCTACTCACGAGGAAGGAAGACGGCGACCGGCGCGAAGCATGTGAGCTGAGAGCTGAGCTGGGCTCTTGATTTCAAAGTCGTTTACCGAACATGGAAACCGGGGTCGCACCCAGACCGTTGAACTTCCATGAAAGAATATTATATTGGAAAAGTATTTTCTTCTTTCTTAGTGAAAAAAAAACTACTTAATGAATCGATCAATCAATATAAAGATTATTTATCATCGTTGGGGGTTGCGAATGATAATTATTTTATTTTAAAAATTAATTTCTATTTCAAAATAAAAAATTTTTTCTATTATCTAGATAAATTTCTAAGAAAAATACGTGTTTAATAATAATATAAAATTTATGATTTCTGAATAAAAATTCATTTGATAATGATACAACATTTCTCCCCATTTGGCTGTGGTGATGAACGGTTATCGACGACAATTGGTGGGTGGTGGCCAGCGACCGACGGCGATAGGTGGGCAATAAACTAGTAATGAGAATAAACGATGATAAAAAAACTTTTAATTTTTCATTCATATTCCATAAATAAAGAAGTATGAAATTTTTACTTTCCGTTGTTATTCCAAACATATTTATAAACTAACAATTTATTTTAAAAATAAAAAAATGAAATTACATTACTAAATGAATTTCTATTTCATATTTACTTCTAGGAACAATAAAAGAGTTATAACTAAAACTAAAATGGTTATTACACACGCGTCTTAAATATCTACTTTATTTTACATATAAAGAGTTACTAATCACGGTGAAAAAGTTCACATTTTGTCGATGAAATCATAATAAGATTGTGAACGGTCATTTGTTTATTTTGGATAAGGAAAGTGTTTTGTCGAAAAGCATTGAATAGAGTATCATTCAAAATATGGATTGATATGAAAATTGATAAGAGATGCGAAAGGTCCATTATTGATTTTTGGACAGGAAGCAAATATAAAGCGAGAGGTAATCACGACCAATCATATAAAATGATACTGAATAGAAAAAATAACATAAATATAAAAAAGAACAAGTACTATTCATCGATTGATTAGCGGTCCCTTACTTGAATTATAATCCTAATATTTATAGTTCCTACCAATGGTTAACAACAATATTACAAAAGTCTCAATTAAGACTTTGGTAAATGTTGTGAGAGTTTCATGAGTCTCGATTAAATAAAAAATAAAAATCGAGTGAGTTATGAGAATTAAATCAAATAAAAACTATAAAATTAAGGGAAAACAACACAAAAAACACTTAAATTTTACATATTGTAGCACATTTCCTCTAAACTATTTTTTTTTATAATACCAAAAATCTCAAATTTATATTCATGTGATACATTTGCCCAAAAAAATTTTCTAACACCAAAAAATCAAAACTTATATCTGCATGTATGGATGAGTATGATTTTAGGGTAGAACTGGGAATTCAAGAACCGATCCAGCTCTAGGTTTCATGATATGCAAGGAACGTTCTGAGTTCTTAAGATTGAGGAATTTGTTTTGACGAGTGGATTCCAAATTTATGATGGAATTGAAAACCTAAAAATTGGAAGAAGTCTTTCTATTTTTCTTGTTCTATGTATTTGCGCAAACCTCACAACATTCTATTGTATTTAATGATAAATGTGTAATCCGAAACTATTAGTCCGAGTTTTCATTTTCAGCAACATCCATAACTAAAACTTTTATTTTATTAATATTTCATAATTTTTGGGAGTCTAAATATGGGTTGCCATCAGTGCATTATAGTAAATAATAGTCATTAGAGGTGATAAATCATTACAATCGTTCGATTAAAAATATAGATGGAATTTGGATATACTTTGGAACTTATGATATGGTAGGTTTCAAGTTTCCCTACAAGTAGGTTCCACGTTCTAATGAGTAGGTTCAAAGTTCTAAGTAGAACTTTAAAATACTTACCCTTACCCACGTGACACATTTGCTTTAAATATATTTTTGCAACACCAAAATCCCTCAACTCTTTCTACTGCGATGCATTTATTTTTTAAACTATTTTACTTGATAAACGTGACATATTTACCCTAAACTTTTTTTGACATCAAAAAACTAAAAATTTATACCTATGCGATGCATCTATCCTAAAATATGTTTTTGTATTAGAAGAAGAAATTTGGGTTAAATGTGTTGTATAGATACAAATTTGGTTTTCTCTGGTGTCACAAAATAAATTTGAGATAAATATATTATAATGAGTATAATTTAGTGATTTTGGTGTTAAAAATTAATTCGAAGAGACTCTCGTTGGTTACTTCAACCTCAAGCCATTAAAAAAAATTATTTTTCTTGAAAAACATGCATACATTATCTGAGTGACAATGAGACTACACACGGCTAGCTACATATGAATTTTTTTTTATCGGAACTAGCTACATATGATTGATGGGCAAGTAATCAATGAATCCATTGTCTTGTAAATATAAAATATCAACAAGCGTGGAAATAGCCCATCATTTCATAAATCTCCCTTTTTTTTTTTCCTTTTATGAGAATCGATAATAATTATACCATTTTTATTTATTACTCATCTTCATTTGCACGAACCGACGGCCCTTTTAAATTAAATTCTCTTTCCGCCCAAGATTATTCTGGGTGACGTGTCCGCGTGCGGTTAAACCACCTCATCACGCTTCTCGCGACGAAGCAGCAACAGTTCACGGCAAACCCAAGTATCCCCACGAACCGTCCGATCTCATAGACCTCACGCGGGACCCATCGACCTCGACGGTCCAGATTTGATTTCCCATATATACACGCTACTCTCCTAATAAATTCTCGTTCACGGCACGACTCTCGCCCGCAAAGCGCCACGTCTTGCATGCTTCCTATACCGTATTGCCCTCCCCCAAAACTGGAATTCTCCCTCATCGTCCGAGCCGCCGCGAGGGTACTCTCGTCTTTCCATCCCAACGACCTGAAATATCTCCACTTCTTCTTCATCACTCGCTCGACTTCTTCTTCATCACTCGCTCGATCAGCACCTGCGAGTAACCATATCTCTCTCTCTCTCTCTCTCTGTCTCTCTCTCTCGGGTCACTGCTGCCATGGCTACGGTGCTCGGCAACATAGCTCTGTTGTTGGACCTGAACTCGCCTCGAGCTTCGATTCCCGACCGCAAGTCGCGCCCCTCCTTGCTCGACGTCGTCTCGAGCTTGACCAAGAGGGAGCCCCACTTCCCCTCCTACTACGCCGCCCCAGGTCCCAAGAGCTCGGAGGTCGACGGAGACGCCCGTGGCTACCGGGCGGCCGTGGTGGCTCGGGGCAAGGCTAATTCGAAGGTGAACGGGGTCGATTTCGACGCTGGGTCCAGCGACGAGGACGGCAATGGGAACGGCAACGGGAACGGCGGCGAGGACGAGGAGGAGTTCGACTGGGAGAAGGAGATGAGGAGGCGAGTGAAGGAGATGGAGGAGATGAAGGAGCTGGAGCGGAAGGCGGAGGAGCTGCAGACCCGGGCTGAGAAGGAGGGTGGGGAGGGGGAGGGCGGGGAGGAGACGGAGGAGGAGAAGAAGATGAGAGTCAGGAAAGAGCTTGAAAAGGTTGGATTAGATCGTTTGCACGTGATTTTGTTTAAGCTATTGCTGCTGATGCTGAAGCCTGTCGTCGTTTGTTACGTTCAGAAGGGCAGGGTGCTTTTGCTTGATGTTATTAATTTACGTACGCGTTCGCTTGCTCGAGCAAGCCGGAGACGATCGTGTCGCTGCTTGAGGATTTTTCATTCTTCGTGTGATTGTCTGATGCTGACGATACTTTTAGTCTTGGAGGAGATAAAATGAGAAATGATGCTCTGTAGAGTATGTCTTTAGTGGATAGTTCAGAAATTTGTTTTCTCTTTAGACTTCGTGGTGATTTGAGGATCTTAATGTGTTTGCACGTTTATGTCTATTTCATGAGCTCTGCTTTGTTTGATGCTGGCGCCTCGTCGATTGTGGTAATGATGTGGTTGCTGTTTCTTCGGTCGGAGGTCAGGTGGCTAAAGAGCAGGCCGAAAGGAGAGCCACAGCCCAGCTGATGTTTGAATTGGGTCAAAAAGCTTACGGAAGAGGAATGTATGGAAGGGCGATCGAGTTCCTAGAGGGTGCGCTTACGATCATTCCTAGGCCTACATTGTTTGGCGGTGAGGTTGGTTTAGTACCCTAGAGTCTGCCTGTCCTGGTGCTTTCTTCCTGAGATGTCACGATGCTACATCCTTAATACCATGTTGGTGGGAACTGATGGAGACGTTTGTTCATTTTTGGCTTCCAGATTCAGATATGGCTTGCGATGGCATATGAGGCTAATAATCGTCATGCTGATTGTATTGCACTTTATCAACAGCTGGAGAAGAAGCACCCTATCATTAGCATTCGACGACAAGCTGCAGAGCTCAAGTATATCCTTCAAGCACCTAAGTTGAAAATTTCACAGGAGGAGATGGTTACCATTCCGCTGATAGGATCCAGCTATGACAGGTAAATTTCCATCTCTTCACATCACCATGTTATCTTGAGTTTCAGCCATTTGTCCCTTCTACTTGCAGTGTCAGACCTCTCACCGTCTCACCTGAGTTGTACCTAACAACGATAGGAAGGGAAAGTACTCATTACATGTTACTGGAGATGCAAAATAGGCATCACGGTTTTGGTTGCAAGTGTTTTGTGGAACGATTTTGTGCTAATTCAATTTGAACTTTAGATGAAGGAGGTGCCGCTGCATTGGCTCCCGGATCTGCATTGATGCGTAAAGTGCACGAATTGGGCTTGGATGGATGTTTGGCTAATTTAACCAACTTACAATGTACGTAGTGGATGGACGGATAAGTTGCAGAGATGAGATGAGGTGCTTAAAAAGTTAATAAATTGCATGAAGGAATTGGATTTAAGAAGTACGATTACTCGAAATGAATTTCTAGACATGTAAAAATCGGACCACATTGCTGCAATTTTAAATTTTACTGAAAATCTAGAGGCAAAAGATAAGTGCTCGGTTTGTGATGTCTGTGTCTCCCCTCCTCTATTTTGAGTTTTTTTTTTTTTTTTTAATACCATTCTCCTGCGGATTTGATTCCTTGCAATAGGCATTCCCCTGTTTATTTGATCATGTGTATCTTTATCTCAATTGCTCCTATTATTTTAAATAACCTCCAGCATGTACTCTAACTCCTAATAAGTTCTTCCTTTTTGTCTTCTCCTGTGACTCTGACGAAGTCTTCCACTAGTTTGGTGTCTTTTATTTTTCCAACTGCAAGATGACAAGTTGACAACCTCTCAACCCATTTTACTTTTGACGTCTGTAACCAAATTCCGCTGGTTTAGGCTGCAGAAGAACATTTCAAAAGCAGGCACTAAAACTAAAAAATTTCAATAAAGTGTTTAGTCATCAGTTATTTTGTATGGTGGGTTGCTCGCCTGAACTTTGATCGTTTAATCTTAGCCATCTTTACCTTAACCCATTTCCCAAAATTACCCGTATGAGAGAGCCTACTCTCTTGTAAGTTTTTGCTGATTCGAGCCAACTCTACTGGCAATATTGGGGACTAGACTCAGTGGCTGATGCTCAACTCTCTGAAAGGCACCCGAGGGAGCCTCAGCAACAAGTGTTCCTCTTGATGTTATTTGAATTCTCTTGAAAACCTTGACGAAATATTCTTTGGCCAGAATTAATATTCCCTTATGCGAGGCTGTACTTTGTATATGCTTTTTGTGGAGGATGGTGCGGCTGCCTCTTACTTATGTATGGTAATGGGGTGTCTATGCAGTTACCATATGTAATGCCTTATCTGATGGATCTTATGTTGGCTTAACCTGCACCATATCTGAATGAATTAATTGAGATAATCTAACTGAGGAAATCTGAGGTCATAGCTTCTGACAGGACACAAAAATCAAGCTGAGCAAGCAAATGTTGGCTTGACTGGTTCAGTGGAGGTCCCAAGTTTATCCTGTTCTAATTTGCAACTTAATACTGTCGAGTTTGCCTTTATCATGTTGTTATGGAGGGGGTCTGCATTTTGCTTGTGTTGGTTCCTATAGCACTGATGAAGACATTGATTGTTTGAAGCTCTCTATCTACTGCTTTTTGGTGATATTATACCCTAAATTTATCAGTGAAGTAGAACTGGGAATTGTGTTTGCTGGAATGTTCATCTCTACATAAACATTGATGACGTGAGTGGTTTGTGGGCTATTGCAGTTATGCAGCAACTTGGAGTGATAAGTACAAAGACCAGGATCAAAATAGAAGTTATCCCGCGACCAACCAACTTCCTTCATCCAGAGATTTTCTGGGGGACTTTCTGGTGTGGCGGCCTCCGGTAGGACTTGAGAAAAACAGGGCTTTTTGGGTAGCTTTGACGGTGTGGTTGGGCTTAGTTGGAGCAGCTATCGTCCTTCAGAGATGAAGCAAGCAGTGGTACAGCTCTCTAGTTACAGACAATTACATGTTATCTCTGGGGCTCGCGATATGTATTTATTTAATTATTTTGTGGTCGAGCGGTGTCAAATTCAGATGATATATAGTTTCCAGTTCGTGAAGAACTGTGCCCTTCACGTCCAAATGCAATTCTTGAATTTGTTATCGACCGGTGCCCTCGAAATTATTGGGGCGTTAGCGGATGCTGTCCGATGTTGTGAAGATTGTCGTATTGCATCACCTTAAAAGATGAATACTTTTATATCTCTTCACTTCTCTCCTCGCTCTCCGTCAGCTAATGCGGGGCAAAATCGGATCAATGACTCAAATTCTTAGCCTAGTTGCAATGGTAGCGTACGGGTAGATCTTGTGTTTATATATACCTATTTGGTGGCTGGGACCGCGGCAATGTAACGCTGCAACCTAGCCTTTGCACGCGCTTTTCCCTTAGCAAATGGTAAATCGGTTTTGTAAGAACACCATCATGTGAAATGGCTATTACCTTCATTGACGCAATTAATGTCTGGATATATCGATAGAAAGTTTTAAATTTCATTTATATGCGAGTCTATAGAAATTAGGGAAGAAAATAGGGGTCGGCGGTTTTGGTCTGGTTTGTTTCAATAAAATCGGTTACTTAATTAAAAAATATTGTTTCAATAAGATCGGTTACTTAATTAAAAAATATTATAATCATTACTCTTTTAGGATTTATTGTTATTTTTAAGAAATTAAAAAATATATTTAAAACAAAAGTCGGTCCAGTTTGTCCATCCGGTTCAATCAGTTCCCTTTAAAATCGAGAATCGAATCGAAAATCGTTGGATCCATTTTTATAGAAACGACAATCAAATTGATGCCCTTGGGATCGAACCAAACCAGTCGATCCGAGATGATTTTGAGCTTGATCGGCCCGATATGCTCATCCTAATAGAAAAAGCTTTGCTTAGGAAACGAGCTGAATATTGTGCAAAAATAAGTATTAGGCTTTCGACCCCAAAAAAAAAAAAAAAAAAAAAAAAAAAATGAAGTAGTGGGCTGAAAAGGATTAAGCCCAGGGACTCGGAAACAAGTGGACAAATTTAACCGGCCCGTCCAGCCCAATGTGGCCTTGGCCCAATCTTAGATCGTAAATATCCAAAAACCTAGAGGACAAAACAGTAATCAAAATGAGCCCCCTCCCCTCCCTTCCCTCCATATAAGTATCCGCCAAACCCTAATCTTGGCCTTCTCAAGGGTCTCGGCCGCGCTCCACCCACAAACCCTACTCGCCGAGAGAGAGAGAGAGGTCTCTCCGCCGTCGACCAGAAATGACGACTCGCTTCAAGAAGAACCGCAAGAAGCGCGGCCACGTGAGCGCCGGCCACGGTCGTATTGGCAAGCACCGCAAGCACCCTGGAGGCCGCGGTAACGCCGGTGGCATGCACCACCACCGCATCCTCTTCGACAAGTACCATCCCGGGTACTTTGGCAAGGTCGGCATGCGGTACTTCCACAAGCTCCGCAACAAGTTCTACTGCCCCATCGTCAACGTGGAGAAGCTCTGGTCGCTGGTCCCCCAGGACGCGAAGGACAAGGCCTCTGGCGCCGCCGCCGCCCCGGTGCTCGACGTCACCCAGTTCGGGTACTTCAAGGTCCTCGGGAAGGGCGTCCTGCCGGAGAAGCAGCCGATCGTGGTGAAGGCCAAGCTGGTGTCGAAGATCGCCGAGAAGAAGATCAAGGAGGCCGGCGGCGCCGTCGTGCTCACCGCTTAAGGGTGCCCATTCGGTAGCTTTTAGGGTTTCCGTTTACGGTGATATACAATTGATGCGCTTTCCATTATGATTTTGACGTTTGGTTGTAATTGGATCTGGATCTGTTTATTTTATGTAGACCGGGAGCTTAATTTTTGGGTAATTTTCTATGCTTGCTTGCTCATGTGCTTATTGGCGATCCGTTCGATTTTGCTTAGGATGATTTCGCTTTTTCAATTGTCATGTTATTCATTTCTGGGTGAATGTCTATGATATTGATGGCATCTGAAAACTGCTTCGTGTCTGGTGTCTAGCTTCACTATCTAGTCAGTGAAGATCCAATTTCACATGACTCGTTCCCTTGAAGCAATAGATTCTGTGTCGCTCTCGTGATAATCAGTCTCCCTCAGCCCTCTTCACTGCTCCGGGAGCACGCAAGGGCGACTATATTTACATATTGTTCATGGGTTGCTAGTGCCGCGTCTGCATCACTGTTTGGTTAATTTAAGTGCCAAAGCGTGGTATGCGGATTTTGATTGTGGCAGCCATGAGTTTATACCAGGAATTGATTTTTCTGTATGTTTTTGTATCTGCTTCTGCCTGCCACACGGCAATGGATAGCATGTAGCTGGGGATGGAAGTCTGATATTCAACCTCTGGTTGAAGCCTGCTTTTCCTGCCATTTTGATCTCTATCAAGTCTTGGGTTGCCTAAGGATGGTGCAAGTTTTATCTTTTATGCATATTGTCATCTTTTGAGATCTTCAGAGGTCCAGTGCGGACTTGGTTGGGCCGCTTTCTATCCAATCTTGTGGAGACTTTGCTTTTGAAGGTTAGACATGTTCAGCATGAAACTTTGGCTAATTATCTTGACCTGCGACTAGGAGGCTTAGGCCATTGAACTTCATGACAGCTGCGATATATATTGTCTGGTGAATATAATAGGAGCTAGCACCTTATCATCGGCATCTCAAGTTATCATGCCAACAGTTTTTTGAGATGTAAATCATGCTTGTTAGTTAGTTTCTTGGAATTGCAATCTCTGTTGGTAGATTACGAAATTGCTGAATGAAATGCATTGGTTTGAGGTGTTACTTGCTTGACGGCCTTGCTTGATGATTACTTCAGTGCCTAAGCACTTGGTCTTTATCAAATTCTTGATGATGTTTGCAGTTTGTTGTGTCTTATATCTGTCTAGCCAAAGGTGTCCCGTGTCCGACAGACTGGCTCCTTATGGATATGCTTGTTCATGGATCTCATTCCTGTCCTTGTAATGGAAGGAACAGTGTCGCCTATGGGAATAATTTCTCTATCCTGTTATTTCCTGCTTCAAAGAGTAGAGATATCCACCTGCATGACTATGTCCTCTCACTGCTCTCCTTTTCCTTCAATCCGAAGTAGGGGCTTTGTTCTGATTAACCTCGGATGTTCTTTCCTTGATCATAGCTCCTTGTAATCCTGTGCTTGGGCCAAGTGCCGGTTAGGCAGGGTACTATGCCTTACTAAAATCGCAGCCAGACATGGATTTCTTGGCGACATGGATTTCTAGTTTCTACAATGATGCGAAGTGCGAGTTGTTTATTTCTACTATAAAATGTCTCTGGACCAGCAAAATTTTGAAACTCCTCTTGCTGCTGGACTTCGCCAAAACATCCTCAAAAGAATCTGGTTTTCGAGTGAGTATGGTGCGAGGGAAATGTCCGCAATTAAGAACCTTTTGAGTCTTAATTAAGAACTTTTTAAGTCGGAAATAATTTTTCTGACCAAAAAAAAAAAAAGGGTCGGAAAGAATTTCACACGAGAAAATTATTTGACAGATGGTTTTTGTGGCATGTTTCATCATCCATACCATTTCCGCTCGGACTTTGGTCACTCGAATTTCCTTTAGCCATTCCAAGATCATCAAGTAGCGGGCACCGCTCACGGACAGCAGGCGAAGTGTATCCAGAGTGCCGGTCTATACTCTGCCCCGTCTATCTCGATAAGCCTCAAGCTCCGGCCGATTTAGGTTCGTTTATTGGTCGTGGGGTCGCCCATTCAGTATTCAACTTGCAAGTATCTTCCAGCCGAGAGGTCCAACTGGTCCGTTTTGATATGCTGCTGACTTCGCATCGCCTTCTTCAGTTTGCTGGCCCTGGATTTGGCGCATGAGACGGTTAAGTCGATCAGTTTGGAGAGGCTCTGTTTCGAATACATGGAAATATGAAGCAGATTATCGATTAGTATGTTTGGTTATGGGTCCTTTGACAGGGCTTCATCGGTGGTGAGTCTGTCAAAATGGCTCAAACTCATATATAATCCATTTAAAACATAAATGGGTCATATATGGGTTGATTTTAATTTTCAAGAGCTTACCTTAAAGGTTAAAATAATTGGATCTAAATGGGTTTAGTACCATTTTCAACCTGTTAGGCTCACACACTCTCTCCATCTTTAGCCTGATAAAATTATCTTTACAAAATTGAAATTATAATTATAATTTTTTTCTCTTTTCTTCCTTCTTCCATCTTCCATCTTCCTCATTGGTGGCTAGTCCATTGGTTGGTCAAGCGAGGGATAAGCTCATTGGAGGCTAGCGATGCTTGAGCTCACTAATTTGGTGAGACCAAGACATTGTTGACATATGGTGTTGGCAAGGATTGAGCCTCACCAATCCTTGCTAATTGTTGATTGCCAATCCTTGTAGACGTGTGGCGTTGGCGAGGCTTGAGCTTGTTGATTTGGCAAGACTTGAGCTCGTTGATTTGGCAAGACTTGAGCTTATCAGTGAGACTTGAGCTTATTTGTGGTCAGTTGTTGGCGGTGACAACCGAAGAAGAAGGAAAAAGAATATAGAAAAAAGAAAAGAAAATAAAAAAAAATTATTAAAATTTTGATTTTTTATAAATAAAAAAAAAATTATTATAAGAAGTGCACGAAGGAAAATTAAATCATATTTTTTATACCAAATTGTGGAAACAAATTTTCTAGTTCATTTTTAGATTTCAAGCAAACACCTGAAAATATTGTTATTTTCTAGAAAATAACTTTCTAGAAATCATTTTTTCAAGAAACAAATGGAGCCTCAATTTTCTTTAAAAAAATTATAAAAATTGTCAACTAGATTTGTAGTGCATGAAAGTATTTTAGCAATACCATTTTAAAAAACATTGTAAGTAACAAGCTTTTCTAATTTTGATTACAAGGATTGTGTCGGATATGGGTTGGGTATAAGTGGAGAAAATTTGCATTATAATAAATAGGTCATAAACGGGTTAAATAGGTTGATTTGGATTGGATCATTTATGATCCAACCCAAACCTGACTCACCTGTTCGACAGGTTTGACAGGTTGAACGGCAATTGGAGTTCCTCTGCCACAAGAACTCTTTCTTCCTTCATGCCACGTCCAGCTATTTCTTGTGCAAAAGCAAACTATCAATGGCGGAATCGCACAGATGGCTCATATATACTAGTGCTGTTCTTTCGTTTCCTTTCTTTTGGCCGTGACGAATATATTGCCGGAGGAGGAGGAGATTAGTTGGTAAGAGTCTGGGACTCGATAGTCGAAGTTAGTGAGTGTTGGGTAAGAGCAGGGAAGTGAGAGGGGCGACTTAGTTCTGGTTCACATGTTCTGGATAATCAGAACGAGATTGCAAAACGATAAAACACGGCATCTTCACTGCGTCATTCTTCCCGTTTTCAAATTGGGCAAGTGATGCGGCCACATATATTTTGCATAAACTTAGGTATGTTTAACGAGGATCGTATGCGCGTTTTAGTACGGTTACTACTGTTCTCGAGTAATGACATTCACATTCTCATATCATTCTGGCTTCTCTGGGCTTCCCATGATGCTTCGAATTGATTTTCAGGACAGAGTATGGACGAGAAGAATCGGTATTTAAAATTGAGCATGATCTGATCGACCAAGATTTTGAATCGCCAGTCGATGAAAAAACACATAAAATGGCTTGTTTAAACAGTGCAATTGATTCGGTATAACTAAATGACTCATTTAACCGAGGTTTTTCTCGGAATCAGGGGCCCAATTAGATCTCCAATGGCCGATGCAATTTGTTGAACAGCAAACGAAATCCAGCGACGAACGCTGACATCTCGTGAGTTGCCTCGGCAAGTTGCAACCGGCACCAGTGAGGGTCATCTTCACCAAAATTCTTTCGTTCCTGGAGGAGTTATTGGGTCCTGTTTCATTTCTCCAAGTCGTTTGCTGCGAGTTGCTGCTTTTTTGAAGGATCTGCCCAACTTCTTATTCTTTCTTCAGCAATGGAAGCCTGAAAGCACAGAGGCAGCGATGAGCTCCCACCTATTCCTGAAAAGTTCATCTTTGAACATACAGAGGCATATTAAAGAAGACGTTTTACCTCTTTGTTCCAGTTCGTCCTATAAACCATGAAGATGAGCACACACGTTTGCACTACTGTACCGATCAGCATTCCGCACCAGATCCCCTGCATATCAATGAGAGATCGGTTTTGACTATCTCGCATTGCTTTTGGTTTATCAAAATCAGCGGGAAAATTACTGTACAGAGTCGAACTTTTACTTTTAAGATGATTGAGCACGAAAGGAAACTTACCTTGACCCCCCAATTTAGCTTATAACCAAAGATCAGACCCAGAGGAACTCCAAACAGATAATAGCAGGCAATGTTCACATATGCAACCGCAGCTTGCCATCCAGCCCCGACGGCCACACCTGTTAAAAGAAGAGCAAGACCACCATTGTACATTTTTTCTCTAATTGGCAAATTGATAGGTAAAAGGAGGAAAAGAAGACTGGAAAATCTACCGGAGAGCACTGGTTGGACGTTATTGATGACGATGCACAAGGCCAGAACTGGCGTGAGCTCCTTGACCAGTGCCTGGACAGATGAGTCGCTCGAGAATAGGGATGGATATATGTTCTGAGTGGCGAGCAAGATCGCTGATAAGACCAGGCCGACCATGAACGAGGAAATCACAGCCACTATGAGCGAGAACTTCGCCGTTCTTGGATGAGCTGCTCCAAGTTCATTGGACACCCTCACACTGCGATAACCAAGAAACCATTTCAGATGCAAAGAGAGATTTTTCCGTAGGGCCTATAATTCTAGTATCAACCTTATGGCTGCATTCATTCCAAGAGCCTCCATGAGCGTCCACCCCAGTATGTTCATGCTGCAACATCGGATATAGTGCATCAAATCAAACATCAGAACAAAGAATCGAACTGCGCCCTCGATCACATTAATCTTATCCAATTACGATTTAACCCATTTACCATATACAAAAATCTGTCATGTGTGTGGGTCCTATGTACCTAACTTACAACAAATCCCCGTCCTATAGAAAAAAATGCAACTTCACCGTTTTTGTTCCATTGAACCAGCAACAGAAGAAAACAAAGAATACGCGACAAAGAAGAAAAGACGAGAGAGTTGATATTTCATCTGAGTAATCGTTGGTTGTTTGGTGCGATAAGTAAACATGAAAGAGGAATGACGAACTACCAATGACGAGGAGACCTTTACCTATCGATCGAACCTACAAGTAAAGAGAACAGTGCACATCCTAGAAATAAGATTAAGACTTTTCAGCAGATGAAGCCTTCTCGTGCTTCTCAGCATGTGTCGTCGCAGAAGCCGAATAGGTTATCAGTGCGAATCGTACGACAAGAGCATGCCATATTCTCATGTTCCACGTGATTCAATCCCTCTCTCTCTCAAACTGGTAGGTAGGCAGTTCAAGATTACTTGACATCTTATATATATTCAAGGACACCTCTTGTGCTTATTTAGCCGATCTCTACTGTAAAAGGTATCTAAATCCACGGGAGACAAATCGGGTAAAAACGCACGAAAACCTCAAACGCCTCTAAAGAAGTTCTCAAACTCTACATCTTCAACGGAAAACCTTGTCGAACTTTTAACCTTGATTCATCACACTACAGAACCATTCCTAGCAAACCCAGTTCTAGAAGCGAAACGTGGGACACGTTGATATCGCCTGTTAGGTATCGAGAAGAGCTGTAGTGAACCGAACGGTCACCGCCACTCTAGGTTTGGAGAAAATTCTCCGAGGTTTGACAATGGTGTCCATGCATCCCCACCGTCAGTCAATTGCGCTTCGTTCTTGCAGGAAGCGACGTACAGATTATGGGGGAACCGGTTAGTATGAAACTCAACCAATATTTTCTCGATTTTCTTATTTTGGAGTCATCAGTCATATCGAAAATCCGCTTTTTTTTCCTTCTACGAAAAGAACTAAGAAAATAGAAAAATGCTGCCAAAGAGAGAAGCAGGCGAAATGAAATCGACACGTCCCCACTCCATTCTTTTTTTCCTTATGTATTGCATTTTCACAACTGGTTTGGGCCCTTTTCCGGTTCTCAAGAATCGGCAAGACCCTGGAGAGAGAAGAAGACTCAAAAACGAGGAAAGGGGGAAGAACCGTACCAGATGGACAAGGCGTCCACCGAGATCTCCGCATTCTTCAAGTAGCCCGCGAAGAGGATGAGCGCCATGAAATACCAAACCTCCAAGCTGCCGCAAGAAAGAAGACAAAACAGGAAAAGATAGAGAATTCAATTTTTAACTCCACCCAACACCTAATCATATGATTAAGACACTTTTTTTTTTTAATTTATCTTTTCCGACCATTTCCAATGTAAAAAAAGCATCTTTATATTTAAGAAATGAGTACGGAACACGACGAGAGGATTTTTATTTTATTTTTTTAATCCACCGCAGACGATATTGACCATGCGGTGCGGATGGAGCGCATCTCCATCGCCTGCCAGATTCGAGTAATTAATGGGTCAAAGCGGTTTAAAACTCTCGAGCATCGACCGCCGTCGAAAAGTGCGAATATGTCGGGTGGCTCTCGCTGGTCCATGCTCAAGACTGGTAGCTGTCGGGGAAGGTGAAGGAAAGCAAGTTCCGGCACGCCGAAGACCGGGAAGAAAGCATCTGTAGCTTATTCTCTAGCCAGCAACTTCAACCCTAATGCAAGGGTGATGTTAAAGACGAGTTGGCAGCGGCAGAGAGAAATGGTGGAGACGTTTACCAGAGCATGACGGCCGAAGCGAGGGACAGCCGCACGAACCCCCAAAGGTTCTCGAACGCCTTCCAGGAGAACCCCGTCCACGCCCTCCCGCACGTCCCGCTGAATATGTACGCCAGCTGGGCCACCACGATGACCACCCACGACGTGTCGAGCACGACGGCCGCCCCGACCAGCCCCCACCCGAGCTTCAGCATCAGCAGCCAGCTGAACAGGGTGTGGAGCACCAGCACCACCCCGGCGATCACCGCCATCACCATGATCTTGCTCTGCGCCTGCAGGAACTTGGCGATCGGAAAGTTCAGCGCGTACATGAACAGCTGCGGGATCATCCAGATCGCGAACATCCCCGCCTCCTCCGAGATCGCCTCCGTCTGCCCGATCAGCCGCAGGAGCTTCGCTGCGAAGATGTACAGGAAGCAGAGCGCGACGGCCGTCGTGCTGAGGATCACCCACGAGCGCTGCAGGTATATGCCCAGCATGTCGAGCTGCCCCGCCCCGTAAGCCTGCCCGCACAGCGTCTCCAGCGCGCTTCCCATCCCAAGCTGCCAGATTCATTGCAAACAAATTTCTCATCCTGAATTCGACCCGTGAACTCAAACTGACATTCGGCCTAAGCTATATGTGAGGATTCCCGAAATTTACATATCAAAAACTGACTTTTCTTCTGCTTCTCTAGTGAACTTCCAAATTACCAACGCTCGTGATTAATGTGCAAAAAGCAATCAGTCAATCGACGCTCAATGTACTGCGCGATTTGACATCGATTGACAATTCGCAACTCTGAATATTCACATCAGCCCCATTTCAGACTAGGAAATTATGAATATACTGTTAGAATTAAATAAAGTTGCCCGCAGAACTGAGATGTGTCGTGTGTATCTGTACCATACTCAAATAAGTTTCAGGAGCACGCGAACGCATATATATACGTATTTACCATGATACCGAAGGAGAAGCCAGCGATGACAGAGTTTTCGACGGAGACTGCAGCGAGCTCGAGGGTGCCGACATGGCCGGCGAAGACCTGGGTGATGGCACCGAGGGAGTACCGGCAGATGGAAGTGAAGATGGCGGGGCCGGCAAGGAACCACAGCTTCTTGGACTCCTTGGCGAACTCCCGGAGGAAGTCGCGGGGCCCCTCGAATGGGGGGATGTCGTCGGCGTGGGGTGTGAAGGTGAAGGTGTCATTGACGGTGGTCGGGAGCGGCAGGTTTGCGTTGATCACCTGCTGGTCACGGGCATGGTCACCGCCGCCGCCGCCGACACCATGATCAGCTCGGTCGGCCGTCTCAGCGGGCGAGAGGAGAGGCTGCTTACCGTTCTCCATGACTCGGCAGCAACAACAGTAGCAATCTCAGTGTTGTTGTTGATGCTGCCGAGAGAGAGAGAGAGAGAGAGAGATTATTATTATATAAGGACTGTGGAGGTAGACCTGTTGAACGGGTGGGTTGGGTCGGGTTTGGGTCGGGTCATAAATTGTCCGATCCAAATTGACCCATTAACCCGTTTATGACCAATTTAAGCATAGTATAAAAATTTTGACCCATACCCAACCCAACACATACCCAACTCATACCCGACCCAACCCATATAGTTAAAACATTTCTCTATCTAACTAAACTTAGGAAAACTTATACTTATAATTTTTTTTTAAAGATTTTAAACTTATTCAAGTTCATTAACAACCCATGTATTTTAGTCTTTTTAATTTTCAACCCATGTATTTTAGTCTTTTTAATTTTTAAACCCATTATAGATATACTTGTCAAAATGGGTATATAATTCCATTATGGCCGCAAAATGGGTCGAAACTTTTTTTAAATGGGTCATAAATGGGTTCTGCATGGTGTATGTGGAGGAGAGATCGGCATGGTAGTCGTCTGCAGGATACGAGGGACTATAGACTATTACAACATGTGTGCACAGTGGTTGAGAATTTTCTACAATAGTTGGGATGGTCCAAGTTGGACAACAAAGGGGAAAATATCGCTGGCAATGCCAAGGAACGTCCCAATTTGTGGTGATACGGAGTCGGGGGATGATTACATAAATGATCCTTAAATTTTGATCAAATATTCAATATTGTCTTTGAATTTTAAATTTATTCAATGTGATTCCTAAACTTTAATCCAATATGCAATTTTACCTTTGAATTTTTAATTTATTCAATATGTTTCATAGACTTTTGGTACATATATAATTTAATCTCTGGACCATGAAAGTTAAATGAATTTAAGCTCGTGAATAATATTGAACATTTCGTGCAGTTTAAAGAATAAATTGAACATGTATAAAATATTTAGGGATTATATTGAACAAATCGAAAGTTTAGAAACAATATTATATATTAAGTTAAGGAGGGGATCGCATTATATATTAAATCAAAATTCATGGATTGTTTGTGTGTTTGAGTTGATAAAGTTCCTCAGAAAAAAATTGAGGATTTTTTATAAGCTTTTTCCCATTTTCCTTTGCAAAGCTGCTTTTAAGCCTTTTCTAAAGGCGACTTCTATTAATTAATGAAATTTTATCAATTGCCTTTTTTTGCTCTCAAAAGCTTACTAAAAGTCTAATTTGCCCCTCCTTCAAGTTTTGCAAATTTGCCTCCGCCTCTTCGCTCAATTACCCTTGTTCGACTCCGTGCCTCGTTCACTGGCTCACTCGCTCACTCGACTCCACACTTCGTTCGCTAGCTTGCCTTCTTCAGTTTCCGGCTTAGTTCGCTCGCTCGCTCTCTCCTCTCTTCAAGTCGTTCGAGCTCACCACCAGTCGTTCATCCTCTTTGCTGAGACGAGACACTCGCGTCTCCTCAAAACCAGTCGCTCGAATCTCTCTTGCTCGCCATTTTCTTTGCACAGATAAGGAGGTGCCATATTTTCACTTTCTCAGTTAGGGTTTTAAAATGATTTCGGAACAATTTTTCCTGGAGGGGTTTTTCTCTTTTCATAATTTTTGACCCAAGTTGTTTGGCTCCAAATTGGCTAGTTTTAGGCATATTTACCATACTGTCTTTACTTTTCACGAAAACCTTTTAGGCTAAAGTAATTTACGTTTCCCCAGAAACTTTTCCCAATAAGCGAGCTAAATGAAGTAGCTGGTTCTGCTGTGAAACCCTAATCCACCTCTTAAAGCGATGTGAATTTGACACGTCGCCATTCTTTCCACCAACTCTTGAGGCTGTCGATGACGCAGTTAGAATCAAAGGAGGCTCTTCCAACCACTTGAAGCTTAGCATTATTAAGGGCAAGTTACAACCTAATTCTAGCGGTCGATCGATTCCTTAGCTTAAAGCATATAACGTCCAAGAGAAAGGTCCATGGGCATCTTTTAACTCTTCCGGAAAGCGCATCATGCAGCAGCATAGCAGTAGGGTCTGAGGTTGGTTCATTGGAGCTAAAACGACAGGACACGAGTCCTCCTCATAGCCTCGCTTCAATAATGGTCAGAAGCTTTCTTCTGGCAAAGGGGCCATGCTCCACATGAGCCACGGCAGACAAATTAATAAGACGTGATGAATTATGCAAGGGTTCCCTATTAGTTTTTCGAGCCCAATCATGCATCGATTGCGCTCAAGATTTGGCTCCTTTTTGGCTGTATGGCAATTCTTGGCAAGGATGGGTCAACATGCTTCTTTTGCTCGTTCAAGATGCTTTCTTTTGCTTCCCCTGGGTCACGTTTGGTGGACGGTGACGGGCTCGTTTAAAACGAAGCAACAATAATGATAAAAGCTAAATATTTCATTGCGGGTGTGGACCTTCTGTGATAATGTTTAGGGAGGTTGCCCGGCGACCCTTTTCTCTTATCAAAAAATATTCTTAGATGAGGTAAATTTTCAAAATATCTACTATTGTTGCTGAACTAAAGAGGATCATCGTAAGGGTTAATAGAAGGCAACTGGCTCATCAAACCGTTCGGATGTTATCATGATAATGTCACACTCATTGCGAAAAGTTTGAATTGAGTTATAGTTGATTGGTTCGCTCATAAATGTTTTAGGAGCCCATCACCAGAGGACTATCATAGCGCCAGATGTCCCGGGACCTATTCGCCGGCACAAGAATCATGTGCAATCATCACAAGTGGATTCGAACTTGTGCTCTTGTGAACAAGAACATTAGTCTGTGTGCCAATGCCACTAAGCTACCGCCAGCCAGGGACGGGCCTGACTTTAGTGTGGCAGGGGCAGAGAGCCCCCACTCGTTTTTCACAAAAATTGGAAATAAGTCGAGATCTTTAAATTATTGCTAAATCACCCTTAGCTTAAAAACTCTCTCGCCCCCATTAAATTTCTCAAAATGCACAACTAAGGCAAAAGCGGGTATTTATATTTCAATTTGCCCACACAAACTGATAAAGCATCAAAAATAATTCTAAAATCATGAAAATATAGACGTTGTGACGTATAGTAATACGAAAGCATTATATTCGATTATTCTTTTTAATTGTACGAATAATGTACCAATTATCAAACTAATAAAGGATCGAATTTTTCCCCTACTAAGGAAAATTTCTAGATTTGTCCTTGCCATTGCAATTGGCTTGCGTTGCTCGTCCTAATATAACTCATGAAGTATATGAATATTGTTGCGATCTTTCCAGAGGTGAACCATTAAAGTAAAGCTAATGGATTACTAAACAAAAGACTCAGAGTCCAAGCTCATACTAATCACAAGTTAGGAGTTATAACTTAATAAATTAACATGCAATTCAATTTAATTAGGAGTCACTTTTGATTTGTTATCGGTCGATTTGAAAATTGAGTAAAGTGTGGGAGAACACTTTACTTCTGCGAACCAAAACCAGATATTGGGATTTTGTTACGTTAGTTTAATCTAACGTCATTTCGATTCCTTTTTCTCTTTATTTAAAAAATATATATTATAAACAGTCTTGATTAATTTTATTCCTAAGTCACTAACATGTGATAAAAGTTTATGCGGGTATGCAGTCAATAATGTAGCACTCACTAAATCGAAATAATAAATAAATTGCTAGAAATGGGGCAAAAACCTCAACGTCTCAGGCAAAGCAAAAGCTCCATTAAGTCCAACAAACCAAGTGTTCTGCAAAATGTTAACTAAACAATATATGGTTGACCTAAATATGATTTCTAGTTGCAATATCAATTAATTCTTATTGGGTTTTTCTCTTTAATGAAAATGAAACTATTTGCAATACGCGAGATGCAATTCTAATCTAAATTATGTTTATGTGATCCTGATTTAACTAATGACATGTGGCATACAATCTGCGTGCAATCCAATTCTAATGATGGCCAAAAGAATTGAGAACTAATTTAATATGCCAAGCAATGACATGAATCTTATGGCATGGAAGTATAATGACATGGATATTATGATGACATGGCGATGTGAGGATGTGGCAATAAAACAACTAATTCTATATGATATATATGCATGTTATTGATTTATTTTCTTTTAAACTAAAATAGAAAATGAGCTAAAATATATGATTACCTAATTTTAACTAGGAAATGATTTATATTTAATCATATTCTAAATTAGGTAATTTCCTAATTACCACATGGTTCCCAGATGTGCAATTCTAAGTTAGGAAATTAATATGAACGCAATCTATCCTAAATGTAATGCGATTTTTTTAATAAATAAGTTAGTTTCTTAAATTGATAAGATGCAATATTCAAGCCCAAACAGTCAGATATTTGCCACATTCAAAGAGGAAAGGCTCGGATTAGCGAGGGAAGGTGGAGTGACATTGAAGTTGGGGCTGTCCCACCGGCGTTACTGGCTTCGCGAGGGGGAGACTCCAAGCCTTATTGGCGCCGCTGCGTCGGTGAGTCTTTGCTGGACCGTGGCTATGGCGTCGGGCAAGCACGTCGCGTGGCCTGTTAGCGTAAGAACTCACCGAAGCTCCTCGACGTGGCTGAGAAGCTTGCTGCTACGTCGGTGTTGGCTGGGGAGCGTCGGAAGGAGCCTGACAAATCAGCCACGCCGCAGCACATGGGTGGTGGAGAAAATGGTGGCGACGCTGACAACCGCAACGTGAGATGCAGCACGATTACGTAAGCCGCGCGAGCAAAGACTGAGAAGGAAAGAACTCAGCTTTTCTACTTTTCAGCGTAAGCTGCACCGCCCCACCTTCGTCAATCACTACTGCAGATTCTTCTTGTCCTCTCCTCCTGAACCAAACTCACGGTTTTCACCATCAAATCTCCGACAAGCTTCTTTTGCTTTAGTGTCTTCTCCGAGATCAAATTTCCCAAAATGGCCGGACGGTGGTGACCTTTCATCGCTTGAAATAGCCCTTTTTCAGACCAGAGCATCATCGGAAATTGTCATTTCGTCCTTCTATATACGTGCATGCTTCGCCATCATATTCTTGACCATATATCATGTGCCCATATTTGCCACGTCTTTCCTTTCATGGACGGAAAAGATTTTCATAGGATGAGGTTTGTCGCCTTCCAAGTTTTTGTGAAGGAACCCACTTCCCTAGTTTGGCACCCCATGTGGTTTCACATGTGATTTTCGGTCACTGTAAATCTTCAATGGGCTTGTTCCGAATTTCACTTTCTTGCGGGCTTAATCTAGATGATAAAATTAAACTCAAAGCCTCTCTGCACCAGTCCAGCTAAAGTGCAATTCATATGGGTTTAATACTATGCAAATGCTAATTAATAATATTTATTATTAGGGGCCAAGATCAATTCCTAATTTTTCATGCTATGAATGGTTTAAAAAAGTTGTCGAAATTTAGATGCCAACATGTGTCCCTCTTTAAAAATGAGCTCCCAAAATACTGATGCTGATGCAAAGAAAGAATACATACCTACTTATGTGGAAATTTGGGAAAGGATGCTTGGATATGAAAATTTCTGAGGAATCATAGACACTAGAAAAGGCTAGTTCAATCAATCAAATGGATGACCTACAGATAATTAAGAGTTCTTGAAAACAAGCGACCACGACCGCAAATACTTAAAACATTCACACACTTGGATAACCACGAATATTTGAAAATTTCGGTAAACAAGTGCATGTACAAGCGATGAAGCTTGAAAAGGAAGCACCCGGAATACCACAAGTACTTAAAACATTTATACACCTGGCTAACCACAACCATTTAAAAATTTTAAGAACAATCACCTGTTCAAGCAATGCAACTTGAAGAGGAAGCATCCGGATAACCACAAGTGCTTAAAACATTCAGAACACTTAAATAACCACAAGTATTTGAAAATTTCAAGAAACAAGTGCCCGCACATATGACAAGGTTTGAAGAGGAGGCACCTGGGTAACAATGACTACTCCAAATATTCAAACACTTGAATAACCACAATTATTAAAAAAATTCAGGAAACAAGTGCCCGCACAGGCTATGGGCCTTGAAGAGAAAGTACCTGCATAGCCACAAGTACTCAAAACATTTAAATAACTGGATAAACATAATTATTTAAAAATTTCAAAAAAAATAAAAGCGCTCATACAAGCCGATGGGGCTAGAAAAAGAAGCACTTGGATAATCATGAGTACTCAAAATATTCAAACACATGGATAACCACAAGTATTTAGAAATTTCTTTAAACACACCCGTACAAGCGGCGAGATTTGAAAAGGAAACACTTGGACAACCACAAGAACTTAAAACATTTAAACTTCTAGATAACCACAAGTATTTGAAAATATGAGGATACAAGCACTCGCACAAGCGACAGGGCTTGAAAGAGAAGCACCCGGATAACCCCAAGTACTTAAAACATTCAAACACCTAGATAACCACACGTATTTGAAAATTTCAAGAAACAAATGCCCATACAAGTGATGAAGCTTGAAAAAAAAAGCACTTGCATAACCACAAGCAGTTAAAACATTCAAACACCTAGATAACCACAAGTATTTGGAGATTTCTGAAAACAAGCTTTTGCACAAGCGACGGGGCTTAAAATGGAAGCACCTGGATAACCACAAGTACTTAAAATAGTCAAACACTCGGATAACCACAAGCATTTGAAAGTTTTTGTAAACAAGGCCCCTACAAGCGACAACGATTGAAAGGGAAGCAGTAACCACAACTACTTAAAGCATTAAAATACCTTGATAACCACAAGAATTTAAAAATTTCTATAGAGTCATTGATTTTGAAGTAAGTTCGAGTAACAATGTACTTACCTGTAATGATGTACTTCTCAGGCAAAAGGGGAACTCTTTGATTTTTGAGGAAACATTACCTATCAAACACAATTAAAGTAAGTATATATACATTCATCAAAGAAATAAATAGTCAATGCTATTTTGGAACGCACGTTTCAAGATTCATTGGGGTTTATCAACTTAATTGAGGTTTATGCATAACAATTTCACCATGTATGCATCACCGAATATCTATCAGGATGATTATCATTTAGTTGATTTTCACTTATAATGTGGATTTCTTGAAATGCTAAATGAAAAGGTTTTGGTTTGAAAATATTTTTTGCTCATTCTCATTTAAAAGGTTATTTTGTCCTAATTATTGAGGCGGGAGAAGGAGATACACTTGATAAGGCTTTGAGTTTTTTCGCAAGTGGTACAACATTACCAATCTTTAAAATTCTTTCATCAAGACCAAGTTGGTCAACAACTTATCAAAAAATAATATTTCAATCATGATTTTGAAAGTAATATTCTTTATCCAACATATTTGTTAGGTTTACAAGTTGAAGAATCCTGCAAAATGAGATGGAAACAATTTTTCCTGAACTTCTTCGGGCAAAGATTTTAACATTCAAAACATAATTTGAAGAGATTTTATAAGAGACCTAACGTGGGGTTGAGAAATAAAAAGATTTATTAGGCTAAAAAAATAAATTCATTGAAGGGTTTGTAGTTGGTGATCACATCGGCATCATTGCCAATCTTCCCTTTCACTAGGGATTGACTTCTCGTTTAGATGCTTTATCGACCACAAGAATCCAATACCGATCTTCTTCTACTTTTTTGGGTCAGCAATACCGGTCTTTCAAAGACTTGAGAGATCATTGCTTCTCCATCGGGGATGATTTTTTTTCCTCACTATTTTACTTTTTCTTTTATTTTTGAGATAAGTGTAGTTGAAGTTTTGAAATTTATCATAAATTACAATTGAGTTATAAAACTTAATAAAATTAAATTAATTCCTCAAACTTATTAAATTAGTACAATCAAGTCCTTCAATTAATATTGTTTAACTTGACCAATGAAAAATGCTGACATGACTTTTTTTTAATGCTCTCCTTTTCTAAGTGATGATGGTGTGGTTGAAAAATGAAATATAAGGTTAAAATAACGTTGTTTCGGTCCAAATCTAATTTTTAATATGAAACTTATTTAAATTGAATTTAAAAATAAGCTAAATTAAAATTTAAAAAAGGTGAGAAATTTGGCTTTGAGAGTGAAATTTGGCGGTGAGGGCTTTGTCTCTCTTTCTCTCCCCCTCTCAATTTAGATAATTTTTCAATTGAATTTAAATAAAATCTATATTAAAAATCAGATCTGGATAAAAGTGATATTGTTTTAACCACGTCTTCGCCACATAGGATAGAAAAAAAAAAAAAAAACCATATTAGCATTTTCCAGCCAAATTGAACATAATTAATGGAAAGACTCAAATATATCAATTTAATTAATTTTAATATTTAATTATATTTTTTATGAATTTTAAAATTCAATTGCATTTTTTAAGTATTTCCAATGCATCGTCCCTTCATTTTCCTTTCTTTTTTTAACACTCTTTTTTTTAACTCTTTCTTCTTCTTCTTCTTCTTCTTTTTGTGTTTTTTCTTTCGATGCATTTATTGTAATGCATTCATGAACCTGCCAAACTTTTGGTTTTTACGGTGTCAGAAGCTCCCGATCAATTTGGCATTTTTGAACCCTCGGGATCTTCACCTTCAAGCGACGCCCCGGACCATATTATATTAATGCGGCAACTCATCTGTCTTACCCTGGCGTGAAGATGATCATCAACCGACTTTTCGGAAATGAAGTTGCAGGCTCAATTAGACGATGCAATGGATGAAAAGTGTATACGATGGAGAAGGAAATGTTCATCATTTTAAGACAATTAAATTCTTATCTGAGTTCATATGCATTAAAGAGGTTTGAAAATTGACGCAACTAATAACAAGAAAGTTATATCCATTTTTCTCACCTTGACCAACTTAACCTCTACTTAGCCTCCAATATAGAGTGGTTCTTGACATGATTAATTTGAAAAAATTCTCCAAATAATCAAGTTCAGTGAGCTAAACAATGGTTTACTTGCAGTGTTTAGGGTATAAAAATGAAATGCCCTTCATCATTTTGGTATACGTACCTTTTGTGAGAAAATCATATACCTTGTAAATATGAAAAGTTTCCACTAATCTCACATTGTATAAATAGGAGATTGTATATAGGATAAGATTTGCCTTTTATTATCCCGACACATCTCATTTAGCTTTTTAAAATTCCACATTATTCATGAATTGCCGAAAAAATAAAATTCCCCATGGAAATTGATAACTTGAAGAGGCAAAATAATCATGCAAAATCTTTCTCAAAAGATAATGAACATTTTACAAGGTTGTCGGCTTTAAGTATAAAACAGTTTGTAACTCTAGAACAGATAACTTATCATACTAAAAAGATGTCATCAAAACATGAGAAACATAGTTTTGAGCACTCAAAAATATCGTTGTAAATTAATGTAGATTTCGAGCGATATCTGTTGGCCAGTGATCTTGGGGCGATACCATTGTTCAAGCAACAGCCAATATTATAATTAACCCCTCGTGTAGATACATGGCAGACTTTTTTTCAAGTGGGAGAACAAAGTATTTCTTATGCAGAAGCAAAGTATCAATAGCCGAACCGCACAGATGACACACATATACTTTTGCTGTTCTTTCTCAACCTTTTCTTTTGGCCGTGACGAATAGTATTGCTGTAAGAGGAGGAGATTAATTGGTAAGAGTCTGGGACATGGTAGTCGAAGTTAGCGAGTATTGGGCAGAACAGGGAAGGGAGAGGGAGCACCTTGTTCTGGTTCTCGTGTTCTGTTCTCGTGTTCTGGAGAATCAGAACTAGATTGCAAAACAATAAAACACGGCATCTTCGCCTCGTTATTCTTCCCGTTATCGAATTGGGCTAGTGATACGGCAACATATATTTTGCATAAACTTAGTTATGCTTAACGAGATCTTATGCGCGTTTTAGTACAGAGTCACTTCCCTTCCCGAGTAATGACAATCACATTTTCATATTATTCTGTCTTCTCTGGGCTTCCCACGATGTTGCGAATTGATTTTCTGGACAGCGTATGGACATGAAGAATTAGTTTTTAAAATTGCGGATGATTGATCGACCAAGTTTTCAATCGCCAGCGAGATGAAAAAACATAAAACGGCTTGTTAAATAGTGCAATTGACTCGGCATAACTAAGTGACTCTTGTGACTGAGGTTTCTCTCCGAATTTGGGGGCCAATTAGATCCCCAGTGGCCGTCGGAATTTGTTGAATAGCAAATGAATCCGGCGACAAAGCTCGCATCTCTTGAGTTGCCTGGTCAAGTTGCAACTGGCTACAGTAAGGGTCATCTTCGCCAAAATTCTTCCATTCCTGGTGAGTAATTGGGTTCTGTTTCATTTCTCGAAGTCGCCCGCTGCGAGTTGCTGCTGTTCTGAAGGACCTCCCCACTTTTTTATTCTTTCTTCAGCAATAGAAGCCTGAAAGCGTAGAGACAGCGATGAGCTTCCGCCAATTCCTGACGCATTCATATCTTTGAACATTCAGAAGCATAAAGAAGACGCTTTACCTCTTTGTTCCAGTTCGTCCTATAAACCATGAAGATGAGCACACATGTTTGCACTACTGTACCCGTCAGCATTCCGCACCAGATCCCCTGCATATCAATGATATCAATAACTAATCGGTTTCGACTATCTCACATTGCTTTTGGTTTCAAATTCGTGATGAAAATACTGCAAAGAGCGGAACTCCTCCTTCCAAGATGATTGAGCACGATAGGAAACTTACCCTGACACCCCAATTTAGCTTATAACCAAAGACCAGACCCAGAGGAACTCCAAACAGATAATAGCAGGCAATGTTCACATATGCAACCGCAGCTTGCCATCCAGCCCCGACGGCCACACCTGTTAAAAGAAGAGTAAGACCACCATTGCACATTTAACATTTCTTTAATTGGCAAATTGATAGGTAAAAGGAGGAAAAGAAGACTGGGAAAATCTACCGGAGAGCACTGGTTGGACGTTATTGATGACGATGCACAAGGCCAGAACTGGCGTGAGCTCCTTGACCAGTGCCTGGACAGATGAGTCGCTCGAGAATAGGGATGGATATATGTTCTGAGTGGCGAGCAAGATCGCTGATAAGACCAGGCCGACCAGGAACGAGGAAATCACAGCCACTATGAGCGAGAACTTTGCCGTTCTTGGATGAGCTGCTCCAAGTTCATTGGACACCCTCACACTGCGATAACCAATAAACCATTTCAGATGCAAAGAGAGATTTTTCCGTAGGGCCTATAATTCTAGTATATCAACCTTATGGCTGCATTCATTCCAAGAGCCTCCATGAGCGTCCACCCCAGTATGTTCATGCTGCAACATCAGATAGAGCGCATCAAATCAAACATCAGAACCAAGAATCGAACTGCACCCTCAATCCCATTAAATCCAATTACGTTTTTACACAGCACAGTTACCAAGTGTGAACAACAACGAAAAAAATTGTGTACTACAGTTGCCAAATAGAAACATCTTTGTCGTGTGTGGGTCCTGTCTACGTAACTCATAACAAATCCCGGTCTCAGAAAAACTTGCAACTTTACCGTTTTCCTTAAATTAAACGTGCAGCAGAAGAAGACAAAGAATACTCGACAAAGAAGAAATGGCGAGAGAGTCGATATTTCATCTGATCAATCATTGGTTGTTTGGTGCTGTAAGAAAATGTTAAGAGAATAAAGACGAACTACCAATGATGATCACATCTTACCTATCGATCGAACCTACAAGTAAAGAGAACAGTGCGCATCCTAGAAATGAGTTAAGACTTTTCAGCAGACGAAACCTTCTCGTGCTTCTCAGCTTGTGACGTCACAGAAGCCGAATAGGTTATCAGTGCGAATCGGTCGACAAGAGCATGCCATATTCTCACGTTTCACGTTGATTCATTCCCTCTTTCTCTCTGTCAAACTGGTAGGTGGCCAGTTCAAGAACAAATCACTTGATATCTGGTGTCATAAAATAGTCAAGGACACCTCTCGTGCTAACTCTGCCAATCTCTAGTGCGAACAGCAACTAAATTCACAGGGGACAAATCAGGAAAAAACGCACGGAAACCTCAAACGCATCTTCGATGGAAAACCTTGTCGAACTCTAGTCTTGATTCATCGTCACTACAGAATCATTTCTAGTAAAACCCAGTTCTAGAAGCAAGGCGTGGATAACATTAATATCGGTTGTTGGTATCGAAAAGGGCTGGAGTGAACCGAACGGTCACGCCCATTCTAGGTTTGACAATGGCGTCCACGAGATTAGCTAGACGGACATGGCTCTTGCAGGAAACGACAAAACATTGTGATCTCGCTTCTGAATCATCAGTCATATCAAAAGCAGCTTTTTCTCGGAAAGAACAAAGAAATTATTAAATACTGCTTAAGAAAAAAAAGAGGCTAATTTAAGAGGCCGCATAAAGACTGACTCGAAATTAAAGTGACATGTCCAACAACCATAACTTTTCTATCTATTGCATTTCTCAACTGATAACCCCGAAGAGAGAAGAGACTTAAACAAGGAAAGGGGAAGGACTACATACCAGATAGACAAGGCGTCCACCGAAATCTCCGCATTCTTCAAGTAACCCGCGAAGAGAATGAGCGCCATGAAATACCAAACCTCCAAGCTGCCAAAAGAAGAAGACAGAACAGAAAGAAAAGAAAAGGCACGTGAGATTCAATTGTGGTGATTTCAGTTTCTAAGGTATCGTCTCACAAACGCTGCATTAACTCCGCTCAAAACCTAATCATATGATTAAGACATACATCATAAAGGTCGGGGTACTCTCTTCGCCTCTCCTCTTCATTTATTTTTTATAATCTTTTCCCGATTATTTTAAGGTCAAAGCAACTTTATATACATGAATGAGCACGGAACCATATGGATCGAGTGTAATCTCCATCATTAATCATGTGGGGCACGCAGCCAGACTTCAAATAATTAATGGTCCGGATGGAATTGGTCTATGTAGTTTAACCGGTCAAGAAGCACGAAATTGCCGGCGGTCGCTCTCGCGGGGCTCGTCTCCGAGCGGAGAACAGAAAGTCCATACTGTCAAAGCTTCTCTTGCAGTCAGTCGCCTGCCATGCTTCAAGACTGGTAGCGCTTGAAGGAGGAGGAGGAGAAAGCAAATTTTGACACGTCTCTCATCGGGCAGCACAGATGTACTCTCTTGCAGGGTCGCAACCATCGGTCTTCACTATTTGATTGACCACGAAAGAGGACGTGCTTCCGCGCAGAACTTGAACTGGCCCTAAGCACGACCTCCGGACCTAGTGCTACGGGATTATCAAAAAAGAGTCGGCAGTGACAGAGATGGCGACAATTAAGCAAAGAATTTATTACCAGAGCATGACGGCCGAAGCGAGGGACAGCCGCACGAAACCCCAAAGGTTCTCGAACGCCTTCCACGAGAACCCCGTCCACGCCCTCCCGCACGTCCCGCTGAATATGTAGACCAGCTGCGCCACCACGATGACCACCCACGACGCGTTGAGCACGATGGCGGCCCCGACCAGCCCCCACCCGAGCTTCAGCATCAGCAGCCAGCTGAGCACAGTGTGGAGCACCAGCACCACCGCGGCGATGATCGCCATCACCATGATCTTGCTCTGCGCCTGCAGGAACTTGGCGATCGGGAAGTTCATCGCGTACATGAACAGCTGCGGGATCATCCAGACTGCGAATATCCCCGCCTCCTCCGAGATGGCCGCCGTCTGCCCTATCAGCCGCAGGAGCTTCGCCGCGAAGATGTACAGGAAGCAGAGCGCGACGGCCGTCGTGTTGAGGATGACCCACGACCGCTGCATGTATATGCCGAGCATGTCGATCTGCCCTGCCCCGTAAGCCTGCCCGCACAGCGTCTCCAGCGCGCTTCCCATCCCGAGCTGCCAGATTCATTGCGAGCAAATTTATATCAAAAAAATGATTGGTCTTCTGCCGCTTCTCTAGTGCACTTCCCAATTACAAACACTCGCGATTAATGGGCAAAAAGCAATCAGTCAATCAACTCTCAATGTAAACTTAGCATCGGGATTTCTTGTCTTTGCGATTTGACATCGATTGACGATTCGCAATTCCGAATATTCATATCCATTTCAGACTAGGAAATTATGAATATACTGTTAGAAATTTAAAAAAGAGAGAACTGAGATGTGTGTTTGTGTACTATATTCAAGTCAGTTTCAGGGACACGGGAGCGCATATATATACACGTATATACCATGACACCGAAGGAGAAGCCGGCGATAACGGAGTTCTCGACGGAGACGGCGGCGAGCGCGAGGGTGCCGACGTGGCCGGCGAAGACCTGGGTGACGGCACCGAGGGAGTACTGGCAGATGGAGGTGAAGATTGCGGGGCCGGCGAGGAACCACAGCTTCTTGGACTCCTTGGCGAACTCCCGGAGGAAGTCGGTGGGCCCCTTGATTGGGCCGATGTCGTCGATGTGCTGCCTGAAGGTAAAAGCATCGTTGCCGGTGGTCGAGAGCGGCAGGTTCGCGACGATCGTCTGCCGGTCGCCGACGTCATGATCAGCTCGTTCCGCCCTCTCGGCGGGCGAGAGGAGGGGCTGCCTCCCATTCTCCATGACTCAGCAGCAACAAATGGTTGCTGCTGCACAGAGAGAGAGAGAGAGAGAGAGGGTGATGGGAAAGGGTTAGAGAGAGGTTTATATAAGGACAGTGGAGGCGAGATTGGTATGGTATTCTTCTGCATTAACCAGAGGACTATAGAATATTAATTATTATTATTATTATTATTACGACTTATATACTGCACAGACGGATGGGGGATTTTAAATGGGAGATGGGGTGGTCCAAATTGGATTTTTGCAGCTCGTAAAATTTTAAAAAAAAGCATTACATAGTACAACAAAAGGGAAAATTTGGGTGAAGCTGCATCATCAGCTAGGAATAAGAATAGTTCCCCTTCCCTCACCTATTTCTCTCTCTCTCTCTCTCTCTCTCTCTCTCTCTATATATATATATATATATAGAGAGAGAGAGAGAGAGAGAGAGAGTGAGAGTGATAGCTGGCAATGTTGAGGGATATACAAATCGATCCTATAGAAATGTGTTCCCCCTCACTCTTGATCACCATTCCTTAATCCCCTCTTCCTTGCATTCACCGAATAGACTGTTGTAAATTTAAGTCGGATCACAATCAACCACATCGAAATCTCCATCTAAGCCCCTCTTCCACATTGTTGAAGACTCCTGTAGTATTTCTCAAGTTTAGAAAGAAATCTACATCTAAGCCTTATAATGGTAGATCTCCACCACGTTAAGAATCTACTTAATTCATTGACAATGGCCTCCCACTTAGAAATCTCCCTAATTGATTAGAATCCCTCATATTTAGGTAATCACCATAATTGATTTTATTGTGGTATTCTTCCTAAATAAGGTTCATTCTTATTTAGATTCCTTCCTTTGCAGCATCCTACCATAATGACTCTTTCATATTAGGTATTCTTTTTTTGGTAACTGAGATGTCCGGGCCAGCTGGCGTGCACCTCGACTATTTCTCATGGGAGACTAGCACAGCAACCCACCGCCATGGCCCCCCACTTAAATCACAGGCGCTTCCCTGGAGAATCGAACCCAAGACCTCAAAGAAGTCCAAATTCGCTCTAACCAACTAGGCTACCCATGGGTGGGTTCATATTAGATATTCTTAATAAGCATCTATCGGGATATTTCAAATTGACTCCCGAACATGTTAGGCTACTCCCAACACACCCACCCCAAATCCCACATCTTCATCCCTCTCGGCTCCATTAATCCTCGCGAACACACGTGTTGCCACATCCATGCGTCTGAGCACTGAACTCAAGTGTGTAATCACGCAACCATCTCTTTTAGGGTTATGTGATCTAGGGATCTACTTAATACTGACGCACCAAGTATTCTCATATTATATATAATCAATCAATGCTTTCAGAAGTGTACTGTTCAAATTTAAGTTTTCTTGATCAGCGCCTTGAGGGCATCATTTACCCTTTTGGTACTCCACTGTCGCGAGAGCCTCGTGTACATTGTCTTATCGTTAAGAGACGAGAATTATTCGACCCCAAAAAGGAAAAATTGATGAGAATTTAAGGCTTCGCTGTTCCTTTTGCAGCACTTGTTGAGGCTGTCGATGATGCGGTTGGAATCAATGAAGGCTATTCCAACCACTCTATGCTTAGCATTTATAAGGATCAAACTAATCTAGTTGCAGCAGCTGATGAATTCCTCAAACTCATCAAAATGGAGACGTCCCAGAAAAAGGACATGGCATTTATAAAACTCCTACGCAAGAGCGTCATGCCAGCACCATCACAATAGGGTCCGGCGTCGGCTCATTGGAGCTAAAACTGATAAAGACACGAGGCATCAAAGATCGTTCCATTGACGGGATATAAGCTTTTTTATGGCAGAGGGACGATGCTCCGCATGAGCTGACGGGGATCTGGAAAATATGATGATCCATGGTGGACGATGCCTGGTACACAATTAATGCTCGAGCCTCGTCTTTGCGCGGTCGACAGTCGCCCACGTTCATCGGTCGCCCATTCCCACCATTTTCGCCGATCAGACATTGAGATGTAAATTTTCTACATATAATATACACATTTCTCCGATTTTTGAAGTGTCCTGAAAGGCATTGCATATTAGTTATTGGTAACGTTTTGCGCTAATAATGTTAATCTAAATAGTGTCATAAGATGAATACGATGAGAAATACATGCATCCATATAAATTTATATTGATGGACTCATTTGAATATTATCATAACAATCTTAACCTCATTATAAAACGACTCAATTTATTTATAAATGCTATACGAGCCCAACACAACATGACTCTAAGATCATTAGAGGTTCGAAAAACCATTCACTGGCACAAGAATCACACACTATTATTGGCCTAAAACTTGGATATAAGTTGGGATTTTGAAAATATTGCTAAATTACTCTCGGCCTAAAAAACTCTCTCCCCCGTCAAATTTCTCAAAATGCACAACTAAGTCAAAAGTATTTATGTGTCAATTTACCTGCACAACCAGCATCCTTGTCCGTACCTTTTCGGTGTACGAATAATGTATTAATTATCATGCTAACAAAAGATCCAAATATATTCCCCCATTAAGAGAAATTTCTAGATCTGTCCCTACCACCGTAATTAGTTTGCGTTGCTTGTACTGGAATATTTAACTCACGAATGAGACACTCATTGACAAATTGAGTATCACTGAGAATATTACGTATGTTTTACTAATACATATGTACAAAGCGAATAAATAGAACTGGGTCCAGTGTCTAAATAAGTGGACCCGTGCATAAAGCGATTGAAATAAATGTCTAATCTTGTCAAATAGCACGGTGACGTATTTGATTACGCTATATCTTTGCCATTCCCCTTGAGAAAGTAAGACCCAGAAATTTGAAGATTGACTTAACAATTGATTTAAAATTATTCTCCACGAGAAAAGGAAAAATAGAATAAAAGATGATACTTGGCCTCTGTAGACTTTTCAAAATTTGAGCACATGGGGGACTTATAGCCGATTCAATGGTAGATAACTCAATAGTCTGTACATCGGTTGTACCAAGAAAATAGCCAAGATCATGGCTCCATTCATTTTGTGGAAAATGAATGGTTTCGAAAATATTTTCGTGAAAATGATTTCTTATATTACTTCAAATAATTATTTCCATCATTTACGAAGATATTTAGATATAGATTGTCTCAAATGATGAAAATATATTTCACTAATTAATTATCTGAAATAATATTAGTAATCAATTTTTGTTAAAATGTTTTTCAAGTCATTCGTTTGTAACAAATCAAACGGAGCCCATATCCTTCTTTCTTGTTTGTTTGTTTTTATTATTATTATTATTATTTTAAAAGTTAGAAAGACGACATTCGAAAGAGGCATTTCGCGTTGTCTAGGGAAGACGCGAAGGGATAATGATCTCATGGCTCAAAAGACGAAAGTTGCCTAAGCTACTTCAACACTTACTCCAAAAAAAGTCCAAACGACGCTAAAAAGTCGCCAATGAAGTCCACGGAAAGATTCTGGCTCCGCTGTGTACTTTGTATCGGCAGTTCCCCTCGCCGGTCGCTACACCAACTTCTCTCTTTCCCCATTCCAAATCTAAGAAGCATTCGTGGAAGAGCATGTGCGCCCCCAGCAACCCTTTGACCTCGTTCACGAGATAAATCTACTGCTGGCTAAGTATAATGATCATGTCGGGGGAATGTAGCGGATGCTTTGAGCATCGATCCCTCCCCCTAATGAAGATTAGCCCCTTTTGATGCTTGGAATGCTTCAAAAATCTCACTTGGTATCAGATAGTTGAATGTTCTAAATTCAAGTTTTTCTAAGCTCTATTTGTTTCTCCAATTAAATTTCCACCCTTAGTACTAAACGTGAGGAGAGTGTTAGAATACTTAAATAATAATTATATATTCATTTAACAGCTTAATCTTTTAAAATAGTTAGTAAACAATGATGTAAATCTACTGACTAATTATAATGATCGTGATGGGGAATGCGGCGGCATATGCTTTGAGCATCGATCCCTCCCCTCACAAAGATCAGACCCTTTTAATGCTCGGAATGCTCCATGGATGCGTTTCGGCCTGACCCCCTCCCTGCAATGAGCAAATGTGGTCCATGCACTGGTTCACGGGTGTTTTTATTAGGGGGTGGTTGGGCGGAGTAAGAGTTGCCACCTACGACGAGGAGCCTAGACATGAACCCGGGTCGTCGCCCATGCGATTCGATTAGGTGGACTCGAGAGGGATAGAGTTCCAGCCCCCGCATCCATCAGAAGTTAGGAAAAGCTAACGCACGTCGACTAATATGCCTAATATCTACCGGAGAAGAATGGAAGGTGTCGACATCGGGAGAGAAAAACGTTTTTTACCTTCTTCGCATCGAGATCGTAGGCATGGTCGCTGTAGACGCGTCCTCTTTGGACCACCGGTTCTGAGGTACGCATTAGATTACTCGGGAGCTGATCGAGACCGCAGGAAATCGATCTAGGCCGTGGATAAATAAGCCCGATAACTTATTATACAAGGGTTGGAAAAGTCAAAAATGGCGTTGTCGGGGAGTGTACCGTTCGTGTATCTACAGTTCCATTGAACCGCGGTCCGTTTTCAGACGGAAAAATCTGACTTGGCATCTTCCGAGCTTCCGTGACGGATGCGAGCGACAGTAAAATCTAGGGTACAATTTTGTTTTGAAATGTCTATTGTCTGACTTTTCAAGCGACATATTCACTTGAAATATGAGGGGCCTTTCATGAAAGTGTGAAAGCACGTGGGCTATTTTCACCGAATTGACATCGAGTCGAGGGGTCATTGCATAGAAAACGTCAAAGTATAGCGGGCATCCAAACAATTTTCTTTCTTTTTTTTGTTTTTTTTTTTGGGCCGGAGAGTCCGAAGCAGCTTATTAATTCAAGAAAAGTTTCGAAGAAAGAAACTATAGCAAAATATTCAATCGGGTTCCTTAACTTTCTTTTTTGTGCATTTAGGTCTTCAATGTACGGATATTTTATTTTTGCTTGAACCGATCCTTCTGTTAAATATAGAATTACATGGTTTGTGAAATTCAAGAAGTTAAAAGCTGGAGAGAAAAAGAACGATCAAACAGAAATTCATTCTGGTGCTGAGTGCCGGAGCTTCGCGACCTCCACCGTCCGTCGGTTCTTTAGATCCTCTGCAACATGCAGCCGGCTGCCGAGGCCACCAGACCCTCACCTTAAATCTCGGCAAGGCCGTGACCCTAGTCGCCGGACCGGTGATAGTCATGAGGTCACAGTGGACTATATTGATAATGGCAAGGTTGGCGAGAGCCGACTTGTTTTACAAGAAAAATGTCAAAAAAGTCATAAGCTTATTACATTTATCTCATTTCAATCATAAATCTTTTAATTTGGCCAATTTAGTCCTAAGCTTTTTTAACAATTTACCAATATAGTCTATCTAGTCAATTTTAACAGAAAATCACTGACTTGGTCAATTTTTACAATTTTTACTATACTTTTTATATTTTTCTTCTTCTTTTTTATCTTTATTGCAGCCAACAAGCCTTGTTGCTAGTGCTAGGGAGGGTCGTGGTCCTCGCCCGAGCCCTCGCCCATAATTGGCAAGGGCCAACCTCAATCAGGGCCATGAAGGTAGCTCTCGCTTGTGGCCAACCTTTGACGAGTGCTTGAGACCAATCACTAGCGAAAAGGAAAGAAAAAAAATCATAAAAACTTTAAAATTTTGTCCATGTCAATGCCACGTAGCCAAGTCACAAAAGATGGTCAGCACTGACTAGACCATTACATTAGTGTTTTCCTATCAAAACTAACGGAATCACTACATTGACAAATTGTCAAAAATTTATGTCTGAATTGAGGTAAATGCAATAAATTTAAAACTTTTCGGTAATTTTCTCCTTGTTTTACTCTTTGCGCGCGCACACACCCTTGCATTGTTTTTTCTTTTTCTTTTTCTTTTTTCCTTTTCAATAGTAAAGATGGCATCAAGGGCTACGCTGACTTCGCCTGAGTTCGGATTGGGACGTTGCCCCTCACTAGTGTGTGGATGGCAAGGCCACAGCCTCGGCCTCAACTGCAGCTACTCGTCCGCTATGCCTGACCCTCTTCTTTTGAGTTTTCTTCCTTTAGATTTTAATTTTCCTAAAGTTATAGAGTTTATTCATTTATTTTAATTGCAATGCAAGATCCACGATGGCATTTCGTAGGCACGTTAGCGTCTCCGTTTTTATTATTATATGAAAGGACGAACTTGAACAAAATTTTTTATAGTTTAGGAAGTAAATTGTGCAAGAATAGAAATAATGTGAAAGATCCGATCAAGCGATTTAAGATGGCTCGAGGACCTCCGATATCTTCATCACCAAGAAAGTTAGGTGCCCTCCTTTCTTTACTAAACATTTGGATCATATTCTAGAAGATGATATTTGGGTGCATCGGTTTTCATCTTTCGTTTTGTTCCTTTTTTTGGGCGATCGGCTCCAAAGGTCACCGTTTAGAGTTCATAGAATCGGGTGCCACTGGACTCATGAACACGAAATGGGGAAAAACAATCCATGCAAGAATCAACACAAATGCAAATATGTATAGGGCAGCAGGCGAAATGATAAATATTGATAAAGTTTAGTTTATGGATCGAGAATATCAGGCATAAATTATTTAATAAAAAAAAAAGATAAAAGGGAGAATAATTGGGTGGTGCAAAAGATGCCAGTAATCGCCGTTGTGCTTCCCTATACCATCAAAACAACATAAAGGAAAAGTCAGCTGGGCGGTCGAATATCCAATTTGGCATAACTCGACTTTTTTATGGGACCTGCCACGATTAAGATATAGAGTCAGGTCCCCCCGGGGCACTGTTCCGTGATAATAGGACGGATACTAACTCTACGATTCCAATTTGGTAGAAACTAGTCTAAGCACACGGAAGGATGAGACCACATGAATTTCTTTTTTGAAAAGTCGCTTTCTGAAAAATTATATTGAATATTTTCATGATTTTCGAAGGAGTTTAGTATTTGTCAAAGTAATCTCGAGTACGTAGTTTTATACCAGGGAAGGGTATGTGATTCCGGATTCCGAAATACTCTGACACCGGCTATAGATTTTGCAACGTAACTTTTGAATATAATTGCAGGGAGGAATCAACTTCCCCACTAATAATATATACATGTGAAAAAAAGGAGAAATAACCAAGGGGGGTGCACTGAGACTTCTAATGCGAAAAAAATAATATCACAAGATAATCGAGTTCACTGATCTAGAACTACTTAGAGTATCTTATATCGTTCAGTTGCAAGAAAGGCCAGCCTATTAAATTAAGCTTTCGGGTAAGGCATTAGAAAATGACATCAAAGTTTCTATTGGTCGCTGGAAACTAATGTAGATTCCGGGCGATATTTGTTGGCTAATGGTCCTGGGGAGATAACATAGTTTAAGCGACGGCCGATATATTAAACCCCGTTGTGTCGATACATTGGCAGACTCCTGCCCAAGTGGGAGGAGAACGAAGGTTTGAGGGAGGACCCTGGCAAGAAAATGCCCCAAGAGTAGCTCAAATCTCCCACCAATACGTCAATGGGTAACTGGAACCAACCTACCGAACGTGCAATGACCATCCCGTAGCATCCGGATGGAAAGCAAAGTACGAGTTTTCGAGGCGTTGAACAGAACACGAGGATGGAAATCAACAGAAGAGCCAAACGCAACGATACAGCCACGCGAAGCCTGTGGTCATCCTCCCTCCTCGCTAGAGCATAAAATATATCAATCATTATCCTCGTGAAAGGTCGAGTAAAAAAGCAAGACGGCTCTTAATCTACTATGGGAAAGGTCACGAGTCGCAGTCGGTGATTTATACAAGTTATGCACACGAACCGACGTGGAAATTGCCCGGGTCGCCAAAACCCTAGAACGGGCAAAGGGAAGATGGTGTCTTGCGGACAAAGCACGACAAGAATGAGCAAACCCCCATTTTTTCTAAGTAGTGCGGCGCATCATTCATGGTTATGTCATACTGCCACGGGTTGAATTTTCTATTGTTCTTTTTTGTTTTTACACCTGCTCTAGAGATATCTCGAGCTGAACAGAATTCAGGATGGTGAAGAGGAATGAGTCCGACACGATCATGGCAATCAAGAAAGCAGCATCCATTTGCCACACCGCTCGAGGGCAACAAGACAACAAAATGTGCAGTTTAATCGCAGCGGCCAGAGCAAGAGCACAAGCAAAGGCATTTCGGACTGATCGATCACAAGGAGTAGGTTGCCACGAGAGCTCTGGCCCTCTCATGTTTTTTTTTTTTTTTTCTTTTTTTCTGTTTTCTAACCTCGTCCACTTGGGATCTTGTGGGTGGAATGAATATGGACCGATTCTCATCAGATACAGACAAACCCGATGCCGCTTTCCTTGAACGTTAGCCCCTCGTCCTTTTCTTGGAACGCCTCTTGATCCGGTCGACGATTGACTGAGGAGGGGAGGGGGCACGTGAGACGGTGCATGTCCTATAGGTTTCAAAACTAACAGTCAACCTCAGCTCCTCGGCTCCTCAGCCAGCCCCCAGTTTCGCACTTTCCCGAGAATGTTAGATGACGGGGATTCTAATTTTAGACAAGAGTGTCGTGTCAAATGTCAGCGAGAGAGTCGAGCGGATTGCCCTCAACGTGGCCCGTCGCTTTCAGAGGGGATCCCATCGGGCCCTACTGCTCGAGCTCTGACAAAGGAGAGTGATATGTCGTGATTGTTTCTTCCTGCTGCTGCCCATGAGCCGCTCCTCTTTTTAATTTATTATTTAATGTCCATTGTGTTGTCGGACCACTGTCTCTTCGTACGCTTCCTCCTCTTCCCGTTCCTCAATCGACTGATTCCCCGTCTCTATTTTTGGCGGCCTCATCTGGAGAAATCGAAATGTGATCAGCTAACTTCGTTTTCTTGGTAGCTTTTCTGGTGTTGGTTGCTGGGTAGTTGCGCGATGGAATTGCATCAAGCCTGCAACTACTCGACCCCCGCCCCCGCCCTGGGTGACTTACATCGTCCAACAATTTGATTTGATGGATTACAAACACGGATTTTGCGAGATCATCTGGTCGTGGCTCGTGAGGAATGTATAGGACTGTTTCTAATGCGATGAGAATAAGGGGGGCTTTCACATTATTCGGGCTCGCACAGCGGCCAAATCCAGATAAATGCGGGAGAAAGGAAGAGCACACTACTCATGGAAGTTGCTGTTAGACACCAATCATGATTGAAAATCAACTCTCGGCCGACCCGTGTAACCAGAACCGCGTAGTTACCACACATCATGTGGCCCGACGCTTCTTGGGCCAGAACACTTGCTTTTACTTACTACTCTTCTCTTGGGTTTTGTGGGCTTTAAGGAACAACCGCATGAAAAAACAAGAAGGAAACCTGCTGAACTGATGAACTTCCTCGTCATGTCTGAGCCAGATAAAGGCCTACATCGAACAAGATACAATCGCCAGTCCATTTCCGACCCAACCTTCCACTGCATCTGAAGCTTATTGTTGTCCGGACGGCCCAGCAACCATCCTTTCCATGAACAGTGTGAAAATCTTGGATTATTAACTCATTAAAGTATTGTCTGCTTTGACTTGTTCTATATTAAGCCTTATAGTTTTATCCTTTAGTTTACGTTTAGTAATCCGGATTTCTAATTAAAATAGAATGGGATAACATAGGATATAAAATCTAGGGATTTTGCTATATTCTATCCACTATTTGGTATTGTATTAATAATGTTTGATATATTCACATTATATAATGTACATTATTTGGTATAAACGACGTACCAGTGCAATTGAATAAAAAAATTTACACATAGAAATGATGAAAATCTCTCAAGATCTTCTTGCCTACTTCTTTATTTACTTTTATTTTGCTCTCTTTTTTAATTAATTTCTTTTCTTTCTTCACCTTCCATCATTCTATAATAAAATTTAATTAAATAGTAATTTTATCCGGCATATATCTCTCTTATATCTAACTTTATCATGTCCCGAGCAAACACCCAATGCACGATAGGATAAATTATATCATACCCTAAATTTTATCTTGATTGTCAAACGTAGCCTTAGCATACAAGTGGGCACCTTCCTAGAAAAAAAACCCGGTCTAATGAGGATGGGAGTGGTCGCCAAGGCTAGAAGACTTGGACAAGGAGCGGCTCCTAGGATGACAAATGTGGCAAAAATGAATTGAACTATGCACCAAATAGGGGGAGAGTGATTTTGAAATATATACATGAAAATTAGATTAACTCACATAGGTGTCTCTTGACAGTTGACATGATGGCAATGCTTAACTTTGGCAAATGTATTCAGGTGAGAGTACTCCTAAAATAGGTGACCTCTTGGAAAGGTGTCCACTTGTATGCGAAAGGACAAAAATCATGAGACTCGGTATGAGATGAATCAAAGAGAACAATATCTCAATGAGTTAATTCGGGGATCTCATATCTCATAAACAACCATCGACTTCCATCTTGCTTACTCGTTTGACTCACTTAAATCTCTTACATTCATTAGGTTTTGAGAAAGGAAACGATACCTCAGTGAGTTAATTTAAAGATGTCATAGATGGTTCTTGACCTCCATCCGGCTTTGCTCATTCGACTCGTAATCGCCTGAATCCATCAGGTTTCGGGAGGAAAAGACCCATCGACCACCGCTCCTTTCAACGAGGGCCCCGGAAGCTTCTGCTGAGCCACTAATTGAACAAACTTCCGTGCAATCACTGCTTCAAGAGTTGAATTATTCCGAATTAGGTGTTCTTCCTAACATCTTTTGAGAAAAATCCCAGCTTGGATTATGCATTGACCGATTTATATGAGCTTATTCGTGGGGATTATGTACTCTTCATACACACCCTGGCTTTTGTGCTTTGTAGAGTCCACGAGATCATCCCGATAAACTATGCAAAACTATAAGTAAACTCAATTATAAAAAACCTCATTATAGTTGTGTATTGATTTTGTACGTGTATATTTATATAATATAATCTTAGAGTCTTACTAGCCAGGAGTATCTGGCCCTAAACAAGTCCGGCACATAGATTTAACTCAAAACGAGCAACGTGATTTAGTCAACGCATGGCTCGCTAACTCCTTCCATGACGCATTGCCCTCATGAACTTCGACGAACTTTCTCTTGTCACTTAGCGAATATCAAATCGGGAACGTAACATCGTATGGGCGAGACTCGTTTTCTAGGAGTCAAAGATGCCCTCGCGTAGCCCCGCATCGATCTACTGGATGGTTCCATGTCTCTATCCACATCAGAGAAACTAAACGAATATCCCAACCCCAACGTAAACGCCGGCCGGATGATAACAAATCCCAGGAAATTTAAATCAAAAACTGGGGCCGATGGTATCAAGCTTAACCTAACAGGTTGGGTGATCAAAAACACATAAGAGAGCCATACCCTCTACACATCGCCATGATACCGATAGTTTGGTTCCCTAGTGAATCCATGGACCCAACGGATGGTCCTAATTCAATTTTTTTGGAACTAGTCTTTGGTGGGTGATTTTCGATTTCAAGATGGGAACCATCTATCCGGACCATATTCATTCATAATTCATACCATCGCGAGAATAATCACAATGACTAGTGTTATGTGGAATGCGTTATAGACAATGCAAGACGATATGTTTAATTGGTTTAAAGAAAGAGCATCGAAACACGATAGACAACTGGAACCGCGTCATTGTCATTAGGTTTTGGATGTTTTCACACGTGAAATCTGGAAAGGACAGAGCCTACCACGGAGGGTGCGATTGGAGGTTTTTTTTTTGGGGGGTTGGTTAGGTAGGAAGGGGGGGGGCTGTTCTTATCTTCTTGGAAGTGCGATGGAATCGACCGGGTGACGTGCGACTCTTTCGGCTCCGTTCTCCAAGGAAATAAATTAAGCCTTACCACCCCGTGCGTGCACTGCATGGCTCCACCTCCACCGTCGTTTCGGCAATGTGGACTGGCGACGAAAAGGACAACTAGCTCGGGTTCCAACTCCCATCTCAATTCAATGTGCTACTACTTATCATTTGATGGGGAGATGCTGAAATGGCAACGCCCTGAGGCCAAGCCCTGTGAACACGCAAGAAAAAATAAATCATATTCCATGTGTTAAGAAGGGTAAGTAGGACACATGTTAGATTGCAAAAGCTTGACTAATTTATATGCGTCTTTGGTCGATGAGTTACCGGTGAGGAATGTTGCATGCATTCGACCTTAACTAAATATAAATGTGGATGGTATTGTATTCACATCTAACTGGCCGAAAAAGTGACTAGAGGGGAGATGGAGAACATAGCATCAGTTATGGAGGTGATTGTGATTTATTGGACAATGGTTAATTTGATTCTGAATTTTTAATATGATCAATTTAATTTTAAACTTTTTATTTATTTGTCAATATTGCCATTCTAACTAATTTTAGTTAGAAATCACTGACATGGACCTCCATCGGCCATCACCAATGCCCTAACAATCATTGGAGAGAGTGACAAAGACAAAGAACTCAGAAAATTCAAAAGAAAATGTTGGCCATACTAGATAAGATGATCGATGTTGACTAGACTGCTACATCGGCAATTTCCATTCAAAATTGACTAAAAAAATTTCATTAGAAAATCCTCAAATGGTTGAGTGCTGCCAAATTGGAAATTAAATTGGCTATGGTACAATACATTTAAGACTTTTTGGTCAATATTCATTAAGTTATTTAGAACCACATGTTGTGCAAACATAAATTAATACAAACTCTATGATTTCTACATACCGGGCATTAGGTTCATCTCTGACCCCATTAATTCATGACCAAGCTTGTGAATATAAGTTTTTTATGCATATCTAACTAAACGGAAAAAAGGACATTAAAAGTGACAAAATTTTCATACGTTGCTCATTTTAATATCAAAAGTTTTCATTGAATCATTTAAATACCTCCGGCGACAAATTCCAATAAAAAAATATTACGTGATTTTTATAATAAAATGTTTAATCCGACGTGGCTTTTTTATATTAAAAACGAATTCAATGTGGACTCACGAGGTGGCTGACTTGCCTAAACGACGTCGGACGGACTCTCTCTCAAAATGGATAGTCGTCCGTCCTTTCATGACTTGCATTCTGTTCTAACCACGCTCACTTCTCCCACACACACAGCCACCTTGCACGGCCTGTTCTTCACGCCTCCACTCGCCGCAACAAATTCTGATCTTCATCCGCGTCGGCGCCGCCCTTTCAACACCGTTGTGCCTCTCGAGACTCGCCATGCTCGCGGGCTCCCGCACTTCATGCCGACGACTCTAGATTTCCTGATGTCACACAGTAACACCACTTCCCTCCGGCGGCCATCCCATCAGTGTCCCCAACACATTTCATTAGCATAGGTGTTCTAGCAAGCCCGGCCTACCTCCGCTGCTCCGGCAACACCCCCGTGGCAGGGGCGCAGACTACCCTGCCTCACTCTGTTTTGCTGTCCTAATACTTGAGGAGTCGGGTTCCTGCCCTGCACACCATCACCAGTTCTGATCCTCGTCTACGTTATCTTTGCTGACTTTTCCTATCGACCCATGTGAAATATTTACACTTCGGCTCTGCTCTCCATTGCAACATTCAACTGTTAATTTTGAGAGAGAAACTGAATTAGGATTTTGAATTGGGGAAATGCTTGATTGTTCGATTTAAGGCTAATATTTGGGGGCAAAACATGTAGACAACATCGTTTAGGATTGTTGGAATAATTAATTATTAAATCATGTCTTCGTTTAACAACTTAATTTTTTAGAATAGTTGATAAATGTCCATAAAATCTCTCATGGTATTAAAGTTAGGAGGTCTTGAGTTCGAATCTTTCATACCTTTATTTACCTATCAGATTGAATATTTCCACACTTTAGGCTATGACCAAAGTCTAGCCTAGGCATAAGGAAGAGTATTGGAATAATTAAATATTAAATTATGTCTTTGTCTAGCCGCTTAAGTTTTTTAAACAATTGGCAAAAGTCCCACCAAATTTCATAAGGAGTATATATGTTGACCGGATACACTAGCGAGTCATGTCGGTCAAGAAAATTAATAAAGATTGGCGCTTAAAGGACATGAATGATAACCAATGTTTTCTAGAAATAGATTTTTCTATTTTTATTGAGCAGATGGATTTCTGAACAAAAATACGTGTTTGACAACAATATAAATTTTTTATTCCTAAAATAGAAATTCGTTTGATAATAACACAAAATTTCTCCCTCTTGGGTGGTGATGGTGGACAACGACCATCGACGATGAGTGGGTGGTTGGCTAGTAATAAGGACGAGTAACAATAAAAGTTTTTATTTCTTATTTTTATTTTAAAAATGGAGAAGTTGAAAATTCATATTTCTTATTTCTATTCCAAATCTATTTCCGAACTAAAAATTTGTTCCAAAAAAAAAAATGAAATTAAATTACTAAACGGATTTATGTTCCAAACCAGCACATGCGCTATCATTTTTATTGGGAATAGAAAAATAGTTCTAGTCAGAAATAAAATGACCATCATACGCGCCTTAAATAATAATAATTTTATTTATTTATATAAAAAGTGACAATACAGTGGTCTGATAGAAATTTTTAGCACTTGTAATATCATTTTTCGCTAACTAAATCGTCACATCTCGAAGCTATGCAAGTGCAAGTGAGTCACGATCGGAAAACGAGCAACATCGTGCCACAGTGGCCATGAAACTTTTAGCAAAGGAAGATGTTCCTGGGAAGTGTCGCCTTCTCGAAATTTTCCTCGACAATTTCCGGATCAGACGGAGCACCATAGAACCATACATCAATTCATAGTTGACGGCGACGGATGTGGAAATCGCAGATGCAAAGTGCTCAAGTCCATGACCTTTTGCTATGGCTGTGAAATTTCCACGAGTCTCCCCCAGCTTTACAAAGCGAAATTGGCCGAAATAGACAGGCGCATCTTGTCGACGCGACACCTAATTTGATTAGGAGTATGCTCTTGCAAGTTCACATCAATTTCGACGAAGAATACGCGAGACCTGACCTAACCCAACCCAACCCAATATTCATATAAAGTCAATCTGCTACATAAAATACTTTAATGTTCAATGTTAACTTCGGATTCATTTTAAATTGTTGTATCCACTAATGTAAGACTAAACCTTCAGGGACGAAGATGCGTACGTGATGCATGTCCTGTTCTGATTCAAATTGCATCGACCGTCCCACATGGAAAATAACATTTCCAACGATTGAAGGTCGGGCGGTGCCGCACAAAATTGTCGTGCACGCAAGGACAAGCTTAACAAGATCGAGTTGACCGAAACGTTTTATGCCTGGACTGACCTTTGCTTTTGAAACTTCGAAGAGGAAGAGAGGACCTGATTCAACGAACGAATTCTATATACCGGAAACGTGAGATTTTGAAGATTGCCCTCACAAGCGATACTTAGCAGGTCAGCAAGTTTTGATAAAGGGGAAAATTGTCTTATCGATCTTAAACCTTTTATATGGATACTAGTTTAGTTTCAAACATTTCTAATTTTATTAATATAGTTTTAAGGTTTTGCACAAAATTCCAATGTAATCATTCCTTCTTATTAATTTTTGTCAAAAATCACCGATGTGGTAGCGTGTCACATAGGATGGCTGATAATGTGATTGGATCGCTACGTTATCGATTTTCGGTAAAAATTGACCGAAATGATTATATTTGAATTTTGCAAAATTTTGGGATTAAATTATCGAAATTGAAAATTTTAGAATTGAATTAATATTTATATTAAAGCTTGACAACTAATTGGGTACTTTTGGCTACGCAATCCTCCTCCCAACCCCTCTCACTCTCGTTTTTCAACCTCAAAATCTAACCCAACTTTCTATAAACATCCATGTAATCAAGAATCTAGATTATATCAAGTTGTAAAATGGCGAATCGCCATTTTAGATCGCTCGCATATAATTCTTCGGTATGCAACCTTTTCCATATTCATTATTCAAATATTTATGATTCCTTGAACGACCTTTTTCCAATTTTCGAGATGCACATGTTCCATGCAAAGAAGAAGCGTTACACACTTTCCACGAAATTTAGGAACTCGAGATCTTTGCCAAAGGCCGCCTTACTTGCAATGTAATCTTGTGGACCAATGATATTGTATATCTTATTTTAGTATGCCGGTGTCTATATGTCTCGTACCTTCATTTAAAAAAAAATTTCTTCCCCCTCCTCAAGGGAATTACCCTCAAATTTCACTTGTTAGAAATCAGACATAGCAAATGAAGGATGTACTAAGGTCTGAATATGGTAATACTATTTGCCACTTTCCACGAAATTTAGGAACTTGAGATCTTCACCAAAGGCTGCCCTACTTGCCAGGTAATCTTGTACCAATAAGATTGTATTTCTTATTTTAGTATGCCAGTGTCTATATGTCTCATACATTAATTGGATGTTTTTTTCTTCCCCTTCCTCAAGGGAAGTACCCTCGAATTTCCCGTGTTAGAAATCAGACCTAACAGATGAAGGACGTACTAAGGTCTGAATATGGTCATACTATTTGCCGGTTCTTTCACGCAATTTCGAAGTCTCTTCGTGCTAACATTTAACGACATTACATAACTAAAAATAATTTCCTTTACAGCTTTCTCCTTCCATAAGAATATAAGGAATATCCAAATAGCTTCCGCAAATCCGGGGACGCCACTTCCCTTTCTTGCATGCAATTGTGTATATCCTAATAGATTTTCACGATGATTTATGGCGTTAAGCAATCCATATTGCTCTCGAGAAATTCCTTTTTTAAACCTTCTTTTTTTCCCTTCTTATCTTAAGAACTATCAACTTCACATAAATTACCCTTTACAGTTACCTCCGTGACACGAACGTGATATCGACAGAATCGATATTTAAGGGTATATATTATAAGGTTTCCATGAAAAGATAAATTATTCTCCATGAATTACTACGGTGAATGAGTTAACCTCATGCTCATCTTCTTCCCTTTTACAGTCAAGTTAGCAACAGTGTTTTCCGACGAGAGCGTCCTGGAACATGGCGGGGACGTCACCGATGAGATTTGCTACCCGCTGGAATGCGAAGAGCAGAGGCGACATGAGAGTATAGCGTACGTATTTTTTGCAAAACGTAGTGTATTTTTTTCATTTTTCGCATCGACATAATGACAAATGCTTGGCTTTAGATAAGGATGTTCTCTTTTGATTTGCTTGATTCGTCATTGGGTTTCTCTCGCGGAAAAAGGTGCGTACTTTTGAGTGATCATTGCATAAATTTCATATCTTTGTGGTTTAATCAATTACGATATATATAAAAAGTTAAGCATTCAAATAAGAAAAGATTATACTTGTTAGTGAATTAACTTATTATGAATACTCTAAAAATGAAATATACCCAAAAAGTATTGTCTCCATTGTGAATATTGGAACCTAGTCCGTCAACTTGAAATAGGCTTGAAACTAAACTAGTCATAGCAAGGTCGACCCAAGAATAGGTCTAGCTTTTTTCTTTTCTTTTCATTTTATTTTATCATATATAAGGGAAAATTCCAAATAAAATCTTAAAGTCTTTATCCTTTTTTTTTTTTTTCAAATAAAGACTTGAAATATCATCTTAGTTTCGAAAAATGGAATCACCTCACAAGATAATTGAGGGCATTTTCGTCCTTTACTTTCTTTTTGTCTTCTTTCCTTTTTTCTATTGTTTATTTCCATAAAAAAATCCAAAAAAGAAAACACAAATAAATAAATAAATAAAAACATATGTGATTGCTTGTGGCCACCGCCCCATCGTCGATGGGTTGTTGGCCTTGGCGAGGGCCACTTTTTTTAATTTCTTTTTTGATTTTTTATGGAAAGAAAAGAAATAAAAAAAGGAAAATGAAAGAAAAGAAGTGAAAGAAAATAAAAAAGTAGAGGACGGAAGTATCATAGATCATTTGATGAGGTGAAGCTTTTCATTGAAATTGATATGACATTTTAAATTCTTATTTGAAATAAAGTTCATTTTAGATCTCGTTTGAAAATAAAGTCCAGTCTTTATTTGAAAAAATAATCGCACTCCGAATATTTTAATATTATAATATACATGTGTCAAATATGAGCACACTATCTAATTTCAATAATTATTTTCTCGTTTTAAAAAAGGGTAAAATAAATCATATTATTTAAGGTAAACCGATTCAAAACGAGTACTGAGAATGTCAAAAGAAGAAAGCAAAGGAAATGATTAGGACGAATAAAAGTCGACCAATCCTTCAAGATCGGACACATAATCCTGGGACCGGCTGGAGAGAAAACTACTGTCGGATTCTGACTTCAAGAAAGGCTGTTCCTTTCTCCTCCATTTTTACCTTTCCTCCTTTTCCTTTTCCTTGGGCTCTTGATCGCTGCACTTGCGTCTCTGACAATTGGCTCCGCCTATCATCCCACCTCCCCACGCAGGCGCCCTCTTTGCCTCCCTTGTCGTCTTCTTCCTCTTCCTTGAAACGACGGAGGCTAGAATCCACCCACCGCTCTCTATAAATCCCACCCCACCTCCCCGCAAACACGATCCGTCCCAGCTTACGGAACCCACCCATCTATCCGGATTCCGTCGCGGAGACCCACTTTCCCTTTTTCTCTCGAGGCGATCATTTTCCCGGGAATGTGAGCGAGCGGGGGAGAAAAAAGAGAGGGGGAGCTATCGTGGGTTCGAGCGTGCGTGCTTGCTTGCGTGCGTGCGCGTGTCTGTGCGCGCGCTGACTCTGTGGGCGTGTGTGTGTGTGTCTGATCGGAGGCATTGCTGTATGTCAGCAGAGTACTACTGCGATAAGTACTGCGGTGGATACGGTGAGGTAGCGAACCCATTGCAATGGCCACAACTCAGGAAAAGGCGGCGCCTTGCTGCGCCGGGAGCGCAAAGCTGTCGACCCCGCCGGTCGCGGCGTCCGTGCTCGGGAAGGCCCGCGAAGGAGTGTTGGTCCACGACTGGACCGTGCCCGCGGGCGATCCGGGCGAGGATCTGACCGGTAAGAGAGCTGCCTCCGTCGGTGGCGCCGCCTTGGTCCGTACTGTGGAGCCCCTCGCCGATTCGCCTGCAAAAACTCCGGCTAACAAAGGTCCGCTCTCGCGAGTGCTTTTTTCTTTTTCTCCTTTTCCTCTGAACTACGTGTACGTGTATGTGTAGAGGTATGTACAAATTTTTATTGGGTGTATATACGGAGGTGATAATGCTTTGGCTTTATATCTGATCAATGATTGGGTTGTGGAAAAGCAAGTTTGGTAAAGGTTGCTTTTTTGTGTATCTGTGTTCTTCTCTCTGTTTTATAGTACTTGTGACAATCCCCATTGAGACAGCTTAGTTGAGCATCGCCCATCGAGTAAACTCTGACTTCCGCGTCCTAGATGTTGAACTGTTCTAGTCCACGTCTTTGATTTTGGTTCTTTTTGGTTTTTAACTTAGGAATGAGTCTCTTGATTCCTTGATCCTGAGGTTTTCTCGTTTAGGTAATTCGTTTCCCAGATTTTGTCTTTAGAACACAAAACATCATCGAATGCGGGTGACCAAAGGGTGTTCATGTTCTGTCCTGTCTGATCTTTATCTGGGATCATCCCATCCTGCTAAGCTCTGAACCTGTGTGGAGGGTTCAGCTTTAGTAGTAATCAGATGTGTTTGCTTGGCTTGGATAGGAATCCCAGTCATGGTGAAGCCTCAGACCAGTCACCCGTTGGATCCTTTATCCGCTGCCGAGATCTCAGTGGCAGTGGCCACTGTCAGGGCTGCGGGCGCAACACCAGAGGTACTTAGTTTACACCTTCATTCATTTAGCTGGAAGTTTGTCTCCATGTTTGTTCCTTTGCCCGTGTTTTCTCGTGGAAGAAGATGCTGATCCCTATCTCCATTTTCAGGTGCGAGACAGCATGCGGTTTGTGGAGGTGGTTTTGCTGGAACCAGATAAGCAGGTTGTTGCTCTGGCAGATGCATACTTCTTCCCTCCTTTTCAGCCATCATTGCTTCCCAGAACAAAAGGTGGACCCATGATACCAAGCAAGCTTCCTCCAAGGCAAGCAAGACTCATTGTGTACAACAAGAGGTCAAACGAGACAAGCATTTGGATTGTTGAATTGTCTGAGGTTCATGCGGTGACTCGAGGTGGGCATCACAGGGGAAAAGTGATTTCGTCCAAAGTTGTTCCAGATGTTCAGCCTCCCATGGTAAACCCTTAATCTGTTCCTGAGAATGTCTGATACTAAGAAAGATGCTGACTATGCAATAATAGTTTAAGCAGAGAAGATTTAAAGCTTGGATCAATTGGATATATTGAACATTGTTAATAGGGCACGACAGTTCTTTGGAATTCAATGTTAATGTAATATGACTGACCATATCAGGTTGACAAACCCAAGGCAATAGTATGTTTATCTCTTGGTCAACAAAACATGCAAATGCAAGTACGGAATTCTTCTTGAGATCTTTTGCCATGACATCTGTTTAGGACTGCCTCACCTGCCTCTGAAGTAGGTGAAAACAAATGTTAATACACTCAATCCTCTTCTGCCAATAAACAATGAAGTGCTTTGCTGCCACTTATCCAGTGCTCATCTTTCCTTTTATGAGATATACAATCTTGGTAACTGCTTTAATGAGTACTTGACCTAATCCTATTCCAAAACTGAAAATTCTAGGATGCAGAGGAATATGCTGAATGTGAAGCTGTTGTGAAGGAATTCCCACCGTTTAGGGAGGCAATGAAGAAGAGGGGTATTGAGGATATGGATCTTGTGATGGTGGATCCTTGGTCAGTCCCTCACAGACATTTTACTTGCAACTACCTCCTTGAAGAATGATTTTGATGGTTCTTGCCATATTTATAATCTTTGTGTAACTTTGTCCAGGTGTGCTGGATATCACAGTGAAGTTGATGCACCGAACCGCAGACTTGCTAAACCACTAATTTTCTGTAGAACTGAGAGTGACTGTCCTCTGGAAAATGGTTATGCACGTCCAGTGGAAGGAATTCGTGTGCTTGTTGATATGCAAAATATGGTTGTTATTGAGTTTGAAGACCGTAAACTCGTTCCCCTGCCACCAGCTGATCCATTGAGAAATTACACTCCTGGTGAAACAAGAGGTGGCGTCGATCGTAGTGACGTGAAGCCCTTACAAATCATTCAGCCTGAAGGCCCAAGCTTTCGTGTCAATGGTCACTTCGTTCAATGGCAAAAGGTGGTTGAAAATATTTCACGAAAACTGAATATCAGTTTGGCAATATATATTTGGAGATACGAAATTGAGTTATCAGTTTGGTGATATATATTTCGAAATATTGATAATATTTCACTGTATTATGGTTTTTAGTGGAACTTCAGAATTGGATTCACGCCAAGAGAGGGCTTAGTAATATATTCTGTTGCATATGTTGATGGTAATCGAGGTCGGAGACCTGTGGCCCACAGGTTAAGTTTTGTTGAGATGGTGGTGCCTTATGGAGATCCTAATGATCCTCATTACAGAAAGAATGCATTTGATGCTGGAGAAGATGGTCTGGGAAAAAATGCACATTCTCTTAAGAGGGTAAACTTTCGTTCCCACCTTATATATCAAGCACATAGTTAGAATAAGTTCTTCTGCTGAATCTGTCAAGTGTAATATCACAAGCCGAAGTGACTTTCTCAAATTGAGTTTAATGTTGCAGGGTTGCGACTGTTTGGGCTACATAAAGTACTTTGACGCACATTTTACAAATTTTACTGGAGGTGTAGAAACAATTGAAAACTGTGTTTGTTTGCATGAAGAGGATCATGGGATCCTGTGGAAGCATCAAGACTGGAGAACAGGTTTAGCAGAAGTCCGAAGATCCAGAAGGCTAACAGTGTCTTTCATTTGTACTGTGGCTAACTATGAGTATGGATTTTTCTGGCACTTCTATCAGGCAAGTTATACTATGATTGGCACAGAAAACTTTACAGTGTTCAATTTTCAAAAGCGATATTGATGTGTTTATTTCCTTGGATCACCCCTTGCCTTATTTTGAGTTACATGGTGTCAAAGGGTGTAACATTCGTCATGTCAATGACTTTAATTTGACGTGATTTTCATTTTGGTTGTTGTTGTAGGATGGGAAAATTGAAGCGGAGGTTAAACTTACTGGTATACTCAGTCTTGGGGCATTGCAGCCTGGAGAAACTCGAAAATACGGCACCACCATTGCACCTGGGCTCTATGCCCCTGTTCATCAACATTTCTTTGTGGCTCGGATGGACATGGCCGTTGATTGTAAGCCTGGCGAAACCTTCAATCAGGTAGTTTATAAGGTTGAAATTTTTTGTGATCCTTTACTTTTTCCCTGCCAATGATTGACTTTATGTTAGTTGATTGTTTGCCTTCTCCTTTTGGAGTTTCTGAACCTTATCGACATCAATATGATGGTTATGAGTATACTGAATATGTTCATCCCACACCCCCCCCACCCCCCCGGGGCGGGCAGGTGGCCCTTACATTATCTGATCCAAATATCAAAGAAAAATCTTTTCTTTTAATCATAAATGCATCTCTCTAGGTTGTTGAAGTCAATGTCAAAGTTGAGGAACCTGGAAAAGAGAATGTTCACAATAATGCTTTCTATGCTGAAGAGGAGCTGCTCAGGTCTGAAATGCAAGCAATGCGAGACTGTAATCCTTTATCTGCACGACACTGGATTGTGAGACCCCTCTCTCTCTCTCTCGCACCCATGCACATACAGCTGCCAACGTTTTTTTTATTTTTGTTTAGCCACGTTAATGATTATATTAGATGTTATCTTCACTGAGATGTGTGCATCTTCCTATATTAATAGTATTGCCTGGTTCTGTTTCTCTTATTTTGTTCTGGCGCTAAAGTTTAACGATGTTCTTTTACATCATTCAGATCAGAAATACAAGAACAGTCAATAGGACGGGGCAGCTTACGGGATACAAGCTATTACCTGGCTCGAACTGCTTACCTTTAGCTGGTTCCGAGGCAAAATTCTTGAGAAGAGCTGCATTCTTAAAGCATAACCTTTGGGTCACGCCTTATGCACGCGATGAAATGTATCCTGGAGGGGAGTTTCCTAATCAAAACCCACGTGTTGGAGAGGGATTGGCTACATGGGTCAAGCAAAATCGATCACTGGAAGAAACGGACATAGTTCTCTGGTTAGTTCTTTAGCTTCTTTGTAAGCGAACTATTATCACTAGCTTGATTGAGTCCTTTTACATCAGAATCAGAATTATAGTGGACTTTTCTTATTGATTAATTTTTACAAGATGACAATAAACAATAGTAAACATGTCAATTTTGCCGCTAAAAATTGACAGGTTGGCTCAGCTTGTGCATTAATAAATGGGATTGAGACATATTCTATAACTTGTTAGTTTGTCGATTTGGTGTTTTAAAAAGGATTAGAAATGAGATTTTCTAGTGTTCTAACTGTTATGGATGTCAATTGTAGGTATGTATTCGGCGTGACACATATTCCTAGACTGGAAGACTGGCCTGTCATGCCAGTGGACCGCATTGGATTTATGCTCATGGTATGATGAACATTGTATTGTCATATCTCCAGTCATTCTCATTGCAAGCACTTGTTTATTAATCTCTCGCTTCGAATATACTGACAAAATGATGATTATGGTATCTCTGCATGCTTGGGTTCTTATGTTTATTATTGAGTACTAATCTTTGGTATTGCTGAAATATCCATCGGATAGAAATTACTACCCATCCCACTATACTGTTTACTTCAGAGAATCATGGTTTCATAGAATTAACATGCGATTTCACCCATAAGTGCTTGTTTTTTCAAAGAGCAAAGGCTGCGAACTCACATTGTCCCTTTTTTATCCTCTGGGTAACAGCCACATGGGTTCTTCAATTGCTCTCCAGCGGTTGATGTGCCCCCAAGCTCATGCGATTCAGAGCTCAAGGACAATGGGATGCCTGCGAAACCCATCCAGAACGGACTACTCGCTAAGCTGTGAAGCAGATTCCCTTTTTTATTATGAAGCCGCGTCATGATTTGTTATGCAACTGGTCATTTCAACTTTCTGTTTAGGCATTGTGGCTTTTAGTCTGTGCAAACACTGTTTGTGTTCAGGCTTGTGACTGTTTGAATTATGAATTATCAATAATATGGCTTTGCCAAAATAAAAACTAAAGCTCTGTGATGCCATGGGCTCTACGGAGCTTCACCCTTTGCAAAGGCAGGAAATTTGGATGTCCTCAGTATTTTTCGCACACTAATCTCGTTATATCACAACGCTTGAGGTTCTTGAGCTTGCTTCAGTATTAAGTCGTGACAAGTAGAGGCTGAAAATGGTTTCCGGTGAAGAAGTTTTCTGCTCCAGCAAGTCATTGTCGTGTGCATAAGCACGGTCGAGCGCTCAGGTTAACTCTTGTAAGGTTGCGTCGTTCAAAGTCTTTGCGTGTGCGCATTTGGTGTTGGCATGTTTGAAAGAGAAGATGAAAAAGTATTCCACAGAGAAATGAAAAGCAAGAGTCAAAGCTATCATCATCATCTTTCTTTTAACGTTGTCTTATTATCGTAAGATCGTGGGAGGAGGTTCGATGAACGTGGCGTAGAACAGCAACTTTGCGCATTCTCTTTCCTGGAAGGGTCTGCATTATACTCTGAATGAATAAGGTAGAAGAAGACTTTGACTGGGAATGGATTTGCATAGTTTGGCTTGAAAACTAGGGTCGATAACTATTCTATTTCTATTTTATAATTATTTTTTATTTTATATTTGTTTTTGAAATAGAAACTTGTTTGATAAAATAATTTCATTTTTTATTTCTGAAATAAATTTTTAGTCCAAAAATAAGTTTGAAATAAAAATGACTTCTCTATTTCTGTAATAGAAATGAGAAATAAAAACTTTTCTCATCATCCATTCACGCTACTAGTCGATCTCCCACCCGCTACTACTTGGGAGGAGAAATTGTGTCTTTATCAAATGAATTTCTAATTTTGGAAATATAAATTTTTTATTGTTATCAAATGCGTATTTTTGTTTAGAAACTTATTTAGGAATAGAAATAGAAAATATATTTCTATTTCATAAATCAATTTCTAGTTAGAATGTTTATCATTTGTACCCTATAATTTGTCTGTAATTCCACTATTCTCAACACGTCAAAATTCAGCATCCACTGCTCGCCATCTACTCGAGGGACTGTGTTCAACAGTGATGGTCTATTCGAGGACAACATTCGACAAAATCAAATATGTTAACCATTTGACAGCTTTAGTCATTCTTTAGCACTGAGTTATAATATGTTTTGCTGGTTTTATCACGCAACGAAATATCTTTCATCGAATGATGTGTTTCGATTTTAGAGTTTGAAAAGGACTTGAATTTTATGTTAATATTGGACGGAGAGGGTCAAATGAAGTATTGTTTATATTTTATTTCAAGAGCTTACTTACATACAATCTCATATAGAATTCCCATCAATAATCCAATACAAATTTACCTAAGTACAATGAGGAATATATCTAAGAAGTGATTGATGATACAATATCAAGGTCAAATTAATGACGTTGGATATGACAAACGATTCTAATGAGACACTGCTTTCAAATTGGTTGTTAGCACAACGTTGAATAAGAAGGCTTAAATGAGGGGTATGCTTCTTTATGATCAAGGTCTAAATCCAATGTCTAAGGTTAGTCGACCTCATTAGATTAATGAAATAGCATTAGCAAATGTTGCTCGAATACAGGTAGGAGGACATAGCATTGGAATCTACTCAACAACATTGGACAAAGATGGGCCACTGAAGGACTTTACTTCTAAATAAATAAAAAAACATAACGTCAGAATCTAATCGATGACGTCAAGTGAAGATAATACTACTGAAAAGGCATTGTCCTTAGATGGGTATATTAACACAACGTCGGAATCTAATTAATGACATTGGATTAAGATGGACCACCAAAGAACTTTACCCCTAAATGGATATGAACATTCAAGATCAAAATCTAATTAACGATGCCAAACATTAATACCACCATTGAGAAGATGTTGTTGTTAAGCGGACACAAGGATACAACGTTGGAATTTAATTGATGATGCTGGACAAAGGCCAGATAGTGCTGGAATTTAATCAACAAAATTACCTAGGATATGACACTCAGCCGGAATTGAATCGATGACGAGAGCTTGAAATTACAACTACAACTATGCTAGACTAAGTTTACTAGGAAACATAAAGAATTTATGTGTGTTGTTCAAGGGCTTTTTCTGGAGGACCTTAGATATTTATAGAGATACTCCAATAACCACTGAGCCATTATTAATTTGAATTCGCCGCCTTTGGTATTCAGCATGTTTCCTATTCTCTTGTCGGTTTATCCCATAAGTACTCTAATTGTGCTTCCATTGGTTGAGGATAACTTTCCAAATGGAATTTTTAACTATCCACCGCCCTTTCTTTCGTGCCTTTTGATCTTATTCACCGCCAAAAATCATGGCTTTCACATTGTTGACAACTTAGCTTCCTCCTAGATGCCCATCGATAGCCAATGATAGGGCCTTATACGTATTTCATCAGGTTTCAAGGTGAATTTCACTCACGTGACCAGCATGTGAGGCTTATTCAATTTTTGGTACCAATATAATTATTGTCTTGGGTTCCCTGTCCTCGATGACCGGCGCCATCTCATGACAGTTCTCTTTCAAAGATTCCCAAATTCCATCAGACGAGGTAAATTCACACGAGTTTGATCCCATCGGCAATGTGCTATAGCTAACGACATTCATCGTGAACGATGGCGATGAATGTTCCGAGTCAACACAATCTCGAACTCAACTGGGTTTGAATATGGAGAGACAAATGTAAGCTGGGCCTTCCTTCAACCTCATGACGCGCGTGAGAACTCATCTCATATCGGCAAATTCCATGCCTTTAGATTCTTCCATTAGTCTCATGATGCGGGTAAAAGGAGGGAGAAAGCTTGAACGGATGGCTAGGTACATGGTTCTGTGCAGTCGGACCTCAGGTCATCAAAGTATCAACAATATTTTATGGTTTTTACGTAGAATATATTTGCAAATTACATTTTGTCAAAAAGGGACATTTTGACTTTGAGTCTTCCATTTTCCACCCAACTCCCGGACCTACTTTTTTTTTCTTTTTTTTTTGGCACTGAAGCCAAGGGAAAAGGCACTGTTTTTATTATTCGCCCGAACGTTAAAATATTGTATGAACTTTAAAATATCGAGAAAATAATTGTATGTAGAATCGTGTATGAATCTTTTATATGCAAGTTAGAAATGCACGAGCCGTGAGTTTTTTGGAGTTCATATAAAGCAAGAAGTAAAGACCCATCCAGTCAAACTAATGACGTTGCATGTCTAGGACTCTATTTTGGATCTTCGACAATAATTATTATGGTATTTTTCAATTATAATTAACAAATAATACTTCAATTTCCATAGTGTCGTCAATACATAACACCCGCACAAAAGAATAAAAATAAAACAACTCATCATAAGCTATATATTTTTTTATTTGCTTGCTTAACAAATGTTCTAGTGCACTCATTAAAGTAAAGACGCACCATGTGCGCTACCGAGGAATTTACTAAAATTTCAATATGATTTTGTGGGAAAAGGTTATTAAAATTGTCATAATTTTAATCCGTTGCTCATTTTGATATCAAAACTCATTAGACAATAACTTGAGCATATATCAATAGAAAATTAATTACTTAAGTACCCTGATAATAACTTTCAACAATTCATCCTAAGTGACTCATTTATTTATTTTTCATATCGCATGTGGCAATTTAAAAAGAAGGGGTCAAATCCTCGTTAAAAATTGCCGTGCGCCTTTTTCTTCTTCATGTTTATCTTGATCTTCAGCCAACAAAATTGCTTTTTTCTTCCTTTTTCACCTCCAATCACTTTCTTAACCACCGTCCAGTACTATGGCAACCAACGACACCCACAAAGTTGTTAAAGAAAAAGAAAATATCTTTCTCTCGTCGAAGACGATCCACAACAAAATTTGATTCCAAAGAGTCTTGATTGTGATAACATTAGAATTTGTTATCTTGAAAAAACACGAGAGAAAAATCAATGGAAAAGAAGAAATGGTGAACAAAATGATTGTTTTCTACTCTTCATCCAACGATTGCCTCAAAAACTTAGAAGCTAAATTGCTTCAATTTGATGAATTAGGGTTAGGCTCACTCTGAATCTTGCCCAGTTTGCTAATAAACAACGTGGCTTAGGTTCAAAGTTAATATTATTGCAAAAGCCCCAATTGATATATCCATAATAAATTTATTTCAAATAATTTTTTGACCATTAAAAACCTCAAAAGTAGTACATTTATGACATATTTTCCATTAAATTTTCATATTAAATAGCTGAGTTAAATGACACGTGATAGTTAATGGATGTATTAATTTAGAGTTTTACTCTTTACTTATCGTAAATATGCCAGTTTACCGGAACTAACTGGGGTCAATTCCCAAAAAAACCCCAAACTTTAACTCAAGTCCCAAATATACCCCGAACTTTTTTTTGTCTCAAGAAAAACCCCAAACTTTAGGTTTAGTCCCAAATCTACCCCGAACTTTCTTTTGTCTAAAAAAAAACCCTAAACTTTAATTTTAGTCCCAAATCTACCCCGAATTTTGTTTTGTCTAAAAAAATCTCATATTGGTACACATATGACAAATTTAGCCAAAATTATTTTTTTGACCACTAAAACAAATGACCATATATTATTTTCTGTTAAATTTTACTGTCAAATTTCTAAATTAAATAACACGTCATAATTAACGGGTATATTAATTTGGGGTTTTACCCTCCGTTTGTACTAAAAAAATCACTAATTTTTTATTTGTTCTCAAATATACCACATGATCTAGTCTCAACTTAATATGGCATTTCCACATAGATAATAAATACACATAAACAAGATGTCATAGAAAATTATTTTCAAAATAAAACCATTTTAGGACATAAAAAAATTAGGGATTACTAATACGGTTTTTAGACAAAGGCTAACGAGGGCAAATTTAGAATTAGAGTAAAATTTGATGATTTTCTTTTTGACCAAAAAAAATTGGGATAGATTTGGGAATAGACTAAAAGTTTGGGGTTTTTTCTGAGATAAAAGAAAATTTTGGGGTAAATTTGGACTAAATTAAAGTTTAGGGTTTTTTAAGAGAATCTAAAAGTTTAAGTTTGGGGTTTTTCGAGAAAAAAAGTTCGGGGTATTTGGGATCGAGCCAAAGTGGGATAAATTTACTGATTCATTAATTATAGATTTATTAAATTATAGATGTATTAATTTAAAGCTTTTTGAGATATTTTTTATATTTATTTTTGTGTTGAGGGTGGGGGGGAGGACCGGGGGAAGTGAGAACGCGCGCGCGCGCGCCTTCCAGGCGAGTGCCCCGGAACGCTCCTGCGAAGCTCCCCGAGTCAACAATCCGTTTCCGTAACGTAAGCCCCAAAGACTCCCCTTTGACTCTTCCCCCTTTGACTCATCTCCCACCCGCCCTCCTCCTTCCCATTTTCCACGCGCTCTCCCTAAACAAATTCACCTTACTTAAACAACAATTAAGGGCGACGAAACACCATGAAATATTATAAAAACCGAAAAAAGAAACACCCAAAATCTACAATTATTCCCTGCTTCTTCTTGCCCCTCCACACTCGCGCACAGACAGACACACACGCAGACATCCTCACCAGACATCCGCATGTCCCCCCTCCCTCCGCCCTGATCTCCCCTGACTAACCTCCCGCCGATCTGCCCGAACCCCGCCGTACATGGTCTTGCTGATCGCCGCCGAATCGCCGTCGCGAGGTCCGAGGATGGCCGCCCCCGAGGAGAGGCGGATCGAGGAAGAACTGTCTCACCCGATCATGCTGTCGGAGCGCGTGCGCTCGGCGGCTGACGAGGCCGAGTCGTTCAAGTCCGAGTGCGCCGAGCTAAGCAAGCAGGTCGACCGCCTCTCCCACATGCTCCGCCTCCTCGTCCGCTTCACCACCTCCGCCCAGTCCTTCTACGACCGCCCCATCCGCCGCGTCGCCGCCGACGTCTCCCGGCACCTGGAGCGCGCCCTCGCCCTGGCTCGCAAGTGCAAGCACCAGAGCATCCTCCGCCGCGTCGTCACCATCACCGGCGCCGCCGATTTCAGGAAAATCGCCGGCCTCCTCGACGCCTCCATCGGGGACCTGAAGTGGCTGCTCAGCGTCTTCGGTTCCGACGGTAAGGGCGGTGGTATCGAGCTCTCGCTGCCTCCGATCGCGAGTAATGACCCGATTCTGTCTTGGGTTTGGTCCTTCATCGCCTCGATTAACATGGGGCCCTTGCCTGATCGAATTGAGGCTGCGAATGAGCTGGCTTCTCTCGCCCGGGACAATGACAGGAACAAGACGATTATCGTGGAGGAAGGCGGCGTGCCTCCCCTGCTCAAGCTCCTGAAGGAGACGTCGGCTCCTGATGCTCAAATAGCCGCTGCGACTGCGCTCCACTACTTGGCCAATGATCAAGCCAGAGTGCAGACGATTGTGAACGAACTCGGGGTTCAGACTATTGTCCACATCCTCGGGGATGCGCCTATGCGCGTGCAGATTGATGTGGCGAGCTTGGTGGTGAGTATGGCAGCACACTGCCCACTTGCTCGGGAGGATTTCGCTAGAGAGAATGCTGTTCGGCCCCTGGTAACACTGTTGTCGTTTGATATGTTTGTGGATGATCCTAAAGCTGGGAAGCCTAAGCAGAGTATTCACTCCATTGTCCAGATTAATAAGGAAAAGGGAAGTAAATCTTTAGGGAAACTGAACAGCCATAACTCATGTTCAGATGGTACTAGGTCGGGAAGTCATAAGAAAGACCGGGAGAATGAGAAGCCTGAGGTTAAAATGAAGCTGAAGACGATCTGCGCTAAGGCATTATGGATGCTTGCTAGAGGGAGTTTGTTGAATAGTAAGAAGATTACAGAGACAAAGGGGTTGCTTTGTCTGGCAAAGTTGTTAGATGAGCAAGGTGAATTGCAGCATAACTGCTTGATGACTATTATGGAGATAACAGCTGCCGCGGAAGCTAATGCTGACTTTAGACGTGCAGCTTTTAAGACCAACTCCCCTGCTGCAAAATCTGTTGTGGATCAGCTCTTGAAGATGATGAAGGAGACAGACTCTCCATCGTTGCGAGTTCCTGCGATTAAATCCATTGGCTCTTTGGCTCGGACATTTCCAGCTAGAGAGACTCGTGTTCTTGTGCCTCTAGTAAGTCAACTTGACCACTCGGACCAAAATGTAGCAGCTGAAGCTGCTATTTCTCTAGGGAAGTTCGTATGTCCAGATAATTTTCTACATAAGGAGCATGCAGGGCAATAATCGAGTCTCGTGGTGTTCCACCATTGATGATACTGCTAAAGGGTAGTGGAAAAACGCTATTGCATGGGTTGTATCTAGTCTGCTACCTTGCAATAAGTTCTGGCAATAGCGAAGCCCTGGATCAAGCTAGGGTGTTGACTGCCCTGGAGGGAGCTGATCGTTCAGTCATTGCCCAACATCCTGATTTGCGAGAACTGATTGGCAATGCGATTTATCACCTTAAGATGTATCATCCGGGTGGCCATCCTCCGAAGCAATCTTACTTGGTTGAGATATCATGTGAATGAGCCACTGGAGCCGGTGATATTCGGGACTGTTTTACTTGGATCAGCTTCACTTGTATATGATGAAATTCAGGGTATTTCATTGTGAACAATGAATTCTGCAGACAGTAGTGGTATGTTTGCCAAAGTAGAGATCTTAGTTTGTGCAAACATTCTTTAGTGAATCAGTATAGTCCGTCTGTCCTATCTCTTTTTGGTTGCATTCTAAGGATGTTATCTCCTTTTAACTGGGGTTATGTGGTGATTGTTTATACTCTAAATCTTGAGCTAGCTTAACTTTGGACTAGGGATATGATTGCTCCTTTGGTGAAATCTTAGATTGTAGATGGTGCTTAGATGGAAATATGCTACTGTGTGTATACTGTTTACCTGAAGATTTAGTCTATGTTGAGCCGTTACTTTTACTTCATCTCCAACTGATTTGAGTTGTATGCGTAAGAGATAAAAATTCATCAACGGAAGAATTGCGCTGATTTCTTCTTTAGCATTTGAAGTTGCTTTGGCATTGGACTTAGAGATTCTCACTCGGTTTTGCTTTTCTTCCTATTTGCCCTTGCCTTTTTATCTCTTCGTTTGGCAAGAATGGGAGCCATTTAAGGCATTCTGTCTTTGGGAGGATCTTCAAATTTGTGTATTGCATATGAATAGTTGGCAATGTTTTTGGTCCCAATTAACTCTTATACCATGGACATCCTGCATCCATTAATCCGTTTTTGTCTTTGGCAAAAAGATTGGCTGCATTATGTGCTTCTTTTAGAAGTCATTCAGAAATCACCTGTGCAGGATTATATTCTTTGTTCGGTTGAAATGCAATTTGTTCCTATTTTGACTGCCCAACAACCACAATAAGAAAGAGTCCTTGGTCATGATGAACTTTTCAGGTTTTTCATCGTTGATCTTGCCTTTTCAGATTATTTATGCCAGGATACAAGGCTGTCAAAGGAGATGTGATATCAGAGCTCAGAAGCATAGCACATAACCATGTTCCTGCTTCTCCGAGTTCATTGCAGTTAAAGAATCACTTCTTTCCTCCATTTAGGGGCACTTTCTAATAGCGCAATCTGTGGTTTAAGCAATCTTTTGGAACAATTTGACTTGCAGCCTGTAATCTGGTGTAATCTGTCGAATCAGCTGTTCATTTTAATTAGAATTGAACATTAGTTATGCTGCATTTTCATCTATATGAGGTGTCACCTGATGCCCCTTGAATGAAATAAAAATTTCATTATGCTGCAGTCACTTGTGTAGCTGGAGAATCTTGGAAATATGCAATTGATTTAAATGTGATTGCTCTAGCTGGTTGTGTGGATTATCACGCTTCTTTTGAGATGTGAAACTTGTGGAGAGCATGCATATTCAAGTTATTCTATTTTATGTTTCAAGATTGGGACACGCAGATCTACAACATGTAGACGAGACACCTTCCTTTCGTGCTTCTTTATGCATGTAAATGGCAAATATATGATGTTGTCCATCGGGGAGATCTGACCATCCCATGGTCAGAGCCTCCTGGTACCTGATATCTTTCTCGATGGATCTCATTTTATGCATCGTTTCTTGCTATGAATTACCTTTTGGCCACTCGGAGGGATGGTCTTCTGCCTCTGGTTCGTTTCCTAGCATGGTCACACTAGTGGATTGCTGTTTATTAAAATTAGTGGCTCATTACTTACTGTTGGTTACATTGCAATCCTGCCTTTTTTAGTTTCTCTCTCTACTTACCCTAGAATTCTAGATCTAGGTTTCGGTAGAGAGCTCCCAAAACCAAAAGATCTGAAGGAAAGTCCACAATGGTATTGTGCCTTTCTGTAGCTATTAGTTTGTCAGTATGAAGAGTTGATACAGGAGCCCTGTTGGGTTTTGTATCGTGTCTGAAATCATATACGTTTGATCCACCACCAGGCGCTATCTTCAGGAGTTGAAGAGTGAGTATACTCTGGCCATTGCTGTTCATTGCCATTTGTTATTTGAATTAGCCAAAAGATAGGGGACAGAAAATGGGTTGGCTCATATTCATGCCCTCCCACCTGATTTGGTTGCTGATGGGTGCGACTGAGGACAGGGGAAGACAAGAAGGATTTTCCTAAAAGACACCTCTCGTTAATAAAATCAAAATGCCAGATGGAGCAAGTAATCTTCACTGAAACTTAACTAAAACTTCTTTATCGGGAGACATCGTGACGAGTTTCCATCGGCCAGTAGAGTGATCGGGGCCATGGGATTTCGCCCCTAAATTCTTCCTTCGGACTAGCCCGTGTCTTTGTTTTAGTCAGAATTGGGTCCACCCGAAGAGAGGTGAAAAGGGAAGGCCCAGCTTGGTCAAGTCTATAACATCCAGCTACCCTCCTATGTCACAGAAGAGGCTGGTCGCTCCAGGTTCAGCCGACGACTCAAAGCCCAAGCATCTTTCAAGAAGAAGAGACAGCTGCCGAGCGTAACATGTCACTGCACTGATACATTAACATCATCGTCCCTTTTCCAATCTTCGATGACGTGCGACGTTATGCGTATTATATCCAGACTCACCATATCCATATCCTGAACCTGCACGTAATATGTTATTTGAATTATATCATCCTTCCCAGATCTGCTCGAAATTAGAAAATTACGTGATGTCGAATTCAAGTAGTAGGAGAGTAAAACGTACAAGAGATGCATGATTACTTGTTTAGCATTTAGGGTGTCGGCATGATGGCGTTGCGTCTTGGTTCATTAATGTCCTGTTTCTGCAGTGGACCATTTGCATCAGAGAGCAGTAGGATTCTGATATGTTCAAATTTATGGGAGTCTCTTACCATCAACACGTCAGTACGTTTCTCGCTTAATGGTTTCCAACTCAACCAGTGGATTAGGCTGCAATTTCTCCTAGCATCCCTTCATCTCTCTCATTTTCGGGCCCCCAAAAAATCCGTCTCTCTCGTTGTAAATGACTCTCATAGTTAAGCATCGGAGATCAGAGAACTCTGCTTATAAAATCATCGAGGCATATCTATTTGTATGAACAGCATGTTGGTTCTTGGACATTACAGTTATGTGTTTGTGCAATGGGAGGAAAATCATATGGTTTTTCATCACTCGCTCACGGAAGTGTCGACTTCTTCGAAATGTTATAGTGTGAAGAAACCAGACGCGTAGTTTTACGGTCCCCGACCTCTTTCACTCGACTTTCCAAAGGCGACCATTCATACCAAGCACAACTGATCGGATGTATAGTCTGATTGTTTATCGTGCAATCACACAACTTCATCGAAGTTTAAAGATCATAGATCTTACAAGCCGCGAAGAAAAAGTGCAGTGACTAAACAAGGACGCTGTCAAAATTAGTTCAGGCACTATTAATGCATTTATCTCCAAATCCTTTTATTACAATCTCGGTAAGTTCATGAGGTTTCCCTGAGGACATAGTGATTTATGGTTTTGTACAGTAAACAGACCATTGAGAGCTGAAACTACGAACTCTTTCGCATCTTACGATGACATGACAATAAAAGTACGCAGAATTGCTTATTTTCCTAATACAAAGTCAAATATAAGCATAAATCCTAAATAACTCATACAAAGTTCATTAGCTCCGATGGTATAGTAGAGATAAACCCTATGAATTTCTTTCCCGATTGGGTTGTATTCCACGGTATACTCAATCACAAGAAGTTAAACGGATCATAAGCGTTTGTAAATCAGGGACATGCAAAGCGAAGTATGATCGTTGCAATTTTCCCATGAATTTATGGAGGCCGATAGCGTTAGGGCCGGGTTATTACATGAATGTTATTGATCTATCTAATTTATTAACATTCTTAATGTGACTTAACTAAACATTTCTACTCAATCATTAACAAGCGTGAAGAAGCCAGTGTGACTATGCTCTTCTTATCTGCTACATGGGAAATATATAGGATTATAAGGTTCTATTTGTTTCGCAAAAAATATTTTCCTCGTTTTTCTGGTGTTTAGTTCTTTTACAAAAATGAGTTAGCAGAAATTTTCCTAGTCAATGGAAAACCTATGTTTGAATTCAGCTTTCCTATTTAAAAGATGGCAAATCATTTTCTAAAATATGACTAAGTATTGGCTTAGACCCAAAACTCTACATTTGAGCATGAAAATCCTATCATTGATTCCTAGATCCTCATTAACCAGAATCAGGTCTCCGATGCATAGCCCAAGTCCCTAGCACCCGTGCTCGGGTCCAATAAGGCTAGGGCTGAGACCCCAGCACTTGAGCTCAAGCCCTTGGCTCCCTCACTAGGGTCCATCAAGGTTGGGCCCAAAGTCTTGATGCTCATGCCTAGTGCCTCAATACTTGGGTCCACAAAGGCTAAGCTCAAAATCTCGATATCCAACCTTGAATCCCCAACAATTGGGCCTAGGTCCACAAATGATGAGGCCTGGGCTGGGGTCCTCAGCACTCGGGTTTGGGTCCCTAGTGCTCGAGCCAAGGTTTATCAAGGCCAAGGCCTCGAATCCTAGTGCCCATGCCCAAGTCCATCGAGGTCTAGGATCTTGGTGCCCATGCCTAGATCACAAATCAAAGGAAAACCTATGTTTAAATTCAGCTTTCCTCTTTAAAAGATCACAAATCATTTTCTAAAATATGACTATGCATTGACTGTTAAATTTGAAACTCTACATCTAGGCATAAAATCCTAACATTGGTTCCCAAAATCTTAGCATTTAGGGTTTCTAACACTTGGCCCGAGTCACCAGCACCCCCACTTAGGTCCATTGAGGCCAAGCCCGGGACCCCAATGCCAAGGCCCGAGCCGTCGGCACCCTCACTATTGTCCATCGAGGTTGGATCCAAAGCCTTGATGCTCATGCCCAATGCCTTAGCACCTAGGTTCACAAAAGCCTAGGTTAAGGATTCTAGTACCTAAACTTGAACCCCCAACACTTGGGTCTTAGTCCACAAAGGCTGAGCTCGAGATCCCATTACCTCAGCTTGAATTACCAACACTCGGGCTCAGTTCTTCAATGCTCGGGTTTGGGTCCCTAGTGCTTGAGCTAGGATATATTGAGGCCAAGGCCTAGGCAGGGTCTAAAAGCCAAGTGCCTGTGCCCTGATCCCGATGCCCATGATCAATTTCATCAAGGCTAAGCTTGGTATCCCAACACTCACACCCCAATTCATCAAGGCAGGATCTAAGAATCCGGTACTCATACCTAATTCCCGATTGCTCATGCATAAATTACTAACATTGAAATAGTGTATGCTTATTTAAGAAAATCAAATCAAATTTCAATACCAAATGACGGAAAATATTTTTTCAAATTATTTTTAGAATATCAAAAAATATTATCATTTTCATATAAATTGATTTTTTGCAAAATATTTTTTGGAATTGTTACATTCTCCGCAAAAATGAATGGAGCCTATAAGAAATAAACCTATCAAAGCGGCGTCCAAGGTGGCAGCATGCGAGGCTCTCGAGAAAGAGAATTCAAAATCGAACTCCAAACGCTGGCGTGTTCTTCTATCTCCGACCCCCGTCACTATAATAAATTAGTACTATTATTCCTGGTCCTCTTGTCCCCATCAATACAGTCAAACTTGCAATCCTAATCCATCTTCTCTTATGGTAAAGGTAAAAATTCATCAGGGGATCCGCCGAATGAGTGCGGAGATCCAACCCCCTTGGGCATGTGGTCTCCAATAATGGCCCCATAGAAAAATAAAATAAAAGGATTACAAAAGCAAAGATCTTTTAGTTAAATGGTATAATCAATCTGAAGCACGACGAGACCGGCACAGCCTACAGCTACCCGCCAAGCTCCATGTTCAGAAGCTCGTACTCTACGTGTTACGATGCCATTGACTCAATGATATCTCCGATCCCAAGAAGGGTTTGTTTAATTTGGGTGGGGGGGTTCAATGCAAGCTCGAAGAGATAAGGTGGAACATCTCCCCTTTTGCTTTCATTGCGAATGCACATTCTCGCCCCTTAAAAAGTTAGAACTCCCTCTGTTTTTTTAGTGTTAAACATTCTAGTTTATTAAATATACACACACACACACAAAAGAGGGGTTGAGTCAATTATTGGTGAGAAGCACTTGACAATGAAAGGGGGTTATAATAATGGTGGCATGAAAGTGAGTAAAAATGCATATCTTAGCTGGTCCATTCAGCGGGAGCATAGGATTCTAATCTCTCAAAAGGGGGCGACCCCAAAAAAGAAAAGAAAAAAAGGAGTCCTCTTTCCACATGGGTGCTGTACTTTTTTGTTTAAATCAAACCCATCACACAGAACCTTTCCCCACTAGCCATCCGTTTGAGCACCAAGAGTCCTAGATGGGTTAGGCAAGTATGTGTACATACATGCATGCATGTGGGGCATGACTCATGTAAGAGAGAGAGAGGGGCCAAAGAAGACTGTATGAAGAAAAGGGGTTGGTGATTATGATGGTTAAAGAGAGAATAAAAGTTGTGGTGGGAGTGGTGTGGTGGGGCTCCATGGGTGTGACCGATGCTCATGTGGAGCTTTCGTCCCAATCAACATCAGTGATGAACCCAGCATCGATCTCTTATCATCATCCAATCCGAATCCCATATAGGGGTGACCCTTTGAAAAGGATATGCCTTTTATCTCTTTCCTTTCGAAAAGGCACATTCACACTCCTGCAGTCTTCTCTATATGAAGCTCAAAATTGACTTGGTGACTTGAATGGAAGGGAAAGACAACTCTCTCACGCATCATCACCACAGACACAGAGAGAGAGAGAGTGCATCTGCTGCGCAAATACTCTCAGGGGGGTTAAAAGAGAGAAGAAATCTATAAGTTGAAAATGTGGATTTGACCCAACATATGTTTGAGCTCTCTAGGAGTTGAAAGCTTCGCCTTTTTGACTGTTGAGGCATCAAAAGCCAAAAAGATCCATCCGTTTTCCCTCTCTTTTGAAGCCATTAACAAAAGCTTTGGTTCCTCTTTTTTCCCCCTTTTCTTTGTTTCCTTCTTTGTTTTTGCCAGTTCCTTCTTTGGTGAATAACCCATATTTTGAGCTGCTTCTAGAAATCCCACTTCTTGTCAGAGGGGCGTTTCATGTCGACTCGAACAAAGATAAAGATGATAGGTTATAGTCGCGCATAATGCAACATAAAGCGATAGTTTACGTCATTCTTCAGCTCTGAGCGGGCAAATATGGAACCAGTTCGAGAACTCTGAGAATGTCCTATGTACAGATGACCCAGAATTTATTGGCCGTCTCAGCTCACCAACTTTTAGAGAAGCCCGAAAAAATTGAGAGAGAGAGAGAGAGAGAGAGAGAGAGAGAGAGAGAGAGAGCCAAAGGCAAGTTTTTCTTTGGAAACACAATGCCTCCTTCACCGAGCAAAGCCGTGACTGCTGCTACTTCGCGCAACATTATGTGAATCTGTTCGAATTTAACAAGCCAAACATTCAAACGCCCAGCGGTTTTCTTAAAAAGAGAGAGCAGGAAACATGCCTAATCGCGAATTTTATTGAATGAAAAATGTTCTGTACACATCACTAGCCTCCACTAGCTACTAACCAGATAATAGCATACAAGAGGACAAAAGAGAGAGAGAAGAGGAAAATAATAGTTAGCGGAAAAGGGGGTAAAGAAAGAAAATAAGCAGAAACTGGAGTCCCATCATTACAACCTTTGAACAACTACACAAATCTCCCATAAATCATCAGTTAGCCCTTTCGGCCTTGCGCATGAACACGCTCTCCAAATCCGGAGGGTTAAAGAACTCCCTAACTCCGTTGTAGCGGTACTTCAAGGCCGGCTTCCGCTTCCTCGGGGCCGGCGGCGGGCACGTGAACTTAGCCGGGATCCTTGCTTCTTCCCCCGTCGGGGTCGTGGAGAGTTCCTCCTCGCCGTCGCCCCCGCCGCCGCCGTCTTCGTCCCACTCGCGTGGCGAGCCAGTGTATATCGGCTTCAAGGGGGACCGGAGCGAGATCCCGGCGATGACCCACGTCGCCTTGCCCTCCATATCGAGCCCTTTATCCACTTGGTGGCGCTTCTCTTGGAACCCCATGATCATAAATATGCGCGCCCGCCCGCCCACCCGCCTGCGACCTGCGCGTCGCGAGACCCCCGAAAGAAAAGAAAAGAAAAGAAAAGAAAAGAGAAAACGTCGGTGTAGCAAAGAGGGAAGACTTTGAGGAGAGAATAAAAAACGGAAGGAGGAGGAGGAGAATAAAGGTGGGTCGATCTTTTTTCCTTTGTGGGGGACGATAGGAGAATCCAGAGAAAGTCTCGCAAAAGACAGAGAGGCGAAGTAAGGCGAAGGAAGGGAAGGGAAGGGAAGGGAAGGGGGAGATGAAAAGGGTGTCTGGCCGTTTGGGTGAAAGGAAAGGAGGAGCTTATAAAAGATTTGAACTTTGAAAGACCAGACGAACGAGCGAGCGAGAGAGAGAGAGAGAGAGAGCTGAGCTTTAAATGAGGAAGAGCATATGTTCAATGTCTCTCTGTATATACCAGGAAGATCACAGAGAGAGAGAGAGAGAGAGAGAGAGAGATGGAGAGATGGAGGGAGGGGAAGAGAACCCGAGGAAACTCGTGACATAAGCAGGGGGTGGAAGAACAATAAAGAAGACTTTCATGTGATGTGTGAAAGAGGGAGCGAGGAGCGAGGGGGGGTTGCCCGCGAAAGTAGCTGCCCGAGCGGGCAGCAGCAGCAAATAGGTTGACTCGGATTTTGGCGCCAAATCTTTTGGGCGAGGGGAGATGGCGATGGTGGGAATAAGGGGATCATCAACAGTTCCCCCTCCCCGCCCCCCGTTAATATTCCTTTGCTTTTTCCACCATCATTATCCCCTTAATTTAATCCCTCATTATCTCTTTAATCTCTTTCCATCCCCTCCGCGCCCAAAAATTTGGGGCTCATCATTGTCCTTTGCTCATATTATAGGCTTTTCGATCATTAAGTTATTCGTCATCCCAATTTCATTCTCTAATGAATCGAGCGAATCATGAATATCGAAATCGGACCGTTTAAGGCATCGATATCAATTTCAAGAACAACGACGTTGCGATGGAAGGGTCCTTGGTCAGACCAGTTTTAAGTGCAATAGTTGGGGTTCATTTAGGAATGGGCTAAATGACGAGTAGAGCAATGATAGAGATGGCTAAGAAGAGGTGGCTCGACGCCAAAACATTAGCATGGTAGAGCCGTAGGCACCTCGAATTTCAAAAACAACAATGACATCTATGTCAAGACATAGCAGATATGGACATTCCTCGATTTTGTTGTCTATTGAATGGTTTCTCTTGTACTCATTAAGCAATGAGGGTAAATCACTTATCACCCAACTATTTTTTTTCACTTTTTTCTTGGTCGGTTCCGACTCTACTTTTATTGTAATTCTCACTCTTAGACTTTTGTTATGTCTCCTTGCAAGGCATTGGAGTCAAAACCCACACTTAAAACCAAATCATCCCCACTCCAATCCCTTCTAATATGATGGGGATTTGAACCCCCACCTCATTCTTCCCACGTGAGAAGGGTGGTCATTAGAATAAAACCCAATGATTTTTTTGTTTCACTTAGTTGGCATAAATTTTTTTCAATCGAGAAAGATGACCTCACCAACCTGTCAATTTTCGAATGGTCGGGTAACTCTGTGACAACAATATAAGGCGCATTAGCTAATCTTTTGTCCGGACATTATTCTACCCTTTTTTTAACATGGGGGAATTAGCTACTCTTCAAATTTCACTCATTCCTCACCTAAGTGAAACCTTGAATTTACAAAATCACTCCCGACCATGGTGGATCAAAACCTTGTCATATGTGCTGGCCCCAAACCACATATACATCCAAGTTGCAGGATGCTCGGTTATGGCCTCATGAGTCGTGATGCTTCTGATAAACGTGCTAAAGTTAAAAATGGGGGTGAATTGTCTGGTTGTACTGCCCTCACAAGCGCCCTTCTTTATTGGCCAACGGACTAAAACCTAATCATCGTCACTGTGTCCGGCACCACCGACCAATTACATGCTACTAATGTGGTAGGGCACTTTGACAAAATAAAACAATCCTTTGATCTGACAATAATCTAGTTCCGGCAACTGGATGCATCTGCATCTTTACCGAGCTTAGCTGGTGCTCACGATCGAACCCTTTTTCGTCGTCCCTGTTGTCTGTCTGAGATCTCTTCTCCTTACTTCGCTTCCAACCAACCTTGTAATCAAAAGACCCTTTATCGCTCTCCGAAGGGTACTTTTGTCCTTCCAGGAAAGCGCTTTCTCCACGTGAAAGAAAGTCCATGGCAAAGAGAAACGTCAAGGGGAAGATAAGAGGAGCGGAAAATAATGCCACCACATCCGATGCCATGAAAGAGATAGAAAAAGGAGGGTTTTGGCGAAGCTTTGCTTTGAGTTTACGCTCTTCAAACGGACGCGAAAGTCTCCTTTGGAACAGGGGGTAAAGTTCTTTTATCCCGCAAAAAGTCAAAGCATCTAAATCCGCTCGATCTATCTCATTGGCTGGAAAAGCCAGATTTTATTCGCGCTTTTGAATGCTAAGTTAAGTAGCTGGCTGACCCCCTCGCCTTCCGCTCCCTCTCATATTCCATTCTTTCTAGTAACTTTTCCCAAGGTAACATTGACCTCACCGTTACTGGTACTAACCCTTCTTATTCGACTTGATTTAATATGGTGGTTCTTTTCTTATGTTTGGTGATGAAAACCTTACATTTCACGCCCTACTTTTTCCACTCGAAACAAACCCGGAAAAGTTTAATGTCGATATCAAACCAAGTTCATTTTGCATTATAAAAAGAGTACTTGTTTGCCCTTTATTTTTCTACACAGGAAAGTGAAGATCGTGAAGTGTTCATAGCATCGGGCGGTGGTTAATTGTCTCGGGTTGTTTATAAGGTGGAGATATCGAGTTTAAAGGGGTAGTCAGTAGTTAGTATTGCAAGGAAAGTGGAAAGCTGACATTTTGGGCAGGAACATCGCTTCTGGATTGATATAGGCCACGCCAACATACATTTTAGAGCTGTCTAAAGCCTCTTAAGCGACTACGACACCCGCAATAATCAAGAAACTCATGACTAGGCATGTTCACGCAAAACGCAGGACAAAGCTCAGCAGCGACTCAGCACGTGAAAGCAATCTACGTGGTATCACAGTAGGCCCGTGAAGGCCTGTCATATCGAGCCGTAGAAGTTGGGGGATGTATACAGACAAAAAGATAGCCGTAAAATACGGCCTACGACACTCGATGATCTTGGTCCAGACCTGAAAGGATCCTTCAGGAATCGACCCGACGAGACAGTCAGGGGCCAAGCTTTTATGTCACGTGGATTTTGGTGGTTTCTTCAATCGCAAACCAGCGGTGCCCCGTTCAAGGCCTTCATCACCGTTATCGTGTTTAAGCTCTTCATTATGAGCATCTTTAATTTAGCTCATCATGCCTTTTCGTACAATCGATATATCGGAGCAGCCATGATGCCTAAGATTGACTTTCGCACAAACTATAAATCAGACTTTGCCATCATCCCACAATTAAATTTTCGCACCGTGATGTGATGCTACTTTTGCTTTTTCCCATGCGGATGAAGGCTATGGTCATCATCAAGCAAGTACTCGCGTAATCGATGCATGTACGATGAGCAAAATGCTATGATTCAAAAGCCACAAACTAATGAAAAAAATTGAAAAGAGTAGAAGCGAAAAAGGCTCCTTGGGCGAACCCAGTAGAAACCGAAGCCTAAGCTCATCACCGCATTGAAAAATAATCAAGACCCACAGGACCAGTGTCTTCAATGGCCGGGGGGGATAGGAGTTATTGCCGGTGGTTAAGGAGTTTTGCAACGAGGTACATGAAATGACAAATGTCGGTGCGTGGAGCTGTTGGGGGCAAAGTAGCTGCAATGATTCATGGGGATGAAGAAAACCAAGAGCCTTCATGAAAGAGGCAGCAAGGGATACGTGCATTTAAAATTTTAAAACTTATCATAAATACATTTGAATTCTAAAATTTTCAAAAAGTGTAATAAAATTTTAAAACTTGTTATGAAAGTGCAATCGATTTTTAAGACTTTTAAAAAGTGCAATTAAATCTTAAAACTTGTTAAATCGATCCAACCAAATCATTCCATTTATCGTACCTTATAAAAGTTTTATGACTTTATTGCACTATCATGATAAGTTTTAGAATTTTATTGCACTTTCATAACAAATTTTAAAATTCGATTGCATTTTTTTTATAATTTTAGGATTTCATTATATTTTTATGACAAATTTTAAGATCTTTAGTATACTTATCCCATTATAAAAAGAGACTTGTGGCAATGGCAATTGCAACAATGACACAGGATTTTAGGGGTGCACATGGTAACGCTTCTATGTCTAAAAATAATTTCTGAGCAGAAATTATTATTTTTTATTTTGTTCTCATAAACAATTTCTAAGCATTTAAAGGCATTTAATAATTGTCTAAAATTTTATTCCTAGAATATAAATGCTTTTGGTAAAACTACCCAAGATTCTTAAATTTTTTTGTTTCTTTTAATTTTTTAATACTTTTATTATATTTTTTATTTTAATTGTCTTTTTCTTTTTCCTTTTCTCTACTTCCTCCCTTGTGGCCGGTTGCCACAATCGGCTAGACGAGGTCCGCAAGCTCACTGAAGCCTCACTAGGCTAGGGCGAGGTTTGGTGAGCTTGTCGAAAGCTTGCCTAGCCAGATATGGGCGAGACCGAGCCTCGTCGATGGCTAGGCGAGCCTTGCCTAGGCAGTGCAAGGTCGGTCTCGCACAAATCTGCAAGATCGAGTCTTGCGATGGCTAGCCAAGCTTCTGGTGAGCTCGTTGAACCTTGCCTAGCCCCTTGCCAGTCACCGCTAGCGTTGACGATGGTAGTCGGTGGTTAGCAATAAGGCAGTACTAGGTTGGGAGGAAGAAGAAGAAAAGAAAAAAGAAAGAAAAGAAAAAAACTTAGATTTGATTTTTAGAATTGTTTCCGAAAATAAGAAGTAATTTTTTTTTATTCTTGATTCTATTCCAAATCTATTTACGGGAACAAAAATTTTAACAAACAAATTTTTGTGCCAAATCTATTATCGGAACAAAACATAATCAAATAATATTTGATATTATTTGATTAGTTAACAAGTAGGCCCAGATGAACAGGTTAGATAAAAAGAAAAAAGTTATCAAATCTTGGCATGGAGGAGTGCTCTTAAGAGATCTCATTGCAAGAATTTTCATAAAATATAAGACAAACTATGGAAAATGCGCTAAACACCGGGCCGTGACAAAAGAACATCATTGTACTTTGGGCAACAGACCATGGCAATGGTGGGATGAGACAACGTTTCAGCGACGAGTTGGAGGAACCTGGTGGTGACTCGTGAGGAGAGAAGCATCAGGGGCAAGGGAGGGGAGCCTGTGGTGGCTGGCAGGTACATTATTCCCAGAGTTGGAGAGAGATCCACATGTTGGAGAAAATCAATCGGGAATAATGAAATTAAATCTTAAGGTGTGATAACACTCTTTTTAAGAAATTATTTACCTCATAATATTGTATTGTGAAAATTTCTCTAGGATATAATAAAATCTCAAATGAGAATACCATATAATAATTTTAATATTTTTCAAGAAATTCTGAAAGAGAAACGATTGAAAACAATGATTGTATATTTTTAGAAAGAAAAAATGAAAGTTAAAACGCATTGAAGAGAAATATTGGGTTACAAATAATGAAAAATATGTTTAAACGGATGCAACCTTTCCAAGGTTGTAAGAGCATCTATAACTATTAGATAGAAGAATAAAATTCCAAATTAAATTTAAAAAAAAAAAATCAAAACTCTAGTATGAATAGTCACATCATTTCAATAGGACAGATGTTATTTTATAATTATAAATTCAAATTTTAATAAATAAAAAATAATAATCATTGATTAATACCAAATGTAGTCTATGTACGCACTTACATCTTTTGATGTGAATAAGGTACTATACAGGTTGTTCAACCAACACAAATTGGTTTGTGTAATCTTTTGTTTCTTATAGATTTTTAGAAAATCATTTACTTTGTCCTCCATAATGGTGAGAACAAAACTACTATTTGAAGTTTGAGAAAATGTAATTATTGGAGTTTGTTTCGGTGGTCATCCTTTTAACATGAGAAGGAGGAGATGGGGGTTTGAATCCCCATCTTCTTATGGGAGTTGGGGTGGGGAACATCTAGCTTTTAGGTGTGAGTTTTGATTTCCACATCCTCCAAACAGTAAGTTAAGAGTTATAGTATAACAAACAAAAAAAAAAGTTTGAGAAAATGTGAATGAGCTATAGATGGATTTTACATTGTGTATATTTTTGGCAAACCATTGGGAAAATTACCCAAAAAGTCCTCAACCTATTACAATTTTTCTAATGCAATCCAAACCTTTTTTTTTTTTGCTAATTCAATTCTAAACCTAAAATAAAATAAATAAATAATTCGAAATAAAATAAAATATTATTGAAAAAGTCCACGTCAGCGTTGGTTAGCTAAAATTGGGTAGATTGACTGAATTTGCATAATTATAAAAAAGTTTATGACTGAATTGGTAAAAAAAAGGTTTAAGATTGAATTGAAAAAATTACAATAGGTTTAAGACATTTTTGGTAATCTTCCCCAAACCATTATGATGGACATGAAGTAAAGGTGAAATTTCAGCAATTTTAAAAGGACCAAAAGGAAACAAAGACAAGTCATTGAATGAGTCATGAAAAAGTAATTCTTTCAAAGTTCTGTATTATGACCAAAAAACAGAAATTCATGTATAGTGTTTCGTGGGCCTTTGGCTGGTCAGACCTCTGCATTTCGTATCCCTCGATTATAAAAGAAGAGTGATTTGGTTTGGATCTTTCAACCTCGAGGCAGACGAGATTAGCCTTTGATCTCCTGAGACGAGTTGATCCGAGTCATCGCCTAATGCTATCCTTAAAGATTGCTCAAGTATAGTAGTAGTGTGATTCAAAGGATGATGCCTTGTGCTGTATTGCTCTGTGCTCGCGTGGTTAATTCTGATAAGCAACTCCAACATACTCAACTCCCATTTTTATAAGTATTGTGGTCAAACGGGTACGCACAACATCTCATCAGGCACTACAACACATTAATAATACCAAAGTAAGCATACGAGAGAAGACAACCTCGTTTAATCCTCATCCCAGCGTAATTTTTACGAACCGGCCACCTGCATTCTCACCGGACTCAAATTCTTTGCTCTCCTCATCATTAGAGTCACCCCCAACATTATCAGCAACAACAATGTTCTTACCTTTACAAGAAACTGGATTAGACTCGCCGTTAGAAATCATAGTCACCTCATAGAAGTTATTGTTGAAAATGAATGTTGTGCATAAACATGATTTCGATATCAATGATAGTTTTTGATTTGATGTGCAAGTGCAAGTGTGTGTTGGGCATATTTCATAAAGGATGGATAAAAGCACAAAGGGATATGGGCAATAGGAGATAGTTTCATTAGTTTATGGAAAATGGTATTACAGAAGTAGTTGAAGGAGTAATGGTGGAGGAGCACAAGAGATGTTGGCTATATGAGCTCTACTCCTCACCACTTCTTACATGAGTGACTCCTTGCCTATTTATAGGCAAATTGCATAGACTAAGTCATGGAAAAATCTCTGTTCAAGTCAAGAGATTTTTCTATAATTTTGATATCATGTTAAAAAAATATGATTGTGTGCAGTTTTTAGTATCAATGATGGTTTTTGGTTAGTGATGTGCAAGTGTATATGTGTGTAGTATGTATTTGGTAATGGATGGACAGAGGACAAGGTAGGATATTTTAAGGGACAAAGATCATAAGATGTAGTTTATCTAGTTAATAAAAACGAGTTGTAAAAAATAAATTTTATGTTGTCATCGGGTGAATTTTTATTCTAGGTACATAAATTTTGTGCATATTTTTTATTAGAAACTCATTTGAGAATAGAAATTTATTTTTAATTAGAATAGTTATTGTTTGCATCCCAAGGGTAACCTTCACCTCTAAGCTTCCTTTTTTCTCCTTGTTGGCCCGAAGGAAAGAGAGAGAAAGAGGGAGCATCAAGGGCCGAATGAGCGGGGCCATGACTGTACAGAGATGAATGGCTCCTTTTCATCTTTCTTTTCCTTCTCGTTAAACCGAAGAAGAGAGAGAGAGAGAGAGAGAGAGGAAAATAGGGAAAATGACTAATACATGCATGGGGGAAAAGTTCGAAAGCCCAGAATCTTCTCATTTTGGGCCACAAAAGATTTCGTGGCATTAATAGTCTCCTCTGACCAAAGGCCTTCGGTCAAAAAAGGCTGCAAGAGTATTGCAGTCCTAGACGATACGGCTGAGAAGACAGATGAATCCGCACCTAGTCGAGGGCTTTCATTTTCATTGTTTTTCTCGACCTTTTTTTTACAGTCAAAATCTACCATTCTCTGGTTCATCCTCTTGGCATAAGACAAAGCGCTGCCATTTGATGAAGTCTTGCTAAGGTACGGTGCCGTTAGTTTGAGGGAACGACGGATTAGGCAGCTGGTACTGACGATGGATTGTCACTCTGTCCAGAATCAAATCCTTCGAATATCCTCTACTAATTTCCGCAACGAGCAAACTAAAAAGAATAGAGCAATCTTGTCTGGAGCTTTCGCTTCTCTTTTGGCAGAGTCAATCGCCGAATACAAAGATCCCTATCATTTAAGAGCCATGATGCCGAATCCGCAATCAAAAGGCATTGGCAGGTTGGGAGAGTACGGTTCTTTTGAGTCTGCGCCTGGAGAGACAAATCCTTCAGACAGTCAGCCGATGAACAATGTGTAAAATAGAAAGTGAAGTTTCTGTAAGACAGAACAAGCCTGTCCGACAAAGAAACGGTAGTCATTGCACTGCTTTGCAGCCCCCCACAAGCTGAGACCAAGAAAATCCAAGATGAAAAGAAAGAAGGCAAGAAAGAAAGAAAGAAAGAAAGATCATCTGTCTAGGTCAACTCGATCAAATAGCTTGTGCCGCATTGCTCTGTGCTCGCGTGATTATTTCTGATAAGCAGCTCCAACATACTCGACTCCCATTTTTTTGAAGGCATTGGGGGTCAACCGGACATGCACAACAGCTCATCAGACATTACCACGTACTAATAGGACAACCTCGGCTTCATCCTCGTTCCAGCTCAGTTTCTTGATTCGGTGCAATCTCGAGGACTATGGAAGTCAAAGTCAACCCCCTTAGCCTTCTCTTTTCTCTGCGTCACTACGCGATGTTGGCCTTCCATCTTTTTTAAAGCTAGCTTAGCTTCATCTCTCATCTTCAGGAGCTTCAGATTTCAGGATATCAGCCTCGTCAATCTCCTGTTGCCGCCGAAAACAATAGTAATTCAGACATGGCGCTCTCGTAGAGAAATATCAGAACCATGCTAACCGCGACTATTCTGGCCATTGTCCTATCTCTTTCCGTATTTGCATCGTCATCATCCAGCCATGCCTCTCCAGTTCTTCATGTTACATAACTTTCTGTCATGTTTCCACCACCCCGACAGGTGTTCTTCAAAACATAGAATCCAAACCTTATTTTGCTTTCGACTTTCCTCATTATCGCATAACTGGCAGATGGGGAGGCCCGTTGTGGCGGCCGCTCAGCAGGTGCCAGGATAAATCTCGAAGGATGGTTCCTGAATGCGAATTCCAATTGCGGATGCAGAGTTCTCTGATGCCGGCAAAAAGGAGGCACCTAACGCCTCCACCAGCACCAGCACCAGCACCAGCACCAGCACCAGCACCAGCACCAGTCCGGAATCGGGCCGGACACTATGTGTTCATCTGTGCCCCACCGCCACTGAACTTGCCTTCCCCGCCACCAGCAAGGACACGGCGAGATCTGAGAGCCGATATGTCCAAATATGCACCTCCTCCTCCGCCACGCTGTTGAAGTAATGTAGCCACTGCTTCTAGACGTGTAGTCCTGTTTCATGTGCGTTCTTTCTTCCGAGTTGTCAGCACACATGTGAGAACATGCGCTCGGGGCTTCGAAGAGCACCTCCGGCAAATTAGTGTAGTTATGACTAGATTTGAAGCCTCTGGTTCACTGATTTTAATATGTTCTATTTTCAGTTGATACATCTACTGAAAGTGCAATCAAAAGTTACCGTTTCATTTCATTGAGAGCGCAAGCTAGCCCTTGTATGTACTCTTTCATATGACACGAGAAACAATCGGCGTACTAAACTCGGCCCAGAATTTCATCTCCGGCCGACAAAGCCCCAATAGATTGGGACTCGGGACGGCATTGCACCCAGAATTTCTAAAACCTCGACGGAAAGAAAATGACTCGGGAATCGACACGAGTCGACATATCGCACCGTCCCATTAAGAAAACAATTTATAATCACGCTGCAAATTACGCTAATAACCGAAATGAATTGCTAACTCATCTGATGCAACTTTATAATGAAGTGAAAAAAAATAAATTACGGCTGGTCGAGCTAGGCCCAGCCCAGCCCAGTTGCAATTGCAAAGAAGGTTGGACTCGGCCCGAGCGGGCCTCGTGGACTGGTGCATGTGAAATTTGCATCCCGGTTCCCAGCTTTACCCAAGAGGAGCGAAAACAGGGGAGGAAAAACGCTTAAGCTCGAACCCCCCCAACCCCAAGTTTTCTGGTTTTTTCCCCATCCGGATCGAAGCTCGAAGGCTCGAAGGCTCGAAGCTCTCTCTCCATCACTGGGGTATTCCATTTCCGTCCGCCATCATTACCACACCCGGCTCGCCCAATTTCTGAGCACGACAAGAAGAAGAAGAAGGAGGAGGAGCTCCCGGCGCACTCGTTTCTTCAGCTGTACATTTCCACGCGGTGTATCGAGCTGAGCGATCGGAGCAGTCGATGGCGGATCGGGACCTCTGAGGTCGGCGTGCCGGATGGGTAGGTCTCGCGGCTGACCGGACGCTCAGATCTCTGCGATTCCGGCCTGATCCGATCCGATCCGATCGGCCTCCGATTCGATCGTGAGGGAGGAGGAAGGAGGTGGGGGAATGGCCGGAGCGGTGTCGGCGCTGTTTCTCCTGGACATCAAGGGGCGCGTCCTGGTGTGGCGCGACTACCGCGGGGACGTCTCAGCCGTCCAGGCCGAGCGCTTCTTCACCAAGCTCATCGAGAAAGAGGTCCGTTCCTTTCTATTCGTGTGGTTTTGGGTTGGTGGATTTTCGAGTTTAGGAGGAGAAATTTGCTTCTCGGTTAAGCTTAAACCTTGGAATTTCGTGTGATTTGGAATCGTATGCTATTTGAATGCGTCGTGGTTGTGTAAGGTGGAGACTGATGCTTGTAATTTGGGTCGAATCTGTTCTTCGTTTCCTTGATTTGACCTATGTTTGAATTCCACTGCGACCTCGATTATGTTGCTTTCGCGTCCACGCAATGGAAATTCGGCTGACTTTTGTGTAATTCTGGTATCTGGATTTTCATTTCAGGGTGATCCACAGTCTCAGGATCCGGTCGTGTATGATAATGGCGTCACCTATATGTTTATACAGCATAGCAATGTTTACTTGATGCTAGCGGCACGGCAGAACTGCAATGCTGCCAGCCTTCTTTTTTTCCTACACCGAGTTGTTGATGTAAGAGCTATTGGTAAATTTTTATGTTCACACTATAAACTTTGGTAGCCTACACACTTACTAGCACAATGTTATGGAAAATAAACATTTAAATTGCTCGTGGGAATTGAGAATTGTGCATGTGTTGTGGCAGGTATTCAAGCATTATTTCGAGGAACTAGAGGAGGAATCGCTTAGAGATAACTTTGTAGTTGTGGTAAGATGCTTTGGACCTTGTTTCTATGGTTTCCCATTCTGTCTCTTGTCCGCTGGATCATTTAGTCAATATTCTTTCTTCTCTTTTTTCTGGGTGAATATTTGAGTGTTGATGAATAGTTTGTTGAATCCACTGGTGACTTTGTTTCCTTGGCAGTATGAATTACTCGATGAAATGATGGACTTTGGTTACCCTCAGTATACTGAAGCAAAAATTCTGAGTGAGTTCATCAAGACCGATGCTTATAGGATGGAAGTATCTCAAAGGCCTCCAATGGCTGTAACAAATGCAGTTTCTTGGCGTAGTGAAGGGATACGTTATAAGAAGAATGAAGTAAATCTTTTTTAATTTTCCTCCCAGCATCTTTTCTCTCTTCTATTGTCACCTTTTTCCAGCAATTGGAATGTAATGCATCGTGTCTGATTTTTTAGGTATTCTTGGATGTCGTGGAGAGTGTCAATATACTTGTCAATAGCAACGGGCAAATTATCAGATCAGATGTGGTTGGAGCTTTGAAAATGAGAACATATCTGAGGTCTGTTATTCACCAATTCTCAACTATTTACAAAGAAGTTTACAGAATGAAGACAGAAGTTGCACCACTTTAATATTTTTACTTGGGATTAGAAATAGTAAACATGAACTTCGTTCTGAGTTATTGTATTTTGATTAGTCAAAAGAACAGAATTTTCTCTGCCATCCTAAATCTACTGAAGGTTGATAGCGCTCCTGTGCTGTGCAGTCTGTAGGCTATAAAATGCTATTGTCTTTTCTCCCTTATTAGCAGTAATCTTAAAACTAGCATTTATTCACCACGCCTGTTCTGCTGATGCTTGAAATGACTCTGAGGGTTGGTTCTGTGTATTTTATCATAATTATGTCAAGATTTACGTCACCAGAATTCTTTCTAATTTTGGACTCAAGTAAGATCATGAAGTTTGGTAACGGAAGTTCAGCTTGTCATATTGACGTGAATGTGAATTAGTATGTCTTGTGCCCTTTCAGCTTGCTTTTCACTTGATCGTGCTCTCTGCAATGGTTAAGCTGGTTGCAAGGATTTGGTTGAATGAATTTTGCCGACCAGACCGAATTTGGCTTCCGCATTTTGGAACCAGCTCAACAAACTATAATTGATAACTCTCTATAACAACTTATTGGTTTGGTGAAACACTCTACATTGACTTGAAAAAGAAGTTTAATAATCTGGCTTCATCATTTCAGAAGTAGAATGGAAAGTGGAAGGATTTCTGGACAGTAGCTTCACAAATTTATTGCAACTCATAGTGTAATTAATGGATGACCTAGAAAGCATAGATACTCACCAAGAGCCTTCGTGTCGGTGTCGGACACGCCGACACGTGTCCGACACGCAGTCAACATGTGTTGGACATCTGACATGTTGTCAACTCTCCCGATAGGCGAGTTCGGAATCCTAACACATGATTTCGACATGCACAAGGTCAATTTTAAAAATTTTCAGTAAATTAGGGGTCAAAATATAAATATTTAAAAAAAAATAAAAATAAAGGAAGAAAGAAGAAAAATCTAGTCTTTTTTGGATTTATTGTTAAATGTTAAATTTAATGATAGAATGTGGATTGCTTTTTTTTTTCCTTCAAGTTTTATGAATTATTAGAGTGGAAGGTAGTTAAATTTGTCAAATTGAAACAATGAATGATATTAACAAATGATGGATTAATGTTTCTAGTATAAATTTATTTTAGGCTCTTTTTTGTTATTCATTTATTTGTGGATTTGAATCAAATTGATTTGATTGAAATAATCTTAAAAATGATAATTTATAATGTACATATAAAAATATAAATTTAATATACAATGTGATCCAACCTGTCGGACTCTATCTTTTGAAAAATGACGTGTCAACGTGTGGTGTCTTGTTGCGTCTCGTCACATGTTGTTGATGCTACTTAGAGGATGACTGTGGACGCAAGTGAAAATAGAAACCTCTAGGTTGTTGCAAGGGTATAGCATTAAGATTCTAGGAAACTAGTCATTTCAAGTTTAAGAGCTCTCTTCCTGGACTAACCATGTCGAGTATTCTAATAGGCAAACCAGATAAAAAGTATGAAGTTCAAAGATGACGACAGCAGAGTAGAATAATGTATCCTCTTTGACTGAGGGGATCTTGAAAATTCATGACTTCCAATTGCTCTTTGGGGATGTAGAACTGTGACTTAAAAGAGAAGGAGATGAGCTATAGAAACCCTTTAACTCTACAAAGACAGGAGCAGGAATAGGAATCTGTTGTTTCTGCTCTTTTAATTGTTGTTTTTGTTTCTGACAAATTTTTCAGTGTGATCTTATAGATTCTTAACTAGATTTGATTTTTTTTTTAACAGTGGCATGCCAGAGTGCAAGCTTGGCCTAAATGATAGAGTATTATTGGAGGCCCAAGGTCGAACAACAAAGGGAAAGGCAATTGATTTGGATGACATAAAGTTCCATCAGTAAGTCGTCTTAACTTCATGAGCTCCTACATCACCTCAACTGTCTATTAAGATGATTCTCCTTTCCCTCTTTTTTTGGTCCATCTCAGTTTGATCTGTGATTTCGGATTGAACTATTTGTTGAATTAGGTGTGTACGCTTGGCCCGCTTTGAAAATGATAGGACAATCTCCTTTATACCACCTGATGGGTCTTTTGACCTTATGACATACAGACTCAGTACTCAGGTTTGCTTCAAACTTTGATTTTAGTTTTTATCTTATCATTGCATTTGTAATCTTCTGAAAGATGCATTTATTTTTTCTACTTCAGGTAAAGCCACTTATCTGGGTGGAAGCCCAAGTAGAAAGGCATTCAAGAAGTCGTATTGAGATCATGGTAAAAGCTAGGAGCCAGTTCAAGGAGCGCAGGTGATTGTTATTTTAATGATTATATAATTACTTTTCTTGTTAGTGATTCATCAGCATTCTAAGTTCGACTTGAAAAACAGTACTGCTACAAACGTTGAAATTGAGTTACCAGTTCCTGCTGATTCTACAAATCCAAATGTTCGAACTTCAATGGGTTCTGCATCATATGCACCAGAAAATGATGCACTTGTCTGGAAAATAAAATCCTTTCCTGGGGGCAAGGTATGGCTGTGTCTCTCTCACTTGTGTGGTTGACTGTCTATGCCATCGCATTTTGAAAGAATTGTGTTGCACATATATCTCTAGCCATTCCGTTCTCATTCTGCGGAACTGAATTTGCAGGAGTATATGTTGAGGGCTGAATTCAGTCTACCCAGTATAACAGCCGAAGAAGCAACTCCTGAGAGGAAGGCCCCAATACGTGTGAAGTTTGAGATACCATATTTCACTGTCTCTGGCATACAGGTGCCTCTCTATAAGGCGTATTTTATTGCTCAAATTTTCCAATATAATCATGGTATTGGTCTGGTTTGACTGAATTGTTGAAAAAGGAATGTGTAAGAAGTGTAAGATTCAGAAGTAAAAAATGGTTGGCATGGACATGTCAAATCCTAGATGAGGTCTCTTCACAACTATTTTAGTGAGAAGCAGAAGCTTTGCCATGAGAAGTGGGACAGTTATTTTATTGCCAAAATATCCAAGCATTACATTGTTCGAAATTCGCTTATATATAATCAGTTTCTTAGATTGCTGAACATATCCTGTGGTGAAGCCTTTATTTCAACAAGCAAAGCAGAATATTCATTCCGTTTTATTTCTGATCCTTGATGCTTTTTTAGGTGCGGTACCTGAAGATTATTGAGAAGAGTGGCTACCAGGCTCTTCCCTGGGTGAGATACATCACAATGGCAGGCGAGTATGAACTGAGGCTTATTTGAGGTAGGTTTACCAGATATGCCAAGACTGATGGATGGTGGCAGAAGCTTCAGAAAATATGAGCTTTTTGAAGAGTGGTTTGATGCGGATACTATCGGTTTTCTCGTTTTTCAACACTTTATAATTATTCTTTTGGTTGGGCTTAATTGTTGGTGGTTCCCAAAATATGTAGTGCTCACATACTTTTGATAGAATTACCATTTTGATAATGTGAATGAATGTGCTGTCGAGATCTTCAATTCAGCTTAAATGTGCAGTAGGTCTTCTAAAAACACTTTTATCTTTGTCTTCAGTATAATAATACAATCTGGTTATTCAGTTTCATATTGTGGATCCGTGCAGTTTTTATACTTGGGGACTTTGGTTGCAGCCTGTGTATAAGTGCTGTCAATAACACATGGTTGGAAAAATTTAGCCGCTGAATCGTCCTGGAAGGATCCAGCGTGGCATTATCCATCCTTTCAATAATCATAGCATGAGAATTCCTGCTGGAGTATGTTCGTTAACCAGTGGCTTGGTTACCCTTATAAACAAAGATGTCCTGGGTTGGTCTTTTACAACGGACGATATAGTAATCAGTAAGCTTAGTTAAGCTTAGTTTTTTTTAGCGTGTAAAATAGAGAGAGAGAGAGAGAGAGAGAGAGAGAGAGAGAGAGAGAGAGAGAGAGAGAGAGAGAGAGAGAGAGCCCAGGAATGTCTGTAAAGATACAGAAAGAAAATCTGTAGACTTAAGCCAGAAAATCTGCTTGCTTCAAATAATTTCACATACTTAATTCTGAGCCTGCCTATAGCTTCCCTAAAATTGCTAATTTCAAAATGAGGTGCCAAAATGGGCATCGACTCAATAGAATGACATGGAGTTGGAGAAACGCTATAAATACTGCGCTATAAGCTTCCTTCCAGTTTCCTCTTCTACTCATCATCAGCAACTATATTATTTGGCAATGTTGGCGGAGATTTTCTAAATACATGCTTTCGGCAACGTTGGAAGATGCTATCATATATGAGATCGAACTGGACTCCAGCTCTCTCACGGTTCACAATGAACAGTATGTGATCAGCTTCCACGATCTTGTAGTACCTGCATTCCACCAATTCGCAACCGTGTAAAGCTGACCATCTCATTTTCTGTAAGTCAGTCCTTTGCTAGGACAGCGACTAGCATGAGAAAAAAACAATTCAGCGGTCAAAAGTAAGTTGGTCATTGAAAATACGGCGGAGACTTCATCGCCGGGGCATTCCAACTTCCCATTTTCAAGCGCAAGATTGGGTCCCACCACAAATTAAGTTGACGGGCACCTTATATTTCAAAATGTTGAAAGAGTTCGTATGAAAGAGACGCTAAAACTACACCATATAATGCTGTTTGGATTGAATCATAGGCCTCAAGGAAGGACAGAATAGACGATGATGATGCTTTATCTGGACCGTCTGGATCAACCACTGACCTTAAATGAGTGTCATTTATGCCGTCTAATGATGCAGCATGCCGTTCCTCATGGGGAGGATCATGGTAAAGTATATCAAGGGATATTATGTGGAAGATTAGATATGGCATTCAAGTTTTCTGGCTGAGGAAAACATCAACACGTTGTTAAGGGAAACTGTTGCCCGCAGGTCGCTGAGAAATTTTCATAGCTACTGTTTTTGTTGCGTTCATTTTTTGCTCAGTACAGAATGATTTATGTACTTAAAAAATTTACCAGATGAATCCCAAGTTCCGATCCCACACAAATGGCATGAATTAACATCATGCTGTTAGAGTTTGATATAAAATTCAAAGCAACAGCGAATGAAAAGACCTCAAATCTTTTAGTTCATGTTTAGGTGGAAAAACGTTTCCCCAAGGCCGATCATTATGAGATATAACTCGGGCTTTAGCATAGAATGAGCAATAATGAAGACAAGGAACAAGTACTAACCAGATGCCCGGTTCCAGGGGTTGGCAATCGGAGTCCAACACGACATAATGACTAGGATGTTCAATCGGGAAGCATGGGTGGGTCATGGATATAGTGTTGAGTGCTCCATCATTATCCTGCCAATCTTCGTCCCTGTGCAAGTATATTTTAGACTATGAGAAGAATTGTAGTTTCTTTCCCTTTTATTCATGTCATATTTTTTAGGCTCCTCTTGATGAATTATTCTCAGTAATAATCAAATACAGAATAAGAATCTTATAAAAGCAGTGGATGAGAATTTACAGAATGCCCAGAATACACAAATTGGTAAACGAAGTTGATGAGCTGATAGAATCTTGTCAAAATGAACTTTTAGCATTATCTCAAGGAAGCTCTATCTAAGTTTCTGTAGATATACTGATAGTGAAACATATACCATAAGATTTTCACCTGTAGCCTTTGTAAGGAGGAGGAACATCTGGAGGATGCCGCCATTGACTCATCTGAAGCACCCTTATAAAAAACAGGGGGTGGATCCCAAGTATGCTTGAAGGAACTGTGATGCCAAGGATCTTTCGAGTGCGCTTGGTAGCGTAACTGAAATAAAAAGTATCAGGGAAAGTATGCAAGTGGCTGTTCAATCGCATTGACCCTTGAATCGTGAGGTCTGGGAGAATCCAATCGCCAGAGGCAAAGGGGCCTGTATTTCCCAATATGCAATTTAAAAGACCCCAAATCCCTACTTTCTTCCAAGACATGCCAAAATGATCAAAACCAAAATTGTAATAGGCCTTCAGCCACGGGATGTCGAGCCAATCGTATACTATCACTCCGAGACGGCAAAGCTGAAGCAGACATACTGCCTTCATTGTCTTTCCATCTTCTGGCCTGAATTATTAAAGCTCATATCAACACTTCAGCAACAAAAAAAGGAAAAAAGAACTTTGGGCCAGATTAGCAGCACTGCTAGAAATCTACCTAAGCCAGTTGAGCTTATAGAAATCACACTAAGAAATTGAAATTGCAGTGGTAACCTGTCAAAGAGATTCAAAAGCCAAGATAACAGGCAAAACCCAAACTTACCGCATTCCATCTAAGTAGGTTCTTGTGGTCCCATTGAATGCCCCTGATAAGGATGTGATACTCAACACCCAGTTCTCAGAAGTGTTCTCATACCCCTTGAATGCCTAAATCATCAACCCCAGTCATTTAAAATATTGTCAATAACTGTCCTTTGATGTATTAGAGCATGCACGCTAATGCGAAAGATCCAAAGTACCTTATCAGCGAGCATCTGTTGCAAAACCCGAACGACCTGCGCTCCTGCCGAATGCCCCACAAAGTGGATTGGGTGATCTTCATCCCATTCCGGATAGTGCCCTGCAATGGCAAGTGCATCAATTTAGAAAACTTACATGAGTCAACCTTCACTGAGAAAAGCCACCATTTTCTGAACAGAGAACTTCAAGTGAAAGATTTGGGGAGCAAATTTTTCTCTCAATATCTGCATACCTTGTTCGTAGATCCTCCCAAACTGTGAGTGCCCACACGCCATGCTATGTTCCTCGCCATAATCGACTTGCCCGCCTTTCAAATAATAGAACAGTTCGCGAGCCCTGGAATTTCAAACTTGCAAAAACCTCTCAGCATTTGGCAAAAAAACCAAGATAAAGTGCTGATATACGACCTTAAGTTCAAGAAAGTTATAAAATTTAAGTACACACCTGTCGTATACACTGGTTAAAGATCCCAAATCAGGCACCAAGACTCTCTCGTCCTTCTTCTCCGCCCCCGCAAAATAAGATAAATCTCCCAATCTCTGAAAACCATATGAAAATAAAACAAAAAAGAAAAGAAAAGAAAAGCCCGCTTTCAGAGGGGGAAAAGAATAAGAGAGGAATTCATTTTAAGGTCATAAATGCTCGAATCATAACAAGATTACCATCACATACATACCCCCTTCCCAAATCCAAAGATTCCATGAACCAACACAATAGGAGGCAAATTTTCAAGATGGGTCGTCGCCGCCGCCGCGGTGTCTCTGTTCTCGTCAAGATTCACGTTTGACTTGAAGAGGCATTCTCGAAACGCCTGACACAAATCGCCGGCGACGGCCGAGCTGAATATGTAAAACCCATAAAGCAAATGCACCACCGAGCTCACGAACAGCTCCGACAGTTGCAGCCCCAGCACCCCAAATCTTATCATCCTCCACAACCAAAGACCAAAGAAAAAGAGGGGAAGGGGGGGGCAAAGACGCAGAAAGGAGCCTCCTTCGAACCCAAAAAAAGGGGAAGAAAAACAACAGAAGAGGAGGGCTGAGGAAAACTTTCAAAAACTGGCAAGAGGAGAAGAATCAAGAAGGAGAAGGAGAAGAAAAACAGAAATTCAAACCCCCTTTAATAATCCTCCATCATGAGCTGAGGAAGGGGGTTAAAGGAAGGATTTTTTTTTCTCTTTCTTAAACGTTTCTTCCTTGAAAGATTCTGCGAAAGGGAGAGGAGGGAAGGATTTTAACAATGGACGGTGACACGGTCGCCTGCATCATTACTATTATTATTATTATTTATTTATTTATTATAATTCATCGTCTTGATTTCGACATGGAGACTTTGAAAATGGCCGTGTTGTTTTTCCCCACTCCTCTCCTCTCTTTCCCCTCCACCGCAAAAAGTCTCGACCAATCGGGAGGCCTCTGCTCAATTTCTTTCTCCCTTCCGTCCGTGCTGAGACCCCCGACAGCAACCCTTCGTCAGTTGGGGCGGGCAGCGCCACGTGGCCCCGCGAGGATGGTTATATAACAGAAAGAGGGGCCCCACTGATTGATTAATAATAGAGGATAAATCTTCATATTTAGGAAAGATTGTTCGCGACTGTCGTGTGTTTTTAACCACAAATTATGGACGTATTCACTCATTAGTAGTTATCGTTCATTCTTATGAGTTATGAGGCGAAGCACAAAACATCGCCCCTCATCCCATTTTCTCCTTCTAAAATCACTAATTTCATGAGATAAAATAGCACTAAATATCTAAGAATAGTGATTTAAAAGATTACATTTGATGTTTGAATAATGAAAAGAAAAATGGGTCTTTGTTAAGAGTGCCGCAAGGACACTTGCAATGACATATGATATAACAAATTTTCCATTTTTAATATGATCGATTTCTATAGCATTAGAAAAACAACGTTTTCGATGATTTTTTTAAATTTTCGTATGTTAATGAAATTCAATAATATAAAATGGCCTCTAAGTGTGCGTGGATTTTTTGGAATTTTGGCCCTGTTGTATATATTTTTTTTATTTGTTTCTTTAATGGATAAAGTAGGAGAGAGATGCGCTGGACAGGGCTGGAAAATTCCCCCTCATCAACGAGAACAGTCAACTAACTCCCAACTGTACATCGCGTCCCCCTTCACACGCGCTGCGCTCATCGTGGTCAGCACGCGTTCTTTCGTGAGCAGTCCGACACACGCAAAAGACAAAAGACATAAGGCAACTTAAATAATTAAGATACAGCTGTGCCTTTTAAATACCTTTTCTCTAAAAACTTTTGAGGATTAAATTGACCCTGTTTTTACGCCGCCCTATCCTCCTTTACGGGTGTTATTATTTATGAATGTTATATACGGCAGTCCCTCCAACGAGGCACATAATCAAACTGCATTTCTTATTTTTAGCATATCAATATCTGCACGCTTCACATTTCTGATTGATAAGAGAATATTTTTCTTCTCGTTTAATCTAAAAATACGCCGAATTTTATGCCAGAATTCATATGAGATAGTTTAAAAACTCACTCAAATTCATAATTAAATTGACTCTTTTTCTAGTAGTAATAACAAATGATTAGGTGAAATTCATATATTGTCATAGTTACTATTATTCTTGAGTAGATATCAAAAGAGAAATTTTATGGATGAATGGTCTCATCAAAACCTTAATTTCTTATTCACACAGTCTTATCATGCCTCGCAAAGCATGCATCTCTAAACTCGTGTGCACACACAGACAGTCACACAGGCCTTGTGCAGTCGTCCTCAAGCTCAAGAGGGCTGTGGCCATGGCCCCCACACCTTTGGCCTCAGGCCCAGTGAAGCTTGCAAGTATCTCTAGAGGGAGCGACGGCAGTGCTTCATGATTTTCATCCCCATGTGCAATTTGCAATCTTTTTCCCTCTATTTCTTTGTCAAGCTTTGTGATTTCATTGGCTAATTTCTTTTTTTCCGTCATTTCGGGTCCTGCCTTGTGATTTTACAAAAGGATAAAGAGAGGACGTAGTGCAATGAATCAAATGAGGAAACGCCATAGCAAAGAAGCGTGAGAATTCAAGCCTCAAATGAAAGTAAGTCTCTCGTCGCATCACTCGACGTGAATAGGAAACGTAATATGAAATCTAACATAAAAAGTGACGATGATAATTATAAGTTTTAAAACGAGAGCTGAACATTTAACAAAGGAGTAAAGATGGCTGCTTTTTAATTTTTTTAAAGAATATGTCGGGGGATTGGATTTGAACAGAAACGGGGTGATTGAACGCCACATGCGCGCCACCTCACTGTCTGAATTTGCAGCGTTTCCTTCGCGATTCACCAACCCCGCTCTCTCTCTCTCTCTCTCTCTGCGCCAAGTTTCAGCGTTTTCCTTTGCTTCTAACCTAAAAGTAGTTCAGCCAATCTTTTCTTTAATAAGAGGCGTAATGAGATTGCTGCTGCTGCTTCTTCTGTTCATTTGACAGCAATTTCCATGCAATAATAGCCAGTCATCATTCATGGCCCATTTTCTGGTGGCCCGATTAAGAGAGGAGGTCTCGTGGGGATAACAAAGTTTCCTTATCCGATGTCAACGACTGCCCTCTCACGGGGATAACAACTTCTAACCGATTCTTGTCTGAAAATTAGGATAGACCCGAATTGAATAAGAATTTTGTTATTTGTTCTTTGTTTTTTAAAAGAACTTGATTCACTCTTTTTGCAAATCGATCTCACGAGGGATGCTGTCATGTGCTGGTTTTAGCTCCATGGTGACCATTACCAAGTGGCTCTAGATATGGTGACAATTATTGTGTGGCAACTGCCTGAGTCGCCAATCCCTGTCCATTTCTCTTTCTTTATCTCTTGTCCTCTCTTGATATATATTTGGTTTCGATTTGGGGCCATCACCACAAATGCGATTGCATGATGACGATCGTTAGCAAACCTATATGTAACGACAGTCTTGGTAAAAGAATATGACTGGCCATTGGTATTTGGTTTAACTTGTTGACATTAGTTGAATTAGAGGAATCAAAGATTATTCCAAACTTCTTTTTTTCCAGGTAAACCTATGAATCTGATCTTAAGATATGTCGATGATATTCTATCTGCTCAATTAGTTTAGAATAGATCATATGCCAAAAGGAAAAAAAGAGTTAAGTTTGTAGGTTGGACTCCCCCTCCTCCTAGTTGAGTTAAACTCAATTCCAATGACGCCCCTAAAGGTAACCCGAGTCCAATTTTCAAAAGTGGACTTATTCGTAATGATTCATGAAATTGTCTTGTTGGATTCGTGTAAAAAATGAGTGTTTTTGCTCAAAGCATAACTGTGGGACATTTTCTTAGGCCTCGGATTGGCAATTTCTTTGGATATTATCAAACTTATTGTAGAAGCAGACTTGCAAGTAGTCATTTCTCTACTTCAAAAGTCAACTTTATTACTTCATTTTGGTTACACACTTGTTTCTCAAATTGGAAGTATGCTCAAAGCATTTCCAACATATCAAGATTCTCCATAATTTTAGGGAGGAAAGTGCATGTGAAAATTGTCTAACAAATGGGATTATATTACCTAATAATACATATGACAATCACTTATTAGATAGGCCACCAATAAGTTTGTTTCCTTTATTGCAATGGAATAAGACTGAACAATATTTCATTAAATGAGTAATGATGTAATTTCCAAGCTCAGCCCCTTTTTCTTGCCAAAAGAAGGAGAAAATTTCAAATAAGGATTTGCAGTGCCATTGTTTTCTCAAATAAGAGTCCGAAATTAACATTGTTTCAAATAAAAGTCCAAAATTGCCAAATCATCTCAAATAAAGGCCTTTAGTCGATCAGTGACTATTCTGACCATCATAAGAGGGATATTTTAGTAAAAAAATGTAACTATATATTTTTTTTTTTTTCTTGTTTCCTCTTCCATTCCTAGGCCATCACCATCAATGATCGGCAAAGGTTGCCCACCTCAAGTGAGGGCTAGCAAGGGTCACCCTTGCTTGGGCTAGCAAGGGCAGGGGTGACCCTTGCCAGCCCAAGTGAGGGGAATTCAATAACCTCTGATGTAACTAGTGTATGCACCTAGAGGGGGGGTGAATAGGTGTTTAGGAATTTTACGCGCTACTAATATCGATTATTGCAATCCACAAAAAAAGTAAATAGAGAGAGTTAGAGAAGGTTGCAAACACCGATTATAGTGGTTCGGCTTTAGACAAGCCTACGTCCACTCTCCGGCGACCACCACCAATCGGCTGTATTTCACTATATGATCAACGGTGATTACACACTTCCGAGTGTTTATACTTGGTGAAAATCTGTCTCACTAAGTCACTCACTTTTGTAATACACCGAGATCACTCAAATACGCTCTATGAACAACAATTGAAGAACGAGAATCGCTTTGGAATAATGTTCATCTCATCTTCCCTTAAGTCTTAACCTATCCTTAAATACTCTCCAAGCCACATTCGACCGTTGGCTCTTTCCGTGAGAGTTCCGTCTTTCCTTTCCCGACGACTCTATAAGGCAAGTCTTTTTGACCGTTGAGAGTAGATCGATCCCTTTAGATTCTCGTTCGCCCATACAATCGAATCAGGCTTCCATAAGTGCTCTATTCTTCTTTGGAAGTTGTCCACTAATTGATCCCGTAAATTAGATTAACAATCAACATAAATAAGGTAAGTGAAATACTCTACCGTTGGTGATCTTATCTTGTAGATACACCTTAAGTCCGACAGACTTTAAGTTCTCGAGTCTTTAGAATTTCAGCCGGTACGGTCGACTTTAATTCTCGATGCCAGACGGTCCGACTTTAATTCTCGCCTGGAAGACTCTTCCGTCCGAAGGCGCAGACTCTAAGCGCACCCTGCTTTATCTTCTCGCTGAGCGACTTTAAGCCTAAGTCTTCCCGAGTTCTTTGTCTTCAAGAGTTTAGTAAGAATCTCAATCATAAAATGTTTTGTAAACATCAAAACTAGGAGTTTCCTCAACAACCTCCACCATGGTCAACAAAGGGAAGAGTGAAAAAAGTAAAAAACAAAACAAAAAAATAAAATTAAAAAAATTAAAAAAAAAACCCTTAGGCCAGAGAGCTGAGATCTTTTTTTGAGATTAATATAATTACTTCATGCCCTTTTTCAAATAAGTTTCAACTTCAAACTTTTATTTAAAACAATTTAGCCATTTCATGTTCTTATTTTAAAAAAAAATCCACTTTATTTGAAAAAATAAGAGTATTTTGGCCCTTATTTAAAATTTTCCAAAAAAAAAAAGTGCTCTAGCTCTTTGATAATTCTAGTTTTTTCCTTTTTCATTTACATTAATTTTTTCCCAATCCTTATCTAGTCTGACTAACCATTTAATGCGATTAGGTATGACCATTTCCATCGCTGTAAATGGTGTATCGACATTATATGCTTCATTAATTATGGTCCCAACACACAAGTGGGAGAAAATTAGGGACTCTTTGGTTAAGAAGCAAGGCTCCACCTCCGCAAGGAAAATGGTCGACCACCCCCGTTTAGTCAAAAGGCTTGATTTCTATAGAAGAGAATGTAACACATCCAACGCACACTCGTACATTTAAGTGAATAAGTTGGATAAAAAAGAGAAGAACACAAGATGATTCTCATTCAACCCCCCCGTGTCTCTTTCTCAGGGACATTTCACGTTTCTCCCGGGTCCTCCGTAGTAGAAGTAGTTCCCCCACGCGTCGTTGTACTCCTTCTGGATGTCGTAGCAGTTCGGGTGGTCGGCGACGACCTGGAGGTTCGGCGGCGGGGTCAGGTTGTTGTCCCAGTCGACGACCTGCAGGTTGCGGAAGTAGGAGGCCTTGGCGAAGCCCTCCTCGGCAAACTGCCCGCTTCCCATCTGGGTCGTGGTGTGCGACCCGGAGGGCATGGAGTTGACGATCTCCCCACCGAATTGGACCATGGTCGCGTGGTCCATCAGGTGGGTGAACAGGAACGACGGCCAGTACCCGACCAGGATGCCCGGCCCGAATTCCAGCCACCAGTTCCCGTGCTTCGGATCCTGCAAAATCAAAGAGAAGGTATCGATCGATGGGGCACCATTAGACAGTGAATGAATGTGAACAAATGAAAACAACAGACATCCGTAAAACACGTGTATGATTGAGGGGAATAATACGAGTCAGTCAAACCATCTCGAATTGAGGATTGCTTTGTAAAGGGAAAAGTCGAGCTGTATGAACAAAAAGAGGAGACTTCTAAGCACAAACACAAGATAAGTAAAGTCAATAATTGTAGCCATGCAATCAGAACAAGGGGGCATGCTTCATGCTTAGGCTTTGTCCCAGTGTGCAATCCTCAATCGAGAAAGCTTTCGCTTCAAGGCTGAGGAAAGTCATGCCATCTGCCTAGCTTTTCCAGCACACGCCAGTGCATCATGCTTTAAGATCTGATGATGTTCCCCTTCCTTCTATCATTGTCTTTCATAACCTTTCCACTCACTCTCCTCTTCCCTTCTTTTCTCTATCCGTTTTCCATGCTTCTTTAATGGGGACTGTTGAATAAAGATTACTACCGATATATCTAAAGTCAATTTCTTGATAAAAAGCCTCATGGTGGTCCACCCCATTTCAACGTAAAAGATACCGGGGCTGACTAAGGCTTTCACGTCGGTGGAGCATGCAGGCGGAGCGCGTGGAACGTCACGCGCACAGCTGATGTGAAATTCAAAAAAATTAAGTACACAGGCACAGACGTGAATCTAGTTAATGTCTTCCCCCTGTTTTCCAACGTATTGCTCGTCGAACTCGACGTGTACGAATCGAGATTGATGTGCTGATATAGGAGAATACAATGCACGCATCGCAAGAACAATAGATATACCTTCCATATCAGCAAGCTGATGTCAAATTGGCCGCCATTGAATGAAGAAGTGGGAGATATGGCAGCTCCGAGTGCAACCCTGCTGTCAGTTTGGACGAAGCCTGAACACAGCAAGTTATAGCATCCTGTTGTCTGGTATGCATCAGTCTGCTCGTACCAAGTCATAAATACACATCAATCATCAAGCATCCCAAACATTGATGTCAATTGTTGAAAAATGTGAAAAAATATTGGAGGGTATCGGTTTTATTCTTACTGTCCAATATGTAAAGAATCTCGGGAAGTTGTCTCCGTACAACTCTGGACTAACCTGTCAAAATTCAAAAATGCATATTCATGTTTCGGTTTGTCAATATAAATGCGAGTTAAAAGAGTGGAAACTCAGGAATTTCCCATCTCATCGATGCATTGGTACATTAACACTGTTGCACAAATTCAGGAAAATGTTGAGGACAATTATTAGCAACCTCGATATAGAAAAAAAGAATAATTAAGTCACCTGCCAACCAGCTTCGATGGTGTTGAGATCATTGCCAAATGAGCCGGAGATGACCCAGATCTGGGACAAACTGAATTCGGATTGATTGGCGACTTGAGGTGCCCAAACATTGATGCTTGCTTTCGCTCCATAGTATTGATCTCCAGTCACATACCCGACCGCATGCTGTACATGTACATTGTATATGTGAACCTATCTATAGAGTGGATACTTTCTGATCACTCTTACTTCAAATGAAATTTTTTTCTAATGAACAGGCTTGATTCGCGTCATCTGATATCTGGTCGAGCATCGTGTTCACTGTATGTAGACTAGTATCGTATCTCATCTCACTCGCTTTCTGAGATTCAATTTGGTTTTCCTGGTTGAACCTGTCAACCAATTTTTGGCTGTGGGAAATGAATGACATACAGCACTTACCTCGTGACCGTCATAGCTGAGAAAATCTCTTTTGACGCATCTTCCTGCTTTCCTTCCGAACCTTTGTAGAGAGCTAGCTCTTAATATGTCCTCTTCGCTTGTTCTCCGTATCGGGATCGTCCCTCCTGGGCACGATTCCCCCGTGTTCCTCCATAACTGAAAATCCTCCACAAACATCATCCCTGTCAGATCACGACTTGTCGGTCTCTCGGGCGGATCCTGAGCAAATAAACCAAAGAACACAAAATTTGAGTCTGCTACAGTGGCTGATCACGCCATGTTATTTAGCGTCAGGGATGAAAATTACCAGTGGTTTCTGTCCTCTCAACAGTGGATGATCAAAAGCCGGCTGTTGATGCAGCAAAACGCAATCTATAACTTCACCATGAAGAGTCTGAGACAAGGCCGAGAACAGATTGATGTCAGAGCATGCATACACGAATTAGCAAATGCCCAAAAAGGGAAACGAAAGGGAAAGGGGGAGTACTAGAGCTAATAAAGGACGGCGATGCATGCCTGAATTGTCTTGACCGAAGGCTTGTTGATTTTCCTGAGATCGGTCTTGATCTTGTTCAGCCTGCGCAGCTCCTTCCGTGGCCAGAGACTCTGATAGTCAGCCGAGCGACGACGATCATCGTGGAACCCCGACAGTCGGAACGGGCAGACGCCAGAGAGGAGAAGAAACACGACCAAAACTGGGAGGGCTGGGAAGATCTTACGATGCTGGTTTGAAGCGATCATGCTTAAGAAAGTTCCCTTCGGCTAAATCCGTCTGCGCATGTTCATTCTCTACCACAGCTTGGCGTGTTGTCTGCTCCGAAGTAACGAATTACACTACTACACTACACTCGATCAGAACTGAGGAAAAAACAAGGAAGGTGGTGCCGCCTAGAATCTAACTTCGATGCATGCAGCGATGTAACAACAGAGGCTCATGTACAGAAAGCTTTACGCTTATGTATCGCGTCGCCTTAATTTAAACGTCAAGGAGGGGGACTACCGTCCGGAAAAGATTGGGGAGAGAAAAGCTTTGGCGAGCATGGGGTGTAAATGGGAATGTCTGCCGTTGAACCCATGATGATGTCTGAAAGGCATGATCAGCTTTTCCATGTTGCCCGCTCGCCTCGGTCCTACACGTACTTCCTTTACATTTTTTGTTCGGCCGAGAGCTGTCCGATTTCTCTCGCCCTCATCATGGTTCCGACGGTCCGGAAGTTTGGCAGCGAGAAGAATAATAAAGCCTTCGCCCCACTAACTCTACACGGTTATAATGGCCGTGGTCCACCCTCGTAATCATGACATCCGCGCTTTAATCAGTCTGCGTAATTCGGTTGATTCATCATATTTACTTCCCAAATGCGCGTCTCGAACGGGAGTTAATAGCTTTAATGGAGCCGAAGCCAATCCTGGCTACGGAAGTTTCGTGCGAGGCGTCGATTTCAAGTCGTGGGTTGGGATGATCTCTGAGTCCCCATGCACGATGATCGGGGGCAAACTGTACTCGGTGGATCTCTGATTGGACACGAGGACTTGGGTGGTCCAGACGTGGTCGATGAACAGCGACATCTTCAAAACCACGGGTTGAAATTTTGTCGGACGACAACGAGTCAATAGGTCCATCCCATCAGCAGACCGAGTATAATCACATACGGAAGCGAGCCAGAAAATGGAGGGGCGGAATAAGGTCAGCCTAATCCTATTTTAGCATAAATCCCCTTTTCTCCGAGAGAGCTAATGGGAGCGAGGAGTGCGTTGGGGGTCGGCAATTCTGATGCAATGGAAAAGCGACGGTGCACCCAAAAGATCCTTAAAAAGTTGCCTCACTCTTACAGAATTGTACGCTTCATTCCGGTCAAATGAATCGGAAAGCGAAAACCCTTGACTTCGGCAACAAGGTTCGGCAGAAGTTCACGTCTTTGTCCCTCGTGCTTGGCCCCTATTGGGAAGACGACGAAACGGAGCAAATGTCAGAGTTGCATTCAAAGCAATCTGAAAATTGGACATTTAGTGGGTTCTTTTTGCTCCCCATAAACTTTCAAAAAGAAAAAATTAGCAAAACCTATGATTTTCCCATTGTATTTTAAGTTAAATTTCCCTATTTTATAAACTTTCAGCCCCTTACGTTCTTTAAACTGCAGATTTGAGCACATTCTGATAGTATAGTCGATCATCTCAAGTTCCAAAGAGAAACTTGACCTATAAATTACGGCAAATAGAACTCAGGAAAAAGAACTGATCGCATTGAAAAATTTGGAGGGAGGGACGAAATTATATGATAAATTGTACACAAAGTCAATGGTCGGAAAGGGAACTTACACTAAAATATGGATTAGAGGTTTAGATATTTGTCTTTCTTGAATGCGACAAGTGGCGATGGATATCCCCATTGAACCGGAGAAACAGATTCCTTTTCTACATTCGCCCGTTGAATATTCTTCGGTCACCGACCCAAAAAAAAAAAAATTCTTCGGTCAGATCAGTCGACGTGGAGCTACCACCACCACTCTCCATGTCAAATGACCGGATTGCCCTACCCCATTGCCTTTATTACAATATAAGGTTTCCTTAAACCCTCTATTCATTTGTTTTATCGCTTGTTTTACTAAATGTTTGGCCTTACCAAAAAGCCTCCGTCCCAAAAATTCTAAACCGCCCCTCCCTCTCTCTCCTTACTCTGGCGGAGCTCATGTGCCGTCATCGATCGCATTGAGCTCCCTCTCGTTGCCATCGACGATTAAGTCCTTGAAGGCACTGGGATCTATAGAAAAGGAAGCCCACTTCCTCCAACTATAATTTCATTGTCATGATCTCTCCAGATGTAAAATGTCCAAACGGATGAAGTGAGCATGTATTCCGGGTCGATCCAATCCAATCCAACCTCATCTCATCAAGATAACGGCGACAGCAGGAGGACACGATGGTCCTTTTGGAATTCAATGGATCTTGTACCGATTTTTTTAAATTAAAAAAAGAAAAAGAAGAACAGAAGAAACGGAGCCCGGGGTTTCAGGAGGATCGGCCCACCCGGTCGAATCCTGAAAAGTCAACGAGTGGATATGCGCCACTTGCGTTGCGGTCCCCCCAAGCCTAAGCATCCATTCCCCCTCCCTCGGAGGGGCGCGGGATCCGTACTTTCACGGCGCCTCGGCCTTTCTCAAAATCCATCCACGCTCGCTTCGCCACTCTTCCTGATCGCGCTTCCCGTTAATGACTCGTTTGAGAACGCAAAAATCCCTCAAAAGTTGGTCCATTGCGCGGTCCAGAAGAAACAGTACGAGCTTGGCCCTAGGCATCCATCGGTCTCGATCGATCTCGGCCTCAGCTCGCCGAGCTGAGTCCCGCACGCTATGATTCCCCCGAGCGTGAGGAACTCGAGTTCTCGTGTGGATGCCCCCACCATATCCAAGCACGACGGCGACTGCCTGCGTGTATCTTTCTTCTTCAAAGTATAAGTATCTCATGCGAGCTCTCTCCCCACTTGTTCAGTCAACTCTCTTGTAATAGCTGTAATATCTTAGGCTCCATTCAATTGTCAAGGCATCTTCACCATGTCTACTTTTCTTTATTTGCTAATACGGTTATAAATTCTTCCGAAGTCTCTCCACACAGAGAGAGAGTATCGACGGTAGAGATGGGATCTCCTCCGCCCCAGAAGTTCGCACTCCCGGTGGACTCGGATCACAAGGCCACCGAGTTCCGCCTCTTCTCCGCCGCGAAGCCCCACATGCGCGCCTTCCACCTCTCCTGGGTCTCCTTCTTCGCCTGCTTCGTCTCCTCCTTCGCCGCCCCGCCCCTCATTCCCATCATCCGCGACAACCTCAACCTCACCGCCACCGATATTGGCAACGCCGGCATCGCCTCCGTCTCCGGCGCCGTCTTCGCCCGCATCGCCATGGGCTCCGCCTGCGACCTCTTCGGCCCCCGCCTCGCCTCCGGTTCCCTCATACTCCTCACCGCCCCCGCCGTCTTCTGCACCTCCCTCGCCTCCTCTCCCGCCTCCTTCCTCGTCCTCCGTTTCCTCACTGGCTTCTCCCTCGCAACCTTCGTCTCCACCCAGTTCTGGATGAGCTCCATGTTCTCCCCCAACGTCGTTGGCTCCGCCAACGGCGTGGCCGGCGGGTGGGGCAACCTTGGCGGCGGCGCCACGCAGCTCATCATGCCCTTCGTGTTCGCCCTCATCCGCGACGCCGGCGCCATCAAGTTCACCGCGTGGAGGATCGCCTTCTTCATCCCCGCCCTGTTCCAGACCCTGACAGCCTTCGCCGTCATCCTCTTCGGCCAGGACATGCCGGACGGCAACTTCAAGGAGCTCGAGAAGGAAGGGGACAAGCCCAAGGACGAATTCTCGAAGGTGCTCTACCATGGCGTCACCAACTACAGAGGGTGGGTACTGATGTTGACCTACGGGTACTGCTTCGGGGTGGAGTTGACCACCGACAACATCATCGCCGAGTACTTCTACGACAGGTTCGACCTGAACCTGCACACAGCGGGGATGATCGCGGCGAGCTCCGGGCTGGCGAACCTGTTCTCGAGGCCGATGGGCGGCGTGATCTCGGACATGGTGGGGAAGAGGTTCGGGATGAGGGGGCGGCTGTGGACGCTGTGGGCGGTACAGACGGTGGGAGGCGTACTGTGCGTGGTCCTGGGTCGGGTCGGGTCGTTGGGTGGTTCCATTGGGGTCTTGATCGCCTTCTCCATCTTCTGCCAGGCGGCTTGCGGGCTCACTTTTGGTGTGGTTCCCTTCGTCTCCCGGAGGTAAAAAGACTTTTTCCTCATTTTTTCGCCTTTTTCTATCTTAAGAATAACATGGTTGTTTGGAAAACTAGGCTATATTGGCATGCTTCAGGCTGCATATGCACGAGCTCCATTGATGTTAGCAATCGGATTAGCTCACCAAAACTCATATCCATGAACTTGAACTAGAGTATCGACCATTTGAGTCTGGTTCGGCTAATCATGACAATCTACATAAGTCAAATAGCTAGGAAATTTAGTGCTTCCATTGAGCTCGAGTCAAATTTTGAACACCAAAAATCTGAATTGGATTAAGATCACGAGGTTGGTGTCCAAGTGCATCGTACCCCTACATTTATTCATGTTCAAAGGGCAAGAACACATCACTCACTTGACAGGTGGATGAGACCCTGAGTACTTCTATTGGAAGAAGCTATAATATGGGTATGGTATTCGCCACATCTTGGATGAAGATGGTAGCACATCAAATTTTTGGAGTGAGTTTTGCATAACCGTATCTATCCAATACAAAACATAGAGAGAAATATACAACATTTTGGATTCCAGTGAACTCAAGCGGGATACGAGAATAGGGTTTAGTTTAAGAACCCATGTTCAGTTCGCTATGAGTTTCGTGTATAATTGAGACATGTTTCTCGTTACAATACCAAATAGACCTATTTCGCATATAACTTTAATGGTGGAACTTCTTCTTAGGACTGGCAATTGGTGTTAACGTATTGTGACCTTGTTTGTGAATTTATGTTAACTCATGTTAGCATATAAAGTTAGGTAAATCATATTATGTCGTATCCAAAATTTTCTTTCCGTAAGTCATGTTTTGTCTCATGTTGTGTAAATGGGTCTCGTCCAACATTGCTAACCCTATTCATCTTCTTCGTTAATTCATCGGAAAGAGTTCCTTAATCTTTTGCGCGTACATAATCTTAGGTCACTAGGATTGATCAACGGAATGACCGGAGGAGGGGGCAACATCGGAGCCGTCCTGACCCAACTCATATTCTTTAAGGGATCGAGGTACTCGAAGGAGACGGGAATAACCCTGATGGGCATCATGATCATATGCTGCACCCTCCCGATCGCCTTGATATACTTCCCGCAGTGGGGCGGCATGTTCTGCGGCCCGTCGGCGGGGAAGGTCGGGACCGAGGAGGACTACTACTTGTCGGAGTGGAGCGCCAAGGAGCAGGAGAGCGGCTGCCATCAGGCGAGCGCCAAGTTTGCCGACAACAGCCGGAGGGAGAGGGGCTGGAGAGCGGTGGCCTCCGCTGCTACGAGCCCAGATGCCGAGAGCCATCCCCCTGTGCAGGTCTAAGTTGAGTTTTATGGGTAGCTAATGCTATTACGTCTCAAGTAAATCTCTCGAGGAAGTCACCCTCGTCACTGCACATCTAGCTTTAGCGTTGTTACGTAGATCTTCAAGGACATTATTCTGGGTGATATATCTTGTCTAAATCACTCTCCTAATTGAATGGCATGAACTTGAAGCAAATTTGGAAATTCATATAACATCTCTGTGTACCAATGGTGAAGTTAGTTGATCGATGCCGACATTAATTCACTAAACTTACATCAACATTTTCTCTTGTTGACACGTCATTACGATCGTGAATGGTTTTCCATCAATATTGGAAATGAAGAACGCGTCAAAAAAGGTGTTGGGAATTTGGTGAGAAGGAGAATAGACTAGTTACGGTTCAAGGTACACACCCTAATATCAATTGCGTTTGTTTTGCAAAAGATAAATGTTTTAAAAAGGAATATTTTAATTTGGATATTTTATATCGCAGGAGAGAATGAGTCAATGATAACTGTTTTTAGTTGATAACAACTACTTATACCAAAACGTTTAAACGGTCCACGTTAGGAAATTCTTTCTTTTTTTAATTGTTGATTTTTCGCAAATTAAAATCATCCAGTTGAAAGGAAATTGGTATTGCCCAACCCATCAACACCATTCTAGAAATAAAGACTGGCCCGACCCACAGCAAAATTTGCGACTTTTGATGATTGAAGATGGTGTAAACTGTTTTTTTTTAGGTTTATAAAGATTATATTCATAATCGCAACACTACATGAGCCGAAAGCTCATGGAAACGCAAGGCCGAATAGGCCCAGAACATTCTAGGTTTCGGCCTTTGTTCCCGTTTTGGGCCTTTCATAGGCCCAAGACAGGAACAAAGGCCTAAACGAATAATCTATTATTCATCAGAGCCAGAAGAGAATAATCCAAAGTACATTAAATTAGATCATGTCATAATGCAAACCCTTTTCAAATTAATTAAATATATAAGCATGTGCTAATATTTTTATCTACATATGCTATAGTTGAATTTTGTTTTTTTTTTGGTAAGAAAAAAAAAAAACAAAAGTCAACTTTTGTTATATACCATTTAATTGACTTTTGCCAATTGAAAGATGCACGATGGAACAAAAAAATTGAGATTTTTCATAATATCGTTTTTGGTAGAAATTGAAATTTGATATATTTAAATTTATTATGACTCGATATATATGTATAATCTAGTAATATCTCCAGCAATAAGTTATTAATTCAGCTCTACAAAAATGAGAAATACTCGTTTACATATCAAATTGACTAAAATTGATTTTATTATGCATGACACGTGTTATGTGGTAGAGACGAAAAGCTTATATATACATTTACATGATCCTTTAGACGGAAAAATATCAGTTTCTCCCTTGTAATTTAATGTAAAAAAATAAACTGACGCTATGCATGATTACAACATAAAAAAAAAAAGTATACCTATAAATTGATTGCATTATACATATTTTTATGCGATAGAGAAACTACTAACATTTATCAGGACATAAATAGTAAAATTGCTTTGATTCCATTCATGCAGCGGGTGGGAAATTTCAAGATTTTTTTTTTTTGATCGGTAAACCACTTTCATTCGTTACTAAGTGGAAGGTCCATTACAGCCTAGTGGAAATTTCAAGATTGGAAAGTGATGATTACTTAAAAGAAAATGACTAGTCAATTGTATGAATGTCAAAAGATTAGAAGGAAAAAAAAGGCATCGGCAGACTCAATTATGGTGAAACTTAAACCATAAGACGTTTGACGAGTATAGAAAATCTACTATATTGAATCGTTAGTCAAAATGATTTATAAATTTTAGTGCAATAATTCCTTAAATTGAATTTTATGGTTATTGTTACAGTTATTTTTCAGTAATACTGTAATTTCCTATTCGATAAAATTGTCAAAGTGTAGAACGATGTTTAATAAACATAAGTTTTCAACAATAACTTTGATTTGGAAAACCCAAGTAAAATTTGAGTAAGTACATTGTGTTTGTTTCATGAAAAATAAATAATTTGAAAAATGTTTCTTAAAAATGATCATTTTTGTTGCTTATGAAAAATATTTTTATCGTCCACGAAAACAATTAGATGTAAATTATTATCGGTAATGAAAATGTTTTTTATATATTAATTATTTTAAGCGACGTGGGTGATCATTTTTGATCAAATGCGTTACAAATTACTCATTTTTCTTGAAAATAAAAGTAATTAATCTAAGATCAACTCATGAAGTGATAAATTCTGGGTTCAAACTTCTCGACAAGAAATATCAGCAGCTCACCTCATTAACAATGACTATGGACCCGAGAACCATTCAGCGATGGCGAATAGGCGGACTATTGAGATTCTACCTCGTAATTGTCAAAATACCTCCAGTACTATATTACCGGAGTTTCAACGGGCTTTACATTCACGGGACATCCCTCCACTCGGTTAATTTATATTTTTCTTACGTTGGAATTCCAGTATCATGATCAGATCCAACCCCGGATTTACATAGCGTGCGAGGCCCTCCTCCGTTCACTCATTTCACGCGTCGTTCTCGATCCGATCCGCACATGAAAGCAATAAGAGTGCGTCGCGTGTCCCTTGTACATTCGAGAATGAATTTGGGCCGTCGATGCGATCACCATTCCTACCCAACTCGAGTCGTGCGACAGTTTTCTTATTCACATAGAAAATATCATCATCTGAGCAGTCGCTAACTCGGGATGGGGGACAGTCGCTCCCCACCACCCCCATGTCGCGGGTCCCATCCCCCATTCCCATGTCGCGGGTCCCACCCTACTTCTCGTTAGTCAGTTTGTCTTCCGCCCGCCTTTCGTCTTTGTCTCTGCAGTTTCGGCCACCGGCGACGAGCCGAGCGGGACCGCGTAGAAGCTCGAAAGTCAAAGTCGAACCTGCAACGACCGGACGTCTCTGTTTTCTTCATCACTTTCACACTAAAGCAGGAAGCAGCGGCGGCTGCAGAAAGAAGAAGGAAAAATCATTCCCCCAGCATCTTCCCCCTCGTCCTTCTCTCGTTCCCACGCGCATTCAGTCAACATCTGCTGGGCGATTCTCTTCGGTGCCTCCATCTTCAACCCGCAAGCTGGCCCAACAAACCCAGCTGCACGAAAACAGAGGGAAAGACAGCCAAGAAATCCCTCTCTCTCTCTCTCTCTCTCGTCCTGCATGGCCCTGGATCAATTTTTCTCCATTGCCCAGAAGCATTTCCTCGCTAGCTAAGCTTCTGTTTCCGCGGACGGTTTGTCGTTCCTGGTGGTGTACGATGCTGTCTCTCCTTCCCTCTCCCGCTTCCCTTCTTTTCGTTGCTTTCTCGGCGCTCTTCTTCGCGACCCTGTCTCTCTCTGATCCGAGAGCCAACCAAGCGGCCCTCATATGCACCAACCGGACCGCCCCCCAGCCTGACCGCCAGGCCTTCGTCGCCAACTTCGTGGCGGCGATGGACGCCGTGACCCCTCAGATCAACGCCCAGCGATTCGCGTCGATCGTGAGCGGGACGGACAACAGATCCGTGTACGCGTTCGCGGAGTGCATGAAGGACCTCGACCAGATCGACTGCAACCTCTGCGTCGCTCAGGCGAAGACCCAGATCCTCCGTTGCTTCCCCTTCCAACTAAGCACTCGCGGTGGTCGTCTCTTCGATGACGGCTGTTATCTCAGGTACTACTTTTTCTTTTGGGTAATCAGTAACTAATTTTTACGGTGAGCTGATAGTGCTAATAGCTTAAGTTTTTGCTCTGGATGATTCGATAGGTACGATGATTACAAATTCTTCAACGAGAGTTTAAGTCAGCAAGATACGACGGTGTGTGGTAAGGAAGATTTTGGAGGGAACGAGACGATGTTCAGGAGCAATGTTGTGGAGTTGGGGAGGAATCTGAGTTTGCAAGCGCCCAGCAATGGCGGGTTCTCGGTGGGGTCTGTGATTCGTGGGAATGTGTCGGTTTACGGGTTGGCTCAGTGCTGGCAGTTTGTGAACAGGAGCGAATGCCAGAACTGTCTCAACTATACGGCTGTCAGGATCGGCTCGTGTCCCCCCAAAGATGAAGGGAGGGGCTTGAATGCGGGATGTTTCTTCATGTATTCGACCGAGAGGTTTTTCTACAACCGCACCGAACCTTTTCGAAGAAATGAAGGTGAGTTCTGGTATAAGATATCAAGTATAAAGAAATTAGAAAGGATCGCCGAATTGTAGTTCTTATCAAGAGTACAGAGTTTGAAATTCATGTGGCATAGTTGATCTTTCTGCCCGATGATTTCTAGATTGTTGACTGAATTATCATAATCCTTGGTTGGATAATATATCTTCCCTTGAATTTGCTTGAGATATCGATTTGAGTGAGTTGCCTGTGATGACTGCCAGGACGGCAACGCTTGATTATTCTGGCTACAACAACTTCTACATTGGCTCTGCTACTAATTGTTGCAGTAGCCGCTTTCCTCATAAGGAAGAAACGTGTCAGGAAGACTAGAGGTAAACGCCACTTGATGTAGCTGTTACAAATAGAACGATCTTCTCAATAGGATACGTTATCTTACCCTGCTCTGTCTTCTGCTTCAGAAAAGAGGCAGTTGGGACTTCTGGTGGATGTAGTGAACAAATCCAAGCTGAACTTTTCCTATGAAGTGCTCGAGAAGGCTGCTAATTATTTTCACCAATCCAGTAAGCTCGGACAAGGAGGGTCGGGCTCAGTTTATAAGGTTAGCCTTCCTCATTTCCTGTTCAGAGTAGGTATGTCACTCATCATGCTAACAGATAAAAAAAAAAAAATTCTATGTATAGGGAATTTTGCCTGATGGGAAGACTGTTGCCATCAAAAGACTGGTATTTAACACCACGCAGTGGGTCGAGCATTTCTTCAATGAAGTAAACTTGATCAGCGACATTGAACATAAAAATCTGGTCAAATTGTTGGGGTGCAGCATCACTGGCCCTGAGAGCCTTCTTGTTTATGAATACGTCCCCAACCTAAGTCTTCATGATCACCTTTTTGGTTCGTGGCCTTGTCTCTGAATATTTGAAATAGAGCTTTCTTTTTCTTATTCCTAATTAATTGAAATGATGAACACCCAATTTGATGCAGCGAAAAAGAATGTTTCACCACTAAGTTGGAAGATGAGGTGTAAGATCATTTTGGGTACGGCGGAGGGCCTAGCCTATCTTCATGAAGAGTCGAGCTTAAGAATCATACATAGAGACATTAAATTAACCAATGTTTTGCTGGACGAAGACTTCACGCCCAAGATTGCTGATTTTGGACTAGCTAGGTTAATTCCAGAAGATGCGACTCATATCAGCACCGCTGTCGCTGGTACATTGTACGTCACATTTCCTTTATCCCAATCTCGCTTGCATTTGGGTAGTGCCTAATTAGACATTTATGTGCATCCAATTCCAAACACTGTCTTTAGACTGTGAATAAGGTGAGTTTAGTTTAACTCTGTCATGTTTCTGCTGTGTGATGATGAGAAAGTGAAGAGGGAAACAATTAAAACCACAGAGAAATTCCTGAGGTGATATGGTAGCATTTACTGATTTTGGAAGTTGGTGAACCCCAGTTTGTTCAGATGCTTACTCATGATGGATACATATTTCTGATTTACTTTAACCCTTACTGTAAATCTAATTTGACTTTTGTAGGGGCTACATGGCTCCAGAGTATGTTGTTCGTGGCAAATTAACTGAAAAGGCAGATGTCTACAGCTATGGCATTCTCATGATGGAAGTACTCTGTGGAAAGAAGAATTATACCTTCTCCCGGAGTTCCTTTTCCATGTTACAAACGGTAAAAAATTATCTTTTCAACCAACACCGAAACAAACTCCTATTATTGGTTTAGTAAGTTTGGTGAGAACCCGACCCTCTGTCTTGTAGGTGTGGAATCTGTATGGATCGGATAGGCTGTGGGAAGCCATAGATCCAATTCTAGAGGGGCAATTTCAAGAGGAGGAAGCATCTAGGTTAGTTCAAATTGGTCTACTGTGCGTGCAAGCCTCTGCAGAATTGCGGCCATCGATGTCGGTGGTCGTGAAGATGCTGAACAAAACCTCTGAGATAGCTACGCCAACACAACCGCCGTTCCTCAATTCTAGTCGAAGCACGGAATGCAGTGGGCGCGTGTCTTGTGGACCTCATAGTTCTCCCCACGGTTCAGACACCCAGTCTACTGGCAATGCAACCATGACCGAGAGCTGGGTTGAGCCTAGGTAACATTTCATTTCCGAGCATCGCTGGCTCCGTCCAACTTATGTTGGCGAAGCTTCTCCTAGCGGTTGCATGCCGACTCAAGTTATGAAATGGATAATTAACTTATGGAGGTTCTGGCGACGCAATATGAGCTTCTTGTCACATTCCCTGATTAATTCGGAAGCCATTAGCAGTTCGAGGATATCACCATACACATTCTGAAATTCCCAAGCCTCGTATAATCATTCGGAGTCTTGAATGCCTAAGCATTGATGAGCGGGACTTCACGAGCAGATTATATATGTTCAGTGAGTCACTTGTTTATTATCATCACTTGTAAAGAGTTATTACATATATTTAGCTCTCATAACAATTCTTAATAACTCATTCTCGTTATAATTAAACATACATGTACATGACACGATCCTTTGTATCGCATTCCTATTGTATCAAATGCTGATGTCAAATATGATTCTGAATTCTCACAATCTGCACTATTTGATGGAGCCCTCAGAGAAGGAAATGCGCATTTCAGTTTCGGCATTGTGAATCTCGTTTCTATCCGCAAATGGTCACAAAATGAGCCTCCTTTCAACTCTGCTTTTCCATTAAGATTCAGAAAGCCTAAACTTGGAAGCAATCTCAAGCGATGCTGTTGTATATTATTTTGTCATAATTTGGGTGATGATGACCTACGCGATGACGATTTGTGGGTGATGACTTGAGCGATGATGATTACCGGAGTTGTAACGCCCCAGTAAAGATTGAAAAATGCCTTCTCTGTCCAGACCTTAGCCATCATCCAATGAGCCTTCGGGGCCATTGTCTCTACTAGCATCGAAAGTTTTCCCAGCACTAAAAGTTTGACCACCACTTTCCTGAAGTGGTTTGTTTCTTTGCCGATGATGATGGTTGTGTTGAGAGCACGTAAAAGAAGTCCGATACCTTTACTAGGGAGATTGTTTCTTTGCTGATGATGATGGTTGTGTTTTTCTTTGCTGATAATCAGATACATTTACGAGGGAGATTGTTTCTTTGCTAATGATGATGGTTGTGTTGAGAGCGCGCAGCAAAAGTCTAATATGATGGTTGTGTTGAGAGTGAGCAGCAAAAGTCCGATACATTTACTAGGGAGATCTCTAAGAGGGAAATTAAAGTCCAAGCCTGTTAATATATCCAATTAAACCCATCTTAACTCAAAAGCTTAAGCTAATAAGTTAGGCCAACTAAGATATATTAATTGCTCCATACCACATCAATTCTTCGATGTGGGAAACGATCTCCCACTCACGTGTGAGCTTTAGTGTTAGGTCTACTCCTTTAGGCCCGCGTACTGCCCACCTACCTAGAAACCGTAACTATCGGTTCTGATACGAATAAGGGTTTGACTAGGATTATTTTTGTACAAAATGACAAAAATAAGGATTTCCTCTTTTATCTATAGAATAAACCTAGTAGTATTTGGTTTTCTTCCTCTACGTGAGTTGACACACACACGCACACATGCGCGCGCGCACACACACGCGCACATATATATATATAAAGCAAATGTTTCTTCAACATATAGAGAAGAGAACGCCGCACAAGAATAGAAGTTGCCTTATGTAGAATACAAGAAAGAACATAGTTCTTGTTTTTCGTATGTACGTGAGCAAATTGCCGATGTTTGAATACTCGGTGATTTTGTATTGTGAGTTTACATTATTTATTATTTATTTGTAAACACTTTGGGTTTAAGTTTAAATCTAAGTGTGGGAAACACTCAAGCGTATAAGTGATTATAACTCTGATTATCTGATTATAGTGGATTATATGCTGATGACTCTTCCCGTGGATATAGATACTGATACTCAAACCAAACCATGTAAATTTCTAGTGTCTTTATTATTTCTGATTCATTTCCGCGTATTATTATATTATATTTACAACAAGTTGAATGGACAATTACTAAAGCAGCAACATCTGCAATTTCCACCCGTTAAAGTTTGGTTCATACCCAACTACAATTGACGAGCCAACAAACTATGAATAGACCCAAGAACGGCCGGAGCAAAGGAGAGATTGTCTAAACTAATTAGCAGGTCGTGGATTCTTCTTTCTTTAATCCGCTAAGAAGATGAAGAGAACTCATGGGGTGGCTAGCCTACTTCTGCTAATGGGTGCGTTTCTGATTATACTTAATGTTTGTTTTTGGTGCTGCACCCAACAATCTTGGGACAAAAAGGGAAATTTGGGAATCGAGTAATTTAGGCTCCGCATGGCAACATTTCTCTTCCTCAATTTTTGTGTTCTTTTGTTCTCCGAAATAGAAAAGGAATAGAAATGCGTTTGATAACGCCAATTGATTTTTCTATTCTCGAGAATAGAAAGTTGTTTCTAGAAATAGATTTGGAGTAGAAATGAAAAGTAAAAAGAAGTAATTTCTTATTCTTGGGAATAATTTCTAGAAACTATTTCTTGAGATTACTCACCGCCTATAGCATGCTGCCACTTGCCCATCGCTACTCGCCACCGCCACCAGTCGCCAATCACCACCGCCAATTGCCGACCGCCTCCACCCGCTTGCCACTGGCCAACCACCATTCGTTGACCTCTCGCCGCTGCCCTTTGCCCAACGGCTGGCAGCCCGATGTGACCGGAGACAACTGGTGACCCAGTGTGACTGACAACAGCAACTGGCAACCCAATGTGATGGGCGACGACTCGGAGACTGGCGGTAGAGACTGGCGACCCGGTGGCGATGGTGACCAGCAAGCAACGGCGAGGTGCAGGCGGCGACCGGCAGCCCTCGCCCACCAATCGCCGCCTGCACCCCACCTCCGCTGCCCGCCGATCTCCTTCGCTATCGAGGAAAAAAGAACAAAAAAAATTTTGTCAGTACCAAACGCATTTATATTCTTTTTCTATTTCAATAATAAGAAATTTGTATAGTTACCAAATGTCTTATTTTACTCAGAAATTGTTTCAGGGAGTAAAAATAAAAAATAACTATTTTTAAAAAAAAATTATCTCAGAAGTAGAAATGTTACCAAATAGACCTAGAGTGACTTTTGAAAATCTTGACAAAAGAGATCAAGTCCCTTCCATTTCAGAATAGTGGCTGCTTGATGTCGAAATGCTTTGTTACTGATCTTCTAATAGGAGGAGAGTGAAAATGAGAGTTGAGCAAGATGAAAACAAGAGGAGAGGTGATAATTACGGAGCGTGATGGGATTGATCCGTGTATACCTAGAACTCAAGTTGGACACCTGAATCTGCCATCATGGAAGCCTTAAACAAGTAGCCACTGGAATGGGAATTTCTGTTACTTTCTTCGGATGCCAAGATCCAATTATATAGTTTCGTGATCAGGAAACATGAGGATTACAGTTTGGGAGAAAAGAGGCCTGCGACGGGGATGTCCGAGTTGATCCACTGATGCAAGGGGAAAGAACGAAAAGTACAACGTTAAGGACACAGAATGTATGCTGCACTTGTTGGTAACATTTGGCTTTGACATCAAATAACCCTCAACCTTTAATAAGCTTGAAAAGGCTCAGAAAAGTCCCTACTTATATAAACGTGACCTGCCAAGAGGAATCTACGAATTATCGCCGCTCTCTCCACGTTTATCGTTTGTTGTTGGAAGCTAATCCAATGAATCTAGCAAGTACATTCGCCGGAAGAGGGGGGGTTTGTCATCGATCGGAACTAAGTGTAATATAATAGAAAGATCATTGAAACTTTTCGGATTTTGCTGATGAAGAATGGATGTGGTATATGTAAGCCATTGGCTATACAAGGCTTGTAAGTAGTAATCAATATAAGCTTCTTCACTATCTCCTTTGCGCAACTCATAGAAATTCATAGACGGCCTTGCCTATCATGTACTCGAGTCGGATGGGCATGGAAAGCTTCTGGCCAGTATTCCTTTTATGGTTCTTAATAAGCACAGACAGAGAAAGAGGCTATGCCTTACACAAGCCGACGCCTCACAAGCCAGCAAGCTGAAGGACAACAAATGGCTCAGTTAAGATTCTTCATGGCCATCTTTGTTTTCAAGGTTTTTTTCTACGTATTAAGCTATCATATTTGAATGAAATAAAAATGGTGTTTTCAACACGAAACGTCACCAAGATTCATTGAGGTAAACATGCAGTTCTATGGCTCTGGCAGCTCTTCGCTCATCACTATCAGCAGAACAAGCAGAAAACATGTGCGAGGAACAAGCAGGGAATTCATTCATCTTGATTTCCTTTTTTCTCGAGCAAGAAGAGGTCACACGCTCAGTTTCTCTCACCTTTTTTACATTATGCAAGCAAAGAGATATTAACAGCATTATTTGCACTTCACAGGCTACAACTTGGCAATGGAAAAGCATATCATACAAAATGATGTCATCTAGGACCCGAAAGCTCCATCGCTTCTACGAGTGAATATTCTTCCACGAAATCTGCATATCTATGAGGAGGACTTGAACTGGTACCTATCTGTGGTGTCTCAGCCCTTTGGGAGGCATCTTGGTTATCAGCCAAGCCATCATCCTCGAACATCTTTAGTACCTCGGACATTTTTGGGCGCTGCAGGGGATTGATTTTTGTACATAACAAAGCAACTTTAACCATTACTTCTAACTCGAGCCTGTTGAAATTATCCCGCAAATTCTTATCTACCATTTGGTTCAGCTTTCCATCCTCATAAAGCTTAATTACCTGCAAATAGAAATAAGTATCAGAAAGATGCAAGAGCAGTAAGGCAACTGCTTCATGAAACATAGGATACAAGTACAAGAAACAAGAAGATGATGAATCACCACAGAGGGGGGGGGGAGAGAGAGAGAGAGAGAGAGAGAGAATACCCAATCAAGCATTACGCCTTTTTGATTGGGTATGCGTCCAAAATCCAGGGCTCTCTGACCAGTAATCAGTTCGAGGAGCAAAATTCCATACCCAAATACATCTGTTTTTTCTGATGACTGACCGGTTGATAAGTACTCTGGCGCAATGTGGCCGACTGTACCACGCACTGCGGTGGTGACGTGGGATTCTTTGTGATCCAAAAGTTTCGCCAGCCCAAAATCCCCCACAACAGCCTCAAAATCTTCATCCAGCAAGATGTTTGCTGCTTTTACATCCCTGTGGATAATTTTGGGCTCACATTGCTCATGCAAATATAGCAGCCCCCTCGCCGTACCTAAAGCTATCCTCCTTCGCCTCGACCAGTCAAGAGCCGGCTTCCCATGAATGTGATCTAAATAGGCCAGCACAAACTTGCCAAATTATTCCAGAATGGTGCCATTTTGGAGAACTTTTACATTTGAAGGAGATGGGACTTACAGACAAAAGAAACTGAAGCTACAGCTGTGAACACCAATCATGGATAAAAAAATTGATAATTTAAAATAGAATCCACGAAGTAAAAAATAAATTATTGTCCTCAAGGGAGCTACTGACTCATGTAATTTTAGTTCTTAATGTCTCGATGACATCATAATGCATGGATTGCAATTGGCAGGATTCAGGAACAGTTTATAAGTATGAAAAAGAAGCGATCAACTGTTGTAGTCTATGTGTGCAACTCTAGTACTTCAAGCACCACATAGGGGACTGGAGGCACTTTAACAATGCGAAAATATGTTTGGCCTACTAACAATGTAGGCGCATGAATCACCATTAAATGGTTCGGCGCCCTACATAATTTCATGGAGTGAGCTTCTGTGTGAGTCATTCCACAGAAATCATAAAAATGTGATGTCAAAAACCTATATCTTAAGGATGGTTTTGATGCAAGTGGAAGTGTTAATGTTTTCAGCTTTGAAGGGGGCTAAAAAAAAATAATATAAGCACAAAATAAAGTTAGCTGACCCCTTAAGCGAGATGCCACACTTCCATTCGGCATATAAGGGTAGACAAGGAGACGTTCATGTTCAGTAGAACAGAAGCCGGAAAGCCTGAGAAGATTGCGGTGTACGGCCAAGCTTATCATCTCCACTTCCGTTTGAAACTGGATTTCACCACCAGATGTATAGTGGTCCTTCAGCCTTTTGACAGCCACCAGAGTCCCATCCTTTAAGCGTCCCTTGTATACGATTCCAAATCCACCTCTGCCTAATATATTCTTTGAGTTGAAATGATCAGTTGCAGCCCAAAGCTCCTTAAAAGGGTATCTTCTCAAGTGGCCCAGGAATATCTCTGGGTCACATTGATCTGCAAGATAGAATTTTAAAGCTGAGAATGCAGGGAACACACAATCATTGGTTGACTAGTTTCCGAGAGTTTAGCTAGATAAAGAACTTAGGACTTGCAGACCTTGCTTATACATGAAAATTAGGGAAGCAAGGTAATTCGAAGGCCAATTACAGCTATAAAAGAAGAAAATTTGTCAAGTTTAATCTTGGATACAATGCCAAACACTGCAAAGAAATGTATGAAGATGGCTGGGAGTTTAAGAACTCAGTGGCCATTTTTATCTTGTTATTATGAAAACTAACATTACACTTGTTTCAAAACACCGTATCATATTATTTCACAACGCAAAGGATCCAGATTTATGTTTCGTCTGAATCTGATAAATAGGCTGCCAATTGTTGGGTTTACATATCCAACAACATATGTCTGACAGCGACTTGACATACAAGCATAACAAAGATACCATACAACTGCAGAAACATTGCCTACTTCTTGAGTTTACACTACTGCAAACTATGAGAGAGAGAGAGAGAGGAAGAGAGAGGGAGAGAGAGAGGGAAAGAGAAGGGGGGGAACAAACCATTTGCATCAAAGAAACTTTGTTGTCTGTGTTTATACCACCGCCGTACAAAAATCCCAACGAAGATGATGACAAAAAAGGCACTTCCAAAGCTTGTACCAAAAGCAATTGCCACACGATGACTTCTTATTCCAGAGGCTGGTCGATCTAGGAAACAGCGAAAATCAGTAACTTGTAACCTCATCAAGGCATATGATTTTCAGTTCTATTACGCAATTGAGGAAAAATAGCAGGAATACAGGAATTTGCTACCTTTCAGAGCATCTGGAGGAAGAGAAAGTGGTTCAGGAAGGACTGTATTACAATTAACATCGCCCTTGTGTCCACAGATTAGAGGGTTACCAGTGATTCTGCTAGAAACAGAAAGTTCAAGTGGCGTAGTAATTGACAAACTCACAATTTTTATAGAGAGAATATGCACTTTCCTAGGGAAGTGCAGCTTACATGAAAGTCCTCGCTGATATGTTTGGCAGAGGCCCTCTTAAATTGTTGAATGAGAGGTCTCTACAAGCCAATTTTAGAATGAATTTCATTTTCACAAATTAGGTAACGGAAATGAGATGTCTATTGTATACTGATGTAGAGCAAGGACATACAATAGGGTAAGGCCTTTGATGTTGGACAATGATTCAGGGCAGGGTCCACTGAGACTGTTATTGTTCAAGCGCCTGCTTCAGGCAAACAATGAAATAAGAGTAGTTAGGGTCAAATCTTCCCATTTTTCATCTTTCATATAGAAGGGATTTTAGCTATCTGAACATGCAAAAATAGTTGAAAGTTGCAATTGGGAAAATGAAGTACTAAAAAGATTACAGATAATTCAGTTGGGTCAGGGAACCCAGAGAACTCGGTATTTCTCCACTGAACATATTGTTGGAGAGATCAAGTGTTTGTAGCTTCTCCAGCATCCCAACAGAAGCAGGAATTGGACCTGAAATATCGTTATTCTGCAGCAACCTGTGAATATATCTAAGCATGAGCTTGGTGAGATAAGATTGAAACGCTTTCTTCACAAAAATCAGAAACAAAAGCCAGAAGCATGGAAGCTCCAAATAAGAGAGATCAGATAAGTTTTCTCTGTTACTGCATGGAACATCTGTAATCAAGCACAACTTGCGATGGGAAACACAGTTCATAACAAAATTTGAGGTTACCTATAAGCAGAAAGATCTATCAACTAACATGCATAGCTTTCAAAAACCTTACAAACAAATTACGTCAACTTCAAATGCACAAGAAATTTGTAGTTTCAACTAATTATTTTAAAGATTATGATGGGCCCAACACGTGAACTTTATGACAAGATTATGTCCAAGCTAGTTGAAAATATGACTTTTCCTGCCAATGCAAGGTTGATGTAGGTCGTTTGGATGGTTTCAAGAGTTTGCTTCAGTTGAAATACACTGGAAATTTAGCAATTATTACTATGAGAAGGAAAAAGCTTACACAGACTCCAAGTTAGTAAGATTCCCTATTGCCGGAGATAAGGTCCCACGCAAGCTCTGACTAGGTAGTCCCCTGTTTAGAAATAGAAGAGCCAGTACTCATGAACAAGCCATTCTGAGTTGAGAAAATGAAGGATTTGTGATAGATTTTCAATTTCGTATTTGAGAAGCCTAACTAGAGCAAGCACATCAAACAAACCAAGAGAGCTACTCACAGAGCAGACACAGAACCGTCTGGCGTGCATGTCACCATCCTCCATCCACAAGGATCTACAGAGGTCCTATCCCAGCTCTCCAGAACATTGTACGGGTCACGAAGTGCAGCTTTTATGGTCATTAAAGCGACAACTGTTCCAATTTCAAATGGGCATGAATCAAGAGTTATTGCTGTGAATTTATGTTATTGACCTATCCTTTTCGGCTCCTATTGCATGCATTAAATAAAGTTATATAGAGGAATCTTCTGAACTGAAGCAAAGCTACACGATGTTCATGCTGTGCTGTGGAAGGACTAGAAGTTCTTGAGGCCCCAGCACCACTGGAATTAATGAAAACTGAAATAGTAACATCCACTTCTAAGACCAATGGAGTTCGAACTCCATATCGGATTTATAATGACCCCATTAAAGAAGAATCTCAACACATGGCAGTTCCAAAACAAAGAAAAGCTTTACATGCTGTACGCCGAGAAACTAGAGCAGCATCTCTACAGATTTCCAACAAAGTTAACTACTTTTTTCTGTCTGCAAATAGGGGGAAGAGAGAGAGAGAGAGAGAGAGAGAGAGTGAGTGAGAGACTGACCTTCGTAGTTTATACCAGAAGGAGAAAGAGTGGCAGAGGAACTCCCTAACCATGCCAAAACCAGCAAGCTCAAACCCCACGACACAGATTTCATCCTTTCCATTCTTCTCACCAGAACACAACACTAGCAGTGTTCAGCATCTGGTCAAGTCCCCACTCATGAAAAACCAAAAAAGAGCCATGCTTCACATTAATTGACCACTTCCTGGAAAAGGGTCTCTGGATGGAATCCCATCAAGCAAGCCTCGTATCACCCAACAAGAACTCCGTCCTACTAAAGGCTGCTTCTTGAACTGCATATTCTGGTGCCCAAATCACTGTCATTCGAATTCCCAGTCGGGAACAGGCCAATGGCCCAATTTAAGTAACATCAACGGAATAAGCAGGGTCTGGGATAAAACAAACGGGTAAAAAAGAGGGGGACTTTTGTCGAGAAACAATCAAGAATCGAGCTCGAAGTCCCGAGATCCTAGAGATCTGGGAATTCCCGTCGACATTTCATACAATTTAGGCAACGCCCACGAAATTCGGCGCGAGCTTCACCTTCTTTCCTTTTCCATTCTCTTTCTGTATTCGGCGGTTTCCCTGCAACCTCAACTTTGCCCTGTTCCTCTCCCCACCTCCAAATCCACTTCCCCTTATCTTCTCCTTCCTCCTCCCCTTTCGTTTACCATGCAAACGTGAGCGAGTACAAACCAAAGGACGAGCGTAAAAACAAAAATTAAAAGAAATTCAAGACACAGGCTGGCAGAAACGCCAAGGCCCCTGAAAATGCCAAAGGGCGTACACGGTTTGCTGCTGCCCAAAAAAAAAAACAGAAGGAAAAACCAAAGAGCCCCCCGGGTTCCGAAAATTATCGTGCTAATGTCTTTCAAAAGCAATAATCAAAGACGATGCTTTTCTTTTCAGTGATTGCGATTACGGAGTGGGGAAAGAGAGAGAGAGAGAGAGAGAGAGTGCATGGGGATTGATCAAAAAGCGAAGAGAGCGAAAATGGATGGCACTGTGTCGCTGGGAGACAGTGAAGCATGCTCCCGCTCTGATTCCACGTGCCTGTCTTGTCCTTGGTCCTCTGCCCGCCACTCCCTGTTGGCTTTTCGGCCTGTACAAATCCATCCTACCGCACCAAGAAAGCAAAGTAGGAGGAGCGGTTCTGTCAGAGTTCTTTGCACGTCGTGGCCCGCCCGCCCCAGCTGACACTTACCTAATTAAGTCAAAGCAAAAGTGCTTTTAACTCTTTCCTTCACGAAAGATCGATAATTTGAAGAATGTATAGCCATGAATTATTATTGATTGTTTTAAAAAATTATTAGCTCATTATCTTAAGCGATAACAATAACTGAAGTACAAAAATATTTTTTAAATCATTAATTTTTCACGAAATAAAAAAAAAATTTCATTATTATAGTGAAAATTCAACTGTATATATGAGTAAACTTAATAGACTAAGTGAGCATGAATCCCACTTCATTTTAGTGGTGGACGTTAGGCCATCTAACGTAGTCAAAGTCGCATCGGGCACTTTGCTTTTAGACCAAAGTTTAGGTAAGTGTTTCTTGTTTTCTTTTTCTTTTTTTTTGAGTAATTATTGGTGAGTTTCTTTTCCTTTTCCCTCTTGAATTATCAATCCATTTGGACGATTTGATTATGACTTTCATGAAATTATTGTGAAGTGATCTCTTTCCATTTTTTTTTGACAGATGGGACTAATGATTATACGGACTATTACATCAATTTTACCTTAATGGTAATTTTATCATTTATAATAGATCTTATTTTTATTTCTAAATTATGTCTTTTCATTGTTGCATAGGATGTAATGAGAGCATCTAATGGCAACTTAACGGCTTGTGAGCATTTCCGTTCATAATTTGTACAAAAGGATAAATTTAGACAAAAAGATCTTACTAAGAAATATTTAGAGAGCACTTGCTAAAGCACATACAAGACGAGAAATAATTTACTTTTCAAAGTAATAATTACATCAATGCATTAGAAACAACAAAGTTTCCTTAATTAGTCGATTAACAAGTGTTTTTTGGCACTCTTCAACAAAACCTCGCATAAATGGGCCACAATACCCTTGCCAAGTACAAGCGAGCTCATAGAAAATTTGTAAAAATTGTTCATATCAACATCGGTTTTGTTAGTAGGATTTTTGACATTTATATTAGCGATTTCCACCTAAAATTGATGGAAATAATGTAAATTGACAAATCATCAATATATTTAAGATTAAAATTATCAAATTAAAAAATTTAAAAGCGAATTAGCATCTATATAATATATTTATGACCTCTTTTTGTAATTTTCCTCTCGAGCATCGAACACTTATCCCGCCCCAGATCAAGCTGAGTCTTACAAAAGGACGTTTTCGTTCATCCCTATAATATCCAAAAGCTCACCTAAACAATACTTAATCAACATCAACTTTCTTAATTTATTAATGACGGATCACGTCATGGGATAAACCAAAACCGCGACCCCACCCTTTTTTTTCTTCGGTTCCTGGCAATAGCTGCGGGACGTGGCAATCATGGTGATGGGCTGACAATGATGTTCGTGTGACCTCTTTTTCTTATGTGGTGGGGTGAGTTATCAAATGCCGATGTCGACAATTAAAATCATCCCTACGACCATTTTAGTCTCGCGACATTCTTGTTTTAATCTCCACGTAATTTCATATTAATGTATAAATATATGTATATATGTCTGAAAAATTTGTCAATTATTAGGCAGAGATTTTCCCCTAACCATGCTAACGACCCGTGTAGCTTTCAGTGGTTTGGTAATGACAAGAAAAAGGATAATTTAATCAATAAACAAGTCTTAAGATTCGGCTCTGAAGCCAGTGACCTAATGCATTTTATATATAAGCGCTCTCCATCATTGTCCCCTTTTTTTCTTAAGTAAAAAAATGAGGAAAGATGTAACTGTTTGAAAAAGAAACAACCGTGTGGTGATTTTCCTTATATTCTTATTTTAGCACAGAAATAAGCAGAATAATGTATAATCTTTTTTTTTCATGGTTTTTTTATAAAAAAAAAAGGGATTGTTGTGAATCGTTCTCAAAATTGAGGGAAGATGCTATGAGTAGATGGTGCACTTGATTTAGTTTTCCCAATGAGTCTTTAGTCTCGAAAGCCTTTTTGAAAAATATTGGAGTGTTTGACAAGCCTTTCGAAGTAACTTTTGACCAAGGGCTGGTTTTGAAAATACTAAAGGCCTAAAATAAGTAGGAACTAGCCTTTCGAAATAGCATTTACATAATGTCGAGACTAGGGTTAATTAATTTTGTTTTTTTTTTCAAAAACAATGTTCACGAATTTTTCAGTTTTCCAATTTTGCCCCTCGCTACTATTGTTCATCTTCTTTGCAATGGTGGCCAGCGAGGATCAGCAAGGTCATCAGTGAACGGTTTGATTTCATTTTGATAAAAAAGAAGAAGAAAAATGACTGTCAAAGTCCTTTGCAATTTTATTTTATTTTATCAAACACTACTTCACATAAAGTTGTTTTGCAAAGGAGTATTTATCAAACGCAATTTGTGTTTCTTCAAAGTGCTCGACTTTCAGCATTTGTATCGCACCCAAAATCCATTTCCAAAGTCAAACCAAACCCTCACTAAATTAATAAGCTGTAAGGTGAAAGGGTTGGTAACATGGCACAATTATAGGGCAGTAATACGGAGGTGATCATTCTTGAAATGAGAAGACCCTATCGACATGCCTACTAGAATAAAAAAAGAGGGCCTATGGCTGTGATGGTGGCAACAAATCAAATGCACAATCCAAACTTTTTCATTCGGACCGGACCGGACCAGCATCGCTCGAAGTCAAATTAGATTATCCCTTCTTTTTGACATTTCCGGCTTTGCAAGACTGGCTAGCCATAAAGACGGTAGACTTTGGGGGCTTGAGCTAACTCCTCTCACTCCGACGTGGTGAAAAAGAAGAAAAGGATGGTTTAAGAAAATGATAGAACTCAATAATAATTATTATTTCACTTGAGTAGTTGTTCGTTTATAGTATTTTATATATCTCCCAATAAATAAAAAGTGGAATTATGAGAATCACTAAATTTGCCAAAAAATCGCACCGGATCTTATCCGGTTGACCCCATATACGCCTTGTGTCTGCTGATGGACCGCTTCAACTCGTCATGGGCCATGGCCATGTCGTCCACAAGTTCGGTGATTATGGACCGGGTAGGAATGGGGCCCTTGGAAAACCCAATGATGCCCAATGGCCCATACATCGTGCCCCGATTGGCAGGAGCCGGAATTCCATCAATCGATTTTTTTGGTCTTTATCAACAATAATCTATGTTGGTGAAAATACTTTTTTGTTCATTCATTTTAATAAACAATATAAACGATTGTCCGTAAGAAAATATTTTTCAAATAATCATTTTTTGCGATACAAATGAAGCCTACCTCAACTCCACGATGTGGACATGCCTATCGGCTTAGTGCTCGGCACCCTCATTGAGCATTCCATCTTTAATCTATTACCATTCTTTTATGCATTTATATGACCTAGGAAGTGCAACTTCACAACCATAAAAAATATTCAATTACCTATATCTCAATGTCATCTTACGGAGACAGAACAACGCATCCAGCAATAACAAGACAATTTGGCGAAACAGGAGTATTGTTTTGGCCTTATCATCTTAATCGGTGCCATTCAATAAAAAGGTTTTTGTCCTTGGAGCATTCAGCCTCTCATCTCGGGCTTTCGCTTTGGCTTTCTACTTCTCAAAAACCTGGGTTGGAGTTTGACATGGACTCGTAGATGCAACAATGGCGCCACTCATGAACTTGCAAATTGGGTTTTTCATCTCATAAGAATTTGCCTCTGTCTTTTCTTTTTAATAGTTTGCCATCTAGAATTAAAAATAAATTGTCAGTAGAGTCTTCTTTGCTTGATCTACATAGGTACCGAATTCCCTTGTAATGTTTGACTGCTTTTGTCGAAATGGAAAGTTTGTCTTAGCGAAAAGAAAATAAGGTCGCTTGGCTGAATTTTTTTCTCTTTTGGACGACTTCGCAGAATATGTAACAAATTTCTTTTATAAGTGTAGGAAAATGACAACACAGTGCTCAATAATTTGCGTCGGTAAAAAAAAGAAAAGGAAAAATCTCGACCGATGGATCGGTTCATGCGCTCCTAATTACATTCCCTCGGATCACCAGAAGCCAAAGCTCGATTCAGCTCGCCCATCCCCACGTTGGCGCACGTGAACACCACTCTCTCCGCCTGCCCCCGGCCGCCAGTCGCCGCCGGGCTCTCCGCCCTTCCCCACCGGCAATCCCCGTCCCTTCCCACCTCGAACCACACCGCCGTGCCCGGATCCGAGTCCCTGGTCAAGTACACGAAATCGCCGGCGCAGCACACGCTCACCGACGACGCGCAGAACCTCTTGCCCTTCATCTTCCTCACCATTTCCGGCGGCATCTCCCCGATCTCCCTCGCCCTCCACGTCCCTCGCTCCACTTCCCACGCCCTCACGCCCTTCACATTCTCTTCGCTCCCCAGCAGGCCCACCAGAATCAGCCGGCCGCTCGTGCACCCGATGGCGCAGCAGTAGACGTCCCTGTGCGGACGCAGGTCGTGCGGGCCGTGCCACGCATCGGCCTCCGGGTCGTACGAGTGCGTCACGCCCGACAGCTTCTCCGTCACGTACATTTTCTCCTCGTCGGCGGCGACCGAAAGCCACGCGGACGCCGATCTGTCCTTGAGGAGCGCGGGCATGGCAGAGCCGCGCGCGTCCCACGCGTCGGCCCTGAGGTCGTAGGTTTCGAGGGCGAGGGGGTCGTCGTCGAAGTCGAGGGCGCCGCCCGCGACGACGAGGCGGTGGCCGACGAGGGCGACGATGGGGTCGGCGTGCCACACGAGCGGGGGGGCAACGTGGCGCCAGGTCACGTGGAGGGGGTCGGAGGAGAAGGAGAGCTTGGAGGGGGAAAGGATGAAGAGGAGGTTGGAGTGGGAGGAGGAGGAGGAGGAGGAGGAGGAGCGGAGGGTGGAGGCATGCTTGGCGGGCTGGGGAAGGGAGATATCCAGCCACACGGCGGAGCGGGGGTCGAAGGCGCGGGTGGAGATGGGGTAGGGGGGCCGGCCGCTCTGGGAGTGGACCAGGAGCCAGGGCTTGACCGGGTTCAGGTGGAGGAGGGAGGAGGAGACGGCGCGCTCCCAGGAGCGGGACACGCGGGAGGCGGAGACGAGGTCGGCCAGAGGCACGTGAGCCAGGGTGAGCTCGAGGATGTCGCCGAACAGAGGAGGTGGGGGCAGTGCTGCTTCGTCTTGCTCGGATCGCTCGGTGTCCATTTTCATGGCGATTGCGGTCGGTGCTGGGACTTGGGGGTTGAACAAAAGAGAAGGAGCGGGGGTCGCTTATATACTAGGCCGGGCGGGACGGGAATGGCTGCTGTCGTGAATGTCCGAGTGACCGGGTCTCGAGTGGCAGGCGGGCTTTGACCCTGTTCTCTTAACGAAGGAATCGGTTCCGGGACAGTCGACACCTAGACAGTGGATCCGGCCACAACATGGATTTGGCAACTTTGAGAGAGTCATTGATTTTGTGAGGAACCGACCTCGACTCAGATGTTTGGCTTCATGACTATACGATGCCAATGAAAATTATGCTAACAGTGTTATGATGATTGGCCTAGACTTGGACATCAGGAGATGAGCCCATTTATGATAGATGGTTACTTCGATGGAGCTTTTAGCTCCGACTTTTATGCCAGGATCTAGAAGAGATTATGGGTTTTATTTGGTTCGAGATCACGAAATAAGTATTTGAAAGAGATGGTGATCGTTAAAGAATAAGTGTTGATTTTTGAATTATTCCAAATGACATCTCAATATCACGATGCATATCATTTATAGCTCTTGATATGCGAATTAATGCATTTTAAACTCTCGTCTAATTTTCCTTAATGGCATACCATGTTTCGAAAGGGATGTACTGAATTTATTATTTTTGGAAAGCTGTATGTTGTAAATTGATCGGAGGTTGCAAGTAGGTAATTAATAAGGGGATCGTGCACCGTAAAATCGATTGTTCAAGACTACTGTTTTGCCGAGCGACATTTGTTCGTTAGAATAAATACGAGAGTCTCCCAACTCTCAGCAAAGTCAGACAAGGCATGTGGGAGTTCCGTGTGGAAACGGCAAAGAGGAGGCACCGGAATGGAACGTTATCGAAGGAAGAAGAAAGCTCTGGTCGGGTAAAATACGGCGCTTGCACTGCAGGACCGGTCGTCACTGGGAGCGGAAGCAGCCCGACGTTGACCGTATCCGAGGCTCGTCACGCGCGAGGTCGTCTTAACTCGTATGTACCTCGTGACCGCATAGTCCCGCCCTCGCACGAAATCTCCCATCAGCCACGTAGCCTGAAGCCCAAAGGTGGTAAGCACGCCACTAATCAGAAAAAGGAGCCGTGTCCGACGATCTAATCAAAGGTCCTTCTCCACCTTTACTTCGAAACGAGCATGGTTCCATCAATCCTTTCCGAGGTCGACTCGCCATTTTTTATTACCTCAATGGTTCTCATATCGTCTGATTTTCTATGACGAATCTGGATAACATTCAACATGTGAATGGTTTGGCTTTCGAGGGTGCCTTCATCTCATGGTGGCCATTTTTTTCTCTGCCCTTGACATTTTGATGCTGTCACGTGATGATTGATCATGTTGGGTATCATTTCAATGTTTCCAGTCTGAAATAAGAAAATAAGAACATAAAAAAAATGGAAAGAGAACCGCGAGGTCTTCTTCAATCTCAATCAGTCTTGCGAAGAAATAAAAAAGTACCCTCCTCTTGCTGAGTTTTTCAAAAATAAAACACATGCGAGGCGTGGACAAATATGACAGTGAACGAACTTTTAGGCGACCTAACTATTAGGCCGAGTTGAATCTTAAAAAGGAATATATTATGCAGAATATGAGTAGTTTCATGCGGTCCTTTTCTCGCTGCTGGCTTGTGTGGCGGCTGGTGCTGGATCTCCAATCTTCGAATGCAACCCAATTGCGATCACTTCGGCTAATTTTGTCAGTGGCCCAAAGGCAATTTGCTGCTCACCAAACCCCACCACCTACGCCGCCTTTTCACCTGCCTGGCTAGAATCCTAGAAATCCTCTTGTTCCTGCCTGCATGAGCTCTGAGGTAAAAAGGGGCCGTTCGGGGATTGGAAATTCAGAAAGCTCCTTTCCTAGTTTAGGATAATATCACCCTGTCTCCACTAGATCTGCACCCGGAGGATCTTGAAATATGAAATTCGAATCTTTTGATTGTATAGACAAGATATGTGAGTGGGAGATGCACCTAGTGTTGCATCTCGATTCCACAAGAATAGGGGCATAATATGGCCATCCTTTCTCCAAAAAACACAAATGTAATATAAACAAAACTTGACATGATATCAATAAAAAAAAATTAGAATTTTTATAATCCACCAATACGATATATATAATAAATATCCAACAAAACTAACTCATAAGTTCATTAGTTACATATAATTTGCACCTAAAAGTTCCTATTGTCTAAAACATCTTGCCAAAGATTACTCTCACGATCTATTTGCGACTCGTTGAAGAATCCATAAAGTAAGTAGATGAAAGAAATGAGCTACCACGACTTATGAGTAATACATTTTTTTAAGCAGATTGAACAATCACTAAATGATATAAAAAATATCATAACTCATCATCTCAAATTCAATATACTATATATGTAAAATATCGAAAGTTTATAATCACTTTATGTTAAAACTTTATATGTACAAAATTGGTCAACAAACCTACTTAAGAATAATAAATAACCATTAATGGTCTAATCTATTGACTAATCTTATCAAATCACATATTCGTGGTCTATTTCATCAGCTAAACTAATGTTCGTTATTAAACTATGGTCATATTTAACGTCATGACAAAGGCGATCAAGTATATCCCTTGACTAAATCTATCACTTACATCAGTTGGTGATTTGACCTAAAATGACGTCTTAAAACAATATGCCTACTACCCCTCAATAGATTGATTCTCATCGTAGTGATATGAGCAATTTTAACTAGCATCTTTTTTCAACAACCCACAATCAATGTCAGAAAGTCATCTCACAAACCAAATCGTATAACCATTCATAATTCCATTATCAAATCAAATGCATTTGATAAAGCATTTCCCGAACAATACATTTAGCTTTTGGCAATTTCTTTTACAAGCAATTAATCAAATCAAAAGGGCATTTCCAACTATTTTCCAACAAGGGTTTCAAAGGCCTTTTCAACTAACTAAAAAGATAATAAAAGTTTGATCCAATTTATGCAAGAAATGTGGTCATCCATAACTCATATCATATGTAATCTCTACCATTTTCAAAACACGGCTTTATAAATTCATAGAAGAAATAGTAATACTCATCTGGGAAGCCGAAAATCAACTTATAGTGGTTATTCAAGCCGACGCACTTGAATTCCTAACAGTTAATGGAAAAACGATATTACAAACTAAGTAAAACAATTTTCTAATGAACAAATCGACTAAATTACACCTATTTGTCGATAAAAGACACTTACCCGTTAACAAGAAGTTCACCCATAGTGAAAATCCATTGCTATTTGCTATGCGAAGCTCACGCGCTTAATTTGTTCACGTCATAACTTCCTTTGTGGAACTTTGTTTCAAACGAGCTTACAGTCAATAGAACTGCTGATTCCTAGGCTCAATGCCTGCCATCGTCAATGGTGAATAGAGAGCCCTTTCAACATATTACAATAGCTCCAACTTGGCTTACCCAAATTCTAGTTAGAAACAAATGAAATTCAACCCCAAAATTACTGTTTGTAATCTATTCAGCACGCGCAAATAACTTTTAAATTTCGTTTCGGACAAATCATAAGATTAAATTGAGATTCGTAAAATGTTATAACTTCATAACACCATAAACTATCACTTTCATATATGTACACAGACCAAAAACTCCTCAATTGGATGCATCAACTTCGAATTGACATAAATCCGAATTTTATGCTTAAACTTCAACAATTTCTTCCATTAGACGAATAGAGGCTTTGATTATTTATTTAGGGTAACAAAATGGTGTTGATTCGGCTTAACGAGTTGTCCGGATCGTGAGAGTGCGAAAATTCTCTCTCTCGGACGAGCTCCCTTCTTTGGTAATGTTGCTGGGCTTCTTCCTCTTACACTCCATCTGTTGAAGGCAAAAATGAAGATGGGCTGAGCTTGGTTTATAGGAGACATGGGCTGGGCTGAGGGGCTTTGTTAACAAAATACGTGGGCTGAATTAATGGCCCTATATTACACCTAACATTTTCATGTGCCGTTTGTTTCGCTTAATTAGGGAACTAGTTATGATGGGTTTACGACGGTTGATCTCCTCTCAAACTCGAACCCAGTCAATCTTAAATCCATCCTGAACTTATTGCAGACTCAAGATGGGAGTTTCAAAAGAGTCCTATGCTCTCTCAATTAAATATACGAGAGCCCCATATTTTGTCTCAAATTCGTTCTTTTATATTTTTTCAATCAATAGATGCACTGATATAGAGTTAAATAGTACAGTTTACTCCTGAGTTGCATTTCAGAATACCGGTTGACTAAATTTCGAGCCCATCGCAAACCCTGCAGGATTTTCGATGAGCTATGCACGACCATCATTATCTAGATGCAAAGTCATGCATTATGCTGTCTAATGCATCTAAACTGCAACAATCGCCCCGCAAGATGTATCGAGCCCACCTTCTCATTTCGCGGTTTCAGCAGCTGGACTTCCTGAACTGAGGATGTCGATTGATGCTTCAATAGAAAGCCTGAAGCGGTGTGCTACAGTCTCGCGAAGCATACAAGCTGTTTTTTGGGTTTCCTGAGAGCAAGGTTTTGGTCTCGTGATATCGTCAGCTAAGGTATGAAGGTTTTGCACCATCGAGCATCTACTTGGCATTGATGAGCACAGAGGATACAGAAAGCTCGGGCAAATAAGATGAATTTCGCACTATCGAATGAGTTGACAACGCAGATGTTCATAGCCTAACGCTCTCGATTGCATCATAGAGTTAGCCTTTATCTAACTGCAGCAGTAACCAGTAATCAACATAGAATAAGCGATGATTGTCACAGATCAATTTGTTGCAACTCAGGATTCACCTGTAAATATTTAGTTGCCATGCTCGAACTTCAAAGTCTAAGGCCTCTCCAAAGTTCGTATCAAGGCTAATAATGATATTCTTTGCGGTTCATATAATTGATGCGAGCTTGATCCAGCAATTATTTCATCACAGATAGACTTGAAATTCTTGCTCGCGTGATGTCTCTACCAATGTGGATTTCCACTGGCGTAAATGAGCTTTGAGATGATAAATGATATTACTCTCAGGGACCGTGATTGTGGCCCAAGATTACGTTATTGAAATTACATTCATAACATTGAAAAGTTTCCGGTACAAATGACTGATTGGATTCAACTGGACAATTGGAAATGTCCACCAAAATGCAGAAGAGAAACAAAGATTATCGAACTCCATAACTCAAGCAGCCACGGTGATGCAATCGATGGCCTGTTTGCATATCCCGGTCATAGTGGCCTCCGGCCCATAAACCTACCAAAGCAATCAACAGCAAAAGTTTAGCACTTTGCCAAGTTTCTAACAGATGGCGATATATAGCCGTGTCATGTGGTGCATTTGATGTTTCCTATGCAGTTAGTGATAGAAGGTTTCAACAAGGCACTCACATCAATGGGAATGCCGATTTCCTCACCGAGGGCTCGCATTTTTGCGAGACCCTTCTGGTAATTGGGACCTCCTCTTCTCACATAAATGTGCATCCTCGCAGCTTTAAGCTTTGATTCCTGAAAAAACGAACGGTGCAGAGTTTAGTATCAACTTGTGCTGAAAGGGACTGCAAAATATGTAATGCGCAATGTGCAACAAAGCCTACCTTCTCCTTCAGTGCACGGATGATGCCATTGAATGTGGCAGCGACATCAGTAAAGTTAGCTATACCTCCTCCAATAACAAGGGCTCTCTTCTGGCCATCAGGCTCAGCAGTTGCACACTGCAAAAATTTGATGAATAAACTTGTCACAATCTAGTGTAGATAAATATCAATAATAATATCTGAGCAAATGCATTTCATATGATATTGGGTTGGAATTCTGAGCACACTTGTCAGTTCAGTCTTATTATTCTAACCGCAGCAATTGAAAGGTCAACTTTTAAACCGAAGTTTTATTTGTATGCATATGCAGAAAAATCTCTCATTTCATAGGGATAAAGTTTTTACATCGATCACAACTCTGGCATACTGCAAGACTTCCTCTTCATTGGGGGCTCCACTATATTCAGCATAATTTCCAAGTTCGGAGGCAAAGCCAAGATCGCCAACCTGACATGGAAAGAGTAACGTGTGAGCAGGCAGCAGGTTCAATAGAAAAAGCTCATAAACATACATTTTAGATAAAATTACAAAGGAAAAAAACTCACAGTATCTGCATAAATGACACTGGCACCGCCTCCAGCGACCATAGTCCAAATTCTTCCCTTTGGGTTCAAAACTGTGAATTTCAGAGATGCACTAGTCTGCAGGTGTACAACAGTAGAGAAGAATAAGTATACCCTTCATGTACAAAAGCTGCTTAGCTTGCAATCTAAATGTCCATTTAAACTCGGAAGATGCAGAGTCATGATTTTGAATGCACAGGTTTCAGGGTACTTGACAAAGAAATATCAACTTGCAAAATGCGTATGAAAATAGGATGAGGGAGCCTTTTGCCCTTTGAGAAAGATTTTGTGAGCATACCATAAGTAAAGCAACAGCAAGAGGCACAAGGAAAATTATACGATCAATATCAAGTTGTGCATTAAGCATCATTTGGAATGGTTGCATGTTTAGTTTTGCATTTATGCCATAGTTACCTTTTCATCTAGGCCATGAATGAAGGTCTCTGTGGGGCTCATCACTCTTCCAAATGGCAGAGGAAATTCAATCTTGCCCCATCTGCAAATACAGGATTAAGTTATAAGTTACAAACCTTTATTAAGTTGCCATTTCTTTTTCCTTTAATCCATATAGACAGGGGAGAGAGTAGTGAAGGAGAAAACAGAGGGGGATGTTTACTTTTTGAAGTTCTTGAAAGCAGCAGTGTCATCCAGCTCGCCTCTCATATCCAGGGGATAAGGTTTCCCATTAACCAATGTGAAAGGATTCATTTCGAGGAATGTAAAGTCCAAATCTGCAGAGGAAAATTCAACTTAGATCATGCATCTTCACAAGTGCATCCTTCACTTGCTAATAATTCTCATTTTAGTTTCTTACTGTACCTTGAAAGAGGGCAAAAACCACTTTGATGAACTCCTCTATTACTGCCTTAATCTAGATAAAGAAACAAAGAAAACATTAGCGATAAATCCATGTTATAGAAGGCAACGCCTATGGAACTTCAACATCATGTTGACCAGATAATTTGTCCAGTCACATGAATATTTCCCTTCAGATTCAGATGATAAAAGCAACTTATTGTTTATTTTAATTATCAATGCAGAAAGTACCTCCAAAGGAAGAGTTGCAACAAGTGGAGCGCACACTTCTGATGTAAAAGGTGTACCAGTTGGCACAAATGTAGTTTTGACCTGGAGATAAGACAGTATTCGTGAATAAAAGAAAATTAATGTGTTACGACTAATGTATGAGCAAGGGAAGGCTACTGAAGGCTTTTGACTGGTGTCCTGATGAGAAAGTATTTACACGATCACAGTGCAACCACATTTCACAGTACCTTATCCCAGTTCTCCTCAATTTCAATGCCTCCGCACTCAGAGAAACTTATGCTGCTGCCAAGACGATCAGAGACAACATTAAGGTAGAACTCCTCCTTGTGTGGGATGAAGGGCTCAACGATGAAAGTTGTAATGGGTCCTTTACACCCACTCATCTCTACCTGTTAATAAATACAGAGACTGTCAGCTTAAAAATAAGATTTTATATGGAAGCATCGCTGTTGTTGAAAAGAACGGTCCGAAAGAAGGGAAAACATACCTCTTTGCCAAGGCGCTCTTTCACGAAGACAGCAACCTGAGCTAAGTCAAGATTTAAGGCAACCAGGCCGCTCTTCCCACGCTTACCAAACAACATGTCTGGCTTCACAACCAATTTCTCTGAAGAGAGCCAGGGTTCCCTCTGGACTAGTTCATTGAAATCAGTAGATTCTGTCACCTGGCATGAAGGCAATTTCATCAGTACTGAGACACTCATTAGAGCATTTTCTTTAACTAATTTGCATTGCTTATAGAAGTAGTATATATTAGAATCCTATGCACCAATGTAGTTGCAGAACAGTAAAGAGAGACAAGAGAGATTCTTTCCGAGTCCTACTTTTATCTGCAATGTGACAAGTAAATTAGTTGCATACAATAGTATTTTCATAATTTAATTAATACTTTAGGGTCTAGACTATCTTTTAGGCTGTGGTTGATCATCCTCTAGAACCAACTACCGACTGCCGCTTTGTAAGCTATTGCCTAACACACCCACATGACGAAAACCAAAAGGTCTCAAGATGGAAAATGATCCTATCTGATCACTCTATTGACAGAGGATTGAATATTCTTGGCAATCTTCTCCATTTAATGAACAGAGAACCTACTGTGACATTGTTTGCTTTAACTTCACAAGCCGCCCTTACTCCATCAACTTAATTTACCTTTATTCTTACTTTAGGCATAGACCTTTGTTATTTCAAAGTGAAACATGTTCACCAATTTTAATGTTTGTTTATGACTTTTCCAAACTTCTATGGAATATTTGAAAATGTTATTCATTCCTATAGTTGAATATTAAACACATCTAGTTGTCAAACAATTCATTTGACTTTTATTTTTTATCTCTCTTTTTGGCGTGCTATATTTACATGCATAAAAAGGTAAATGAAAAGGTTCAAGAGAAACGATATTTTCCTTACAAAATTCAAATTATTTGTCAGATAAAATTTGCTAAATATCAAAGCAATCAATTGTTTCAAGGCCGAATTGAAATATTAATAAACTGACTCCATTATCCCTTTGATTGATAGCTTCAGTCTATTATAGTGGGAGATGCAGCATATACATCATCAACCAGAAAACCGTGGATCTGTTCTCCTTTTAACAAGGTGCGAGTAATTAGCTCTTAGCTCTGGGCCAAATCTAGCGAAAGCCATATCTTCTCACCTTAATCACTTTGCAAAATAATTGATTATACCATGTTTAAGCCCAAGAATTCCACTGAATCTGAAAAAGCTTAAATTACTGATGTTCGTAGATTTTTGAGATCTCCAATTATTTCGGCATAGTTCAGGGAAAAGGGAGTTTAGTTTGATGCAAGAACATACGAAAAGTTGGACTTTTCTGCGAATCTAGACCGTCTGAGTTCAAATCCTCATAAGCCATAATCACAAATATAGGATCTGTAGGCAGCAATCCAATCTAATCTCACTACCAAAACAATGCATAATGCGCGTTTGGTCAGAGAGCCGGAGCTATTCAAATGACCCGAGTGATCAGTGCAAAGGCGTAAAATAAAAAGCCCAGCTTTGATTCGGCAAGCAGATAGTCCCTCTACTCATGCAATCGGCCAATAACATACTGCTCCGGCTAAAGAGATGGAATCAAAATGCCAAACCGGCACTTACCTGGGCAGATTTGATGGGCAGATCATTGCCGGAGAGCCTCTTGAAATGCTCCTTCAACAGCCTCTTGGAGTCGTACTCTCTGATCTTCTTGCGGGCCATATCCTTTTTTCCTCCGCCTCGCTGATCACAACGAAACAACAATCAAAACCTCGACTTTCCGATCAAGGTCGGCGTTTCGACAGCAGAAGCACAACAACCAGGAACTCGCTTCCCGTAAATCCAGATCCAACAAGAAAAAAAATAAATTCAAATTGGACCCAGGAAAGCGGGGAAGTTTCTTTTTTTACCTGTTGGGTAGAGAAAGAGACAGAAGAGGCTGGACGAGCAGGTCGAGAGGCGAGGCTAGATGGGTAGATTCAGGGATGGAAGTTGAAATCTCGTGCAAACTTTGCTTCTCTATTTATAGTGGTAGGTGGGTTCTCTCTCCCTCCCTCCCTCTCTCTCTCTCTCTCTGTCAGGTTCGTGTCAGTTAAAAATGAGAATATGGGGTTGGTTGGCTGGCTGACTTGTGTTCAGACTTCGGGCAGCACGAGCGTGACAAACAGTATTTCATGAAAAAAGGCATCTTTGAACGTATTTAAACATTTTGATTTTCTGAGCTTTTGGTATACGCAAGATGCTGGACACACACGAGGCACCTACCTTCTTGGACCAACGCTTCAATATCAACTTCGACCATCCTCTTTTCTGTACTCTCCCTTACTGGGTAGCGATCTCGTGCGACCCAACCCCCCTGAACAGTGCATATGGTGTCGGCTACGTTTTCGCTCGTTTCTGAGGGATTTGTTTTGTGCAGCATTCTCGTCCTCCTTGTTACACACAGCACACCAACTTTTTAATCAGCACGAACCCAAAAATATCAGTTGAAACATGTCGATTATGCATAAATCTTAATTGCGTACATATGGATACCGTCACTACTAACACCATGATTATATCAGATTTGTAATTTCGTCGCTAAGATTTCTCGTTTGTCATGATGTCGAGCGATCCATCATGGTGGGGGTTGCTAAAGTTGAGGATGCTTGGTTTGCGGGGTATGAAAATGGGATTTCAAGAGGTACACTTTGGTAGGGAGGTGGCAGACTTTAATTGAGTAATTTAATGGAGGGGTAGGGTTGGGCCCGTCCGTTGCATTTTGGAGCTTAATTATCAGCCGCCTTTTCTTGGCGACCGCCTCTAATTTGTACTTTCCTCTTCCCATCAATTCACAGAGAGAGAGAGACAGATCGATCCCACCCGTTTTTCATTCATCGAGGCATCGTGATCTTGGTAAAAACAAGAGCGGTCGATTTCTATGTTCCTCCCTCAGGCAGTCGATAGGATTGTTCATTAATTTGGCGCAAACGAGATGAGGGGACAAATCCCATCCCTCTTTAATTGCATATGAATATTTAGATTTGCCGAATGCGACTCGAAATTTGGGCCCTATATGATTTGGAAACAATTAGTGTTGGAGTTAGAGGACATCCAAAGATAGCGAAGAGATTCATAGTGTGTGAAAACAAGATTTGATCGTCCTTGATTATGAGGCCAATGTCAGGATTAGAATTCACAGAGGTTGAGGCCTTAAAGGCCCTTGGTCAAATACAAATGACTTTTACCAACAAGCATGTGGTCTTGTTGGTGGAGCGAGTGAGGCCAAAGAGCACTAAGTCTTGAGTATCACACATACATGTATATAGAAGAGAGGAGTGAGACAAAATAGAAATGCAAATGACTTTTGATAAATTTTTTGGAGAAATGTTATTGGCATCTAATCAAGATAAGTCTTGAGACGCTTTGAGTATTTCCGTAATACAAATACTATTTAGTTTTTTCTTTCAACTTTGCCTTCGTTAAAATTTGGAATCATCCCAACTTCACGTGATGTCAACGATAGGCGGTCGCCGATGCCAAATTTGGCTTGTTGATAGCCAAATTTGTCCTTGTCGGGCTCTAGTCCTTTGTCGTATTTGAGTTTCTTTTCGTAAAAAAATAAAAGAAAGAGTATTTTTCTTTTTGATTGGGAAAAACAAGAGTATTTTGCAAAGTGTAATTTTTTCAACACCATTTAAACTAAAATTATTTTTTTAATGTGCTTGTAAATTACAATTTACTAAATATTACTTGTATTTCCGAAAATCCCTCTAAAGGTGTTTACATTTTCTCAAAAAGTTTTCCCAAAAGTTGAACAAAACACACATCTAAGGAATTTGAGCTTCAAAAAAATATTCAGACGGCCGACCCAAAGCTAGTGGGGCTTTCGACTCAAGACGTAGATAATAGCAAAAGTGGAAGAAGCCGAGAGAAGCTGGACTACTCTAGACATCCGATGCAAACGTTGTTATGCACCGAGAATGGTTTTTTGAAGATGTTGTCAACCTAATTCCAAATAGAATGGAAAGAGTAACCCAAGAGAGAGTTCGGGCAGCCTTTAAGGAGTGTCAGTATGTGAGGTACAACTTTATATCTCTTTGATTTGGGTTCGTAGCAACGTTTGAGGTGCCATTGAATCAAGAAAAACACTTGTAAGTTGTGTATTTCAATGACTAATTTAATGAAACGTCTCATCAGTCTCTATTCGTGGAGTGGGCACACCCTGCCAACTCACGGAAACCGTCATATTGGGTTTCCTCTTTGCATTTATTTTTCCCTTGAATTATTTGATTTTTTCGGCACTTCCGCCTTTTTTGCATCACAAGATTCAATACAAAATGTAATGTAACCCTCCACCTGTCCGGGATGGGCATGTGATTAACAAGGTGGTGGTCAGTCCACTCCACCTAATTGTTATTTCGTACATTTAATTGTCATCCCATGAGATGTAACGTCATTGCCCTCCTTGAGAAAATGACTGGTGAGGCGAGGCAAGGCGAACTTTGATATTTTTGGCCAAATAAAAGTGGCCTTCGATCTTGATTTGAATACTCATTTTTCACACTTCTTTTGTTGCCTAGTTAACCTTGGTACAACAATGACATGTGTCCTATCGTTAATTTACCTTTCAAAGTAAACATCGATCACGTGTTATTGTTCTCAAACCCTTTTGTAATCGACATGTCGGATTTCATATGTGTTCATTTCATTTGACGTTGCCAATATAAGATTCCACAAAACTCTTATAACACACGTCTTCCCTTTTTATTTTGCAAATTAAAGAATACAATGGATTAAATGTAGTATTTTTTTATTGATTATAGTATAACTAATTGAGAAAGTACGCGAAAGGTGCTGAAAAACTCATGCCAAGCAAAAGAGGGATCATATTACGTATGCTTTTTAAAAAGGCCGTAGCCATTAGTGGCTAACGACATCAACTTTAAATAATTGTTCAGAAGAAAAGATTATCCCTTTCCGTAATTGCTTTTTGAGCTCGATTTATCATTTGACTTTGCGTGCAAATTTACAAGACAAAAACAGTTAATTCTTTACTCACGAAATCTACAATCGCGAAAACAATTTTATCATTTGACTTCCAAAGTCTGGTCTGGCCAGCAGCACTAAAGAAAGAGAGAGGGACTCGGTGGTGTCCTCCTGCCCGAACTCCACGAGTCAAACCTGGTGACCTCTACCTTAGCACCAGCCACAGTCAAAGTCGCCCTTTGCCACCCCCCCTCGGTCAACACTGGACAGCTCCTACTCTAGTTTTCAATTGCCCAAATGGCATTTTGGTCGATCCATGACAGTCGACTTTGGCCACTTGTTCACTGTGTTTTTGTATTAGCTATGATTTTTATCGAGTCCACTATTTCAAAATTATTGCAAAAAGAAAGATTTTATTCACCACATGATATCATTTCGGGTGAGATTCTCGGTACGACGAGCTCCCGATTCCATTAATTTAAACACTCGCCTAAAGTTTGTGAATTTTCAGGAAAAAAACATCTCGGCATCCCGGATTGGTACATGAATTGGGATATGGGGATGCTTTAGTACGATCAACATTTTAGGACCAACTGGATATACAAAGACGAGATCAAGAACGTGAACCATGATTGCTTGATGCAGAGGTGTGCAAGTTTGAATGATTAATTTAGGTGGGACGGCATGGCATGGAGGAGAGGAGCAGACAATTCTGACCGTTGACCTCCAAACTCCACGCCAGTCGATCGACAAAACACCCGAGTCAGCACCGGACACCTTGGGTTGCCTTTACGTAGACGCAAGCATCGTTCACTCGCTTCAAGTACTGACTTCTTGTCCATATAATAATGATCCGTCAGGACGGATGCGATTCCCCCAAGATTGTATCAACAACCAATATTTCGGCTCTTAAGATATTCACTACGAATTTGACTAGTCAATCATCATGTTCTGCAGACGCCCATCCACGCTCAGGAACCGGGCCAACGAGGAGAGAAAACAAGGTTCTGGTGAGGTTAGCTTCTGTCTGTTCATGGCAGTAGTTTGCAACAGCAGTGGGAAGTAAAAGGGGAATGTGTTGAAACTTCAGAGAGCGATGAAGATGCTTTTACGTTGGACTTTGCCTTCGGAGTTGGGACTTTGCCAGATTGCCAGATCGCCAGATTAACGAATGATGTCGCTGCGAGACATTTTCTTTTTTATGTAGGATGATGCATTGCTAGTGTTTGCCACAACCTGAGCACAATGTCGATAGACGGAGTTCATGCGAACATTTTGTACCATTCATTGCGAATACATACCACCACAAGGGATTCAGTACAAATGAATGGACTCAGCAATAGTTATCCAATGCTAGACTATCAACAATTTGTGCACTTCACGAATGGAAATGCAATACATAAACTCCAGCCACTCTTCTTTTGCGAACAACCAATGAATGATTAATCTTCTCTTTCATGAATCATGGGAACTGCAGCGGCCGCCAGAAACGGTGGCGCAAGCCTGTGTAATAGAGCAGAACTATAATGCTAAAATCCTCATCTAATTATTCCTCATTTCAGGCTTTGGTGTGATTCTGGGAACCATCTTGACAACAAGACGTGTTTGAGCCTGATTATCAAAGCGAAGATGCCGTAGCATGGAATATGCATTACCGCCACTCCGAGGTACCTGCGAAAATTTGAAGAGGGGATAAATTTAGAGAATCAGATATATATTGATAAAAATTGATTTTCAGTTGCATTAGTGAAAGCTTGCACGATCGTCAATAGCAGCAGAATGAAACCAATAACCCCACCATCTCATTTATAATTATAAAGTGTAAATACGAATGGGTCCCAGTCACACTACTTCATGTGGCTGGAAAAATAATCCAAAACTTTACGAGAATTTCAGCAACTTGTATATACTAAAGTATCATAACACCCACCAAAGAGGAGCATATGATGACGACAAGTCCAGAAACGGATATGGCCACCTGTAACAAGAAGTAAATTAATCATCTTCTACATGAAACAAAGCCAAGACAATAAATGGCATACATGAATAAGAAACATTACCAGATTGAAACGCAAGCGTGGATGATCCATTGGAAAATGACATATAGACCCGTCCATAGAACAAAATACGCAAAACGAAACATAGGGAACCGCTGCAAGAAGAACACCCAGGTGAAACCCGTACACATTAAGAAATGATGCTAATGTGGAAAATCACATGAAAAGAAAGTACAATACTTACCAGACAATTCAAAATGGTGTCACCGAGGAGGAAGACAGCATTGATTGAGTGCAAACAAACATCCAGCTGGAGTTCAAAGGATAGGCACATCATTCTATTTATATGTTTAGAGAAGCAAGACAGCAACATAGCTACAGAGAGAATGCCTGAAGGCATCAGCAACATAACCACAGAACAAAATCCATAAGATGGAAAGAAATCATCCTAGTGGGCCGTTTTGATTAGGGACTTGGACCCTTCTCAATTGATTAACTCATGTTACCACACTGACACACTATCATTCATCCAGTATGATCTGTCATGATCTCCGCCAGAGGTGAGGTTGGTGTTGGTTAGATTGAGTCCATTTAATTTTACCTCTCCTCTATTGAGAGGATCCATAGCTTTGATGAATTATCCAAACATTAAGAAACATAATTAACCACATAAGATGGAGTCCTAATTAGGTATTGCACTTGTAAGTTTTAGTCTGCTAATTACCAATGTCTAACCTAATGCACATGAATCTTATAATTTCTGGATACAGTTTTGCATAAATAATGTAATCGACATACTTACAAGATTCAATCTGTAATCTTTTGAGGTCAGAAAAGGATAGAGAATGAGCCAAAAGACAGCATCAGTAAGCATCACCGCACCTGCACTTGTCTGTTCATGGATTTAAAGAAAGGAATCAGAGACTTGCTTCCCATTACTGCAGAACCAAACTTCCTTCATTCATTATTATCACCTCTACTAACAGTGTAAATTGGGGGATCGCTATATATGAAAAACAAGATAATTTCATCAAGAGAAATGAAAGAACAAGCTTGAGCTCATGGATCAACATAGTCATTTCACATGCTTAAGCAATCTCTACATAAACCAGGGGATCTTGTGTCCAAGTCAGCGCCCTCAACTAATGGAAATTGCCCATATGTATAGACAATGGGGAAGGCGATGTGACAAAATCATGTTCATACATTTGTGGAAATATTCATCATAACCACCGCCATTAGTGCTCTTTCCTTGACATGCATGGATTTAGTATTTACTAATATAAATGATCCAAAATCAGATGTAAATAAAGGAAACAATAGCTGAGAAACACAATCACTCCACCAACAATAGACAGGCTAAATTTTCAATTCTAGATAAATTGTTCACGCAACAAGTGAGACTCGCCTGATAGATGATCTGGAAGGCCCATAGACCAGCATTACTGCGAATGAGAGATTTCTGATTTGAATTTGAAGTTTTGGATGTTCCAGATACGTTGGTATGCTCTCCAAGAGAAACAGCCATATAGGCTCCTCGTTGTGTATCTAAATTGCCATTATCGGTTCTATCACCGGCAGCTTTATGGTTTATACAGCATCCGTATATGGACATGGATAATCCAATCTACAAAATAGTAGTCCAGAGCATGAGCAACTAAAATTATGGCCAGAAGGATGAAATTACGAGTACAAAATCAAACATGCCAGGTCTTAAGAAACCAAACAAGAAAAGGCATGTTGCATATGCATTAACACTGGTGAATAGAACATGCCATCATGGATCTTAAGAAACCAAATAAAAGTATCTGCATCAGTGCCTTGTGTTGTTTAAGATCTTCAAGAAAAGGTTGGTAAGTTTCCAAGTTGAGAGGAGATCATTAAAAGAAAGTGATCTACACACCTAGGAAACATAGATGCTCTGCTGAGAACATGCAACTCCATAAGAGGATTGAAATGAATGTTAAAGAAAGTGGCAAAGATATCATAATACATGAATGGAAACTGTAAGAAAAGATCTTCATTACTAGGATCTTTTAAGAACACGACACAAAACAGAAATAAATATATTGATTCATGTAACCGAGCTCAATAGGTGAAATACACGGTTGATGAAGCATTTGTATTGATGTATACTGGGAAAAAGGCATTGTGTGGAACTAGTGCAGAATGCTTTCCAGTCAGTTCTCAAGAGACAGGAGTACTTTAATGTAAATTGAATTCCATCCAGACTAGTACGAATATTATACAAGGGAAAATGGTAGTATACCCCAAAATAGGTTGTGACCAAGGCAAAAGTCCACCTGCTCAGCACACAAAAGATGAAAAGGAGAAGTTATCAATACAGTAATTAGGCTTGATCATCGACATCAAGGAAACAGTTAATAATGAGATAGTATCTTGAACAAACAATCACTGACTAGCTTCCCTTTGCTCAAGAGTGACAATAAGGAAAAAAAAATGCCAGTTGATGCAACCCTGAAGAGGCTAAATTGAACGTGAATAATTCAAGCTCCATGATGGTCATTCCAGGTTGACACTGAATCCTTCCCAAAATTTTTGTTTCCTCAACA